>BSBM01001554.1:0-1200000 GCA_027924585.1 Larix kaempferi | reverse complement strand
TAAGGAGGCAACGAATGAGAAGGGGGCTATGTGTATCCATTAGGGAGAGGTGAGGGGGTTTGGGATTGATTGACCATGTTGTCACATGTCTGACTAAGAGCCCATTTGAACTCCCTGCTGACATTACTGCGATTTTAGAGGGTGGTTGAGCACCAATGGCTGAGTCTGATGGAGTATAGAGCATGCCTGCGATTTCGTATGGCAAGGGATGGCTCTGATCACGTACGCGTGAAGGCATCGAACTACCTAGGAGAACTTGCAGAGCCTGTTGTGAACCCAGGCGGTGGGGAGGGGGGGGGGGGAAGACTCAGACACACACAATCATCGATTCAGAACTCACGTACTCTCAGTTCCCTGTTTTTAGAACGCTCGCGCTACCATGGGGAAGACCATTGACCCTCACAAAGGATTCACCTGTGTGTTTTCCTGTAAGTAGTGTGCCCCTATGTGTGAGAACTACCCAAGAACGAGTAGCCCTGACACCATGTGTGTAGAACCTTAGTGCAGTGACAGACAGAGTCAATAGAGAAGGTTACATAGCGGTTTGCGCAGAGCAACCATGGGAAGACCCCAAGCCAGGATATATCTTGTTGTAAACTATGGGAGAAGGGTTGGATTGTTGGAGAAAATCAGTCAAGGCTATAGTCTCAATGAACTAATGACTGGACCTTTCTATTCCCATCCTGGAATAGCACTAGAAGGGAAGGCCTTGTGAGGCTGTACAGCAGTGATAGGATCTTCCTTGTGTTGGATGTGGTAGGTATTGTGGGTGCTAGGTTGGCTGTGAGTGACTAGACCTTTCTATGCCCATCTTGGAATAGCACTGGAAAGGAAGATGCCTTGAGAGACTGTGTGATGGTGCAGTAGGTCTTCCTTGTGTTGGATGTGTTAGGTATTGTGGGTGCCAGGTAAACTGAGTGCTGAGATGCTTGCAGTTCTATGGTTGAACTCACTGGCTTAGCAATGCCTCCTTGTTATCCTTGTGTGTTGAAGAATTGCTGTAGGTTGGCTTAGCATGGGTAGGTTCCCTGGAATGCTTGGTAAACCCAAATACAGACTGGTTTAGCATGTTAATGGATCCTTGACTGTGAGAGAACCTATTAGACCTCCTTAGTGGATACACTGCCTAGCTCAGGGGTGATCTCTCAGCCGAAAGAGTATAGGCTCGACAAAGATCTAAGGTTGGGTGGAACGTTGCTCTCACTTAGCCAGTTGCTTCCGAATTCAAAGATAAGTATTCTGTTATGGTAAATGATGTGGTTTCATTATTATGATAAATGCTTGTATAGTCATGGAGTTGTTGTATGTATGATTATATGAATGGTTGACATGAAGTCATGTACAGGCCTGAGTAATAGGCTTAGTCCACTGTGTGTATTTACCTTATATTGCAGGAACTAATGCTTGTAATTCTTGCATATGATAGATGTGTGAGTTAAGTCTGTGGATGCATTTCATATGTGATGTTGTATGATAGAGCTCCATCATTTTTGGTAAGGAATATGATGTGTACTAACCCTGTGAAGGAAATATATATCTACATTGATCCATGAGAAGTTAGAAGAAGCCCTGAAAGTGGTTTCAAGAACCTCTGTGGGTCTGATAGCAGGAAGGGACCTTGGCAGGTTGAAGGTTGGAATGTTCAAGTGTGGATAGGAATAGAGCTTCAGAGAATGAAATGAGGTGGTTAGGTGCCTCACCTGGTCAGGAGGATGCTACCATTGGATAGATTTCTCCATGAGCTTTCTAGCGGTACCAACCTTGCTCCATTTGGATACCGGAGGGAGGAGTTAGGCCCCTTGGAAGATTGATGAAGTTACCCTTGCAGAACAGGGTTCCGCACGCATGATTCCGCGGGTTGCGGGTTGCGGGTATGCCAAATCCACGTGAGTGTTTTGGGCCTCCCGCAATCCTAAACCCGAAAGTAGCGGGTTTCGGGCTTGTCAAAGCTCGCACGACAGGATTTAGGCCTCCCGCAACCCCGCACCCGACATTGGCGGGTTACGGGTTATGGGTTCGTCAAACTCGCACTACAGGATTTGGACCTCCCATAACCCCACAACCGACAATGTGGGTTTCGGGTTTCGGGGTGACCCAGCCCCGCGGTGGAGCAGTTGGGATCGGGTTTCGGGTTTTGGGTTACCAAAACTCACGCTAAGGGTTTGGAATTTTCGCAATCCCGAACCCAAAACCGTGGGACCCATTGTGCGGGATGTGCATTTCAAGATCATTGTGTGGGATGTGCATTTCGGGATCGTTGTGCGGAATGTGCATTTCGGGATTGTTGTCTGGAATGTGAATTTCAGGATTCATTGTTGCAGATTCGAGTTCTCTGACTGAGTGTATGGGCGCTCAGTCAATGGTTTTGGAGAAAAAAAAATGGATCACGGTCTTCAACCGACCAGGTGGGTCAGAGGGGATGTGACAGAGTGGTATCAAAGCTTCAGTTGCAGCACTGGGAGCTGTTTGACTGGACAACATATGAATTTTGGTCAAGAAATGCGCCCAGGGCGTGATTTTTCTATAAACTTAATTGCTTGATTTATTGCTTAGATGAATAATTCCTGGTTTAGATGAGTATGATACAGTTTATTTGCATGTTTATATGTCTAATAGAATGTATGTGATATAAACAGAATTAGCAGCAACTGTTAGACAATTATATCACGGTGCAGTGCACGACGCAAGGTGAGAATGGTTACCCTGAATGATGCGCAGGACCCATTTGGGCCAGAATATGATGTATTGGGTGAGAATGTGCAAGAAGCTTACACAGAAGCCGAGTCTGATGGAAGAAGGGAGCAAGTGACACCCCCAAACTTAGCTGAAACTATGGTTAGCTTCAATGAGCGAATGATGAAAGCACAACAAGAGCAGTATCAGCTCAATGCAGCCATTTTGCAGAGTCTCACGGACTTGCAGCAAAGGATTAACGGTGGTTCTAACCCAAGCCACGAAGGTCGAGAAGTAAGAAATGCAGAAAGTCAGTCTAGGGATCGTTCCAGGAAAAGAACTCCAAGCCCTAGAGGGGGTTCTGTGGGTCGGAAGCACAGGACACCCTCTCCTAAGATTTCTTCTATCAGGTCAGAGGATTCTGAGGGTTCTCAAGAGAGCCCAGGACATACTGCCAATAAGAATAAAGGCAGGAAGAAGCACAGAGGCATTCCACAGGGTGAATTCAGGAAGGCTAGGCCTCCTGCTTTTGATGGTGAAAGTAAAGAAGGTCAAGAAGCAGAGGCATGGCTTCTTGGGGTGAAGAAGTACTTCGGAATGCATGAGTATTCGGAGAATGAAAAGGCTAAGGTCGCTATCTAAAACCTTAATGGAAGAGCTTCTATCTGGTGGGATCACCTCATGCAGCTGAAGAGAATCAGTGAAAGAAGAGTTAGCCGGGGTAGGTTCCAAAGGTAATTCCAGGAGAAATACCTATCAGCTAGATATTATGATAATAAGAGGAAAGAGTTCAATGAACTCAAACTTGGATAGAACACTATGGATGAGCATGTTCACAAGTTTCTGGAGTTACTGAGGTATGTAGACTACATCAGGGATGAAAGACTGAAGATTCAATGCTTCCTTGGTAGTCTGCCACAGAATTACAGAGACAGGATAGAGTTTGTAAATCCACCAAGCTTGGATGAAGCTATCAGAATGGCATAGCATTGCTATGAGCAGAATAAAGGTAAAGCAAAGGAAAAGCCACCGTGGAAAGGTAAACCCAAGGGAAGGTTTGATCAGAAGAAAGGTGAGTCTAAGCCACCACTTAGGGATCAGCCTAGGAGATTTCCACAGGGCCAGCAAGTAAGAAGAGAATTCAGGCCAACAATGAACAGCACACCAATGGGGCCACTTCAGTGTTGGGGTTATGGAGAGAACCACAGGCTCAAAGATTTCCCAACTGTAAAGAAGAACCCTAGGGTCTTGCACAATGTTAGAAGAGAAGCTATAGTAGGGGATATGGCCAGAGCAACAACCAGGATTTATGGAGCACTAGATGATCACCAAGCAGACCATCAGGCAACAGTAGTAGAAGTTGCAGGTAAGATTGCTGAGCAGCCTATTTCTGTTTTGATTGACCCAGGGTCTACTCACAGTTATGCATCTCCTAAGGTAATTGAGAGTTGTTCCCTTGGTAAAGTGAAACATGACAATGCTTGGTCAGTTCAACTAGCCACCGGTACCAAGAGAAAGGTCAGGGAAATGGTGAAGGAATGTCCTATAGAATTGAATGGACTCCTCACACATGCAGAATTGAATGTCTTTCCATTGGGGTCATATGATGCCCTGATTGGCATGGACTGGTTGGAAAGGAATAGAGACAAGGTGGACTATTATGGTAAAGCATTGGAATGTATTGATGATGAAGGAAAGCCAAGGTTGGTTAAAGGGATTCCAAAGCATGTTTCAGTAAGACAGATTTCGGCTCTACAATTGACGAAGTTTCATAGATAGGGTTGCCAGTAATATGTTGTACATATATTAGGTTTAGTAGAGGATAAGGGACCTAGGATAGAAGACTTCTAGATATTGCAGGAGTTCTAGGACATGTTTCCAGATGAGGTTCCAGGATTGCCACCTAAGAGGGACATTGATTTTTCTATTAATCTTGTTCCGGGAGCAGCACCCATCTCCAAAGCTCCTTATAGAATGAGCACACCAAAGTTGGTAGAGTTGAAGATGCAGCTGCAGGAATTGATAGACAAAGAATATGTCAGACCGAGTGTATCCCCATGGGGTGCACCAGCACTGTTTGTTAAGAAGAAGGATGGAACATTGAGGTTGTGTATTGATTACAAGCAACTCAATAAGATGACAGTTAAGAACAAGTATCATTTTCCAAGGATTGATGACTTGTTCGATCAGATGAAGGAAGCTAGAGTATTCTCCAAGATTGACTTGAGGTCGGGGTACCATCAAGTAAGCATAAAGGATGAAGAAATTCATAAGACAACCTTCAGGACTAGGTATGGTCATTATGAATTTACAATGGTGCCATTTGGTCTCACCAATGCACCTACTACATTCATGTGTCTCATGAATAATGTCTTCAACAAGTATTTGGATAGGTTTGTGATTGTGTTCTTGGAATGCATTCCTGTGTATTCCAAGAATGAGGGAGAGCATGATGAGCATTTGAGGATGGTGTTACAAGTCCTTAGGGAGCACTAGCTATATGATAAGCTAAGTAAATGTAACTTCTATCAAGAGAAGGTACAGTATTTGGGTCACATTATATCAGCAGAAGGTCTTGCTGTAGATCCTTAGAAGATTGAGGCCATTATGGATTGGTCCACTCGAAGGAATGCAGCAGATGTTAGATCTTTCTTGGGCCTTGCTGGTTACTATAGAAGGTTCATTGAGGGCTTCTCCAAGATAGCCCACCCCATCACTTCATTGCAGAGGAAGAACATTAAATTCTCATGGTCTAAAAAATGTGAAAGAAGTTTCCAGTGGTTGAAGGAGTTGCTTACTAGTGCACCTGTTTTGAAGATCGCAGATCCAAGTAAGGATTTTGTGGTATGCACAAACGCTTGCATTGAGGGACTTGGTGGAGTTCTAATGCAAGAAGATTCTGTAATTTGTTATGAGTCAAGGAAACTGAAGGAGCATGAAAGGAACTATGCCACCCATGACTTAGAACTAGCAACCATAATTCACGCTCTCAATAGATGGAGGCACTATCTTTTGGGAAGAAGGTTTGAGCTCTGAACTGATCACATGAGTTTGAAATACTTGTTTGACTAGCCAAACCTGAATGCAAGGCAGACTAGATGGATGGAGTTCCTTTGCGAGTTTGATTTGGAGATTAAGCATGTCAAAGGTAAAGCAAATAAAGTTGTTGATGCACTCAGTAGGAGATTCCATAATGCAGCCATAAGCAGATGTGAATCAGATTTGAAAGAACGAATTTTAGAGGCACAAGATGGTGATGAAGTCTATCTCCACATTAAAGAGAAATTGCAGCAGAACATTATAGAGGAGAAGTATGCAAGATACCAGTTGGGTAAGGATAATGTTATCATCTATCAGAACACCAGGATGTACATTCTAGATAATGCAGACTTAAAGAAACTGGTGATGGATGAGATACATCATAAGCCATACTCAGGACACCTAGGGTATCAGAAGACTATAACAGCATCAAGGAAGCAGTGCTTTTGGCACGGTATGAAGAAGGACATAGCTGATTATATTGCTAAATGTTAGAAGTGTCAATGTGTCAAGGTAGAACATCAACATCCAGCAGGATTGTTGCAGCCCTTACCCATTCTAGAGTGGAAGTGGGAAGTGATTTCCATGGATTTTATAATAGGACTGCCCATGACAGTGAGGAAGCATGATTCAAACATGGTTGTGGTGGACAAGCTATCAATGGTAGCTCATTTCGTTCCAGTCAAGTCCACTCACAAGGCTAGTGACATTGCAGATATCTTCATGAGGGAGATATTCAGATTGCATGGATTGCCCAAGGAAATAGTCTCAGATCGTGACACCAAGTTCACATCCAATTTTTGGAAAGGATTGTTCCAAGAGTTGGGAACTCAATTGAAATTTAGTACAGCCTATCATCCTTAGACAGATGGTCAGACTGAGAGAGTGAATCAGATCCTCGAAGATATGCTAAGGATGTATGTGATGGATAAGCCATCTAAGTGGGAAGACTATCTACACTTAGTGGAATTTGCCTACAACAATGGGCATCAAGCATCATTGAAGATGAGTCGTTTGAAGTGTTGTATGGAAGAGGACGCAGAACTCCAGTGATTTGGGATAGCCCAATGAATAGAGTAGTGCTCGGACCAGAGATGGTTGAGGAAATGGAACAGGATGTTGTTAACATTAGGCAAAATCTGAAGGCAGTACATGACATGCAGAAGAGTTATGCGGATCTAAAAGAGTATATAAGGAGTTTCAAACTGGGGATCATGTCTACTTGAGAGTGAAACCCAGGAAGAGTTCCATGAAATTGGGAAGTTGTGCCAAGTTGGCACCAAGATATTGTGGTCCATTTGAAGTCCTTGATAGGATAGGGCTAGTTGCATATAGAATTGCATTTCCTGCTAACATGAAAGCTCATAATGTTTTCCATGTATCTTTACTTAAGAAATATGTACATGATCCCAATCATATCATTGATTGGCATGTGATACAGGTGGAACCAGAGGGAGAGTTCCAGGTGGTGCCTACATGCATCCTTGACAGGAAGGTTACCTTGCTCCGGAACCGGGCCATAGGGCAGGTAAAGGTGCAATGGAGGCACCTTAGCCCAGAGGAGGCCACGTGGGAGCTAGAGGATGCCATGAGGGAGGCATTTCCATTTTTGTTTAGTTTTGAGAACACCAAGGACGGTGTTATTTTAAGGGAGAGGGAGTTGTAATACCCCATTTTTCCCTTGATGTAAATACTGCCTATGTATAGTATGTGTAAATGCCCTAGTGTGGAGCTCAAGGCCAAGGCCCCACTAGTGGATGTTTCGGTTTATTGCTTAGGCAAGTATTGATGCAGTTTGATTATTCATGGGCTGCTAAGCCATGAAGAATGTAAATGATGTAATTATTACTAAATGAATAAAATAACCAAGAAGCTGGCTAAGGAGGCAACGAACGAGAAGGGGGTTGTGTGTATCCACTAGGGAGAGGTGAGGGGGTTTGGGATTGATTGACCATGTTGCCACATGTTTGACTGAGAACCCGTTTGAACTCCCTACTGACATTAATGCGAATTCAGAGGGTGGTTGAGCACCAATAGATGAGTTTGATGGAGTATAGAGCATGCCTGCGATTCCATATGGCAGGGGATGGTTCTAATCACGTACGCGTGAAGGCATCGAACTTCCTGGGAGAAATCGCGGAGCCTGTTGTGAACTTTGGGGTGGGGGGGAAAGACTCAGACACACACAATCATCGATTCAGAACTCACATACTCTCAGTTCCCTATTTTTAGAAAGCTCGCGCTACCATGGGGAAGACCATTGACCCTCGCAGAGGATTCACCTGTGTGTTTTACTGTAAGTAGTGTGACCCTGTGTGTGAGAACTACCCAAGAACGAGTAGCCATGACACCATGTGTGTAGAACCCTGGTGCAGCGACAGATAGAGTCAATAGAGAAGGTTGCATAGCGGTTTGCGTAGAGAAACCGTGGGAAGACCCCAAGCAAGGATATATCTTGTTGTAAACTGTGGGAGAAGGGTTGGATTGCTGGAGAAACTCAGTGAAGGCTATAGTCTCAATGAACTAGCGACTGGACCTTTCTATGCCCAACCTGGAATAACACTGGAAGGGAAGGAACTTGTGAGGGTGTACAACAGTGATAGTATCTTCCTTGTGTTGGATGTGGTAGGTATTGTGGGTGCTAGGTCGGCTGTGAGCGACTAGACCTTTCTATGCCCATCCTGGAATAGCACTGGAAGGGAAGATGCCTTGAGAGATTGTGTGATGGTGCAGTGGGTCTTCCTTGTGTTGGATGTGGTAGGTATTGTGGGTGCCAAGTCAACTAAGTGCTGAGACTCCTATAGTTTTGTGGTTGAACTCACTAATTTAGCAATGCCTCCTTGTTATCCCTGTGTGTTGAAGAACCCCTGTACATTGGCTTAGCATGGGTAGGTGCCCTGGAATGCTTGGTAAACCCAACTACAGACTAGTTTAGCATGTGAATGGAGCCTTGACTGTGAGAGAACCTATTAGCCCTCCTTAGTGGATACACTGTCTATCTCGGGGGTGATCTCTCAGCCGAAAGAGTATAGGATGGACAGAGATCTAAGGTTGGGTGGAACGTTGCTCTCACTTAGCCAGTTGCTTCGGAATTCAAAGATAAGTATTCTGTTATGGTAAATGATGTGGTTTCATTATTATGATAAATGCTTGTATAGTCATGGAATTGTTGTATGTATGGTTATATGAATGGTTGACATGAAGTCATGTATAGGCCTGAGTAACAGGCTGAATCCACTGTGTGTATTTACCTTATATTGCAGGAAGTAATGCTTGTAATTCTTGCATATGATAGATGTGTGATTTAAGTCTGTGGATGCATTTCATATGTGATGTTGTATGATAGATCTCCATCATTTTTGTTAATGAATGTGATGTGTAATAACCCTGTGAAGGAAAGATATATCTACATTAATCCTTGAGAAGTTAGAAGAAGCCCTGAAAGTGGTTTCAGGAACCTCTGTGGGTCTGATAGCAAGAAGGGACCTTGGTAGGTTGAAGGTTGGAATGTTCAAGTGTGGATAAGAACGGAGCTTCAGAGAAGGAAATGAGGTGGTTAGCTGCCTCACCTGGTCACGAGGATGCTACCATTGGATAGAGTTTTCCATGAGCTTTCCAGAGGTACCAACCTTGCCCCATTTTTATACCGGAGGGAGGAGTTAGGCCCCTTGGAAGATTGATGAAGTTACCCTTGCAGAACAGGGTTTCGCATGCATGATTCTGCGGGTTGCGGGTATGCCAAATTCGCATGATATTTTTGGGCCTCCCACAATCCCAAACCCGAAAGTAGTGGGTTTCAGGTTTCGGGTTCGTCAAAGCTCGCACGACGGGATTTAGGCCTCCCACAACCCCGCACCCGACATTGGCGGGTTTCGGGTTGTGGGTTCATCAAAATCGCACTACGGGATCTGGACCTCCTGTAACCCCGCAATCGACAATGTGGGTTTCAGGTTTCGGGGTGACCCACCCCCGTGATGGAGCAGCTGGGATCGGGTTTCGGGTTTCAGGTTACCAAAACGCGCGCTAGGGGTTTGGACTTTCCGCAATCCCGAACCCGAAACTGTGGGACCCATTGTGCGGGATGTGTGTTTTGGGATCGTTGTGTGGGATGTGCATTTCGGGAGTCATTGTTGTGGATTCAAGTTATCCGACTGAGTGTATGGGTGCTCAGTCAATGGTTTTGGAGAAAACAAAATGGATCACGGTCTTCAGCCGGCCAGGTGGGTCGGAGGGGACGTGACAGGAGCATATCCCATCATATCAACTTAATTCCAGGGTCGAGTCTTCCAAACAAAGTGTCATACAGAATGAGTCTGACGGTGGGACAAGAACTCAACCGCCAGGTCCAAGATTTGTTGGACAGAGGGTTAATTAGATAGTGTCTGAGCCCGTGTGCGGTACCAGCAGTATTGACACTGAAGAAGGGTGGAGAATGGAGAATGTGTACATACTCCAGAGACATCAACAGGATCATGATCAAGTATCAGTTTTCGTTACTGAGAATGGATGACTTGATGGATTTCCTGAGTGGAGCGATATACTTCACAAAGATAGACCTGAAGAGTGGTTATCACCATATTAGGGTTAGATAAGGAGATGAATGGAAGACAACATTCAAAATAAAAGATGGGTTGTATGAGTGGTTAGTCATGCGATTTGGGTTGACTAATGCACGCAGCATATTCATGAGATTGATGAATGAGATGTTGAATCCATTCTTGGGAAGGTTTGTCGTAGTCTATTTAGATGACATTCTGATTTTCAATCGAACCAAGGCAGAGCACTTGGAGCACATTCGACAAGTATTGCAGAAATTACAGGAGGAGAAGCTGATGGTGAACCTGCAAAAGTGTTTCTTCATGAAGAAGGAGTTAGTGTACTTAGGGTTTGTAATCTTGAGTAAAGGGTTGGTGATGGACCCGGAGAAGGTGAAGGAAATAGTAGATTAGCCGGAACCGACAAGTACCACTGGAGTAAGGAGTTTCCATGGAAGGAGTTTCCATGGACTTGCCAGTTTCTACAGGAAGTTCATTCGGGAATTTAGTCAGATTTGTCCACAATTAACAGAATGCATGAGGAAGGGTGAGTTCAAGTGGATGGACACAGCCCAGAGAGATTTTGACGAGTTGCAGGAAAAGGTCGCTGAGAGCCCAGTATTGGCACTCCCAAACTTTGACAAAGTTTTCTAGGTCGATTGTGATGCGAGTGGAATGGAAATTGGAGCAGTGTTGAGATAAGAAGACTGACCAATTGCATTCTTTAGTGAAAAGCTGAATGGGGCAAAGCAGAATTATTCGGTCTATGACCAGGAATTTTATGCTATCATCTAAGCATTGAAGAAGTGGAGGCATTATCTATCTCCCAAGGAATTTATGTTGTACAAAGATCAACAAGTTCTGAGGTACTTGAATACTCAGTTGAAGCTAGATCAAAGGCACATGAAATGGGTGGAGTTACTTCAAAGGTATACATTCATGTTGGACATAGGTCGGGCAATTTGAATTAAGTTACTGATGCATTGAGCAGGAGAGTTTCACTACTGAACACGATGACAGTTCAGGGAATGGGAATAGAGTCGATAAAGACAGAGTATGAGACGGACAAGGATTTTGCGAAAGCATGGAAGGATTTTCGTGAAACTTGGAGTGTCGACAGAACTCCATACTTGAGTTAGTTCATTCAAGAAGGCTATCTGTTCAGGGGAATTCAATTGTGTATTCCTAGAGGACCAGTAAGAGAGAACCTAATCCAAGAATTTCATAATGGTGGATTAGTAGGACATTTTGGTATCAACAACACTAAAGCACTGGTAGAGGAAAAGTATTTTTGGCCGAGAATGACGATGGATGTCGGAAAGTGGGTTCGACAATGTCAATTTTTCTAGTTGGAAAAAGGAAGAAGTCAAAACATGGGGTTGTATACACCATTACCAGTACCAGATATCCCTTGGGAGCATCTTAGCATGGATTTTGTGTTAGGATTTCCGAAGACTCAGCAGGGAAGCAACTCAATATTTGTTGTAGTCGACAAGTTTTCGAAGATGGCACACTTCATTCCGTGTAAGAAGACGAGTGATGCCACAGGGATTGTTGTACTATTCTTCAAGGAGATAGTCAGACTACATGGGTTGCCAAAGAGTATCACGTTAGATCAGGTTACCAAGTTTATGGGGCATTTCTAGAGAACCCTTTGGAATAAACTGGACATGAAGTTGCAGTTCAACTCGGCGTACCATCCGCAGACTAATGGACAGACCGAGGTGGTAAACAGAAGTTTGGGAAACCTTCTGAGATGTTTAGCAGCCGACCGACCCAAGTAGTGGGAAAATGTGTTGGCATAGGTGGAGTTTGCATACAACAATTCTGTGAATCGGTTGACAGGGTTGAGTCCATTCTAGATTGTTCAAAGGAGAAGCCTAGATTGTTCAGAGGAGAAGCCCACATGGAGTGGTGGATTTGGTCAAGTTGCCGACATAAATCAGAAAAAGTGCGGATGCATAATCATTCGCAGAGTATATGCATGAAGTTCCTGAAAATGTGAGAAAGCACATAAAGAAGAGTAACGCGACATACAAGTTGAGGGCTGATAGGCAGAAGAGGCTATAGTTGTTCCGAGAAGGGGACTTAGTCTATGCATATTTGTGGAAGGAAATATTTTCGATAGGTACATACAACAAGCTGAAGCTGAAGAAGATTGGACCATGCAAAATTTAGAAGAAGATTTCGGACAACGCTTATGTGTTGGAATTGCCGGATGACTTGAACATTTCAACAATGTTCAATGTATCAGATCTGTACAAATTTGAAGAAGTGTCGAGCAGCGGAAGCGAAGAAGTGATAAACATCATCTGGACAGACCAGATTCCAGATCGACACAAAGAAGAGATCATAGAAGTAATCCAAGAAGGCGAGGTTGGGCAAATGCGTAACTCGCAGAAGAAGGAATACTTAGTGCGATGGAAGGATGATGAGTTGCAGGAGGTGACATGGAGTTCCGAAGAGGAGTTCAGGAGACTGATGGAGCATTTGCATTCTTTTTCACCTGGGGAGTCTGATGCAGGAGAATTGGGGCCTAAGCAGATTACTAGAAGTTGATCGACTTCTGGGATCCGACCAACGGGAGTGCCAATGACCACTAGTGCGGGAAGCAGGTTGACTTGTTAAAGTCAACAAGTCGAGCAGGAGCAATCAGTATGCGACTGACCGGGGGAAGCGCGCAACGGATGTTGTGATGGGTCAAGAGTCAACAAATTATGGTCAACATACGACAGGTGAAGCAAGATGTCGGGTAGTCGAGAAGTGGTAGAACTACGACCTGATGAGTTTGGTGGAGCCAAGTGCAGAGGAAGGGGAGGACTAGCAAACTGCAGGAGATAAGAAAGTGAGCCGACAAAAAGGTCGAGATGTGATCGACTACTGTAGCAGGGTCGGATGAGCAGAAAGTTAAGAGGACTGTACTTGGTAGCCATCCAGGGTTGCTGAGGAAGTTAATACAGTTATTGCAAGTAGGTGAAGGATAGGACAGATGTCGTCATGGACAGAGGCTGTGCAACATGGTTGGGAGATTACAGTTGCAGGTCTACAGGATTTGGAAGGATCGACAGAGAGGAGGATGTGTGTCTCGGGGATTGCAGTAGTCTTGGGAACAGTAGACAGAGGGTAGAAGATAGAGGAGAGGGATCAGTTCAGGGATCTGGGATCTTTGATCAGTAGCATCAGAGAGCAGAAATAAGGCGTGAAGTCACACAGCCTGACAAGAGGAAGAGTTGAGATTGAGCCATAGCTCAGCGTTCCACAGTGAACTGGGAGAGGGTGAGGTCGACACATAGGGAGAACACACCATAGTTACTTCTAATTTGTAACGACTGAGGCCGATTGTAGTTAGTTATTTCTTTTAGTTATTCCGCATTGTAACCAATTTCAGATAAGTAATATAAGCCACTCTTGATATCCTATTTTACACCTTGTTCGTGTAAGCATTGTGGTATGTGTCGTGTGTATTATCAAGCAAGAACCTTATTCCAGTGAGGTGCCTTGCATCACCTTCTAACATGTCAAAACAATGGTGACCTAGGAACTCTTCTTTCTAATACTTTTAGCCCAAAAATAACATTCTACAACATTTCATATAATCATCTTAAGGTTTGATACACCAAAGTCGATTTCGGTGGATGTTAATTACTATCATCATCGTCGTCATATATATTCAATGATGTGTGAAAGAGTCTATTTATTAATATATATATATGAGGTACGCATATTTCATAATATTAAGTGGAGTTGATTTGCTAGAGCAAACTTCTCTCGATATAGAGAATAGGTACGCTTATATTTTATATTATTAAGTTAATTTTATACTTGTACATAATCACAACTTTTTTTTTTCTACTGAAAAAATTTAACTTACTATTAATAATCACAACTTATATTACTCTATATATATTCGAAGAGAAGCATGGTGTATATTCTTATTATTAAGATAATGCTATATTTTATATGAAGATAAAGTAGGTTATATTTTTAAAGATATGATTTTGGTTTTTTATTATTAGTTTTAGAATAAAATCTAAAAATAGTATGAATTAATTATTAATATTTAGATTATGGATTAGTTAACCATTAGATTTTGTAAAAATGTGAATATTTTAAGTTTAAATTAGTAATTAATAATTTGAAATAGTGATGATGTGTTAACTCACATTTATAAATAGCAATAAACAATTCCTATCTTCAATAATTATTAACAATTAAATTATAATAATATTAAATTAAGTTATGATATTTTTATAGCTTTTTTAACCCTTAAATTATAATATAATTAATTAAGTTATAATATTTTGATTATGTAAAAATATTATTTTTTAATAAAAACACATGATGGTTGAATATTATTTTTTAATAAAAACCCATGAAGGTTGAGGAGAATCTCTCAAACGAACTTAATGAAAAATAAAACTCAATTCGTGTAATTTTTTTTTCTAAATCTTCCACATGTTCATAGAGTACATTCATAATGCTCTTCGAGAATCTATCGATAGAAGTGGGAAAGAAAATATAATTATATTAGGATTTATGCCATGATCAGCTGCACGAGTAGCCCTAACGAAATCCTAGATGCAATAATAATCTTTCTTGAGTGAATCGACTTCCCACTCAATGTGAAATTTAGGAGTAAACAGAATTCAAATAGGATTGATTCCATGATTACCTACACTACCTACACCGGTAGCTCTAACTTAATTTTTGTGTAAAAATAAATTGGTATTAGAGTTAGTTAAATGTAAGAAATTTGTACAAGTTAAATATAAGAAATTGGAATAGTTAGTGAAATGTAATAAACTAGTATTAGAGTCACTTAAATGTATAAAATTGGTATTAAAGAAATTGGCTTAAGAGCAATTTAAATGTAAGAAATTGGTATTAGAATTGCTTAAATGTACTAGCCTAGATCCAAATCCTAAGGCTCTATCAAGCGCCGAGAGGGATCAAATCTCCCGAGGTGCAAAACTCTCCTCGAAAAGCTCCTTGAGTACAATACCTGAGAAGAGATTTGCACCTCGGGAGATTTGATCCCTCTCGGCGCTTGATAGAGCCTTAGGATTTTGATCTAGGCTGGTTTCAATTGTGGGCGATGACACAAAACTGGAGTTTGATCAGCATGGGAAGGAACAGATTAAGTTGAAAACACAGATACATTTACAAGGATTATCATAATGTAAGTAATAAGTATTAAGGATTGAGTAAATTGTTTAACTGGAAAATAGAGACAATTTGCTTAACTTTTTTTTCAATTCTCTTTTTGTTGATCTACATTTTGTTTTGTCATTTTGTACATTTTGATTTATTTGTTTTTTCTGTAAACTGATTTCTTTGTTCTTCCAATTGCTTCAACTTTCTCTCTCGATATGCTCTTTGTCGATCAACGTTTTGTTTTTTTTGTTCTGCTTGTTCTTCTGCTATCAATTCACCTAATTTTTTTTTCAATTTTATTTTTATTGATCTGCATTTTGTTTTGTTTGTTCTTCTCCTTCTTTCTGCCGTCATTTGATACATTTTGATTTATTTGTTGTTCTGCAACTTGATTTCGTCAAACTGGAGTTTGATGAGCATTGTAAGGAACAGGTTAGGTTGAAACACAAATAGATTTATGAGGATTATCATAAGTTTTGTTGATATCGGATTAGTTTTCTTCGATTTTCTTGTTCTTCTCATGTCATTTCGCCCAACTCTTTTTTTTCAAGATTCTTTTTTTTGTTCTGCTTTTCGCTTCAAGTCATCTTCTCGTTCTTTTGATGTCATTTCTTCAGATGGTACGGATATATTATCGTCAATTTTGATCTCCTTATCTCAGACCATATTAGTAATTGGATCTACTTGAAAGTGGACCATGTCATCAACACATCGATCTTTGACCGTTACACGTTGACCATCTCCCACAGTTAGTTCTACTGGTATATGGGTTGAATATTCGCCTTATCGATCAACATTTTTGCCTTGTCAATTAACATTATTGCCTTGAAATTCTACATTTTTGCCTTCTCGTTCTACATTTTGTTTTCTTTGTTCTTCCAATTGCTTCAATTTTCTCTCTCGATATGCTTTTTGTCATTCAATGTTTCATTTTATTTGCTCTTCTCATTCTTCTACTGTCAATCTGTGTAACTATCTCTGTTAATATTTTTTGTTGATATGCGTATCATTTTCTTCTTTCTTCACCTTCTTCTGATGTCATTTCGTCAAACTTTCATTTCGATATTCTCTTTTTTGTTCTTCCTTTCCCTTCAAGTCTTCTTCTCGTTCTTCTGATGTCATTTCTTCCAATGGAACGGATATATTATTGTCAATTTTGATCTCCTTATCTAGGACCATGTTAATGATTGGTATATGGGTTGAAGATTCGCCTTGTTGATCTACATTTTCACCTTGTCAAAAATGTCAACGATTAACATTTACCCTGAAATTAATGCATATTTGTAATCCACAATGAAATGAATGCTTGACACTGAAATCTATGCAATATAAAAAAATAATACACTGAAATCTATGCAAGTGTAAATTTCAATATAGTTTTAAAATTCAATATATTTTCCAAAAAAATAAGTGGTTTGGGAGGATTGAACCTTTGACCTCACACCCATTATCCCCACACCCTTGGCACTAAAGTCTATGCAATTTTAAAAAATAATACACTGAAATCTATGCAAGTGTAAAATTCAATATAGTTTAAAAATTCAATATATTTTCCCAAAAAATAAGTGGTTTGGGAGGATCAAACCTCACACCCATTATCCCCACACCCTTACCACTAAACCATAGATAGTTCTTATTATAATTAGTATAAATCGAAAACTAATTATATATACTAAATCTAATTAAATTAAATATATATATTATAATTTGAAATTTAATGTATATTTATTTTTTAATCTAAATCTAAAACTAAATTAATGTATATTTAAATCTAAATCTAAAACTAAATTAATTTAATGTATATTTAATATTTATAATATTAAATGTAACTAAATTAAATTTATATACTGTAATTTCAAATTTAAAAAGTTAAACACAAAACTATATTGAATGGTGAATGGTGCAGGCGGCGGGACGGGAGGAGGATGGCGGCGAGAGGGGAGGAGAATGGTGCATGCATGAGGGGAGGAGAATGGTGCATGCATGAGTGGAGGAGGATGGCAGAGGCATGAGGGATGGAGGGAGGTGCGATGGCGGGAGGGAGGGAGCTGTGGATGGAGTGCAGGGAGGAGGGGAGGGAGGAGAATGGTGTAGGCGTGAGGGGAGGAGGATGGCGACAACAAGGGTGGATGGCGGGAGGGAGGGAGGACGGGAGGGATGGAGGGAGCTGCGATGGCGGGAGGGAGTTGCGAATGGAGCGCAAGGAGGAGGGGAGGGAGGAGTATGTTGTAGGCATGAGGGGAGTAGCATGGCGATGAGAGGGAAGGAGGCAGTGTGGAGGGGACGCGAGGGGATGGATGGGGAGCTGCGCAATGAGGGTGGTTGGTGGGAGGGAGGGAGGATGCGAGGAGGTATGGAGATGCGATGGAGGGAGGGAGGATGGAAAGGAGATGGATGGAGATGCGATGGCGAGAGGGAGGATGGAAAGGAGATGGATGGAGGGAGCTGTGATGGTGGGAGGGTGGACGGCGGGAGGAGGATGGACACAGGAGGAGGATGGGCGAATGCTGCAGGGGCTGCGGGAGAATGGACGCGGGGGTGCAGGAGGATGGGAGGAGGATGGATGTGGGAGGAGGAGGGGTGAATGTTGAAGGGGCTGTAGGAGGATGGGAGGAGGATGGACGTGGGAGGAGGATGGGCAAATGTTGCAGGGGTTGCGGGAGGATGGACGTGGGAGGAGGATGGGCGAATGTTGCAGGGGCTGTGGGAGGATGGAAGCGGGAGGAGGATGGATGTTGGGGAGGAGGATGGACGCAGAGAATGGGAGGAGGTTGTGATTGTTGCAGGCCGTGGCGAATGTTACAGGGGACATTAAAAATTCTAAATATATTACCTATATAGAATTAACATGAAACATGGGACATGTAGAATTTTTTTATGTTGTTTTTTGTTTATATAGGCTTTGATTTCAACCGCCTTTTTCAATCGAAAATACACGTCCTTTTTTAATGGCCAACCAATTATTAATTAGTTTTTACTTTTTATGTTTTATTAGGTGTAAGGCTACATGTAATGGGACACATACACATTACAAGATCTCCCTCATATTTTCATTTTTTACTTTTTACGTTTTATTAGGTGTAATGCTACATGTAACGGGACACATACACGTTACAAGATCTCCCTCATATTAGCATTTTTTACTTTTTATGTTTTATTAGGTGTAACGATACATGTAACGGGACACATACATGTTACAAGATCTCCCTCATATTATCATTTTTTACTTTTTATGTTTTATTAGGTGTAACGCTACATGTAACGGGACACATACACGTTACAAGATCTCCCTCATACTGGGCTATAGAGCGCCTCTCAACACAATAAAACTGGTATCAAAGCCACTTAAATAGTATAAATTGGCTTAAAAGCAATTTAAATGTGAGAAATTGGTATTAGAGCCACTTAAAATGTATTGGTATCAAAGCCACTTAAATGGAAGAAATTGGCTTAATAGCAATTTAAATGTAAGAAATTGCTACTGCTTAAATTTAAGAAGTCGGTATCATAACAAGTTAATTGTAAGAATTGGTGCCAGTTAAATGTAAGAAATTTGTATCATTATTAATCTCTTGAGTGAATAGTCTCCCCACTAAATGTGAAATTAATATTGGTAACTTAATTTGGTAGCATATTGGCTACTAAATCGGTGGTTGAATACATAGAGGGATGCTTTCCTTCGTAAGTATTATTGACATTATCTTGTGATGATACAACATATTGGTAGTATTAGGGGATCATTTGGATTGTGCAATATAATTTCATCACCTAATATTTTTCAAGCCTCGTGCTTTTTTATTATCAAAAGTATTTGGGAAACATGGAGGAAGGTAGTCGACTCCACATGGTGCCAAATGTTAGGTATCTAGGTGAAATGACAACTGGCCAAAAGGTCGATTTGAATTTTGAAGGTGTAGGGCATGTGTGTTGCAAACATTCATCATTTCTAGGGTTGATAACTAAGTAAGGAGAATATTTTTATTGGAGTGATTTATGGGATGCTAGTACATTCTCTTGGAATGGTTGAAGATCAATTGCTTATGGATTTTCCTTGTCTTATATGGACCAAATATTATTATCAAGATACTCCATCGTATTCAAAAGGGGAGCTTATTCAAAATGAATATAGACATGCCTGGTCCCTTTTAGCAAGATTGAGAGTGGAGTTGTAGGTGCCCTATGGTCCAATATTATTCTCAAAGGTTGTAGTATACTCTTCATCAATGACATGAGATTAGTCATGTTATTAATAAAATATGGGTGTCTTATGATTCTGAGAGATGGAGGATTAGAAGATTCCATAGCATGTGCTTGATTTGGGATAGCTACGAACTTCTTGTTCTTTTATTGCTACTAATTTAGTAAGGCCTACATATCAAGGAATGATTGGTTAAAACTGGTCTCTCGAACAGGCTTCACTTTTTGCTCCTCAAGCCACAAACACTAACCACCTACTTTAGGATTTTCCTATTGCAATTTTTTTGGGGAGTTTGCTCAATTTGATCTTGCATTCATTTTGCAAGGGAAGTTGCAATAGAGATTCCACTCATGATAAGAGATTCAAGGGGTATTACACATTCTTGAATGCAAATAGAATAATTTTGATACAATCGCTTAGTACACAAGAAATGTATATAACATAATGAAGTGCTTATGTCATACCACAAAATGGTTACAACTCTTCGCAATTCCACGACTCCAAATATTCCTTAGACACTGGGAACACCTTGAGGAATTGAATTCCCCTCTTTTCAATCTCCAAATCTAAGATGATCTACAATTACGAGAGCCTCTCCTCTTACAAGACCCAAAGAAGTTTCTTGAGGGAGTATTCAAGATTCCTCCCTACGATTCATCATTATCCTATTCATGACTTTTATTGTACAAATCAAATTTCGATGCAAGTGGAGGGACTGTTCATATACTTTTTGAGTAGCATCACATGTTGCACATCATGCAAAGCTAAAGATCGTGTAAATATTAGCGCATCCATGAACAAGCCTCGTGGGATAGCTAAAAAATTATTCATGTACCTACCAAAAATTACATGGCACAACTCATATATCAAATATATTGTAAAATCCACTAAAGACCATCATAATTGACTCACGATGAGTACATGCCACTTGTCTCGAATCATGCTTCCATATCTCACCCTGGGTTAGGTGGATCATTGTCTGCTTCTAGATAATAAGGAATATGATATTCATCAGTGTATTCTTCTGAGCTATCACCAACAAGTCATGTTCTAAGTTCTTGATCCAAAGTATGTCTGATTACACCGGCTATTGAAGAGTCAAATGGTGGACTGAAAAACTTCAAATACCATGATTCTACAAGATAACCGAGATATGGAAATTTCGATTGATACCATTGTTTGTGATCAACCGGCTTCCAAGGGAGAAGCTATAAGCTATACCTGTTGAAACTCAATAAAAAATAGATACATTCCTAATTCATATTTAGCACATTCTTATATATGGGATGAGAAGTAATGCATCTTAACTTGAGGAGAGAGACACACTACAAGGAATAAATTTGGTAAAAATTTTCCACCAAGGTGACCACCTAGTAGAGAATGCAATTGGAATGCTTTAAAATCCTATACGAAGTTTTTTTCTTTTTTGATATATGCAAAAAGCTCTCTGTAAGAAGGACGAGAGACATGTAAGGTTCTTCTAATAATAAAGAAAGGATAAATATGCCTAGAAGGAGTTCTTCTCCAATAGCCCATTCTGAAGACGGCTAAATTGAATGCACCTTGAACAAAAAAGACTATAGCCATGATAAAAATACCATTTACAAAGAATGAGATATTGGATCTCCCATGGGAAAAACTTTACACAATCCAAAATTGGATATACTCTTCACTTTCAACGCATTCATAGTTTTATAGTCTAAATTGTGGGTCAACCAAAAATGCCTTAACCTTTCGTTTTGCTTTGACGCTTTTGGGATAGTGGCTAGCGTATATTATGTGCAATTGGAACACTCCACATGGCTAGTGTCTTTGCCTTCATTCTAATGTGGTTTGTACTGAACATAACTTTTTTTCTTTCAAAAAGATCCTCTTTTATGAAAGCTATACTGTTTTTTTGCAACAAGGACCATTGCAAGTCTTCTTCTTTCTTGGTCTGGTTTGAATCATATTGCCAAAGTCATTTTTGAAAGGAAGAGAAGACCATACCTTTTGATTTACAAACCTGTCCATGGTGTTTAAAGCTTTCTCTAACTTTCTAGAATTGCAAGAATCATTGATAACTCCATCAATTGTTTGTTGAATACTTGCATTGCACGTTTCTTTAAGATTTAAAGGCATTAGAACAATCTTATCATAATATTATTTAGCAATTACAGCTGGATGGCTGCTAACATAATATTTCTTCATTGTTAGAAACTTAGATCATTAGAACTACCAAATTGATATAAAAATTATTGCATAAAATGATAGTATTATGTCCTGAGTTTATATCAGATATTTTAGAAGAAAAGAAACTAAGTTCTTTTTATTCATTTTTTATCTACCAGATTACCAATACCAATACGTTCATATAGTATTGCAGCAAATATAATTCAGATATTATTGCACCAAATATCTAAGATGGACTGATCAGGTCTCCTTGTCTATTCCTTCCTAAAGAATCCCACCAATGTTTTAGATTTCCCATTAAGCCAAAAACAACTAAATATGCTTCTTCTTACGGTTCCTCTCCCGAGGCTATCATTTGTGTATTACTCTATCCAACCATTCCATGAATCATTTCAATTATTTCATACTCAAATCTATTTTCTACAATGTAGTAGCTATTTTCTAGATTCCAAGTTATTGTTGTAAGATTCAATGGTTCTTCATGGATAGAATCATTATGCTCATTCTCGGGCATTTTAACAGTTCTTACATGTTTTTATTTTGGTGGCTATCTGGATGAATATTTTTTCTCTTGATGATTTTTTTTTTCGCCATTTAGTAATGTTGACACCAGGGATATATTCTGCAACATCTTTTGAACCTTCTTTTTTTGCTTCAATTCCTTGTTGTAATCTTGCATAATATTCATTTTTTGTTGCTTTCATAGCATCATCTGCATTATTTTTTCTCAAAATAGATGTTTCTCATTTCTGGAATAGTTAGTCTAGAATAAAATCTACACCCTCACTCATTTCTTCAGGAGTTAATTCAATACTATCTATAGAATCTGTTAGCTGAACCATATTTACAACCTTTTCTTTAACTTTATCTACCTGTCTGGGCTTCCAGTTTTCTTCTTCTTGTCTAGACAGCTATAGCCATGAAATACACCCTATTTTCTGGATGTTCCTCTGAGATTCAAAGCAACTAATTTTTCATCTATCATATCAAATTTGAATTGGTTGCTTGCTTTTTCTGGATTTCCTTCAGTCTATATTCTGGATAGTTTCTATTTTAGAAATTCATCTTTCATAGGATTGCATGCATCTACTTAAATATTCAATACCGAGTTGTATCTTGTGAACATCTATGTGCAGATCATCTAAGCTTGTGAATGGCATTTTATACCAGTATTATGCCAGTTATGCATTTGTAACACATAATCTAATTCATCCTGTTTTTTGCAAACCATTCTGAATTTTTCAGGAGATTTTACTTTTACATCTTTTGATCATCGAATAAATTTTTTTAAGGAGGAAACCGTCCTTCCTTAAAATCAATATCTCTGAGAAGAGTACTTCCTTCTTTGTGAACATGTTCTCTTGGCAGTTTCCAATCAATAACAACCATCAAAACAATATGGTTTGCTGGTCTATGAATTAAAGCATGACACTTTTTTCATCTTGAACCATCTCTTTCATGAATCAATTCTTCATGTTGACATTCAATATCACTTTTGTGAAAGGTAGAATTAGAAGGAAAAAATCTAGAAGAATTTCTGAAAGAAACACTACTTTTACTTCTATCTGATTTCTGGAATTTGTTGTTGGCTAGGTGTGAACTTTGGATTTCAGTTGGTACAGGATTCATATCAACTAGCCAACTTTTGGGGACTGATAATTCTTTCCATGAAAGAGTCGATTCAAATATTGATTGATTTGAGAAATCCGTCTACATAACTACATGTTCTCCTTGCTTTCTTCCATGGATGACTGTTGGACTCAATGTGTTGGTTATTCTATAACAAACTCTGTATTGGAGAGCTAAATGCTCACTTTTATGCTTCATTTCTAGATCAAGCGTTTGTAAATGAAAAGTAAGAACGTCCATGATGCTGGGATTTGTAAGAGAAAGTTGAAAGTTTGGCTATACCTTCAAGTGTACAGAGCTATCATGCAATGGATCTTGCATTGCAGCGATAATGGCATCAACAAATATTTATGTTTGGCATCTAACAAGCAAGCGATAAATGAGGCTTTTAGAACATTTTAAAATAAAGGAGTGACTCTGATTTGCACACAACCAATATGGAGAAACTTGTAACCTTCTTCTCTAAATTGCTTCAAATCATTGTATTTGATGAAGGTCATTCAAATGTGTCTTCAATAGATAAGACATTGTCATAGATATAACAATGGGTTTTGGAGTTTAAGGAAAATGGATTTAGATGGTAATTAATATTAGAAGGTTTTAAACTAGGAATACACCATTTTGGAAGTGGTTCTATTTCTTCGACGGATAAAGAAGTTTTGTTAACTTCTGAAAGAAGGGATCTATGAGGCACTAGCTCCTTCATATCCATTTCCGATTTGGAATATTCTATGAGTGATCCCTTGCAACTGTAGTAATTCATATTACCAAGTAGGTTCTTTTCTTCTAGAATCCACGTAACCTTTAAATAAAATAATCTTTCAATTACGCTTCACATACACCCCTTGCGCTATTCCTAGCTCCATGCTAATGCGTTTATTACCAGCTACTCGATTCTTCTTCTCTAGGAGTTTACTGGGTATGCTATTGGGAGTCTTTGGGATATGAGACTTTGTAATGTCCCCATTCAAATAAGTGCATAGTAAGACAATCCCATCAATCCTACTAGTTTCCTAGGTTGGATGGGCACATGTGGGATGGTAATAAGGAAACTAATAAATGATATTTAGACATTAGAAGGGTTCAAGAATTTAATAAATATGATGAATAAATAAATTCAAGAGAAACTCTAGGTGGCAAGTGGTTTTGGAGACATATGGAGGTGGTGGGACCCACACTAGCTTGATTTTTCAATGACACATGGTAGCTCTCTCTTGCCAATTCGAATTCATGGGAAGGTGAACACTCTTGGGTGAGTTGGTAAGTCATAACACATGGCATTGAGCATATTAGGTCGAAAAGGGAAGGAATAGTAACCTCCATGGGAGAGGAAGAGTCAAATTGGAGACTAGTGGACACATGGGCTAGATTCCCTAGTTTTATGACAACAATAATGAAGCATCTATGACATTTTATGACAAAATTCAGACCTGACTTCTTACACCTGACCATTATGACATGTCAGCCCCAAAAATAGGCTCAAGAAGGCGCTCATGGAGTTGGAGGAATCTAAAGAGACTCAAATTCGAATTTGGGAGAAGATGGAAGGTTGGAACTAGGAGACAAGTGGCAAATGAGGAATATTTTCTAAATGGAAAATTATTGAATCTATTGAGAGGATTTCGACCCCTTGAAGGCTAATGTTGGTTATAAAATGTAGAAATCAAGTATGAGAATGGCTTTTGATGATTTGAGAAAAATTGCATTTGTGAAGAGAGAGCTAGTGGATGACTAGTTTCTTGCCTTAGCCAATTTCGAGGGTGAAAGATTCCCATCCAAGTTGGTGTTTGGAGAGGCCACTCAGGTCTTTCATGGTGCTTTAATGGAGTGTGTATTTGTAGGTAGCAGCTATAGGAAGTTTCGTGGTTTGGTTTAGTGCAGCACTTTCTCTCCACCGTTTCCAGTTTTGAAGGCATATTCATGCTCCTTGAGGGAGGGCGTTTTTGGTGAGCTATTGTACTCTTTGGGGGAGCTTCTAATGCCCCATTTCTTTTGTAATATGAAGTAAATACTCTGTTCTTCATCTCCAAAACGTTTCAGGTCGAAATTCCAAGTAGAAATGTATAAATCTCATTTTTAATGGAAGAACAATGCCATTTCCCCACTACCTTGTTGTGAGCCAATGTATTGATGATGATTTCGAATGGATGGATGATTCTCTGATATATTTGTGATAAATATACTGCCATGGATGTCTTCTACAAGTTTCATGTACTGTACTTGAGCATTTGAATCATTTTTACTCAGTTTAGTTGTATTGGGAGGTGAAATAGTGCCATTTCCCCAAGGGTTGAATTGGGGGTTTTTGCTGTTGAATGTGAGAGAGTTAGAACAGTATTAAAAATAAATTAATGGTGCATATGAGACCTTAATCACATACTTAACACATTATATACCTCTGTTCATAAATTTGTGGGAGTTTGGAGGCATTTGGAAGGCCATTTGCAGTGTTACCCGAGGGGGATTTGATGCACAAATTACTAGTCAAAATTACATATATTGATCAGAATACAAATCAAGTTTGCAGCAGTATTTGGAGGGCCATAAAACATCCCTGAACCTTATATTCAAGTCTAAATATCATTCATACACTCCTACAGAAGATTTGGGAGCATTTGGGTTGATTTGGAGGTCAAAACAGTAAAACTAGTCAAAGGTCGAAATTGGGAAAAAACGTGGAAAATTGGGCATTTTAATAAAATTTGAAAAAGAGATATTACAAGTGGTATCAGAGCATGGTCTTGGCACCTGATGGTATTAACAAGAATCCAAACAAATAAAACACCACCCTTTGAATTAGTAGTTGAAGAACTTTTGGTTGAAGAAGAGATAGTAGTAGAAAAAGAGTTTTTTTCTAAAACAATGGGTAGAGAGGAGGAGGAAAAATTTAGACATAAGGAGGAATTTATTGAAGCCTTAAAACCATGTTTTGAAGGACTTACCATGGTTATGCTAGATATGAATAAACAAATGATGAAATGTTTCGAATTGTTGGGTAGCCAACTTTCAGGCAAAGGGATGATAGGAGATAATAGTGGTTCACACTCAGGAGAAAAGATGAAAGGGAATGAGCATATTTTCTCAAGTACAGGACCTCATAATAGACCTGATGAATTTCAAAGCACACAAAGGCATACTGCACCTAAATTTCTCACACCCAAAGAAGAACCCAATCTTGAATTGGATTACAAGAAACTAGTAAATGATTGGAATGATTTGAATGAAGAGTGTAAAAGAGGTGTACCACTCAGTGACTACATTGATGCTATGCAAAAGATTAAAATGAAGGGAGACAATAGGAGTCCATTCCAAAACAAAGAATTGAATAGTGCTACTGGAAAAATGTCACTTCCTACTTTTGATGGTTCTTCTCAAAATTCTGCTAACACTTGGGTGCAAAAATTGGATGTATATTTTCAGCTGAATCCTATGTTGGAAGAGGATGCATTAAAAATGGCCATTTTGCATTTGGAAGGAGATGCCAATGAATGGTGGTTGTAATATCCCTCCTTTTATCTTTATTAGAAGTTTAAAAAAAATATAAAAAAATAAATATGAAACAACAGCTACTGAAACCACTAAGGGGGATAACGGAATGGTTGGAAGACCATGAATTGATACCGTAGTCTTACGTATCACCTTAAGCATGAAGATAAAGGTTCGTCGCTATTTCTATTTACCATAAGTATCTCACTAAGATATTATGGCCTAGTTATTTAGATTCTTATATATGTTTAAGCCATAATAGTAGATAAGATAATTAACTTTGACATGGAATGTCAGAGAGTTATCTACAAGGTCTGAAGACAGGAAAACAGGCCTAAAAAAATTAATCGATAAGGTGCTATATGCAATAGTCACCTTAGTTCCGCGAAGAGGATATTCTTGTTATTTATGCTAAATACTAAGATTGGGAATTATCCTTTTATACATGAAATGACATATATATATATATATACCTCACAGTGTGTAGATGCCATATTATAAATGAAATAAATTATGATATAGGTATATACACATATAATATATATAAAGATGATAAAATAAATTTGAAAAGGGGTCATCTATAAAGGTGGGTTTGTCATTATGAAGGAACTATAGAATTTATCTCTAAGAAATAAGAATTATGAAGATATATGGACTATAGAGTATCTTCATTTCAAAGGAAGAGTGTTGAGATGAAATGACTTTAATTTTTAAGGTATGATTGTTAAATAGAGAGATTAATGTTGTATTTCCTTCTACGTAAGCATCTAGGGGAGAAATCAGCGCTGGTTGTCTCCGAGCTTCCATTTCTACCTACAAATCGAGGGAGAAGTCGGCAGTTTGTCGCCTAGTTTAAATTTTGACAAGTGTGTATTGTTTCGATTGAAGAGGCCACTTGTCATCATCCTGAGAAGACCCAAGGGTGAACCTCAGGGCGAGTTCTCCAACGCGGCCATTTCACGGGTGCAGGGGGATCGTTGTTCGGTGGTTTGCATTTTCTACAAGAAGTGGAGTGGCTTGAACAAGGAGGGGGGCATTTTTTTTTAATGATCTCGATGGCTGTATCTCTGGGAACTACTGAGTTGATTTCATCCGGAGATGGGACAGACATGAATGGGATTAAATAGTGCAGAGCCTGGAACGGATCTGAAAAGAGCGGATCTCTACTATCCGATATCATGCTCGGAAGGATCCCATTTAAAGATCTCGGTGGCTGTATTTCTGGGAGCTACTGAGTTGATTTCATCCTGAGATGGGACGGACATCAATCTGATTAAATCGTGCAGAGCTTGGAACGGATCTGCGGAGGTATGTCTTATAATCCTGTAGTTGGATCGTTGTTCCGTGGTTTTGCATTGCTACAAGATGTGGGGTGGTTTTAACAAGAGAATCCCAAATCAGGTATTTCTCCATAACTTATAAGTTCGTATACAATAAATGGTTTCCAGGATTTAAGTTATGTGGATTGTATGTCTTGTAATTGCACGCTCCGTCTTGAGAAAACGTTGGGAAGGATAGCGATCTGCTAATTCCAGGATTTAAATTATGAGGGCTGCATTTTATTATAATGCATACTCTGTCTATGAAAAGCATGAATCTGGAATGAATCTCAGTCCCTTTGCGTCTGCATGTTTTTGTGTATAAGGAATCGTATTTGGGTCCGTTTGAGGCACCTCTCCTTTTGTTTGTTTTAATTGTTATATGATTTTCATAACGATGAGATAATCCACTTGCGAACCTAGGAAAGGTTAGTTGTTGATTTCATACAGACTAACATCTCTTACTGTATTGTACGGCATGTGGTCTGGGTTATGCATTATGGAATATAATTTTTATCATGCCTTTAACTTATGTGAATGCGCGGGCCTTGCATTTACACTTTTAAATCTTAGGCTCAGATTTGATCATCGGCGGTTGATTATCTGCAATAGTACTGGGAAGCGAATCCCCATGATCAGAATTGATAGTTTTTTTATCTTTGTTACCTCTGCGTATAGAGTAGGTGAATCCCGTGAATCGTAAGGTTGTGATTAGGCTCAGATTTGATCATCGGTGGTTGATTTTCTGCAATAGTACTAGGAAGCGAATCCCCATGATCCGAAGTGTGTTGTCCTTACCGAGAATTCATGAAGTTAGCCTTTGAATGAGGTACCTCTCCTTTTGTTTGCATTATTGTAGATCTCTCAGGATATTGGTTGTCGTTTGAAAGTGTGGATTACATTCTTTTATTATGCTGATTGAAACACTTATGTGTGTTAATATAGCAGATCTCTCAGGATCTGGATTGTCGTTGGAAAACGTGGATTTACATTTTTGTGATATGTTAAATGAAACACTTGTGTATGCCAATATAATAGATCTCTTGCCATAATCAGACCTATCTCTACATTTTGGAATTACATTACTTTCATACTTTTATATATGCGATCATGGTAAGGTATGTACATACTAAATGTATGAAGTTGTGGTTATTATACATTCAAGAGTTTTGTATTCATTTTTATATTATAGTTGAATATAGTATGGGGAATCAAGATAAGACGATTGCCATATGGGTGATAGAGTCCAATCCCTAATATTGAAATCGTCGTTGAAATCATATGTCTAATAGGAAGTGCTGGCAGCAATGGTGCTGCATCTTTTGTTATAATTATTCAGAATTATATAATTTTATAGTACTGTAGGATTCATAAGTTCAATTGCCTCTACCCCGAAGCGAGGGCGTCCGCTATCATATTTTTATGTTGCCTTAGAGCTTGGTCAATTATTTAATATGCTAATGAACGCTATGCCAATGTATTGGTTAGATTTAGATCCTTGTTATGGTGTTATGATGTGGTACATTTTTTATCTTTTGTATTTATCTACTTCCTGAATAATACAGTTCTGTATGAGATCTCTATGGTTAGCATGAATGCCATGAAAACTCAGTTTCAGTTTGCAGAGAAATCAAGGGTTGCTGGAATCGCATTTCTTGTCTAGACTTACTGACACCCTGCTGCGATAAATAGAAAAGAGAAGACTTGTTCCAGAAAGGCTTTGAGGAATGTCTGAATGGTGAAATGCAATGATGACGTTGCTATTGTAAACTCTTTCATGAATAATAAAAGACACACACACACACCTTTTGTGGACTAGCCCGTGTACGGGTGAACCACGTTATCTTGGTCTCGTTACTTCCATGGCTTTTATATGCGTATGATCCCTTTTGATGGTTGCATGATTTTCTTCTCAAAGGTGCTATCTTATAATTGATGATTATAACACAATGATCAAATGCATCTTGACCAGGGGTATTGCATGTTAATGTTGTTGAAATGATAATTCCTGTTAATGTTGTTAAAATGATATTTCATGTTAATGTTGTTAAAATGATATTTCATGTTGATGTGATGTGACGACCACATTGTTATGGACAATTACGAATGCATTTAACCTTTACACGGTAAGAACTTCATGAGCATGTTTTCAAGTAAAAAGATGAGGCGTGATAAGTATTTCAATTTTAACTAATCTTCAATTATAACCACTTATACTATGAAACGAGAACTCGACACAGTTCTCGTTTTTCTCTCTCCTAATTTTAGTAGCTATTTTTAGCTCCGTTTCAAAAAGGGTTTATACTAGTATCACACATTTTCATTTTGAGGCATTTTTTACCTCTGTTTTGAAAAGTGGTATTACTAGTATCACCTGTTTTTTTTTCGGGGCTAAATTTACAACTATTTTGAAAACCGGTCCAATACCATGGTAAACAAAATGAAAATTGACCTCTAAATTGAAAGATGGTGCTTCCAGTAACACCTCTTTCCTTCGTCCAGTGAAGAAACAAAAAAAAATCGAAAAAACCATGATAGGTGTGTAAATAAAAAAAAAAAAAAACTAAAAAGCACAAAAAAAATGCAACAAAATGTTTTGAAATAATTGAAGAAAGAAAAAAAACAGTGAATAAAATACATTAAAATTTGAAAAAAACAAAAAAAAAACAAAGGAAAAAAAATTTAAAAACTTAATTTTTTAAAACAAAAAAAAAACAAAGAAAAATAAATTTAAAAACTTAATTTTTTATTTTTTTTGAAAAACTATTTAAAAAAACAAAAAAACCCACTTTTCTTTAAAAAAAAAAAAACAAAAACAAATTAAAAACATAAAAAATACATAAAAATACAAAAAAACAAAAAAAAACAAAAAAAAAAAAACCAAAAAATACCACTCCACCATTGAAAACCCCATCTAGGAGTGACGGCTCGATGCCCAGCATCGAGCCAGCGCTCGTATCCACCCCCCGGTCAGGGGCTCGATGCTGGGCATCGAGCTAGCACCCCTTACCCACCCCCGTCTGCCACCTCCACCACCTATCCGCCCCCTTATACCTCCATCCTGCCGCTCCTTATCCCTCCACGCCCCCGCTCCTTATCCCTCCGCCCCCCCGACTCCATGCCTCCCCCCTTATCCCTCCGCTCCCCACTCCATGCCTCCCCCTTATCCCTCCGCTCCCCACTCCCTTATCCCTCCGCTCCCTTCCTCCATGCCGCCCCCACTTCTCCCTCCGCCCCACTCCACGTGCCTCTCTCCACTCCTTTCCGCGCCCCCTTCTCCCTCCGCCCCACTCCACGTGCCTCTCTCCACTCCTCTCCCGCCCCCTTTTCTGCCCACGTAACCTACACACCCAACCTTATCCCTCCGCTCCCCTACTCCATGCCTCCACGTGCCTCCCTCCATATATTTTCCATATTTTTTATTTGTTTGTTTTTTATGTGTTTTATTTTAATAATTTTGTATAGTTTTTATTTGTTTTGAAATGTTTTTCAATTTTTTTCGTTTTATTTTAATTTTAATTTTATTTGTTTGTTTTTTTATGTGTTATATTTTAATAATTTTGTATTGTTTTTATTGGTTTTGAAATGTTTTTCAATTTTTTTCGTTTTATTTTAATTTTATTTTGCCAATGTTAACTTATTTTTAACTTATCTTTGTGTGTGTTTTTCTTTGTTTTTCGTTTTTTTTATTAGTTTTTAGGTTTTTTATTATTATATGTTTTTGTAAATTTCACATTTGTTTCTCTTTCGATTTATTATCAAGTATGTTTTTTAAAAATATTTTTAATTGTTTATTTTCCTAAAAACAATTTAAAAAACCATATTGTAACCCGACAAAGGAAAGATGTGTCACTGGAAGCACCAAATTTCGATTTAGAGATCAATTTTGGAATTTCCGTTGTAACGACGCCAACTGTTAAGGCAACGATGCAACGATGCCAACTGTTAAGGCAACTGTTGCAGCAACACCATGTTGCATTGCGTAGGGTTACAAAAAATGTTGTAATTTTAGCTCTGAAAAAAAAGGTGGTTCTACTCCACCGCCCAAAGTTCTCAAAAAGTTATAATTTTAACCCCAAATCGAAAAATGGTGATACTAGTATCACCAGTTTTCGATTTGGGGTTGTTTTTTGGTGTTTTTTTCGCAAAAATCATCGTTTTTATGGCTAGAGTTCTCGTTCATAGTATAAAGTTCTCGTTTCATAGTATAAGTGGTTTTATAAGGAAATGTGTTCAGAATCTTGGTCCTTACAGGAATGAATTGTAATTTGAAGTTTCATTAATCTTATGCAAATTTTCTAAAAATCACTACGTTACTAACATGCAAATCTAGGAGATGTTACATATGGTATCAGAGCACAGGTTGCAAACACTCGGGCATAGTTGGGCTCAGTTGAGGAGATAATATAAGCTGGTCAAGGGAACTCCATCGATAATACGCAAACAAAGGATTTATGTTCCAAAGAATCAGCAAGAGGTAATCGACAAGATGTCTTTTAAATCGCAAGTAAGTATACTTCACTTGTTGAAGCATTCTAAAGGAAAAGCATTGTCTATATGTGGGCATTTATATGTTCCTCCCGAAGATTGAATGATCTTCTATTTTATGAATATCTCCTCATGCTCTACAATTAGTTTCATTAAAGGATAAGAAAGTATTCTTCAAAAATGATTAAAATAGTGGAATATGTTCCTATATTTACCTTGGTGATCTTGTTAATATTTTCATATACGTTGATCGCGATGATAGTAATGAGAATCATAGGAGCATCTGCATGTTCAAAAGTTCATAAACATAATTAGGATTATGTACTAATGAAAGATGTACATTCATATCTGGTCAGTTGATGCCATTGGTAGGGCTTTAGTACATATATAAGTCAAGTCATAGACATTCATCATAGGTACTTGATTGCTTCAAACTTATTTATGAGGATAAGAAAAGTTCTAGGCTTGGAAAGGTGACTATACAAAAAAAAAAAAAAAAAAACAAAAAAAAACAGGATAGCAAACATATGGAATCATAAGGATTGAATGAATGATGGTTAGGTCATTATGAGAAGGATTGGAAAATTGTCATGAATTACCTAGTTATTGATTTCACGCATTTATGTTGGGACGATTGTATTAAGTATGTGCACGAGATTGTAGAGTGCAGGGATCCTTATCCTGTTAGAAAAATGCATAAATGGTACTAAGGAGTAACTCCTGAAATTCTCCTTATTGGCTAAATGTTATTGAGAGAAGGTGTAGAAGATGTTTGTACATTATATTGAATATTACATGTGATGGTTTCGATATAGAATATTAGTTTTGTGTTCTTCCTTAATTGTTATGTGACATGGTAGAAAAGAATGATTAGTTGATTTTATAAATATATAATCTTCAAGGTTAATGTAAGTAATGTTACTATCCAAACCATAGATGGTTAGAAGAGTTGTAAAACTTTTTAACAAAGGGTCATCCTCAAGGTAAAAGATTGAAAGGATAGGAATTAACTTCATTTGGTTTAAATGGACATTCGACTGTGAGAAATTTTCTAGGACTAGGAAATTGCCATCCTTGTGAATGATTTTCATGACCTTCGACTTAACTCTACTTCCACAAACGAGTATCCTTCGTCATTATAACCTTATCTGAAGACTTCAAGGGATAAAAGAGAATAATTGTTAAGAATCCCCTTGTCTCTTTACAGTATAGGATTGTATATAATAATGAAGTATAAATGTGTGACATGGGAACACGCAGGTAGCCTTGCTTGAAGGTTCAAAAGGATGATGGTTATAATTACTCAAGCAGTATACATGTGTATTCAAAGTAGTTAAAAAGATGCATATGACGAAATGTTATGATGTCATTTTTGTATATTCTATTTCAGGGATCCTTACTAGGAATGTTGGATCCGTTAAAGAATGCATGAGTACCTTTTATATATACCGCTTACTTCAGAAATTTCTACTAAGATAGGCGTGGAAAACAATGAGTAATAGTGATACTTTTAATTCTGCTCAATAATTATGACGACTTGCTATTCATGTACAGTTATATGTTTTCTCAAATTGATTATTTTGTTAAACGGATAGATTAACAATTATGTTTTTACTTATTATGTGTTAAGGAAAACATTGCTGACATGGAATTTGTAGGGTAGATCGGAAGTGATCTTTGAGACAGTAATCGAGGTAAACTGGACCCTCGGCAGATGAAGGGAGCTATGCGGTCACCCTTACAAAGGTATATGGTTATCATTATAAGGTATGCAAGAACGATTTAGAAAATTGGTGATTTCTATGTGATGTTGGTATATACAAAATAAGTTGTATAACTAAAATAGGAAGTGTGTTTGAAATGGTGAAGGATAACATTCGAGGTTAAGAAAGCATCATGTCCACGGGTCATCATAGGAAGAATATTATTTCGTGATCAAGGAATTATGTAATCCTATTAAGTAAGATAGATATGCTTGGAAGGAGAAAAACGTTTACTTCAGATGATCAAGTATGGATATTGTAGTATGAAGAATGAATGATTTTCTTATTTTCAAATATTTGATTTGTTATATAAAGTATTACTAATAATTGAATTTGGCAGATGGCCAAAACTCGGTGGAACTTGTCGAAAGACAAAAGCGTAATATGTTATGCCGGTTACAATAAAGGGGTGAGGATGAAAGATCCACGTTGCAGCTTTTTATTGTTGAATAAAGAACTAGACCAAATTGGTCAGAGAAATTGCATGGTTATAAATGTAATAGTACGAAATAATTGATGAATTTGAATGAGATTTGCCTAGACTCAAGCGAGGTGGCTTGAGGGGAACAAATTCCTGGACTCAAGCGAGAAGGCTTGAGGGGAATTATTCGAGAGTGCGTTAAGGGCACTGAAACACTCCCGAGAAATCGGGGAGTTGACAGCCGCTAGGATTCTTGAAGGAATCAACAAGCGGTAAAGACCTAGGCAAACTATAAGAGAATGCATATGCGGGAGGCAGGACGCTGCTTAGTATGTATAAGAGAGAGTATTGCTGCGTGAGCACTGCGGTGTTAGGCAAGAAATCTGTACAATAATTGCTGTGTGAGCACTGAGGTGTTAGGCAAGAATTTCGAAAGGATTGTTGTGTGAGCACTCGGGTGCTAGACAAGAATTTCCTGGATCAAGTGAATAGTTGGTTGTGATTAAGTTCATAATCTACATTCCTGGATCACTGGAATTATGTGTGCTTGTGATAATAAAAGCACAAACAATGACTAAACATATTCCATAAGCTGAAAATGTTATGTTACAATAAATGACTCAGTATTTATGAATATGAATTTGATTATGAAGTTGATGATAGTTTTACGGTTTCTTTAAATTCCGGTTTTATAGTAAAAATGCAGATGTGATTGAGGGGGACTTGAAAAGGAGTCATGAAAGTGCAAAGGAGAACAAACAGAAACGACAAAAATAAGCAAAGGTGACTACAGAAGAGAGGACAAACTGCTGAAAGGAATGAACACCGAGGACGGTGTTATTTTTAAGGGGAGGAGGATGTAATATCCCTCATTTTATCTTTATTAGAAGTTTAAAAAAAATATAAAAAAATAAATATGAAACAACAGCTACTGAAACCACTAAGGGGGATAACGGAATGGTTGGAAGACCATGAATTGATACCGTAGTCTTACGTATCACCTTAAGCATGAAGATAAAGGTTCGTCGCTATTTCTATTTACCATAAGTATCTCACTAAGATATTATGGCCTAGTTATTTAGATTCTTATATATGTTTAAGCCATAATAGTAGATAAGATAATTAACTTTGACATGGAATGTCAGAGAGTTATCTACAAGGTCTGAAGACAGGAAAACAGGCCTAAAGAAATTAATCGATAAGGTGCTATATGCAATAGTCACCTTAGTTCCGCGAAGAGGATATTCTTGTTATTTATGCTAAATACTAAGATTGGGAATTATCCTTTTATACATGAAATGACATATATATATATATATATATACCTCACAGTGTGTAGATGCCATATTATAAATGAAATAAATTATGATATAGGTATATACACATATAATATATATAAAGATGATAAAATAAATTTGAAAAGGGGTCATCTATAAAGGTGGGTTTGTCATTATGAAGGAACTATAGAATTTATCTCTAAGAAATAAGAATTATGAAGATATATGGACTATAGAGTATCTTCATTTCAAAGGAAGAGTGTTGAGATGAAATGACTTTAATTTTTAAGGTATGATTGTTAAATAGAGAGATTAATGTTGTATTTCCTTCTACGTAAGCATCTAGGGGAGAAATCAGCGCTGGTTGTCTCCGAGCTTCCATTTCTACCTACAAATCGAGGGAGAAGTCGGCAGTTTGTCGCCTAGTTTAAATTTTGACAAGTGTGTATTGTTTCGATTGAAGAGGCCACTTGTCATCATCCTGAGAAGACCCAAGGGTGAACCTCAGGGCGAGTTCTCCAACGCGGCCATTTCACGGGTGCAAGGGGATCGTTGTTCGGTGTTTTGCATTTTCTACAAGAAGTGGAGTGGCTTGAACAAGGAGGGGGGCATTTTTTTTAATGATCTCGATGGCTGTATCTCTGGGAACTACTGAGTTGATTTCATCCGGAGATGGGACAGACATGAATGGGATTAAATAGTGCAGAGCCTGGAACGGATCTGAAAAGAGCGGATCTCTACTATCCGATATCATGCTCGGAAGGATCCCATTTAAAGATCTCGGTGGCTGTATTTCTGGGAGCTACTGAGTTGATTTCATCCTGAGATGGGACGGACATCAATCTGATTAAATCGTGCAGAGCTTGGAACGGATCTGCGAAGGTATGTCTTATAATCCTATAGTTGGATCGTTGTTCCGTGGTTTTGCATTGCTACAAGATGTGGGGTGGTTTTAACAAGAGAATCCCAAATTAGGTATTTCTCCATAACTTATAAGTTCGTATACAATAAATGGTTTCCAGGATTTAATTTATGTGGATTGTATGTCTTGTAATTGCACGCTCCGTCTTGAGAAAACGTTGGGAAGGATAGCGATCTGCTAATTCCAGGATTTAAATTATGAGGGCTGCATTTTATTATAATGCATACTCTGTCTATGAAAAGCATGAATCTGGAATGAATCTCAGTCCCTTTGCGTCTGCATGTTTTTGTGTATAAGGAATCGTATTCGGGTCCGTTTGAGGCACCTCTCCTTTTGTTTGTTTTAATTGTTATATGATTTTCATAACGATGAGATAATCCACTTGCGAACCTAGGAAAGGTTAGTTGTTGATTTCATACAGACTAACATCTCTTACTGTATTGTACGGCATGTGGTCTGGGTTATGCATTATGGAATATAATTTTTATCATGCCTTTAACTTATGTGAATGCGCGGGCCTTGCATTTACACTTTTAAATCTTAGGCTCAGATTTGATCATCGGCGGTTGATTATCTGCAATAGTACTGGGAAGCGAATCCCCATGATCAGAATTGATAGTTTTTTTATCTTTGTTACCTCTGCGTATAGAGTAGGTGAATCCCGTGAATCGTAAGGTTGTGATTAGGCTCAGATTTGATCATCGGCGGTTGATTTTCTGCAATAGTACTAGGAAGCGAATCCCCATGATCCGAAGTGTGTTGTCCTTACCGAGAATTCATGAAGTTAGCCTTTGAATGAGGTACCTCTCCTTTTGTTTGCATTATTGTAGATCTCTCAGGATATTGGTTGTCGTTTGAAAGTGTGGATTACATTCTTTTATTATGCTGATTGAAACACTTATGTGTGTTAATATAGCAGATCTCTCAGGATCTGGATTGTCGTTGGAAAACGTGGATTTACATTTTTGTGATATGTTAAATGAAACACTTGTGTATGCCAATATAATAGATCTCTCGCCATAATCAGACCTATCTCTACATTTTGGAATTACATTACTTTCATACTTTTATATATGCGATCATGGTAAGGTATGTACATACTAAATGTATGAAGTTGTGGTTATTATACATTCAAGAGTTTTGTATTCATTTTTATATTATAGTTGAATATAGTATGGGGAATCAAGATAAGACGATTGCCATATGGGTGATAGAGTCCAATCCTTAATATTGAAATCGTCGTTGAAATCATATGTCTAATAGGAAGTGCTGGCAGCAATGGTGCTGCATCTTTTGTTATAATTATTCAGAATTATATAATTTTATAGTACTGTAGGATTCATAAGTTCAATTGCCTCTACCCCGAAGCGAGGGAGTCCGCTATCATATTTTTATGTTGCCTTAGAGCTTGGTCAATTATTTAATATGCTAATGAACGCTATGCCAATGTATTGGTTAGATTTAGATCCTTGTTATGGTGCTATGATGTGGTACATTTTTGATCTTTTGTATTTATCTACTTCCTGAATAATACAGTTCTGTATGAGATCTCTATGGTTAGCATGAATGCCATGAAAACTCAGTTTCAGTTTGCAGAGAAATCAAGGGTTGCTGGAATCGCATTTCTTGTCTAGACTTACTGACACCCTGCTGCGATAAATAGAAAAGAGAAGACTTGTTCCAGAAAGGCTTTGAGGAAAGTTTGAATGGTGAAATGCAATGATGACGTTGCTATTGTAAACTCTTTCATGAATAATAAAAGACACACACACACACCTTTTGTGGACTAGCCCTTGTACGGGTGAACCACGTTATCTTGGTCTCGTTACTTCCATGGCTTTTATATGCGTATGATCCCTTTTGATGGTTGCATGATTTTCTTCTCAAAGGTGCTATCTTATAATTGATGATTATAACACAATGATCAAATGCATCTTGACCAGGGGTATTGCATGTTAATGTTGTTGAAATGATAATTCCTGTTAATGTTGTTAAAATGATATTTCATGTTAATGTTGTTAAAATGATATTTCATGTTGATGTGATGTGACGACCACATTGTTATGGACAATTACGAATGCAGTTAACCTTTACACGGTAAGAACTTCATGAGCATGTTTTCAAGTAAAAAGATGAGGCGTGATAAGTATTTCAATTTTAACTAATCTCCAATTATAAGGAAATGTGTTCAGAATCTTGGTCCTTACAGGAATGAATTGTAATTTGAAGTTTCATTAATCTTATGCAAATTTTCTAAAACTCACTACGTTACTAACATGCAAATCTAGGAGATGTTACAGTGGTTTCATGGGCTGAAAACCTTGGGTCATAATCAGGTTAAAACATATGGAGAATTTGTTGACAGGGTACTAGAAAGATTTGAACAAAAAGATCCATAATTGCCTTTCAAAGAACTAGCTCAATTGAAGCAAACTGGGTCCCCTACCGAATATATGTTGGACTTTCAAAAATTATCAGTCAAGGTGGCTGATGTATCTATGGGAAGATTAGTATTGCTGTTCACTGAAGGTTTGGCTGAACCCTTAGGAGGTTTGGTCAAATCCCACAAGCCAACTACATTAAAAGATGCAATGAGCTTGACTAGGGATCTCCAAAATGTGCTTCCTAGGACGAGATTTCCTCCTAAGCCTAGCTATAAATTTGAAAAGAAACCTTGGCAAAGGGATGGATATGATAAGAAAACTTGGCAAAGAGAGTCATTTGAGAGGAATAAAAAAGAGGGACTAAACAGGGATGAACTTAGAAAAAAGAAACTATGCTTCACATGCTTCCAACCATGGACACCGGGGCACAAATGTACCAAAGGAAAGGCTCAATACATAGAAGTATTTTCTGATAATGAGGGGTATGATGGGGGCATGGATGAAGATGGACATATTTCAGATCAAGAAGAGGCATATGAGACAGCAGTAGAAGAGGAAAGACAAGAAGAAAATCAGCCTTCACCGGACAAAGCAAGAATGGCAGTGCTTTCAGCAGTACCTCGCTATCATACTATCCGATGCAAAGGTGTGGTACAAGGACAAAGAACTTCAGTTTTGGTAGATGGAGGAGCCCCTCATAACTTCATTGATGCAGAGATGGTAGAGAAAAGAAAGATACCTATTGAACCATTTGATGGCTTCACAGTTGTCATTCCCGGTCACAACACAATGCAATGCAAAACATGGGTTCCAAAGCTGCAAGTCACCGTAGGTAACTATACTTTTGTTGATAGTTTTTATGTGGTTGATGTTGCTGATACTAATGTGCTTTTGGGAGTGCAATGGTTGTATTCAATAGGAGAGCATACAGTAAATTATCAAATTCCCGAAATGAAGTTCCAAGATTCAAAAGGAGTACAAAGAGTTGTGAGAGGGCAACACACTTATCCAAATCAAGTAGTGACTTGCAATAGCATGAGATCTATATTGAGGCATGGGGATATAGAATGGGCTGCTGAATGTCATAATACATCTCCCAAGCCAACTATAAATATTGTCAAACACCCAAAGGAGATAGAGAGACTTTTGCAAAAATATGAAAAGGTTTTTAGAGACCTTCCACATGGTAGGCCACCAGATAGGGGGGTTGAGCACATTATTGTTTTGGAGGAGGGTACTTCACCCATTCAAATACCACCTTATAGACATCCTAAAAGGTTTAGAGATGAGATCGAAAAAGCTATCCAAGAACTCCTAGAGTTGGGGCTCATTAGACCAAGCTCTAGCCCTTATGCTTCTTCAGTAGTGCTAGTGAAGAAAAAAGATGGAACATTGAGAATGTGCATAGATTTTAGAGCCCTGAACAAAAAGACTATCAAGAATAGGTATCCTATTCCTAGGATTGATGAGCTCATGGATGAGCTACATGGGGCCAAATACTTCTCAAAAATTGACCTGAGATCAGGGTATCGCCAAATTCGAATGAAAGATGAAGATGTGCAAAAGACCGCTTTTCGATGTCATTTTGGCCACTTTGAATTTCTTGTCATGCCTTTTGGGTTAACTAATGCTCCAGCCACCTTTCAAGCATGTATGAATAGGATATTTTGCAAGCAACTAAGAAGGTTTGTTTTGGTTTTCTTTGATGATATTCTCATTTACAGTAAAACATGGGAAGATCATTTGCAACAGTTAGAGATTGTGTTGAAAATCTTGCAAGAAGAGTCCTTATTTGCTAAATTATCAAAATGTGAGTTTGGGATTAAAGAACTACTGTATCTTGGGCACATTATTGGGCAAGAAGGAGTAAAGGTACATATGGAAAAAATCAGGGCTATCTTGGAATGGCCATCAGCAAAAAATATTACTGATTTGAGAGGCTTTATTGGCATATGCACTTACTACAAAAAATTTGTGAAAGGGTTCTCCAAGTTGACTTCTCCACTCACTAATTTGACTAAGAAGGATGCTTTCAAGTGGGATGAAGAGGCTGAAAAATCATTCCAAAAAATGAAAGAGGTAATGAGTAGTTGTCCCATACTTGCACTTCCTGATTTTACTAAACCTTTTGTTGTGGAATGTGATGCTTCAGGTGGAGGAATAGGGGATGTCCTAAAGCAAGGCCAACACCCCATAGCCTTTGAGACCAGAAAGTTGCAGCCTCATGAAAAACTTTACTCCATCTATGATAAAGAAATGCTGTCCATTATGCATGCCTTGGCCAAATTCAGACAATACTTGGTGGGCAACAAGTTTGTGGTGAAAACTGACCATAATAGTCTAAGACACTTTCTCACCCAAAAGGATCTAAATGAAAGGCAACAAAAGTGGGTAAGCAAGATTCAAGCTTATGATTTTGATATTGAATATGTCAAAGGAAAGAATAATATAGTAGCAGATGCTTTGTCAAGAAGGCCTTCCTTTTCTCTCATGGATATTGCCAAGGATTGGAAAAACATGCTACTAGTTGAATATGCCAAAGACAAATTTGCTTGTGATGTGTTGGATGGAATCAAAGGGGATGATAATTATAGGATTTTGAATGGACTGATATATTATAAGGGAAGAATTTATTTAGTTCATAACTCCAAGCTCAAGTACCGAATTTTGCAAGAAGCACATGATTCCCCACTAGCGGGCCATCCGGGGATCTTCAAAACTTATAGACAGTTGAGGCAAAGATTTTTTGGAAGGGGCTGAAGGAAGATGTTCAGAAGTATGTGGATGAATGTAAAGCATGTCAACAAAACAAATCAGAACTTACATGTCCAGCCGGCCTATTACAACCATTGCCCATTCCGGAGCAAAAATGGGACAGTATTTCCATGGATTTCATCACCGGATTGCCTAAATCCTTAGGTAAGGATTGCATCTATGTGGTAGTTGATATGTTGACAAAATTTGCTCATTTCTTTGCTATTACATCATCTTTTAGTGCTGCACAAGTGGCTGATATTTTTTTTAAAGAAATCTTCAGATTGCATGGGCTCCCCAAGAGCATTGTCAGTGATAGAGATAGTAGATTCATGGGTGCTTTTTGGGAATAACTTTTTAGATTGGTAGGCACTCAATTGACTCCAAGTACCAGCTATCATCCACAAACTGATGGACAAACAGAGAGGGTAAACCAATGGTTGGAAGGATACCTAAGAAACTATGTGGGAGGGCAGCAAAAAGCATGGGCAAAATGGCTACACTTGGGTGAGTTTTGCTACAACAGCACTTATCATATGTCAATAGGAATGTCTCCTTTCAAAGCATTATATGGTTATGATGCACTTACATTTGCTGACATTATATTTGGTGATAGTAGAGCCCCAAAGGCTAAAGATTGGGTGGAAGAGAGCCAAGAAATTTTAAAGCTCTTCAAAGACAATTTGCAGGTTGCTCAAAATCAACAAAAACAATATGCTGATAGACATAGAGAAGAGAGAACCTTTCAAGTCAATGATTTAGTATATTTAAGATTGCATCCCTATAAACAAACATCTCTAAAAAAGAATGGAGCAGAAAAATTAAAACCAAGGTACTATGGGCCATACAAGGTAGTGCGGAAGGTTGGAGAAGTAGCATATGAACTAGAACTTCCGGAAGGGAGTAAAATCCACAATGTATTTCATGTTTCTCGTCTTAAGAAAGCTCTTGGTCAGCAAATCATCACTTCAGAAATACTTCCTCCTTTGGATGATGAAGGTCAGCTCACACTTGTTCCGGAAAAGATTTTGAAGACGGTCACGGGAAAGAAGGTTGAGGAGTAGAATCATCAAAGAATATTTAGTGCAATGGAAGGACTTACCAAATGAAGATGCCACATGGAAAGAGGAGAAGATTTTGCAGCATCCAAATTTGAAATTGCTTGAGGACAAGCAATCTTGGGTGGGGAGGACTGTAATGTCCCCATTCAAATAAGTGCATAGTAAGACAATCCCATCAATCCTACTAGTTTCCTAGGTTGGATGGGCACATGTGGGATGGTAATAAGGAAACTAATAAATGATATTTAGACATTAGAAGGGTTCAAGAATTTAATAAATATAATGAATAAATAAATTCAAGAGAAATGCTAGGTGGCAAGTGGTTTTGGAGACATATGGAGGTGGTGGGACCCACATTAGCTTGATTTTTCAATGACACATGGCAGCTCTATCTTGCCAATTCGAATTCATGGGAAGGTGAACACTCTTGGGTGAGTTGGTAAGTCATAACACATGGCATTGAGAATATTAGGTCGAAATGGGAAGGAATAGTAACCTCCATGGGAGAGGAAGAGTCAAATTGGAGACTAGTGGACAGATGGGCTAGATTCCCTAGTTTTATGACAACAATAATGAAGCATCTATGACATTTTATGACAAAATTCAGACTTCACTTCTTACACCTGACCATTATGACATGTCAGCCCCAAAAATAGGCTCAAGAAGGCGCTCATGGAGTTGGAGGAATCTAAAGAGACTCAAATTCGAATTTGGGAGAAGATGGAAGGTTGGAACTAGGAGACAAGTGGCAAATGAGGAATATTTTCTAAATGGAAAATTATTGAATCTATTGAGAGGATTTCGACCCCTTGAAGGCTAATGTTGGTTATAAAACGTAGAAATCAAATATGAGAATGGATTTTGATGATTTGAGAAAAATTGCATTTGTGAAGAGAGAGCTAGTGGATGACTAGTTTCTTGCCTTAGCCAATTTCGAGGGTGAAAGATTCCCATCCAAGTTGGTGTTTGGAGAGGCCACTCAGGTCTTTCATGGTGCTTTAATGGAGTGTGTATTTGTAGGTAGCAGCTATAGGAAGTTTCATGGTTTGGTTTAGTGTAGCACTTTCTCTCCACCGTTTCCAGTTTTGAAGGCATATTCATGCTCCTTGAGGGAGGACGTTTTTGGTGAGCTATTGTACTCTTTGGGGGAGCTTCTAATGCCCCATTTATTTTGAAATATGAATTAAATACTCTGTTCTTCATCTCCAAAAAGTTTCAGGTCGAAATTCCAAGTAGAAATGTATAAATCTCATTTTTAATGGAAGAACAATGCCATTTCCCCACTACCTTGTTGTGAGCCAATGTATTGTTGATGATTTCGAATGTATGGATGATTATCTGATATATTTGTGATAAATATACTTCCATGGATGTCTTCTACAAGTTTCATGTACTGTTCTTGAGCATTTGAAGCATTTTTACTCAGTTTAGTTGTATTGGGAGGTGAAATAGTGCCATTTCCCCAAGGGTCGAATTGGGGGTTTTTGCTGTTGAATGTGAGAGAGTTAGAACAGTATTAAAAATCAATTAATGGTGCATATGAAACCTTAATCACATACTTAACACATTATATACCTCTGTTCATAAATTTGTGGGAGTTTGGAGGCATTTGGAAGGCCATTTGCAGTGTTACCCGAGGGGGATTTGATGCACAAATTACTAGTCAAAATTACATATATTGATCAGAATACAAATCAAGTTTGCAGCAGTATTTGGAGGGCCATAAAACATCCCTGAACCTTATATTCAAGTCTAAATACCATTCGTACACTCCTACAGAAGATTTGGGAGCATTTGGGTTGATTTGGAGGTCAAAACAGTAAAACTAGTCAAAGGTCGAAATTGGGAAAAAAAAGTGGAAAATTGGGCATTTTAATAAAATTTGAAAAAGGGATATTACAGAATTGTAGAAGTGGAAATCACTACTTAAGAGAATTTAATTAGTAATGGATATATTTTTATAGACCTTTTACACATTTTACACATATAATCATTCTTACTTGGAAACTCTGATATAACAAAAGTATTTTCCGATCTCAAAGATTGCACGGAGTACAATGAGAGGGAATAATAAAAATAGCATGATATAAAGTTATTGGACACAAAAGGGAATAAGAAAACATAACATACATATATTTAAGGAAACATATATTGAGGCTGTGATATTTCTTACATTTAAGTGGCTCTATACAAATTTTTTACATTTAATTGGTTCTTAGGCCAATTTGTTACAATATCTTAATAATTCATCCATTCTTTTTGAAGGGAAAAACACACCGCAACATCCTACATTCAATTTTAAAATTAACTGCGCAGTAAACAAATCTTTTCTTTCGACTTTAACGGAAACCCCAACTTTGCAAAAAGAAAATCTTTTCTTTCGCTGCGGACTTTGACGGAAACCCCAACTTTGCAAAAAGAAAATCTTTTCTTTCGCTGCGGACTTTGACGGAAACCCCAACTTTGCAAAAAGACTTTCACTTCGCCAAGCATTTACTTGGCGAATATTACCTTGGCAGAACTTTACTTAGCATAGATTTAATTGCACCAAATTTAATTCGCACGAATGCGATATGCCATATACTTAAACCGTATGCGACATGCTTAACAATATTTTGAGGACTTCTTGCCATGAGGATATCTTTTATTTCGTGCAACTTCGTAATTTTTCCACGGACTTGTTGACATCGACAAACCTATTCTTAAGGAAATATTTTAATAAATTATTTGTTGCTAAAACATAAGAACTGAAGAATGAAGGCCGAAGTTACTCACGTTAAACTAAAACTTTACCGTCATGAAATATATATGAAAATCTTGATATCTTTTACAGACAGTAAATGTAAACAACATTTACACAGGTGACTATGAAGAAGATGTGCGACATGTGATAACCACAATTCTTGAGAATGAACAAGAAATAACTATTGACTTATATATATTACCGCACTAAAACTAGTAACATTGTCGCAATACAGAGAGATGGTAAATACTTCAATCTTTCACCATTTTACGCAGAGCTTGGGCTCCTCATACATTTCACGATGAACTTCTTCTTCTCCTTTCACTCCTACATCTCCCTTTAAACTTCTGAGATTGATTTATATTTATACATAAACTTGAGATTGCTTCGCCTGGAAACTATTGAACTTCATTAAAGACCATAATAATTTCTACCTAAGAATTTCAACTTGTGGAATACAAATGCGAATAAATACTATGAAGAGTGCTCGAAGCCTTTTGACAGATTATCTGACATATTTGGGATACAGGGGACTGACAAAACGTGTGACCGAGAGAATCGACACGAACTAAATGCTCATTCAACTCGTAATTACATTTCTCCAACACTCTTTTGGAATTCACTGGGATCATTTTTAAAAAAAAGAATTACTGTCCACTCATAATGTCCCATAGTAAATAAAAAACAATTTTGTGCCTATCTTCTTCCGTTAGAGCTATTTCCCATAATCCTGATTTTAAATCAAATTTTGAGAAATATTGTAGCCTTTTATTCTTCTCAAAATATCATGTTATTGCGATAGGATGCAAGGGAAGTTGCATTAGAGAGAAATGTTATTAGTTGTTATATATATTTGGTTTGGAAATTACTCAATGGTGTCTAGCAATACTTCAGGCACTACTACACAAAGGGGGGTATTAAGACAATATTTGTGTAAATTGTCTCAACTTAAGATGAAAAAAAAATTGTGTATTGTCTTAAATAGACAATAGTTTAAGACACTCGCTTAAAGACAATATTTAAGACAATACACAATTTTTTTATATCTTAAGTTGAGATAATTTACACAAATATTGTCTCAAATATTGTCTTAATACCTCTTCTATGTAGTAGTGATAGAATGCAAATATTTATGTATAATGATGCTCTACCATTGAGCTAGTAACGTGCAACATCATATACAAGAATAATATTTGTATTTTTTTAGAGATTTTATAAAGCGATGAGCACAAGAAGCATGAAATACTCACTGTATTTCAATCATTTGATGGATTGATTTGTAGGATCTGTTATACAAGCCCAAAATCTAAGATAATATCTAAACAACTATCAGTGTCATTAAACATTAAATTATATTTATTTTAAATTTTAGATTACAAAAATTAAACTTATGATTGCTTAAAGTGTATTTCGTTTACTCAATACAATATAGAAAATATAATACAATTTAAAGTTAAATTTACATCTGTAAATTGCTAATCCTTCCAAAACCTTAATAAAACAGAATTTCAGAGAAATCAACACTAAATAAGTAAGCTAAACCATCTAATTTATGATACAATAGTTGTATAACTAGAGATACAAAGCTCTATGTCAATTACCAGTATTTATTTGTCATTTGTGTAAATTCCATGTGGCATCCCAATGAGGAGAGGCCAAAAAGTGGCAAAGCTCTATCTCAAAATTCAATTATTTACACATCTAACTTAAGATAAAAATGAGATAATAGTTTAGATGGATCTATTGTGCCCAATGCATATTTCAGAGATGTACTTTGAAGCTTCACAACATTGAAGTGCATATCAAACCCAAAGGTGAATATTTAGGTGAGTTTGCTTTCTTCTAGATATATTGCACATAAACATATGCAAGGAGTTGATGGATCCATGCTCCCATTTCCAATCTGGCTATAGGAATTCTTTGCAGTTATAAAAGTGAAGTATGCATATAATTAGAATGAAGTGCTTTACAATCACAATGGGAGAGATCTATGATAAAAATAGATCCAATTCTAAATCCATTAAACATAAATCTATCAGAAGAGATAATAGTAGAAGTGCTCTTACAATCATAATAAAAGTGATTAGAAGAGATTATTTGTAATCACATTGAGGTAAAAGTGATTACAAATAATATCCTTATAGGGTATGCATCCTAGTGTGGAGCAGCCACATTGGCAGGATTGGGATTGGCTGGTTGCAAATGGATTCTAGCTATTGCCATGTATTCTAAAACAAATCCCCAACCAATAATTAAATAAATTTTTGAAATATGTGAATGGGTAAAACTGATTGATATATATATATATATATATATATATATATATATATATATATATATATATATATAATTATGGGTATACTCATATATATATATATATATATATATATAATCATAGTTGGTCGATACAATATTTTTGTTTTTGGAAAGTCATATATCATTAACCCTTTCATTTAAGCAAAAGATACCAATGTTTCCATACTTGATAGTTCAGGAAGCATGCCTAGAAGTAGGATTTAGTGGGGCTGCACTGCACTCCTCCTCTGCAACCCGACATATCAACCAAACATGTATCTTTCAATTAGTTGATTGGGTAATTATATAAATGTGCATAGCGATATAGCACGAGCATGAAGATCCGGAGCTAAGGGACTCTCTTTTCTGAGTACTCACTGATTTGGGTTCACTATCATCCAAAATACCCAGTATTTGAAAGTAAGACTTAGAATCTAATAAATAATGATGATCCTAGATCCACGTTTAAAAAATTATTTTATGAGATAACAAGCGAGGATTTGATCATGGATTAAGTTATCCGAATAGTAACAATAGTAATCACCTAGACATTAAAATCCAAATTTTGTAGCAAAAGGTTAGCACACCCTAAGCAAGTTTTTCCAGTAGTTTTCCACTGGGTGAAGGTTGCATATCTTGCCTCAAACCTTGGCCTATTGGTTCATGAGAGATGTTAAGAAAACAATAGAATGATTTAGTATTATGCTCAGAATTTAGGGTTGGTGTGTAGAATGGATTTTAAAGAGCAGTTAAATGAGACTTCTAAATGCCAAATGAATACAAATTATAAGTCTGGAAATGGTTCAGATCGACTGGTATGATTAAAACCATACAACCTCATAGCCAACAATATGGAAGCAGTGGTTGTAGAAGAGGAGCTGTATAACTATCGTGTTCACTTCAACGCCATGCAACTGCAATATTCCTTCACGCATTTTTCAATCTTCAATAATCAAAATCTTTATGGGGAGAAGAATCAACTAGAGGATTCTTTTTAGATCAGAAGATTGTAGAGATGGATGCATATCTAACTAGGGAAAAGATATAGCTCGCTCCGAAAATTTCACCACAACATTGCTTGTGGCATGTTCCCATGTATTTGTATGCCTGATGCAATTTGAAAGAAACCCATAGGATGATGAACTCTAACAGGTTGAAGCGCTACTGTGTTGTTGTGCTTGGATCAGTCCTTTCTTGCTATTTTTTAACACAGGGATTCTCTACTTCAATGAGTTTAGGATAACAATTGATATATAGGATATCCTTGTCACTTATGATGATATAGGGAGACATAATATCTGGCCTTACCTGTATTGAGAAATAAAGAGTAAACTGTATGAATTTATGCTCCAGATCTGTGCACAAATGATAAGTGTCCATTGATGAAGAATAATCAAGCTTGAAAAATCCTATCATAGCCACTAGAGATGCTCATAAATAACCCCTGTTCCCTTCATGTACGAAACATGTTTTCAAGTTGGATTTCAAATTTGGATTCTAAAGTTAGTATGATATAAAAAAAATTGGACAGAAAAAAGTTGGAATGTTATAGTTTACGGGAATAAAGCTGTCCAGAAAGTCATTATGAGAATAAAAATCGATTTTCATTTGCATTATGCCCCTCCGGTTTTCTTTCCGTTCGAATGTGATAAGCTGGAGAAAGTATGTCCTGAGGACTAGGATTAGGAGACCAGGCGCTCATGCTAAATACGTGGTTTGAAGCTTTACCACCATTTTGCACAGGTAGCTGCATGGCCTAAGGGTGGTTTTATGCCTGGTTACGACCGTTATGCATCTCATGTTTCACCTGCAAATTAAATATCTTTACCCCATAGATGTTGCATACCCCTTGTTTTAGCTACTGGAGATTATTCCTCTGGTTAGGGAAAAAATGTTTCCCCAGTGATCAAGAATCGACGCCTATCAGCTGCTAACCCTAATTCCCATACTAATGGATTAAAAGACATCATTCGACAACTCTCCAAACTAAATTATCATTCAACTTCTAAAGAAAATGACAAATTTGGAGCAAACCTAGAGACTAACTCTGTGAAGCAAGAAAATGGTGTTTGAAACAAAGAAGATGTTGCTAGAAACACAGAGAATAAAAACATGCTTCCATATAGACAAGCATTGAAAGAATCATATCTTTCTTAACATTCTAGAGAAGTAAGACACAAAACCTTGCAACACTCCAATGTTACCTGTTTTAGGTCACCTTGGAGTGTTTTAGGTCACTCAAAATTGTGCAGAATGAGGAAGCCCCTGCTAAGGAGCATCCACTAGCTGGTAAATGTTTGCATGTCGATATGATGGCCTCCAAAGTTCTGAGAGATAATAACATGTATGTGAATACAGGTAAAACAATTGTGGGAGTTGTTCCTGGAGTTTATGTTGGAGACCAATTTTAATATAGGAATGAGGCCGAGTGATTTTGATAAAGCTTTTGCTAGATATTTGCTATAAATACTTCAAGTACATGATAAAGTGCTAGAATTCCTAGTTCACTAAACAAATATTTAGATCTGATATATTTTTCCAATGCAACAAAGAATCTCTAGTGATACATAGTAAATCAGCTCCATAGTTATTCAAACCCTTGAAATTATGAGTGTTTAGAAGAGAAATTATAGAGCTTGTTGCCAATAAACCAAGAATTGAACATATCAGAAGCACGCCAGAAGATCGGTCTTACATTGATCTATGTGCATAATAATATCTTGAATTTCAAGAATTCCAACTCTCTGAAGAAGAAAGAAAATAAATATCTATTGCAATATCACCACACTGGATGCACATAATTGCATGCTAACAAAGCAGTGAATTAGATAACTGGAGGCACAAAATACCACGAGAAAAATCACAAGAGCATATATTTATTGCACCAGTCAGATATTTGTGATTGAATTAATATGTTCAAGGTCGAATAACAAATTACAACTCAAACAAAGATCCACCATACTCGAATCTGGTTCCTGTAAGCAACATGATATGCACTATTACTTCCATGTGCATGTTATGAGCTAGCAAAAGATAGCCCACGCCATACCTGAAAAGAACCCAAATATTTGTTGCTGCCAGCCAATATTTATGAAATGACCAATGACATAGACAATGATTTAATCGAACCAATGCAATAATGGTTTAGAAAATTATTCTGAAATACAGTTCTAACATATGAAGATTTTCTACAAGTGTAATGGTAGAAATTCTCTTAGCAACTAGCCAACAATCATCTCTTCCTCCATCAACGATCATATCTAGATCATGAGATGTCATTTCTAGAGATATTCCATGGCATGGAAACAAGAGGAAGTCATCAAATGGAGTGGTCAGCTAGTGCAAATGCAACAAATTCAATGCACTGGAGAATGCGATCTTCCACATGCACATAAGAGATGAGGTTTCATTTGTTTTTTTTCAAAACAATATTTATATGCAGCCCTCAAAAGTAAATAGTCCTATTTATATTCAATATTGTCCGGCGTTTCGATTAATAGTTGTGGTAGTATCTTTTTGGTTAGGCACAATGGTTTGAGTTTAATGACTATTATCAAGCTCAGATGCTTGGATAGACGAGAAAGAGTGATTAAAAGCTTCGGTTCTCTATATTGATTTGGAAGAATTCCGAAAAAACTTATGATATTTCACAACAACAGCTCACAACAAATCAAGTATAATTTAAAGCAGCTAACCTACTAGAGCTTAAAGATGATATTTGCTGGAAGTTGTTCTCTTTGCTAAATACAAAATACAAATATACAGAGCAGCTTGCACTAGGTTGCATAAAGCTAATTTTGTGGACCGGATATCTTGGATAAGGGGGATAAAGTATACCAGTGCAGAGTTTGGTATGGAACCCATCGATTGAGGCCAATTGATTTACCGAGATTGATCTATTCATAGAACTGATCATCAACTAACTGATACCGATCCATTAATGGAACCCAATGTTGAGTCAACTAATACCGATCCATGGATGGAACTGATCCATTGTATTTTCAATATTTCCCCTGTTTATCATCACTTCCCAGGACATCTCATTCACATCCTCTATAGACGAGAAAATCTTCATGCAAAATCCCAAATCCTTTTACCTCTAAAATTTATTAGTTTTAATCATTTTTTAAAGAAAATAGTAACTCCAAAAACCAAAAAACTAAAAAGCAATTTTTGTCTAAAAAAATGTCTTAACCACTATAAAATATTTAAAAGCAATTCGAAATAGATATTTAAGACAATATGTTCATTATGTCTTTAAAAATCATCTTAAACAATCCCTTCTTGTAGTAGTGAGGATTCTATCCCTATTTGTTCTTTCAAAAGCTCAATGCAAATATGATTTTGAAAAAAAAGTTATCCCATTGTCTACATTGTGTCAATTATGGAGGGAAGAGAGTTGTATGTAGTTTCTAGCTTTTTTTTTTGTTGACCAAAGATGCGAACGGTTTAAATATAGATGCCTATTAAATTTAATAAATTGGTATCAAAGCCAATTAAATGTAAGAAATTGGTATCAGTTAAATGTAAGAAATTGGTATCAGTTAAATGTAAGAAATATATTTATGTTATGTTTTCTTAGTCCCTGTTATATCAAGGCAGGCACTACTATTTCAACTCAGTCTTTGTCATGTTATCTGAGTATGCTCTATGATTGCACTCAGTGCACAATCTTTTAGATCAGATAAGACTTTTTCTATATCATAGTTTCTAATGTAAGTGTGGTGATATGTGTGTAAAATGTGTAAAAAGCGTGTAAAAATTATCTCCATTAATGGTTAAATGCCCGTAAGTAGTTATTTTCACTTTTGAAAGTCTCATAACCCAAAGACTCCTAGTAGCAGACCTAGTAAATTTCTATAGAAGAATAAGTAAGTAGCTAGCTATAAACATACTCACCCAGAGGTAGAAATAACAGAAGGGGTGTAATTCCTAGGTAAGTCTTCTATAGGCATAAAAGTTTTTGTGAAGCGTGAATTACTACAGTTGTAAGGGATAACCCATGGCATATTCTCATTCATATGATGAGAGTTATAGTTGTGATTCTATTTCTATAAAGGTTTTAAAAGCTGTAAAAGAAGAAATTATAGATAGATTAGTTTCTTTGCACGAGTCTTCCCAAACCACTCTCCCATTGCAAGTTCAGAGGACAACCGATATTTCAAAATAAATTTAGTATTTACAACAACAAATCACCTCTATACAAAGGAAGAAAACCACTCCTACTAGAGAGTTATCCATAGATTGTTTAAATTCTATAATAGAGGTTCCATAAGCTAGCACTTACAAGAGTCAATATCTTAATTCTTCGTCTATACAAAGTTTTGATCCAGTGTTTCCCAAAAATTACATTTTTTTGTTAAAAGTTTTGTACACAAACCTTCTAAGAAAAACCCACTTTATCATAGTTTATTTCCTAGTGAATCTTCATACAGTCAAGCATCAAGTATCCATAAAGAAGAAAGAAAATTGGATAAAATCTAGAGAAGGCATGAAAGGCAATTGCAAGTGATGAAGCCACAAGAATAAATATTACAATTACAAAAGGATATTTTGGATATTGAAGCAAGGATCAAAGTATTTAAGATCAATAAAAGGTTTCCTTCTTCCAGTTCTAAAGAAGAAGACACACACAAAAGAAGGAAAGGCTACCAAATGGGTGTTTGAATACTTAGAGGGATGCTTTCCATTGCAATTATTATTGAGATATCGTCTTTTGATGATACAACATATTGGTATTATCAGGGGATCATTTGGATTGTTCAATAGAATTTCATCACCTCATATCCTTAAAACCTCATGCTCTTTTATATCAAAAGTATTTGGGAAATGTGGAGGAAGGTAGTAAGCTTCACATGGTGGAAAATATTAGGTATCTAGATGAGATCATATTTGGATAGAAGGTTTATTTCAATTTGGATGGTGTACAACAAGTGTGTTGGAAACATTCATCATTTCCAAGGGTGATAACTGAGTAAGAAGAATATTTTTATTGGAGTGATTTGTGGGGTGCAGTACATTCTCGTGAAAGGGTTGGTGATAAATTGCTCATGGTTTTTCCTTGTCTTATATGGAAAAAATATTATTGCGAAGACACTCAATCTGACTCAGAATGAGGGCCTATTCAAAACAAATATGGACATTCTTGGCGCCTTTTAGAAAGATTGACAATTGCTTTCTAAGTTCCCTTTGGCCCAATATAATTCTCAATTATTGTACTATATTCTTCATCAATGACATGAGATTAGTGTCGTTCTTAATTCAATATGGGTGCCCTACGATGCAAAGAGATGGAGGATTAGAAGATTCTGTAGTGTGTGGTTGATTTGGGCTAGCTAAAAACTTCAATATTTTTCATGGATAGTAATTTATGAAGGCCCTATCAAGGCATGATTTGTTAAAGGTTGTCTCTCAGATGGGATTTGCTTTTCCTTCCTCAACTTACAAACACTAAAGCACCTCCTTTGGGATTTTCCTTTTTCCATGTTTTTGGGAGTTTGTTCAATCTAAGTTTCCATTTATTTTCAAGGGAAGTTGCATTAGAGAGTAGTGTTATTAGCTAGTTATATATCTTTGGTTTGGTATTTCTCAATGGTGTCTAGAACTACTTGTGGATTTTATTACTATTTGTTCTCCAAAAAGCTAAGTGCAAATATTATTTTGAAAAAAATGGTCTCCTTGTCTACATTGTGTCAATTATGGAAGGAAGATAGTTGTATGTAGTTTTTAGCTAAATGTTTTATATTGATCAAATATGTGAAGGGACGAAATGTAGATGCCTATTCATATTTTTTGTTGTTTTAGTTTCTTTGAGAGACATGATGTAAATACATTTTTAAATGCCTTCCCTTTACTTTAGATTCCTTAAGGATGATAGGGAAAATTTTAAGGATCCATAATTTTCTTAAAGTGTAAAAACGTTGGCGAATCTTACTATTTCATAAATTTCGAACCGTAAAATGTTGGATAAGTTTTTTTTGAAAAAATTAAATAAAATTTGAAGGGTTTTATATATATTTTTGGTGATTTTTAGAGTATAAAAAGAATTATTATAGATCAAATTGACTCTTCTCCATTTGTGATGATAGTTCAAAAGACGATGCTCAAAAGTGTCATTGTTCACTCACAAAAAAGGACACTTATGGATGGAAGAGCCTTTGATTTTACCCTTCCAAAATATTGTTATCAAGATACTCAATCTTATACAAAAGGATGGCCTATTGAAAATGAATATAGACATGCACGATCCCCTTTAGCAAGATTGATAGTGGAGTTCTAGGTTCCCTTTGTACCAATATGATTCTCAAAGATTGTAGTATAGTCTTCTTCAATGACATGAGATTAATCGTATTCTTAATTCAATGTCAGTGTCTTATGATGCAAAGAGATGGAGGATTAGAAGATTCCATAGTGTGTTGTATATTTGGGCTAGCTACAAAGTTCAATATTTTTCATGGATAGTAATTTAACAAGGCCTACCTATCAAGGCATGACTGATTAAAACTGGTCTCTCAAATGGGATTCACTTTTCCTTCCCCAAATTACAAACACTAAAGAACTTTCTTTCGAATTTTCCTTTTGCAATGTTTTTTGGGAGTTTGTTCAATAAAAGCTTGACTACGAGGACAAGACCCTCTAGTGGAGGTTTTTGTGGATTCTCCTCTAGAAATACCCAATATCCATCTATGCTGGAGGTCACTAGTGGAGGCGAGAAGGCGAAGGTTTGAGTGGATGTTTTTTTTCTGGCGTGTTTCTATACAGAAAACACATTGGTGCTGACATAAGTCACGTGGCACCACGACCAAAAACACCAATAAGCAAAAATATTTTTCATCCCATGCATTTAAAAAATTGGTGCACAATATATTTGAAAGAATTGAAGTAGAGTAAATGGATAGTGGAGGGCATTAGATTACATTAATTTTTTATTTTTTATTTTCCTTGCCATACAGTATCTCTAAATATCCACACCAAGGCATTCAACAATAGGATGTGTTGTATCAATGTTAAAAAATAATGAAACCATGGATTATATCAATTTCTTATTTTAATTTACAATTATGGTGCAGGCGTTCTCCCAAACTACACCTACCTATTCAATATTAGGCGAGATCATAAAGTGCTAAATAAAAAAATTAATGAAATAAAAAACATATTACATTTTTTTTTTTTTATTTCCAATTTCACTACAATCATTGTACATAAATGCACCAACGTGGTATACATTCAAAATCATCATTTTAGGGTAAAAAAAACTCAAAATTAAAAACAACGGGTTATATTAATTTTTTATTTTTGATTTTTATCAGCGGTATAGTTGTGCTACAAAACAGAAACAATGTGGTTTGTTATTGAGCACAAGATATTAGCGTTAAATAAAAAAATTACCAAAATAAAAAATCTATCACATTAATATTTTATTTTTAATTCCCTTTTCCAGTGCGGTTGTTGTAAATAAATGCACTAGTGCTGTATGGATTCAAGAGCACCACTCTATGGTTAAAAAAATAAAAAATAAAAACCAAAGATTATATTTTTTATTATTAATTTATATCGGTCGTGCAGTTGTTCAATAAAAATACCCTATTTTTTTTGGCATCGAGTGCACCTGATTAGGGTTTAATAAAAAATACCGAAATAAAATACCTATCACATTCATTTTTTTATTTTTTATTTCGATTTTGAGTGTAGTCGTTGTAGATAAACACATAAATTCTATATAGCTTCAGGAGCACTTCTCTAGGGCTAACATAATTTTAAATTATAAACCTGGATTATAGCAATTTTTTATTTTTTATTTTTATTTGCAGTGGGTTTTGGCTACAAAACAACACCAGTTCATTTGGATATCAAGTGCACCAATCCAGGGTTAAATAAAAAAATGCTTAATTGAAAAAACCATTTTTACCATCTCTATACTGCTTTTGACCCCTCTAAGCATCGATGTCGTATAGTCCCTTCTTAGACACCCCATCATTCGTGCTCCACATGGTTGTATTGTTGGATTCCATTGCTTGCTGAGTGGATTTTAAATTTTTCCAAACAATGGGAAAATTTTGAAATTTGGTGCACATCGCTAACACGCCTCATCGATGTGCAAGGGACAAGGTAAACTCTTTGTGACCTCCTAATTTAATTTTTTAGCAGATTAAAATTTCAAAATGATCTCTATTTTCCCTCTGATCTAAAAAAATTTAAAAATCTTGCACGGTGTGCTAAAGCCATTCATCTCACACCACCCATTTGCGCCCCCTGTATATTTAAAAGGAGCACTGTTGATGGTGCGTTTTTATTTGTAACACACTACATATAGTGTGCACTTTAATGTGCATAATGCAGCACTAAACCAAATTAAGAAAAAAAACAACCTTAACCAATGAGCATTCTAAACACTAACGCACCATATAGCTAGTGCATTAGCATGTAACAAGCACACCATTATCCCAAAAAATTTACAAATGTCACAAATGGTTGCACCTACTACAAATGCTCTATTAATACCTATGCACTACTTCCGGTGTGATGATGTGTCCTCAATGAACTGGTGTGATGATGTGTCCTCAATGCATCATTTATGGTGTGATCACATTTATATAATGCGTCGGTGCTTCCTATCAATGGGTGCACGGGAAAATGAAACATATTTTAAAAATTTGCCATGTTCACCGGTGTGATTTTGTATTCAATCGCACCATATATGGTGCTCTTTTGTTCCAAAAGCACTGACCATGGTGTGTGATTGTAATTTAGGTGCACCACTTGTCAAATTGATTTATTTTGAGAAAAAAATATTATTTGATATAAATAAATCGCATGCTCATTTAATGAAATATTCAGTGTTTTTATGTCTATTTATTAGACTAATCAATGTTATATGTGTATTAGAGACATCAATTGTGAGAGGTGGCTCAGCATTAGCAGGCATGAGTTGACCTATACAATTTTGTGCGCGAGTGGGAGGCCCAAGGGAAGGAGATGGATTTGTTCCCTCGCCCCATCACAGATCATACATGAGAAATCTTGATGGTTGTAGGCCTCCTAAAGTTCTATAAGGAGGATACATCCCTCAAGTGAAAGTCATATTTGTTGGCATAGTTGATCTATCACTGGGACCATGAGAGATATGCATTTAGCATTAGTCTTGGTTAGTGGTTCTATCCCACTAAGGAGGAAATTTATTTTGTCAATGGGATACCTAGGAGAGCAGAGTATCTTCCCCAAATCCTTGAGGTCCCAGTAGGTGTTGTAGAAGAGAGGAATATCACTTACTCTTAGAGATATATCGATGCTTACATCCTCGATCCTACTGATTTTAAGGTGAGTGGTGGAAAAATCTATATTGGTTCTTTCAGTATAGAGGAGGTTAGGTTCCTCTTAGTATTTGTTATGAGCATCCCGCACCTCAGTAATGATGGAAAACACATTAATTTCCCTCTTTTATACTATGTAGATTCTTTAGTGAAGACACCTAGATGCATTATGTGGTCAACCATTTTTTTACGATAGTTTTGTTTTTCTATGGATCAATGCCATGCAATGTTTGATGGGAGGGACAAATTCCCTTTTGGTTCATAGCTTTTTTGTTTATTTTTTGAGAGGATTCCAGCTACGAGGAAATAATTGGACCGCCGCCCTCCTAGGATAATGATAGAGGTGCATATGTGCATGCAGGGATAGATAATTCCCAAGAGGGGCTAGTCCAATTTCCCATCTAGGATCACACCATAGGTGTTGCAGATGCTATCCAGGGAGGAGGAACATGCATTGGACCTTCTTTCATATTTGTACATGGGATTTGACTAGAGAGCTTGTCCCAACATCTTTTTCATTCAGGATGAGCCATATGATGTGAGAGGTAATATTACTGTTATGCTTAAATTAATCTAGTTGCATTTTATGGTCTTCTTTAATGCAGTGAAAAATATTGTAAGATTTTCATTAAATTGTTTTATTAATTAGTTTAAGGAAATTGCCTAATTATATTTATTTTGTACTATATATTTTGCATATATTGGAAAAATTGATGGGGACGTTCCTCTTCCCGTTCATCCTAATTAGTATATGCAAGAGGATTGAGGTTCCTACATTACCTAGAACTAACCTACAACGTAGGCTAGATAAGAGGTTTTGATAGGATGTAGTGGACAGTTTGTGCACATTCTTTGATTGACAAGGATTCAATTCTATAGGATCCTTAAATATAATGTGAGACCCTAAGATCAAAGAGTTATGGATGATGCTCTCTTGTGTCAGATATGAGATTATTGATGCAGTATGTAGTTGGCATGTCCATGCTTTTAGATGTTTGGAGGCCGAAGAATCAGTCTACATCATCTGATGAGGTTGGCGATCCTCATAATTGTCCACCTCCTCCTCCTCCTCACCATGACGTGGGAGCATTGTTATCTCATGATTCACCTCCTTCTCCTTCTCCTCACCATGATCAAAACCCAACAATATTTACTGCTCCACACCCAGTCATCCCACTAACATATCCGATCCATCCCACCATCCTACAAGCCACTCCAACATCTCCTAATCCACTCACCCCAACTCTAGATAGGATGGTTGTAGTGGATGAGATTCATTTTGATGGAGATATAGATATGCTTCTCTCTAGTGTACTTTTTTTTTCCCTTTGTTCATGAGGGTGTCGGTTCCTTTGGATCTATTGGAAAAGGTAGTGATGCCTCTGTTTGCGGAGGTGGATGCGATATATTAGAGAAGTTATTGGACTAGAGATGTATATTTGGAATATATCATCAGTTTGGTATTATTGTTCACACACACACACAGACACACACACACACACCCCACACACACTACATTTTCCATGTTGATGCTTATTTATATGTTGATGGTGATGTGTATGTTACATATGATAGCTAGGTGTGCTAGATATATGTTTGTGCTAGAAAGTATTAGTTAGATGTGTGTATGATGGTTATGTTATATGATGTTTATGTTTATTATGTGGTCATGATGATTATGATGATGGTACATTACATTATATTAGTTGATGGTGGTGACGGCCATTAATTTGATGATCACATTATAATATTTTTTATTGTTATGTATATATATGGACTTATTTTTTTATGAACTCAATGGGATGTCAAATTATTTTTTGATATTTATCTTCCTGTGTATGATGTATTTTGTTTATGTCAATGAGTGTGATTCCTGTGTGTCATGAAATTTTATTTATTTATTTATGTATTTATGTCAAAGTCTTTTATATTAGTTATAATTATAATTACAAATTGTGCACAATCACAATAATAATTGCAAGTTACAATCTCATCTATAATTACAATTTATAATCATTATTACGATTTCACAACTGCAAATTACAATAAAAAATAGAATTATAATAAGAAATTAATAATTAGATTTACAAGGTGAAAATTACAAATTGGACAATTACAACTACAAATTGCAGTTGAATTTAGAATCAGAACTTGCAAATTACAATTACAAATTTGCAATTACATTTACAAACTATAAAATTATTTACAAAATTGAAAAATTACAACCATTTTAATCATCTTATTAATTAATTATGGGGTGGTCAACTTTAAAATATTTAATTGATCAACCAATGATTATAAGTCTTTTACAAGATGTCATGCATTATATGCACAAGGTTAGATTTTTTTGATACTAATATCTATAATGTGCTATACAAATAAGTTGCAAATAATTCTAGAATTGAAGTTGTAGTTATTGCATCTATATATCATAACTATAAACTCAATGATATGAACACGGTAAACAATCAGAAAACACTATTATATATTGAGTGAAAATAACACTGACAACAAGTTGAATCTAACCACAAAATGGTATGATTATGTCTATTAATAAAGATAAAATAATCGAAATTGGTGCACGAATACACCCTTCATAGAATATAACCACACAATGGTATAATTATCTCTAAAATCTATGCATCGATGCACCATTCATAGATATCAACATTGGTAATCTAATTCTATAATAGTTCAGGTAGAGGTCTAAACATGAAAAAGAGAAGAGGATACCTCCATAAAACATATTTCAAAAAGGATTTTTAATAGCAAAGGTTTTTGTCTATGTTCAAAAATAAAGTCTTGTAGAACTACCATTACTATAATATTTAGTAAAACCATTACGGCTCTATTACAAATGGAGCACCAACAAGCTAAATACCGAAAGGATGCATTAAGGATGAAAATAATAATTAATTATAAATAATAAAGCATTCTATGATTAGAATGTTCACTGTAATCAAACCTTACAATTATTTAATTAACGATTAATTAGAAAACATAATGCGTGAAGTTCAATTTTAAATTAATAAGTAATTATCCCAACCACATAAACCACATGTATCCTAAAGGATGGGAGAAATTAATATCCCTCTCTCTCTCTCTCTCTCTCTCTCTCATACACACACACACACACACACACACACAACAAAGGCATGATTATAAATCCACTGCTCAACAATTGTTTTACGTACAACCAAGTGTGTCTCTCTAGAAAGAGTCATGTTAAATAACAAAAATTCATTTAATAGTACTTGGATTGACCCTCCATATTTTTCAAGCAACTGCTATCATTATTTTTTAATGTAGCGAAAATTTATATAGATAAATAAACTTAGTCATGACTTAACCCATACAACCATAAGACATGATGGACCCAAGAAAATTCAAAATATCTTCTAAAATCAAGCTTTCTCCTCATCCCCAAATACGATAGGATTGGGTCAAGTGTCTTTTATTTCATATAGAAATTTTTCTTTATCCTCATGAGCAAGGAAAATATTTACAAAGTAATTATATACAAACACACAAAAACATTACATTGAAAACATTATTTTGATTACCTTGATGGAAATCGTTCCCCTTGTTAGGTTTGGCCATCATGTACTTATAATTGAACTTGTAATTCTTTTTAAATTTATTATTTGTTCACTAAATAATATCCTTGGTATTTTTCTAGAACAAAGTGCATGGAACATGGATAGGAGTACATCTTTGTCCCCTACTGAATTCTCCTCACTAGTTCCAATAGATTCAGATTTTATTTTTTCCTTCAACATCCAGTTGGGACCCTTGACTTCTTAAGGGTCTATAATGTCCCTAGGTTTCTCCTCCTCTAAAATTTGTGTTCCCTCCTCTGAGCACTAAAATTTACCTTGTCAAAAAATTTTAAACTTTTGCTAAAATTGTGGAAAAGTTTCCTAGCGCCTTGTCGCCTCAATCTCAATCTAGTGTGTGTTATGTAATATCTGCATCTTTCAGTAATGTGAAAATCTTGTGAAAGGTGCACTACCAAAATTTCCCTATTTCGGTAGCAAAACCCACCTTTTTATTTTGAAGTGCACTACCGGGGTTTTGAACTTTCAGTGACAATTTGTATTTTTGGTATAATTGTTGATTTTAATTTAAAAAACATTGGGCCAATCTCTCATTCAAACCCAATCTCCGAGTATGAGTTCAATTGTAAAGTAATGATCATGTTGGAGTATTAAAAACCAATTCATACAACTATAGACTTAGGATATAATTTATTAATCTTTTTTTATTAATTTCCTAAGTGTTCACTAGGTAATTTGGCCTAGTTTTTTCTTTTATAGGACCACATGCCATCCTGAGACACTAGGGTGCACTTGAGGAGATTATGGATAGTATTTCCTATGATTCTGTCTGATTTCTTGCCATTCCTAAGTTAGAAAGGAACCTTCCTTCTTTAGACAACTTTATCCTACTTTTTCTGCTTTCTAGTGGATAAGGTAAAGCTAGTTGACTAGGAAACTATCTCCACTTGGCCAATTCTACCTCCACCTCTTTATTCTCTCCAAAATTCATCATCAAATTCCATTTTCATCATTCATTAGCTTCCGTACCATATTTATCTAATTCATGAGCCTCTTGACTAATTTGAAAGGTTCTTTTGAAATCTAGGGGGGTTTTATGCCTTTTGTAAGCCTTCTCTTTTTGTGCTTTACAACTTGCCTTTAAGGAATTATATTTTGTCTCTTGACGATGTATTATATATTGTAAACATATTGATGAATAACATATAGTGCAATTTTCTCCATATATCTTCTCTATTCTTCTTCTCTTATTCTCAGAAATATTCCAAGTGAAGTTGTCATATTGAATCTAGATTTATGCAATCTAAATCTCACATGGTATCAGGGCTAGGATGATTCATAGAAATTTCCAGAGGGTTTTTTGCATGATATTTCCATCACCAGGAGTGAACCAGCATGGATCAAAATCAAGCTAAATCTGTGATTCTCACTCCCTTCAACTACTTTGATTGGAAAGTGCATATGATCATCTAGCTTCGAAGTAAAGGACTTGATACAGTCACTATGGGACTTGAAAATGAGTCAGGAGCTGTTGCACTAAAACATAAATGGTTCAATAGGATTGATGAAGCTTATGGTTTACTTTGTCTCTCTGTCTCTCTAGATCTTCTCATTCCATATTGATACTCTAACCACTCCAAATCAAGTATGGAAAAAGATAGAGTCTCTCTTTGGAAAGAAAGATGAGCTCAGAGGTCATCTATTGGAAATTGAGTTGATCTCACTTATACCAATCAATTCTGATTCAATGGAAGAATTCATCTCAAGATTCAAGAACCTAGTGCTTCAAATCAAGCAGTGTGGCATAGATAAGAAGGATGAGCAGATAATCCTTACCATTATGTCAAAAATGAGTTATGAATACTCAGTGTTTGTGTCTACATTTCATGCTGCATAACTTGCAGTTCCCAACTAGAAGATGTCGGCCTTGGATGAATTCATAGACTCACTCACTAAGGATAAAGACAAGCTAGTTCAAATGAGGGATCTAATACCCTCCAAGGACCTTGAGCTTGTTGCTCATGGAGAAAAGAGTTTCAAGAATTTCAAATCGAAAGGAAAACAACATATGTAGTTAGATGAAGAGGACTCTGATGAAGATTCCAAATCCAAGAAGCTGAAGAACAAGAAAGAGAAATCCAAGTGCTTTTATTGCTTCAAAGGTACCCATCCTGAGAAATATTTTTTTAGGAAGAAATTGGAAATCATGGTCAATATGGTTCAAGAACATAATACTGATGCTCTTGATTTTGCAAGAAAAGAAAAAGGTAAGATTTATGTAGAACAAGAACAATGTCTCCAAGCTACTCACAAAGGTGATCATCTTTATGATTTTAGTGATAGATCCAAAACTATTTATCATATATCTCATTTTTATTCACATTCTAATATATCAGAATCATAAACCTTCATCTCTTCCTTGGTACAATCTCCAATCAGCTCACCAAACTGTCTTCTCCCAAACCTAGTCATTTTTCTCTAGTTTCTGACTTGTCTTCTGAAAGGTCCTTCCACCTCCATTCAAATATTTCATAATCTGATTTTGAATATGATATACAGTTTGATGTGCATTTCATGACACCTCCCACACCATTTTCCCAACCATTAAATGCACAAAAGACCCTACAACCCCCAAGTTCTCCAGTTAAGAAGCCACACAACTCCATGGTTTCCTACATTGTGTCACTTGTCTCTGTTGTTCTTATGTCTTCCATATATTTCATTGGTTGGAAATCCATGTCTTTTTCAATAATTGGAATTTTGTTCCATGTGTCTGGACCCGATCCGATCAATCATGGTTTAAATTTCAAGTCCTCAAATCCTCCAGACTCTCTCAATTATCAGGGTGATATAGTTACTCAATCTTTTCTTACTGAAAACCTATCCGATCATGGAGACACTACAAATATGTTTTTTAATGCCCCATATGACTCATATTATGATATTTCATAGCCACATGAGCTCCTTTAAAATATCATAAAGGTTCTACATCAGTTTGAGAAGAAGGTACAATGTTTGATTCAACATATTGTAGTTGCACAAGAAGTTGATCCTGTTGAGTCTATTGATACTGTTTGGGAAGGAGTTTGCAAAGTTCTCTTTTCCATCATTGATTATGTATCTAGATCAGATCATGTATGTTTTAATAGCAAGAATCATTCATATGATTCTCCTTCATCATCATATGATGAGTCTCATGGGGCCTCTACACATGGTTTTTGCTTACACTACATTGATGCATTTATGCATTATCATGGTATCCACGACCTCTTCATCAAGTCGGTTACTCAGAATCAATTCATTCAGCTCCTCCAAATGAAGAACAATATAGTATGAAGACATTCAGGCATGTCCATTTTTTAGGGAGGGTTTTGTTCCTATGAGGTTTTCCATGTTTCCTCATTTTACATGGACTAATAAATTTTTGTATTGGGGTGACCATAAGTGTTATTGCTTGGGACCTATATTTCTGATATTTACCACATAAAGTCAGGCTTAATGGGGGTTATTGGATTATTAAAAACTGTAGGGCCCCTCCTCTAGGGTATTTCCTGTTTAACCTGAAACTCAACCACTCGATACAAAAGAGATTAGAAAGCATAACAACTGAATAAATAAACTAAATAAATGAATAAACTAGCAAATTAAAACAAACCATAACCATAACCATAACCAGCAAAGCTCGTTTATCCATAGGCGAAGCAACCGTTAGCTCCGCCACCCAACCATAGGCTCATGCTTTCAGTCGCATGGCCTCCCCCGAGCTTTGGGTCGTAGAGCTCACACACGTTTTTCAGAAATCCAGCTTGGGTTTCCCTTCCCACCAGGATTTCTTAGCCAAACCCTTAGATAGCAGCAAGTCTTTGAGGCATTCGAAAATTACGACAATCATCCAAATTATGGGCCCTTTACCCATTCCCTAAGCCTTCCTTATAAAGGAAAATCTCCTGCGACACATGTCGCTTCATGCATAATTAAATATTTTAAATTAATTATTTAATTAAAACACTCACCCATCCAAGTGTCAGTTTCTCTGGGAAGTGCACCTACATCCCTAAGTTTGCTCTAGTTTGTCCCCCAGATATTTTAATCAACTCCTAGCTTTTAGTTGACTAGGTGTCTAATCTTAGGATTCTATTTTGCTCCTAAATAATGATTTCTATTATTTTAAATGCTCAACAAAAACAACTATTCATGTGCAAATGTCTAAACTATATATATATATATATTTTTTATGCATTTGCTAAGTAATAATCTAGAGTTATTCTCCTAAGTTTTTATGCAGTTTAATTTAACAATCAAACTCACTAGGATCACGGTGCCGCGCCGTTGGGCTCCTGGTTCCTTAATTTTAATTCTCTGACATGGCACCACTCCGTCGGGTCCAGTCATCCATGGTTTCCATTCCTTGGCATGGTACCCGCATCGTTGGGTCCCTGCATCCATTCTTTCATTTCTCGACAGGGTACCACATCGTCGGGCCCTTCTGCCACCATCTTTCCATTTTGACTTGCGAGAACTCTTGTAGGGATTTTAGGAATCGTTACCATCCATCCTCCATCTACATGCTATCTAGGGACTAATGGCGCTGAGGAGTGAGTCCATTCTCACTGCGCGCCCCTCAACTCGTACGTGACCAGCTCCGTCGTGGCCTACCTCATATGCCCTCACGCATTCCTCTTGAGCAAGCGGATCAGTGCTTATCTGCTCATGCATGGTATTCTTGTCGGAAGTCGACATCGTCGTTGCTCCCCCTGTGTGTGATTTACCCGTACTCTACGACCCTTCATATTCCTTTGTGTGTCCTTCGGTGAACCGTTTCACCTGTTGCTACACACATTTCTCACAAACATAAATCATTATTTTATTGATTTACAATCAATCGTAATCATAAATATACTCAAAATAAAATCAAAGGATTATTTTATTAATGTTTCAAACAGTCGGGTCACTAAGCAATTGCCCTCAATGTCTACAGTAGTCTAGGGGCACTACATACACCCCTACTTATTTAGAACTTCGTCCCGAAGTTCAGAATAAATGCGGAAAGCTATGACGCATCTCAGTTGTGTCCTCCCAAGTCACAAAGCTAGGGTTGTAGCTTTCCTACTATACTTTGACTTGACCAATCAAGGCTAAGCATTTAAGCAAGAACTGATTAATCAATTATCCCAGTCCACACATATAATTCAATTCATTAATTTATTTATCAACTATAGTCATGCACATCATCAGGTGATTCTCCCTTATTAAGACACATCCTAACTCGAAGGGCCACTTTATTGAAGTCTGTTACGCCGGGTCACTCGACAGGTGCTCTTAAAGTCCATAGTCATTTTAGGGGCATTACATACACCCCCTCATATATAGAACTTCGTCCCGAAGTTAATTTTGTTCTCGTACTTCCGACACTAGGCTTAACTTTTAATTTCCTATTCTCACCTTCTTGCCATTTTCTTCTATTTCTCTTAAGCAATCATGGCCATGTTCTAATAATTAGTTTTCCAAATCTTCTAGTATGGTTATAATACATTCTCAATCGTAATTTTGTGCAATGCAACTCCAATAATGCCCTCATAATTGTCAATACCACACTAGTTTTTCTATGTCTTCTAGTCATGTGCAAAGATCCATAATATCCAAATTGACTACAAGTTATAAAGCACCAATGGCCATACCACAGTTACTCAATCATCCCTTCGCACAATGAATCCGAACAAGAATGCAAATCTGTTGGCTATCCCTTCCTCCAATATGAAAAGGTGAACGTCATACCATATTCGGTAAAATAATGATGGCAAATTATAATCACCGGTTAACAAATCTAGAGTGGTTACAAAATATTCCAAAATCCAATTCCCAAAATACTACATCCAAAGCCCTACTTGTTTTTAATAGTGCTGGTTCTCAATTTGACAGGATTCCAAGCATCAATGCTTAGCGACTTAGTCGAACATATTAAACTTTATCCATTAGTCTTTTCATCGGTAAGTTCATGTCCAGGTCAATGAGCTTATCACATCCTTACCTCATTTTATCATTTATGTTGTCATAAGACCACTTTGTTAGTCTCATCAATTCATACTATGAGTGTTTTTCTCATCATCATCGAGCCCTATCTCGGCTAGTTGTAATTTCATCAGGATTGACTATGTCCTTGGGTTAGCTGCATTCCGTTCAGTTCATTGTGTTGATCATCTCCATACATCATTTTACTAAAATCATCTTCATTTGATCTCCATTTCGGTGGGCTTTCCAAGTTTCATCTTATGTGTTTATATAGTCTCATCGAGTCTTGTCTTAAGGTCTAGTCGTCTTTTCATAATTGTTTCGTCATCTGAAGAGGTTAATATTATTGCGTTTAGCTCATCGTTTCAATACTTTATTTTACAAAAGTTGTCATTGTTTTACTCCTTCGATACTCAATTGGAAGTTTCAACAAGAAAGTGTCTTCAATCTACATATATGAAGGTCTTGACTCAACCATGATTTTCTAAACTTCTATCATAGTTGAATTATAACTTAAATAAGTAACACTTACCCATTAATCTTAGGGGTGCAATTTGTCATTTCTACGTTCTAGTCTGCATCTTATCCATCCCTATCATTCCAATCCCACCATAGAGTTTTATTTCTTAAGGGCCACAATTGCACTAATAGTGTGAATTTTATATATAACATCCCAATATTAATGACAAAAGGAAGCCTATGTATTAAACCTTTACAAATCTATCATCCCCTATATGAAATGTGAAACATAAACATGACTTATATTTTTATCTAATTCATGTTATCACTTAAATGAAATATTATAATATTACCTTGTCTTTCATCCATTTCATATCATCACATACATATATTATAAATATAATAATACATATAACTTTGAACTTATTTTCTTTCAACTTCTAACTAGCACAATTAGCTTCAACTTCTAATTAACACAATTAGCTTTATGATTTTCAATTCATAATTCAAAATATAAATGAAGTAATTAATATATATATATATAATGCATATTTTAAATTGAACCTAACTTATAATTAATCAAAAAGGAAAAGTTTCTAATTCCAAAGATTAATTCAACTATAACCAACACAACAACATTTATATCTGTCAATTCATATTACAAATATGAATGAAATATAGATATATTCATATAAAATTAACTAAATACTTATTATCCTACGTCTAAGCCAAGCTACAATAATTTCAATATGATATTCATTAATCTACTTTCAACTTCTCTAATGTTCTATAATTCATTCTTTGAATGAACCACCGTATGGAATAAGAATTATAAAGTATCTTAAAAGCTTGGTAATGTGTTATCCTTTCTCAAAAAATTTTGCCGAAAAGTATAAGGTTAAACTAAAGGAACAACTAAGTTTACACTCACTTCACTTATTGACTAAAGGCTGATACCATAACACTTACTTCTACCCTTAAATTCACGCCATTTATTAATACTATGAAATACAAAAATTTCTATATCATCATAGCTAAATTAGTCACCATTTACATTTAGCAATATTTAATTAATAACTAAGGATACAATGTTGGGAGTGTAGACCTATCATTCTTAACAAAAAGTTAGTATCTCATTCACTCATACTAACATTAATTAATTAACTAATATTGCTTTAAAAAAAATCAATATATTATTCGTTCTTCCTAACTTAACTAGGATTAGTGTGGCTTCTCCTTCTGGCTAAAATATCGAAGTAATGAAATGTATTTACTCTTTCATAATAATCATAGAGGAATAAAATACTAAGGCACTTATAATTACCTTGTTCTTGTTATCTTAAAGAAAGGTCACAGCGAAGTGAAATCCAGGATACTTAAGTTGTTGAATCGGTTTAGGATAAGTCGGGCCAACCTAAGTGCGCCTACCCATCGAATCGACTCCAAGTAAGGTTCGGAGACAGGTGGCCGTGCAAGCAGCAATAGGTAGTATAAATATTGACCTCACCCGCCAGAGAGACCACGTAGACAGTCTCTACAATGACCCGTGGCACTAGACAGAATCGCTTGATCAACGTGGAGGTAATCAAGCAGTTCCGGGCTATTTGCTGGTAACGTTAGTTCATGGGATCTAAAATAACTAGCAAATCAAATTGTTGGCTGATCTCTCGTGAGTCTCATATTCATCATTGGGGAAGATTAAATTATTATTATTATTCTTAAAGGAGATTTGTCCGGGTTTCCAATGAAACAATATGTGAAAAGTCAAGATGCTTTATCGTTTGAAATTTCAAATCAATAATGCTTTTTTTTCTTATACTGATCTGTAAGACTATACGTGTAGTGTAATCAATGATCTTACTCTTACTAAGCTATCAGTCATAACACTAGCTTGATTACCATTGACTAGTATTGATACAGCATGAATTACCTAATCTATCAGCTTTAATTACACAGGTAAGTATTAGCATAACAGATACACTCAGGGTATGTGAGCTTGATACTCTGGATAACAGATATGATAACAACATAACAGAGATGATTCAACACCATTATTAGTTAAATGATTTTACTCTAAGATCTTTCCATAACTAACATGATAGGTGATAGATCTTACTCTACTTGTCATTGACAATACATAATAACGATATGGTTTTATTACTCATATAATTTGCTAGCTAACTTACCGGTACTCAAGATATGGTATACAGTAAACGTTGACATATGTTGCTTCACTCAGGATGAAGACGAGGATACATTTAAGAGATTTAAAGCAAGAGATCATAAGAGACCTTCGTTGCAAAGTCATCTGTTGGACTGTACACTTAGTTGACTGACGCCATAGGAAAACAACGTCTTCTATGCTTAACTGGATTATGGAGGCAATTATTTTGCACGATTTAAACTGAATTGGAATTTTGAAACAGTCTGTGGATGTTTCAGTAATTAATTCGTAACATCTGATGTGGCACAGTACACGGCCTCGTATCAACTTCAGTGGGAAACAATTCTTAAGCACAAATTTACTGGATAGATTTTTGTCTACATAAGTTATTGAAGCGACCCTAGAAAACTTAAACATTGTTTTCTTGGGCAGGAAACTCAAAGAAATCCTCAACATTTAACACCTGGATGTTTAATATGGACTCTGCTATGGCGCTGACATTTTACTGGATAAATTCAGTAGCATATTAATGTGTTTTATCTATGAGCATGCATAAAGAATTCAAGCACAGAAGTTGAGGATGTCCCAGATCTGGGCACAGAAACTGCGAAACTATGGAGGAGCTCTAATCAGCCAACATTTCTATGGTTCTTACGTGCCAATACATGTACTGAGTTAGCAGGACTAACTTCGAAGTAACACTAGCTTCCAGAATCGCAAAGGTCTCAATAATTAATAAGTTGCAAAGATTTATTATTGATTTTTAAGTAAAGGGTTGCATACTAAGCTGCGCCGATTAAGATCCATTGTTGGTTTCTACATATAAGCGATTATTAGTAGAATACGATTACTTCAATTTAAAATACTGATTAGCAGAGGAATAAGATCGGATTGCGCTGGGAATAGCAGAGAAATAAGATCAGATTGAGCTGGGAATTCTTATTGATCGTCGATCGATCAGGACATTTTTTTAAATTAATCTCTGAGATTTTATAATAGTATGTTAAAACATTAAGGGACTGTGAGACGAGCTAGTTATCATACTGATTACCGAAATTCAAACCACAGAAATCAATCTGACTCATAAAATTAATCACTGAAATTATTGGACAGAAATTCGATCTGAATTATAAAATTAAACACTGAAATTATTGGATAGAAGGTAGATAAACTAAACATTTAGCAATTACACAAAGGAAATCAATTCCAAGAAGTCGATCTGAGTATAAAACTCGGTATTGAAAATAAATAGGAAGCTGATCTGTGATATGGATCCAAGATCTTTAATTTAATTCAGAAATTCAATAAATTAGCACAGAGAATTGCAGTGGTAGTTGTAATTCATAATACGAAAACTGGAAACGCCTAACAGTCTTTGAGGTGAGAATCGGGTCACGTTTCACATTCACTTATCAGAAAACTGGAACTGGATCCATACAATCTTTAAGGAGAAGATCACAATCAAACTGGAAATTGGAAAACGCATCTGGGATTGGATCCATACGGTCTTTAAAATAAAGATCACAATCAAACTTGAAATCGAAAAACGCCCCTGGATATGCCATGGTTATGGGATCAACATGACTTTAAAAGTGAATTACAAATTATTCTACGGGACTTGGGAACCCACAAGATTTTAAAATAACTTAACCCAGTTCGTTTGCTAATCGAGCGAAGCTGTTATACTATTGTATACTATTGAGAACAGAGTTGAAAATTTCGGGAACCCAAATCAATCTCTGATAAAGGAATATGGAGACGGCAGATAGATTGTAAACCCAAAATAAATCTGAAACCCCAAACGAGAAATAAATATGGAATGCAATTAGAAACCATAGGGTTTAAATAGTTTTATCTCGATCGAATTCTGATAAAGTAATCTGAGAACACCGATGGATCGTAAACCAAAGTTTCAATAAATTTAAACTCCAACAAGAACAAATCTGGAGTGCGAACGGAAAACCACAGGGTTTAAAAATAGTTTTTGATAAGGAAAAAGAAAATAAAATATGGAAACGTCAAAGATTGGGATCAAGGCAGTCCTTTAAGGAGTTGAAGTAACTCAAATACTTAGATTTGGAAACATCAAAATATTGGGATCAACGGAGTCCCTTTAAGATCAGAAGTAAAACCAATTATTAGATTAGAGATGCCAAGAAATCGATATGCAGGGTATTTGATCCACAACGAATAAGGGAAAATCTAATTTAAAAGAATTCAGGAAATGAAATCATGATACAAACAGAGTTGTTTTAAATCTCAGAAGGTAGATCGACTGCAACAATGGATTCTGGAAACGAAATCGGATTACAAGCAGAGTTTTAGATAATTCTTTCACCCTTCAAACTGATTTCTGATAAGGTTTAGAGAACACCAACTGGGAATATGATAAATCTTTTAAATAAATCTGAGAATTCATTCGACTGAAGAAAAAAAAAAAAAATTCTGGAAACGAAATCAGAATACAAACAGAGTTTATAAAAATCTCAGAAAAATAGATCGATTCACCCCCAGTTTTTTTTTTTTTTTTTTTTGAACTAAAACTAAAACATCAATCTCACATACAAAAGAAAATAAATAAAACAATTTACTGAACCTGACTGACATGATGGTCGTTGTGGTTGCGGTTGATTCGGCAGTCCAGTTCGATCGAATTCGACGAAGTTATCGACAACCCTTGAATAATATCAGTCCGGTGCTCTCAAGGCTCGACCAGCTCTGATACCAAATGTAGGGCCCCTCCTCTAGGGTCTTTCCTGTTTAACCCGAAACTCAACCACTCGATACAAAAGAGAATAGAAAGCATAACAACTGAATAAATAAACTAAATAAATGAATAAACTAGCAAATTAAAACAAACCATAACCATAACCATAACCAGCAAAGCTCGTTTATCCATAGGCGAAGCAACCGTTAGCTCCACCACCCAACCATAGGCTCATGCTTTCAGTCGCATGGCCTCCCCCGAGCTTTGGGTCGTAGAGCTCACACACGTTTTTCAGAAATCCAGCTTGGGTTTCCCTTCCCACCAGGATTTCTTAGCCAAACCCTTAAATAGCAGCAAGTCTTTGAGGCATTCGAAAATTACGACAATCGTCCAAATTATGGGCCCTTTACCCATTCCCTAAGCCTTCCTTATAAAGGAAAATCTCCTGCGACACATGTCGCTTCATGCATAGTTAAATATTTTTAATTAATTATTTAATTAAAACACTCACCCATCCAAGTGTCAGTTTCTCTGGGAAGTGCACCTACATCCCTAAGTTTGCTCTAGTTTGTCCCCCAGATATTTTAATCAACTCCTAGCTTTTAGTTGACTAGGTGTCTAATCTTAGGATTCTATTTTGCTCCTAAATAATGATTTCTATTATTTTAAATGCTCAACAAAAACAACTATTCATGTGCAAATGTCTAAACTATATATATATATATATTTTTTATGCATTTGCTAAGTAATAATCTAGAGTTATTCTCCTAAGTTTTTATGCAGTTTAATTTAACAATCAAACTCACTAGGATCACGGTGCCACGCCGTTGGGCTCCTGGTTCCTTAATTTTAATTCTCTGACATGGCACCACTCCGTCGGGTCCAGTCATCCATGGTTTCCATTCCTTGGCATGGTACCGCATCGTTGGGTCCTTGCGTCCATTCTTTCATTTCTCGACAGGGTACCGCATCGTCAGGCCCTTCTGCCACCATCTTTCCGTTTTGACTTGCGGGAACTCTTGTAGGGATTTTAGGAATCGTTACCATCCATCCTCCTTCTACATGCTATCTAGGGACTAATGGCGCTGAGGAGTGAGTCCGTTCTCACTGCGCGCCCCTCAACTCGTACGTGACCAGCTCCGTCGTGGCCTACCTCGTACGCCCTCACGCATTCCTCTTGAGCAAGCGGATTAGTGCTTATCTGCTCATGTGTGGTATTCTTGTCGGAAGTCGACATCGTCGTCGCTCCCCCCGTGTGTGATTTACCCGTACTCTACGACCCTTCATATTCCTTTGTGTGTCCTTCGGTGAACTGTTTCACCTGTTGCTACACACATTTCTCACAAACATAAATCATTATTTTATTGATTTACAATCAATCGTAATCATAAATATACTCAAAATAAAATCAAAGGATTATTTTATTAATGTTTCAAACAGTCGGGTCACTAAGAAATTGCCCTCAATGTCTACAGTAGTCTAGGGGCACTACAAAAACCCATTCATACCACTATAGACTTAGGATATAACTTATTACTCATTTTTTATTAATTTCCTAAGTGTTGACTAGGTAATTTGGCCTAGTTTTGTCTTTTGTGGGACAACATGCCATCCTGACACACTAGGGCTCACTTGAGGAGATTATGGATAAGATTACCTAGGATTATGTCATATTTATTTCCATTCTTGAGTTAGAAAGGAACCTTCCCGCTTTAGGTAGCTTTTTCCTTCTTTTTCTACTTTCTAGTTGATAAGGTAAAGCTAGTTGACTAGGAAACTATCTCCACTTGGCCAATTCAATCTCCATCTCTTTCTTCTCTCCAAAAGTAATAATCATCTTCCATTTTCATCGCTCATTATCTTCCATACCATATTTATCTAATTCGTGAGGGTCTTGACTAATTTGGAAGGTGCTTTTTCTTGAAATATTGTAACTTTGAAGAATATTCTATTGTAATTTATTCGGAGATTTTTTATTCCTCCATCGGGATGTTATTATTGTATTTGGTTATGTAAAGTCATTGAGGTAAAACCTCATTTGTAAGTTGGGGCATTAGATCCTCCTAGAGTCAAATGTAATGGGGTTTTTAAGTCCCCTAGAGGAGTCGGCCTAGTGAGCATTAGTTGAGTGGTAAAGTTAGTTGAGGCCGACATGTCAAGTTGTCAAATTAAAGTAGAAGTGAATGTATAAATAGAGAGCTAGGCTCTCTCATTTATTCATTAATTCACACACACACACTCACTTGTGTAATTTGCATAGGAGAGAGAGAGAGAGCGAGAGAGATATCTATAAGCAGAAGGAGCACTTGTTTGGGGTTTTGTATTTGTACTTTTGATCATCTATATTGAGGAAGTTTTGTTGGGTTTTCTTCCACTAGAGGGTTTCCGAGGATAAAATTGTGTCTCTTGTGTTTATGCTGTGCTTGTTATTCTTTCAATGATCCTGTATATGCTATTATTGTGAAATTGAATTGAATATTGATGTTATCTATATTAGGATATTGAATATTAACATGGTTTCAGAGCTAGCCTAAAAGAAAGCAATGTATGAAATTTACGACACTTGTTTCACTTGCAACAATTTGAAAGCTAGGGCTTTGTATATAAAACACTATTCATCGTGGAAATTTCTCTATAAATACATTTTTTCCATGGTTCAGGATCTGAAACTTCTACGAGACGAATATCAGACATAGATGTACCTAGTGTAGAAAACTCATCCCTAGATTCATTGTACTTTGTGAGATATGGTTCGTGCAAGTTAGGGTTTCTGCCTCTTCGAGAATGCAGCCCTAAACAAGTAAGCTAGGAAAAAAGATCATATCTCAGGATAGGAAGCTCCAAATGGAATTCCACAAAAATATATAGTTAGGGAATGGACTTTAGTTTCACACGTTCGCATTTCGGAGGCCGAAGTTGAAACCGTGACACATGGCATGCTATACAAATTCGCTATGTTGTTTCATCCCATAAACAGGTCATGTTGGGAAAATTATCATATATCTCTCATGGATAATCCAATAAAGCTCAAATATGTGGGGTTTGAAATATGACAGGTCAGGCTACCACAGGTCGACATTTCAGACCCTGAGGATCTGAAATTTCAGAGATACACCGGAAATAATAAGGAACATCTAAAATAGCTCAACAAAGGAAATCAAAGAAGAGGAGGAAGAAGTTCTCACTTAGGGTTTTTAGTTTTTTTTAGGTATGGAAGTACTTGATACAATGTTGGAGACACCTGATGCAACATTGGAAACTTTGAAAATGTATTTGGAATCCCTTCATCATAGATAGTAATATTCCATCAAATGTTGCGGGAGGAAGGAGATTAAGAATTATGGTTTCTTGGTTCTACAAGTAAGAAGAAACCTTAGAAAAGTTGGGAGACTCATAGGGAAGCAATGAAAGAGGTTTAAATGGCATTGGTATTATATCATCCTAGCGCCTTGAATCTATATAATATGTTTACAACTGATATACGTTGTATGATTAGGGTTTTACCCTTATAGAGAAGACTACAAGCAATCTCGACAGGTATGACTTGAGGAGATACAGGTATGTTTTGAAATTTGTTTTATTTATCTGATGATTAAGTTCATGATATGTTTGACTTCATATTATTGAGGTTAGTACAATCATGATTAATTTTATATTTTTCTGATCACCTTGTAAAAGTATGAATGCATGTTACTGATAGAATACATTCATTGATTACGGTTATGACACTTATGATTGTACTAATGCTCTTGTGGTGTTGTATGAGGATGATGTTGTCTGCTAACATGAAAGGTACATAAAGAAAGGAAAATCAAGTTCTAGAATATATGATCATGATGACATGAAGACAAAGACTCCTTCATAGTCTTTGATCACATAGAATCTCTACTTACGATGTATGCATGATTTGGTTCTACTATGCTTAACTTATGAGATATGCAGGTTATTAGTACAAGGTCTCTAAATCATTGAAGAGAACAAAGAATATATTGTTTGGGTATGTTAGACATAACTAGCAAGCATGCTAATCTAGGTATGTTTTTCTATATCGAGTTAGAATCCTACTTTGTGTTAGGATATTAAATAAGTATACTTTCATATGGTTTATAATGATTATTCCCAAAGATAGAGTTTAGCTAATCAAGGCTTTATACATATTGTGTTTCTTAGTTTGATTAATGATATGACAAACTAGAAGAGTCCTATGGTCAAATCTATATATGCATGAGTAAAAGATATACTCCATGAAACCTTGAATATTAACGCTCGTGATAAATTACCTTGGTATGAAATGATTATGACCGTACGTGTTTAAGGTTATTTAGGGTTATAATTGTTTTAATCTTATTGAGATTATACTAATGAATGTGTGATTATGTATGAGATCTTGAGGATGACACAATGATGAAACTAGTGCACATTTAAGGGTGCATAGTGCTCCAGGATGGATAAAAACTCAAAGACACAAGATCATGATACTATCATGACATGGAAGGGAAGTATATATCAAGAGGGAGGCAATCTCAAGGAAGCAAAGATACAGATGGAGGAAACCCCACAAAACATAAAAAGATAAGTATTTGAATTACTTCTTGAATCTCTGAATAGTTAGTGATATTAATAGTTGTATGCATATTTGTATTCCTAGAATCGGGAAATGTATCATGCATATGGTAAGCATCCATATAGAATTGAATAGTGTACTACTAATATCTATGGTAAGTATCCAATAGTGTTGGACAACATTCCATTGTTTCTTGTCTAGAATGAAACCTCTTTGATAACATGCTGGGAGTAGTGCACGCTCTTGATAGTATGTTCTAGTAGAGATGGAAGGCATCTAAATAGTCACCATATGCATACGAGATATGGAAAAGTGTTTTGCCAATACATTGGTCAATATAGTTGCATAAGTATATGAATCATATCAGTATGCATAAAATGTTATCATTGAAATGATTTGATGATTATGAAGTGTTGATTTGATCATTCTTATAATTGAATTTGATTTGTAGGAAAGATCGTGTGCTATGATCTACAAGAGAAGGATGATGAACACCTGTTCTGAAGAACAAGTGATGTATGTTCAGCAAGAAGTCTTACAAATCAAACATACTACAGAGGTACAAGGAAAGGTCCGTGGCTTGTAGTTTCTTAGAAATAGGGATAGGATCATGATGAGATGTTTGCTCCAGTGGCTAGACACACTTCCAGAAATAGATTACACCCAGGGATGACAAGACTGTTCTGTCGAATGGTGTAATTGAAGAAGAAGTGCATATCGAGCAAACTCCCAATATTTTAAAGAGGATCACATGATTGAAGAAGGAATTGTACGGGTTCAACGGGTACCTAGGATCGATAGTCATTTTATGAGCTTGATGATCACCACGGGTGATGCAGATTTCAACCTTTTCAAGAAGGTTGAAGATGGTTGTTATGTACATATGGAATGTTTCTCTCAAATGGATGCAAGAAGTAACTCACCATAGAGTTCAAGTGATGTTGAGGCTCATATCAGTAGACCCATCTCACGGGATATGGCATGAAAAGATATGCAGAAGATCACTCAATGCAAAGTGTGCATGATGTTAAGTCACGGAGGGAGGACAATACTCAGTTGTAGAAGAATCCACTTCAAAGGGAGTAGATCTCAGAGTTAAAGAATATTGGCATGATTCTTGTGATTAGATATGTGGTTGAGATCATATGAGATTTTTCCTTAGACAAGGAAAATGCGAAGTAGAGATCTGGGATGATGGATGGTGGTTTCTACAGTTTACATACAGATGATTGGTTCGTTGATGTATTTGATGAATATTAGGCCAGATATATGTTTTTTTTTTAACACCCTGAGTCAGTATCTAGTTAAGCCTAGACGTGTTCACCTGGTAGCTGCAAAGCATGTGATGAGGTACTTAAAAGGTACGATAGACTTTGGTCTATACTATGTTGGAGATCATGACTACAGATTGTATGGTTATAAAGATGCAGATTGGGATAGAAGTGTCTTAGACAGGAAGAGCACCTCAAGTGGATGTTATTTTCTAGGATCCTCCATGATCTCATGGTTTAGCAGGAAGCAGTCCATTGTTGCTCTCAACATAGCTGAAGCAGAGTATATAGCAGCTTGTTCTGCTAGTTGTATGGATTCAGAAGATGATCTCAGGACTATTTGACCCAGAGTTGGAGAACATAGTGATTCTATGTGACAACCAGAGTTGTATAAAGATGACGAAGAACCCAGTTTTCCATGAAAATTCAAAGCACATAGAAATACAGTATTTTTATATACGAGATATGGTACATAAGGGATCTATAAAGATCCAGTATGTGAGCACTGATGAGAAAGTTGCTAATGTGTTGACTAAGCCTCTATCTCGAGTGAAGTTTGAATACTTCCGAGACAAGCTTGGTGTGGTTCGAAAGGACCTTCCTTGAAAGGGGGAGCAATGATTATGCTGATACTGATGATGTTGCAGTGGGACTGCATCCTCCCAAGACATTATTCCTAAAGTGATCCGTAGACTTTTGTCTCTGATAATGTGATGATGATGATGTCGCAGTGGGATTGCATTTTCCCAAGATATTAGTCCTAAATTGATCCGTAGACTTTTGTCTTTGAGAATGTGATGATGATGATGTTGCAGTGGGATTGTATCATCCCTATACTTCAGTCCAGAACTGATACAGAGACTTTTTGTCCTCGAGAATGTGGTTGGGATTGTATCATCCCTAGACTTCAATCCATAACTAATCCGAAGACTTTTGTCCTTGAGAATGTGGTTGGGATTGTATCATCCCTGGAATTCAGTCCGGAACTAATCCAAAGACTTCTATCCTCGAGAATGTGGTTGGGATGGTATCATCCCCGGACTTCAGTAAAAAAATGATCCAAATACATTTGTCCTAGAGATTGTGGTTGGGATTGTATCATCCCTAGACTTCAGTCTAGAACTAATCCAAAGACTTTTGTCCTCAAGAGTGTGGTTGGGATTGTATCATCCCTAGACTTTAGTCCTAAACCGATCGGAATATTTTTGTCTTCGAGAATGTCAATAGAATTGCATCATCCTTGGACTTATGTCCTAAAGTGAGAGGGATTAATCATCCCATAATTGGATCATGTGTGTTGCAGGTTATGTTGCTGCAGATGATGTTGTTGTTGATCGAAAGATCAAGATGATGTTGTTGCCGATCGAAAGATCAAGATGATGTTGCTGATAAAAAGATCAAGATGATGTTGTTGCTGATAGAGAGATCAAGTGTTGGTGTAGACGATCGAGTGATCGAGTGCTGCAGAAGATGAAGATCAAAGATGAAGACTCAATGCTGTAGAAGATGATACTCCAGTACCGAAGATGTTGAAGATGTTCTAATAATTGTTCCAGTTGTTGATGCTGTTGAAGAAAACTTCCAATGATTTATAGATGTATCACCTTGATGTTGTTGATGATGCTCTCTCTCCTTGCTCCTATAGTTGATGTTGTTGTTGTCAGTATAATACCCTTCTCATTAAGGGAGAGTTTTGAAATATTGTAAGTTCAAAGAATATTCTATTGTATTTTATTATTGTAATTTATTTGGAGATGTTTTATTCCTCCATTGGGATGTTATTATTGTATTTGGTTATGTAAAGTCATTGAGGTAAAACCTCCTTTATAAGTTGCGGCATTAGATCCCCTAGAGTCAAATGTAAATGGGTTTTTAAGTCCCCTAGAGGAGTCGGCCCAGTCAACATTAGTTGAGTGGTAAAGCTAGTTGAGGCCGACATGTCAAGTTGTAAAATTAAAGTAGAAGTGAATGTATAAATAGAGAGCTAGGCTCTCTCATTTATTCATTCATTCACACACACACTCACTTGTGTAATTCACATAGGGGAGAGAGAGAGAGAGAGAGAGAGAGAGATATGCAAGGAGAAGGAGCACTTGTTTGGGGTTTTATCTTTGTACTTTTGATCATCTATATTGAGGAAGTTTTGTTAGGTTTTCTTCCCCTAGAGTGTTTCCAAAGATAAAATTGTGTCTCTTTTGTTTATGATGTGCTTATTATTCTTTCAGTGATCCTGTATATGTTATTATTGTGAAATTGAATTGAATACTGGTGTTATCTATCTTAACATATTGAATATTAACACTTTTGACACCTAGGGGGTTTTTATGTCGTTAGTAAGCCTTCTCTTTTTGTGCTTTACAACTTTTCTTTAAGGCATTCTATTTTCTCCCTTGAGGATGTATTATATATTGTAAACATATTGATGAATAATATATAGTGAGTTTTTCTCAATATATCTTCTCTATTCTCCTTCTCTTATTTTGAGAAATATTCCAAATGAAGTTCTCCCAATGAATCTAGATCTAGGCAATCTAAAATATCATAGATCAAACATTACCTAAATGTTAATCCTGAGTATTAAAATACAACCATGAGTCCAGAGCGCCAAGGGAAGATCCCATGAGTGCACATATTATTTACAATGCGTTGACCTAGTGATGAAATATTTGTTATTATTTATTGTTTTGAGTATTTTATTTGTCATGCTTGAGGGATATTTTCCACTGCATGCAAAATCAAAATGTGACATCAAATGTTGATCATTCATTGCATTATATGATGGATAATAATCTTCCATGTGTCACAGGTCAATGCCAACAAGTGTAAAAGGGTGTTCCCAAATGAGTTATTGTGGAGTAACATGTTGAATACAAGCTCCCATGGAGACCACCGACTTCCTAATAAAGAGCCCAAGAATGCCAAACATTGGTCACACTTAGACCTACAACCAAGTATCAATGAGGAATGCTAAGAATCCAAGAAACCAGTGAATGAGAGTCAAAGCACACCCGGGTGTGAAATTCATGTCAGAGTATCTAACACTTGCTGATAATTACATGTAAAATCAAGCACTGAGAGTGCTAACTGAAAATGACTGAATGCTCTGTCCAAATGACATGAAAAACATTGATGAAGTGAGGAGTGAAAACTCAAATTCAAAGTTTGGGCTTCATGCCATACTAATGGAGGGTGTGATTACATTTTCTTGTTACATAACATGTGGAAGAGCTTAAGGAAACTCTATTATCCTTGAAAAACACTAGTTGCGCTTTTTCCTTTGAAGTGAATTTGCTAGTTCCGCGCTTCGGTTTAGTGGCTATAATCAACATAATTCACAAGAGGTACTTGCATTCTGGTGAATGGAACAATAAATTTTGCTCACAAATTTATTTTTCCCTCATTATTGGAAAGGTTCCAATTGTAGGTGTTGATTACAATCCAATAATTACTGAGATTGGTATGGAGTATAGGCTAATTAGCAAGGGAGACTTATTTTATCTACTTGAAAAGATCAATATTTCTGGATATTCTCTATTATACATGATCAACAAAGTAAGGAACTTTCAGAAGCTCATGTTGGAAAATGAGCAAATAAATTCAAATGAAGGATGAAGAAGTGAAGCTGCCTCTAGTAATTGCTTTTGATGCAACTGAGATACATGAAAGAGATTGGTGCAATGTTATCGCCTAACACACGTATGATCCTTGTACTTACACTTAGCGTCGTTAGAACTTTGTAGTTGGTAAACTTATTTTGAAGCCATGTTTGAAGGATCCAACACCTATGGAGTCTTGTAGTATAACTCCATGTGGAAACTTGTAGTGCTTGGAATAAGAGTGGAATTGGGATTGTGCAAGTTATGGTTGTAAGACAAGATTCCCGTGGAAGCTTATGCGAATAAAATGTTGAAAATTAATGTATTGTGTGCTCTCCACAAGCATGGAAATTCTGTAGTTGGAGAGCCGGAGCATACCTGGCAACAAAGGATATAACACATCCTTTATTTATTGGTTAAATTAGATAACATAAGATTATAGACGTTGAATTGATTTAGTTATTTTTACCATTATTTTTATTATTGGCGATACGTTCCTTATTTGATGTCATAATAAAATTATGACTATAATTGATTCAAACCCCTGATTTCAAAGCATATATTGGCTGATCAATTACATATTTGAGTACAAATGACATGGTACCAGTAGGCAGAATATTTGGCGACAAAGGATCGGTCATTTATAGAGAAGCATGATGATTAGCATTCTAGATATTCCATATTTAAAGGCAAATATCCCAAATTCAAAGGAAAATGATCGACGCTAGATCCAAATCTCCAGGCACAATTGAAATATTGAAATCATTTCTTGATTTCCAGGTAGAAGTTGCATATTTGAAGGGATTAGCTCAACTTTCTCAAGTAGAAATCGAACTCAAACTTTGATGATTAGATTGGCAGTCAACAAAAATTCATTTTTTCATATTTAAGGGAGAAAGATCAGTGAGGTTCAATTCAACATTTCTAGTTTTCTTGTGACAAATCAGACATTCCTTTTATTTTTGGATTTAGTGATAAAACTTTATTTCCTTAAAACTTGTAACAACTCGTATGGTATGTTTTCTATAAATATTATGATTTGTAATGGAGAAATGGGATCTTATTCCCTTGGGTAAGAAAAGGATTTGAGTGGTAGAGTCATACAAGATTGAGTTTAGACTGTGTATTGTTGAGACGCATTATAATATCAGCAACACTTCATGCTCATATATCTATAATTTAGTGGGTTAGACTATGTTTCTCTTGTATTCTATTTGCTTCTTCTTATTTTAATGGAGAGATAATGCTTGCACTACATTTACTATCATATGAGTTCAGCTCTAGTAGGAAAGATTTTACTTTTATTTCCCGTAATTTGTGATTTGTATTTCAATACTAAATTTTGATTCACAACATTATTTTGAATTTGAATATTTTTTTGATGGATGTAACACTTCCAATACTTTTAAATTATTTGATTTAATGTTTTTATTTGAGAAATATTCTCCAAAAAATTATTATTTTATAAAAGAGTTATAAAACTCTCACACTCATGTGGGTGAATATTATGAACAAGAAATATTATTTTATTATTAATAAAAATAGACACTTGCAGCAACCAGTTAAAAGAGGGGACACCATCATGAGACAATGAACAAGTGGATAGAAAACATGATATTTAGTATCAATCAAATCCAAGTCAAAAGCTCAGCAGACCGACCGGTTCCACAATTATATGGATCAAGATATTTGCTTCAAATTTGATGAGATGGCACAGTACTCGAACAAAAATTATATTATAATGCAATGAGAAGACACAGGATGTTGTGTGCTACATAGAGAGAAATTGTTGCTATGTTGAGGGAAAGCTATTGAGTACTCTCTTTGTTTAAAATTCCATCTTTTGATCTTAGTATTACCAACTCTTGGGAAGAGTGTTTTGTTCAAATTGTCTTATCTTAGTTCATTGGTTTATAGTGGTGATCTAGCTTAGGGGTGAAGTTGGGAAATTAAGTGTGGCTATTCTCTTATACAACTGGGAGGAATTCATAAGCTCCAAGTGTTTTCCCCTTCTATCTTCAAGAAGGGGAAATTAAGTGTTTTGTTCAAATTGTCTTATCTTAGTTCATTGGTTTATAGTGGTGATCTAGCTTAGGGGTGAAGTTGGGAAATTAAATGTGGCTATTCTCTTATACAACTGGGAGGAATTCATAAGCTCCAAGTGTTTTCCCCTTCTATCTTCAAGAAAATTTTATACCCCATTTCCCTTGATAATTCATGGAGGATTTTAGGTAAATTACAAGTAGTATCAGAGTTGATATTGTAGCACTCGGACCTATTTGGAATCAAAACAAAACATAAAATTTCTTAGGAACTAACATTGGAATTCATGTTGGTGATCAAGTAAGTCCTCTCCTCCTCCACTTTGATTCAATTGTATCTTAAAAGGTAAATTGTAGGCATATATCTAAGCCCTTGTTTCTATCACTAACGTGGAGGTGAACATAGTTTGTAATGTAGGTTAAGGAAAGTTCCCCATAAAGAGTAATCATTATTAATTTTGTTTCTTTCTCCTTGACATTTATGCTGTATGAGGGAAGTAATGTAATTTCTGTATAATGGGAGATGCATATAACATGATGATATGGATGATTTAACTTTGTAATTTTGCAGGAAAAGATTGAAGTATCTTGAGAAAGTTTATGACGAAATGGGTTGTTACTTTACCCAAACTTGTCGAGTTAAAAGAAATAAGTATTTTGTGGGTTCCCTTTTTCCTTTTATTCCCACATATGTTCTCATGGTTGATAAGACAATGTTTTGTTTATAACAAGTTCGCATGATGAAATCTTTAGTGATACGTATAGAAATATTCATAGATAAATGCAAAAGAAATTCATGGATAATATAATATGTTGAAAAAACATGTGATAAAATCTTAGCATTATGTTTTTTCTAAATTTAAAGAAATGTGAAGCATATTGTACTTAGTAAACTTTGTAAGCCGAATTCAGAAGAAAGAAAGTACACACTAAGAGGCACACTCAGGAAAATATAACCATAACATGTTGGATATCAGACAAACTCCCTTGATTAAAGGTTGTGTATACCACTACTGTATTATAATAAGAAAGAAAACGAAGGGCGTGAATTTATATATAGATTTAATGTCATAGTATTTGGAACCAATTGGATAAACGTATTGATACATGTTTGGCTAATGAAGCGATTTAGAAGATATTTTAAACTAATACGGAAGGAAATTATGCACACCTCAAAAATAAGGTTCAAGTTCAAGGCCAAATCTATTTGATTAAGACTGTAAGTTGGGATAAAACTAGTAAAGGAGTATATGTACTGAATAGTTATAGACTTGAAAATAATACACATGGCTTTACCATATTATAGAAAAAAAAGTAAGCATAAGTAAGTATGATACGGAAGTTAAAATGTCTTTATTCGAACTAGTATGATATATAAATAAAACTTTTCTTTTACGCACATGTTTTATGTGTAGAGAGATTTTATGCAAGAAAAAATGGGAAGGAAAGAACAGTATGACCAATCTAATTGAGCTTCCTATAAAATGTTTTAGTATGAAAAATGTTGTGGACAGACATGTTGATTCATAATCCGTTGGATTAATGACAATTTAAAGGAGAATGGTAAGAAAAAAAATTGTGCCTACACCCAAAATAAATTGTTGTCCATATCTATATGGTAAGGATGGCATATTACGATAAAACGTACAACGAAATATATATAATTGAGTAGCTATGAAAATAATAAAGAAACTTGTGTATGGTAAGAAATTTAACTTGATAATGAACTAAAACAAATAGATAAACCAAAACCAACATCCAGAGCCAAAAACCTATCTTCCATGGTTCTCTAAGATGAAACCCTAGCGTTCTGAGCGAACCCTAGCTGGTTCACCTTTGGATTGACGGCTGAGGCTTCTGATTCGGGTTCCGTCGCCATGGACCCTCCTCCCGACCCGGGACGGGCGCCCCTCGACGCCCTTTTCCGTTCTCTGGTAGCAGCGCAATCTCAGCCCCCTAAGATGGCTGATTCCGCGGACTCAAGATTCGTCAAAAAATCTGCCATTCCTGAGGTTAAATTGGGTTCTACTGCTTCGAAGTGTAAAGCCCTTGCGCTTTCTGAAAAAGGACTGGTAGGGCATTTTACAGGGTTGTGGCCCTCCCCGAGATCGATAGAGCTATGGCTAAATAAAAACTGGCGCCCCCTCATCCAAGGAGAAGTCCAACAGATTTTCTGCGGTAAGGGATTCTTCATATTCTTTTTTGAAAAAAAGGAGGATAGGGACTTAATTTTCAGGAACGGCCCATACTTTATGGGACCAAGAGGAATGTATATCAACAAATGGGACCTCTCGTTTGACCCGGAAAAGGACATTCCCTCTGCCGTTCCAATTTGGGTCAAGCTACCCCATCTACCGTTGCACTGCTGGAATGATGAAGACCTGAAGGCTATTGGCAACTCGCTGGGGAAATATATTGACAAATCTGAACCAAAACCCCCGATGTTTTCCTGTGCTCGAATATGTGTAGAGGTGGATCTAGAAAAAGGGCTCCCAGAAGCTATAAGTTTGTCAATGGATGGCTGGAATCATTTGCAACCTGTTGATTATGAGCAGATACCTTTTAAATGCAAGGTATGTCATGAATATGGGCACTTTGCCAAGCTATGCCCTAAGAGAAAAACGCAGGAAAGGGAAGAAAATCAAGAGGGAGAGTGGAATGAGGTAAGAAAGAAGAATGGGAAAGCCCCAAATACTCACCATCCGCATGCAACCCCAAAGAGAAAAGAAACGACAGCCGGACAGCAAAGCCCTAGAGAAGTTAACAAATTTCAACTGTTATCTTCTGCAGCGACTGAGGAAGAGCAGGAACAGAGGTTGGAAACAGCTCCGGAGGAAGCAACAGAACAAGTAAGGGAAGAAGAAACGCAAAAAACAGCAGAAAAGAAACTAGAGGAAGGAGAAATTCAGATTACAGAAACAACACAACAGGAAGAGCTTGAGAGCGAGCTACTTAAAGCACGGGGAGGATCCGTCACAAGAGCAAAGGAAAAATTATTTCAAGAAGAAACCTCAGAAAGCAGAGAAGAAGAAGTGGAACCCCAGACAAAAAAGGGTAGAAAATTAAATAAAGTGGTAAGAGAGCAAGAAACGATCCGCGAGAAAGCGGCGGGTAAGAAAACCAGCTTAGACCAGCATGTAAGAATCCTATCCAGTTCAAAGCAAACAACAGGGACATCAGAAGAAAAGAAGGAAAAAGAAGGCTCCATCCTCTCTAGAAAATAATGAAGATAGTCTCCTGGAATTGTCGAGGTTTAGGAGGCAAGCAAAAGATAGAAGCACTTAAAAGAATAAGAAAGTTATAAACCCCCTCAATCCTCATGCTCCAGGAGACTAAGATGCAAGAACCAGACTGTCTCAAAGCCCTAAACCAAATCTGGCCCAATGGAGAAGGCATTGCAGTCAACTCTACTGGAGCTTCGGGAGGGCTCCTTACTTGGTGGGACAAAGGTAAGTACAAATGCATCTCTTCATTTAGCAATAGAAATTGGCTTTTTACGGAAATAGAAGATATATCAAGCAATGAAATTTACTGGGTAGGCAACATCTATGGACCTACGCTCCACAGTCTTAAGGAAAAATTCTGGAAAGACCTTATTGACCTTCAACCTGGAAGGAATCTTTCTCCCTGCCTTTTAGCTGGAGACTTCAACGTCACCGTAAGTGTTAATGAGCGAAGAGGAGGCTCGAAGGTGAGAGACCAGTTTGGAGAAAGTCTGGAGGATCTTCAGGCATCTTGGAATCTGGTGGATATAAAACCTAGGCAAGGAAACTATACCTGGAATAATAAGAGAGTCGGGCCCGGACATATAGCGGCAAGACTTGATAGATTTCTTCTAAGCTCTGCCTTCCTAAGTAGGCCCCTCCTACCCGATTCAAAAATCCTAGCTTCAGCTGCTTCAGACCATCGACCTATCACCCTTTATTTCTCATCCCCTGGAAACCTTGGGCCTCTGCCTTTCAGATACAATCCGTTTTGGCTGGAGAACGAAGACTGTTACGAAGAGGTCAAAACTATTTGGAATCAGTTTATCCCAGGATCACCAGGCTACATATGGGAAAGCAAACTCAAAAATACTAAGACTGTTTTAAAGAGATGGGCCAAGGAGAACAATAAGAAATCGGGAGAAGAGATAAACTCTCTTCAAGAGGAACTCAAAACCTTGCAAAGCCAAATGGAAACCGAGCAGATAACTGAGCATATACTGAGAAAAGAAAATGAATTGGAAACCCAAATTAGACAAGCGGCCAGAAGAGAGGAGGAGGAATGGAGGCTGCGCTCAAGATATTTATGGCTAAAGTCAGGGGACAGAAACACCAAGTTCTTTCATGCACAATGTAAGGAAAGATACAGGAAAAACAACATTTTTAGCTTAACGAAGGAAGATGGAACCAAAATAGAGGATACTGAGGCAATCAAGAGGGAAATCAAAAATCACTTTGAGTCACTCTACAGTGAGGAAGGGGATCCCCCAGTCGAGGAAATTGAGATAATGGGTCAGGAGATACCTAAGCTCATAACAGCAGAAGACAACAGCATGCTCGCAGATGTGGTTACGGAAGAGGAAGTTAGAAAAGCCGTGTGGGCCCTCCACCCTGAAAAATCCCCAGGACCTGATGGCTTCACCATCCACTTCTACAGGAAATGCTGGCATCTTCTGAAAAAAGATCTACTCAGAATGATAAACTGGACAAGGAACCGAGAGCAGATAGGAGGAGGCACCAATACATCGTTCGTAGCATTAATTCCTAAGGAGAAAAAAGCCACTTTGATTGGGAGGTTCAGACCCATATCTTTATGCAACTCCTCTTATAAAATCATTACTAAGGTAATAGCTAATAGAATCAAGAATCTGCTTCCAAGAATCATCTCACCTAACCAGGGCGGATTTGTTCCGGGCAGGCAAATTTACGACAATATCCTCTTAGTGCAGGAAGCAATTCATACCAGCCAGACGAACAAAGATGCAGGTATGGCAATTAAGCTTGACATGGCTAACGCCTTTGATAGAGTAAGGCATGATTTCATTTTTAATATCCTGGAAAAATTTGGATTCGACAGAAACTTCATTAGATGGGTGAAAGCCTGCATTGGAGCTCCATGGATATCTCCTCTTCTAAATGGCAGGCCCACTTCCTTTTTTCGACTCTCTCGGGGTTTGAGACAAGGATGTCCCCTCTCACCCTTCCTCTTTGTTATAATGGCCGACTCTCTCAGCAGAAAGCTTAACTCTCTCTTGGCCTTAGATTCACTCCCCGGTATAGCCTTTGCTCGAAATGTCCAACCCATAAACCATGCACAGTTTGCTGATGACACCATCCTTTTGGGTAGTGCCTCACCCCAAATAGCAGCCCGTTTCAAAACTGCCATAGATCTCTTCCTCAGAGCCTCAGGAGGCAAAACAAATGATAATAAATGCAACCTGTACACTTGGAACTGCCGACCTGCCATCATCAGGCTCATCTCTGCTATCTTAAACTTTAAACCCTGTCTCGATTGGACTTCCTTTAAATATCTTGGCACACCCATTTGTCTCAAATATCCTTCCTCCTCTGTTTGGCTGCCTATACTTGAGAAATTTAGATCAAAAATAAATTCGTGGGGTACCCGATGGCTGAATTTAGCAGGAAAAACCACTCTGATCAAATCAGTTTTGTCTTCTCTGCCCATCTTCACCTCTGCAATAATGGCAGCCCCGGTTTCAATTCAGAATGCCTTTAGCAAAGAGATAAGAAAGTTCCTGTGGCAAGGGGGAAAGATTCAAAATAAAAAATTTCATCTGATCAGTTGGAAGGTGGTCAAAGAAAAGAAAAATAGATGAGGGTTAGGAATCCTAGAACCGATATTGGTAAGCAAAGCATTAGGAGCCAAGCTTGCCTGGAGAATTGTCTCTGGAAAGAAAGAATGGTGGAAAGAAGTAGTCAGGAAAAAATACTCCAGAAGCTCTAGATTAAGATGTCTGGAAAAGAACAATAACAAAAAAGGAACGGCTATCTGGAAACTCATCTCCTCTTCCTCGACTTTGATAACTGAAGATCTCTATTGGATCCTAGGTAACGGGAAAAGAATAAATATTTGGATGGACAAAATCAATGGAGATATGCCCTTGGGGAAAATGAGATGCATAGACCCTATTCGAACCTGGCTGCAAAATATGGGAATTACTAAACTCATAGATCTAGTGGATTGAAAGGATAATGGAGATTGGAAAGGATGGAAAAACTGGAGACCTCCTGATAATCTCATGAATGCCTATCAATTATTCCTCAATACCTTGCATGGAAAGGCTCCGGTGAATATAAGAGAGAAAGACCGAAGGGGCTGGGGGAAAGCAGGGGACTACTCAGTCAAAGCAGGATATGAGAAACTCACTCTCTCTAATACTCCGGTGCTCAAAAACTGGGGGAAAGTCTGGAATTCGGATGGCATACCTAAAGTTAGCATCTTCTTCTGGCTTTTGAATCATAATAAACTCTTAACAACAGAAAATCTTAAAATTAGAGGGATAGAAGGGCCTTCAAGATGCACACTGTGCAAGCAAGCTGAAGAAACTACCTTTCACATCTTTTTGGCCTGTCCCTTTGCCAAGCACGTCTGGGCTCAGGTGTTAGGGAATCAATGGAGTATATCTATTCTTCCTAAAACTTTTAAAGATCTTAGTGATCACTGGGGACGCTCCTTTCCAGGAAAAAGTAAGAAAACGATGAGAAGAATTTGGAATATAGTCCCAATGAATGTCTGCTGGCAGATCTGGATACATAGAAACAAAAGTCTTTTTAAAGGAAAGAACCCCAATAGCTACAGAGCAGCCATCAAAGCCATCACAATGATTGCTGAGTCTTTATCCGCTAAAGGTGTCACTATCCCTGCCCAGGAACCTCTCACCCTATCTGAGTTTCAATGGTGCAATGCCTTCGTAAGGGTAGGCTCCCTTCAGTCCAAAAAGAAACACTCCTTCCTTGACTGGGAAATCCGGAAGGAATCCGAGGCTTTCACCAGGTGGTCGAAAGAGCAGAATTCTTACAGTATTTTCTTCGACGGGGCATCCAAAGGGAACCCCGGGGTGGCAGGTGCGGGTGGGGTCTTATTTGATCCCGGAGGAAATAAAATTGAATCTATCTCGTGGGGATTAGGAATCAAGACAAACAATGAAGCTGAATGGCTGGCTCTCGTCTTATCTTTCAATATGATATCCTCCCTCAACATCGATAACCTCAGAGTTTATGGTGACTCCAGACATGTCATTCAAACAATAAGAAGGGGCGTCGCCCCACATGGATCTAGAGCTTACAGGTACTTGCAAAGAATAAAATCTAATCCTCACTTTTCTCAGACTTCTTTCTTTCACATCTGTCGAGCAAACAACAAGTTAGCAGATGAAGCGGCCAACAAAGGAACTTTGCTAGACATCGGGCACATGGAGAACTTAAATGGTGCCTTGGGTTTTCAATTTATCCCTTAATCTTTTTTCAATGGTTAAAAACATTATGGTTTTGGGTTTGATGGGGCTTTGTGGATTGAGGGTCCCCCTCCCCCCATCCCCGTCCTCCTCCGTAGTCGATGGTATGCGTGCCCCTGCCACACGCCCTCCTCTCCACGGCGCATGGCACTCGGGCCCTCGTGGTGCTGTCAGCTCCCATGAACTGCACTTAAATGGGCCAACTGCCCCTCCTTTGCTGTATAACGTAATGGATCGAGCTCTCTCCAGTGCGATGAATAGGCTCTCCCTCGGCGACTTGGGCTCTCCATCCTCCCGTCCCGGACTGTTATTCCACCACAGGGCGGGCAATATGCAGAACATTATGGCAGCCATTGCCGCGTTGAGTCGCACCATGGTCGAAATTAAGCTGTCTGTGCATAACACCTACAACGAAGTCTGCACAGGCGTAAACCAAAATGTGGAAATGGACAAGGATTTGAGCTACACTGTGAACCAGCTCGCTTGCCAGGACTCCAGAATTGATGACCTGGAGCGAAACCTGTTCGAATTGATGGGCAAGGTGGATAATATGCAGGAAGATATTGCAGTGCTCACCGGGAAATCGCAGGGAAGCTGCGTCCATGGCAGTCTGACGGTTAACCAGGAGATTAAGCAGGAAAAGCCAGATGCGGCTTCTGTCTACCTCAAAAAATATGGATAGTTTGCAGTTTCAGTTCAGGTTCCTCTTTTTTGATGCTTAAGACTCTATGTTTTTCTGTATATTCCTAAATCAGCAGTTCGTCAGGGTTTATCCCTGCTCTACTTTGAATAGTTTTAGCCAGGTTTTGTTTAGAACTCATGCAGGTAGACAGATAGAAACTTCAGTTTTAAATTCTCAAGCACTTGTTACTCTGTCAAATTTTTGGAAACTTGTAATGAATGGCTGTGCACAGCCTTTATAAATATATCTATTTCCCCTGTTCTTGTTAAAAAAAAAAAAAAAAAATTAACTTAGTTTTTGAAAGTTCCATTGACATGTTTTGTATTGGAAATATTTTAAAACTTCTTGGGTTGACAAGTTATCATGTTAGATCCAAATCCTAGGCTCTATCAATCGCCGAGAGGGATCAAATATCCTGAGGTGCAAATCTTTCCTCAAAAAGCTCCTTGAGTGCAATACCTGAGAAGAGGTTTTCACCTTGGGAGATTTGACCCCTCTAGGCGCTTGATAGAGCCTAGGATTTGGATCTAGGCTAGTTCCAGTTGTGGGCGGTGACACAAAACTAGAGTTTGATCAACATTGTAAGGAACATGTTACATTTGAATACACAGATAGAATTATGAGGATTATCATAATGTAAGTAATAAATATTAAGAATTGAGTAAATTGTTAAAGCAAAGTTTTGCACCTTTTTTTGGTGAAGGAAAACAAAGGTTTGCATCTCAAGGGATTTGATCAAATATATTACAATGTGATCAACCTTGATGTTTGTTCTTCCTTTTTTCTTGATTCCACTCCCGCTCCCTTTGGAATCTTCTTGTATCAATCATATGTGAAATGAGGAAGACCATCCAGGCCTTTTACTCATGATATTGTTGTCAATGGGAGTCCACGTCATTCTTTGTTTCCAATATCTATAGTTTCCTTCTCCAATGTTAATCCCCATTTTTTTTTTGCACTGATTATGTAGATATATTAAGCGTTGCAACATTGGTTGGGGCCAAAAGAAGTAATGGTGACTTATCTGGAAAATAATAAATTTCTAGTGTGTGTCTAATAGCTCTGATCAAGTAAGATTTAATCGTACCTGTAGTTCCGTGGATAATCATTCGTAGTGGTTCATTGTCCCACCTCTGTAATGCTCAAGAATAATCTCAAATGATTTTCTTTGCTTCTCCGCTAATATTTCAATTGAATAATTTTGAGTACGATTATTATGAACAATGGATTTTAATTGTCGGTTTTAAGATATGAACTGTAGTGCACAATTGGAAATTTCCATTTCAACAAAATTAGAGTTCCAATTTTCCTTGTTATTACATTCCATGTATCCAAGTATGTCATATTCATTGGTAGTTATATACTGATTCCTGTATAACCCTAGAATTATCTCCCAATCATGCTTCTAAGAATCCCTTCACACAAATAACACTTCTTCATGATCGCTTTAGTTCACGGTCGCGTTTTCTATGTTCTTCTATATGTTCCGATGATTCTTTTTTTCTTTCTCTTCTATATATTTGTCGTACTTTTATTTTTTGATCATCAATATCTTCATTATTTGCAATATTATCATGAGGATCCATAATATACCCTAAAATAGAAAAAAAAAACTTTAATATGTTGAAATCATTGCAAATAGTTTTTTTATTACATAGATAAATTCAATGTATAAATGTAAATAACAAAAAACAATGCATTGTTGAATTCAATGCAAATTTTTTACTTTTTATTAAATTGATAAATTGAATACATACATGTAAAAAACAAAACAAAATATGCATTGCTAAAATCAATGCAACGAATCAAATAAATATGCATCTTGTGTTATTTAACAACATTTGTGTGTGGTCTATTGGTAAGCAGTAAGGTTATTGGGCCTATGTTAACCTAGAGACCAAGATTCAAAACCCTTTTTGCTTGGAGTTATAGATGTAAATAACAAAAAAAAATGCTTTGTTGAAATCAATGCAAATAATCAAATTAATATGCATTTTGTGTTTTTGAAAAACATTTGTTTGTGGTTTATTAAACAATGCATTGTTGAAATCAATGCAACAATGTTTTTTATTAAATTGATGAATTCAACGCATACACATAAAAACAAAAAACAATGCATTGAGGGAGATCTTGTGTTTTTTAAGAACATTTGTTTGTTGTCTATTAGTTAGTAGTGAGATGATTGGGCTTAAGGTTCAAATCCCTTCTATTTTTTCTATTTCTTATGTCGTCTATGGTAATTTTTGTTTACTTCTTTTGTGTAGGGACCCTCCTTTAGGGTCTTCCTGAACTGAACTTGAAACTTTAACAAATTCATACAAACAGATTAGCTATCATAATTGCTGGAAAAATAAAATAAATTGAGTAAATAACTTAACAAATATAGACAAACCATAACCTGTCAACCGATCCATCTTGTCCACTGTCGTCCGTGTCTTCCGTAGGATCCCTCCAACAAAGCTCGTTTGAACCATAGGCAAAGCAACCATTAGCTTCGCCACCCAACAATAGTCTCATGCTTTCAGTCGCATGGCCACCCCTGAGCTTCGGTTTGTAGAGTTCACACACAATAATTCGAGAAACTCAGCTTGGGTTTGCCCCCCACCAGAATTTCTAGCCAAACCCCAGTAGCAGCAAGTCACTCATTCTTTTCAAGATTATGATAACCATCCAAATCTGGGTCCTTTACCCATTCCCAAGGCCTTCCTTATATAGGAAAATCCCATGCAACACGTCGCTTCATGCAAAATACCAAATTTCTTAATATTCAAAAAGTAATTTATCTCACAAATCCATGTGTCAAGTTTTCTAGAAGAATGCACCTACTTTCCCATATTTACTCAAGTTTGTCTCTTAGATGCTCACTTTAAATTCTATTTTTGTGGGTGCATGTGTGCTAACTAACAACTCATGCCTAGGATTCAATTTTACTCCTAAATATAATTATTCTCATTATTTTAAATACTAAAAAGTATTTTCATGTGCAATTGCCTAAAATAATCATTTCTATTATTTTTCATACTAACATGCATTTTTAAAAGTAAGTGTTCTAAATGCAATTTATATGGTTTTTCTTTTTATGCAATAAGTTTACCGATTTATACTTTCTAGGACCTAGGTGTCACACTGTTGGGCCCATCTGCCCTTTATGCTCATGTTTAGTCATGGTACAACTCTGTCATTTCCATTCATCCGTCGTTTTCATTTCTCAGCAAGGTACCACATCGTCGGGTCCTTGCGTCCATCCTCTCTGTTTCTCAACAAGTTACCACACCGTCAGGTCCTTCTGCCGATATCTTTTCATTTGACTTGCGGAAACTTCATGTAGGGATTTAGGATCCGTTACCTTCAATCCTCCGTCTACACGCTATTGGCGACTAATGGCGCTGAGGAGTAAGTCCATTCTTACTGCATTCCTCCCAAATCCATCGTGGTCCACATCGCACCACTTCACGCGACCCCGAGTAAGTGGATAAGGGATTTTGAACTCGGCAGTGGGATTACATAGGAAGTCGACACCATCGTCGTTCTTCTGTGTGTGATTTACCCGTACTTTATGACCCTTCAATTTCTTGGTGTGTCCATCGGTGAACCATTTCACCTGTCGCTACACACATCTCAGAAACATATATTAATAGCCCTATTCTCATTCGTCATATTTCAATCTATAAGGGCCTACTAATCATTAAGCAACTTACAGTTTACTCATAACATCATACATTCCATTAATTAGTAAAGCATTTCATCAATATGTATTTCGTTTGTTCTCATCTCATCATTCATCATACAACTATTCACTAAGTATCATATTCACATAACACATTTTTCACAATCAATGCTAATCATTAAGCAAGATGTAATCAATCAATTATCCCACTCCACCACATATCATTTTAATTCATTAATTCATTTATCAATTATTGTCGTTGTTCACCTCTTCAGGTTTTCCTCAATCAATTAAGACATATCAAGGTCCAAGAGACCACCTTATCGAATTTGTTCAACTGGGTCACTCGGAAGGTGCCCTTAAGGTCCACAGTCATTTTAGGGGCATTACATTTTGTTTCTACTTCTGATGTCTACTATAATATATTTTTTATTTCTTTATTTTATTTCTTATATTTCTACTTTTTATGTCAACTATAATATTTTTTACTTCTTTATCTTTTACGCATTGTAGAAATCAATGCAACCGTGTTTTCTTACTTCTTTCTTTTATTTCTTATGTTTCTACTTTTTATGTCAGCTATTCTTTATCTTTTTTACTTCTTATATTTCTAATATTTGTTTTACGCAATGTTGAAATCAATGTAACCATGTTTCTACTTTTTATGTAAGCGATTCTTTATCTTTTTTACTTCTTATATTTCTAATATTTGTTTTACGTATTGTTGAAATCAATGCAACCATTTTTTTTATTAAGGTTCAAATCTCTTCTATTTTTTCTATTTCTTATGTTTTCTATAGTAATTATTTTTTAAATCAATGCAACCATGTTTCTACTTCTTATATTTTTAATATTTGTTTTATGCATTGGTGAAATCAATGCAACCATGTTTCTACTTTTTATGTCATCTATTCTTTATCTTTTTTACCTCTTATATTTCTAATATTTGTTTTACGCATTAATGAAATCAATGCAACCATGTTTTTTTATTAAGGTTCAAATCCCTTCTATTTTTTCTATTTCTTATGTTGGCTATAGTATTTTTTTTTTTCTTTTGTTTATACTTTTTATATCTTCTATAATATATTCTTTACTTCTTTATTTTTTTTACTTCTTATATTTATTTCTAATATTTGTTTTACGCATTGTTGAAATCAATGCAATCATGTTTTTTATTAAGGTTCAAATCCCTTCTATTTTTTCTATTTCTTATGTTTTCTATAGTAATTATTTTTGAAATCTATGAAACCATGTTTCTACTTCTTATATTTCTAATATTTGTTTTACGCATTGTTGAAATCAATGCAACCATGTTTCTACTTTTTATGTCAGCTATTCTTTATCTTTTTTACCTCTTATATTTCTAATATTTGTTTTACGTATTGTTGAAATCAATGCAACCATGTTTTTTTATTAAGGTTCAAATCCCTTCTATTTTTTATATTTCTTATGTTCGCTATAGTATTTTTTTTTTGTTTCTTTTGTTTATACTTCTTATATCTTCTATAATATATTTTTTACTTCTTTATTTTGTTTCTTATAATTCTACTTTTGATGTCAGATATAATATTTTTTACTTCTTATGTTTCTAGTTTTTATGTAGGCTATAATAGATTTTTTTGTAACATTTTTTTATTAAATTGATGAATTCCATAAATACAGATGTAAATAACAAAAAAAACAATGCATTTGTTGAAATCAATGAAACAAATCAAATCAATATGCATCTTGTATTTTTTGCGACTATTTGTTTGTTGGCTATTGGTAAGTAGTGAGATGATTGGGCTTAAGGTTCAAATCCCTTCTATTTTTTCAATTTCTTATGTCGGCTATAGTATTTATTTTACTTCTTTTTTTTTTTCTACTTCTTATCGCTACTCTAATATATTTTTTACTACTTTCTTTTATTTCTTATGTTTCTACTTTTTATGTCAGTTATTCTTTATTTCTTTTACTTCTTATATTTCTAATATTTGTTTTACGCATTGTTGAAATCAATGCAACCATGTTTCTACAACCATGCTTTATCTTTTTTACTTCTTATATTTCTAATATTTGTTTTAGGCATTGTTGAAATCAATTGAACCATGTTTTTTTATTAAGGTTGAAATCCCTTCTATTTTTTCTATTTTTTATGTCGGCTATAGTATTTATTTTACTTCTTTTGTTTCTACTTCTTATCAATGGCCGACAAAATATTTATTACTTTTTACATTTTATTAATGGCCGACAATAATATCGACAAACGTTACAAGATCTCCATGATATTATTACTTTTTACTTTTTATTACATTATATTAATAGCCGACAAACGTTACTCCACAAATGTTACATGTAACGTTACAAGATCTCCCTCATATTATTACTTTGTACTTTTTATTATTACATTTTATTAATGGCCGACAAATGTTACTCCACAAACGTTACATGTAACATTACAAGATCTCCCTCATATTATTACTTTTTACTTTTTATTATTACATTTTATTAATTGCCGACAAACGTTACTCCACAAACGTTACAATATCTCCCTCATACTGGGCTGTAGAGCGCCTCTCGGCACAATAGTATTTTAAAAAGTGAAGAAATTATGCTTAATGAGAAACATATCTTCTGTTATTATTGCGGACTTTATGAGAAAACATAGGTTATGTTAGAAGTCATTGGAAGAAGGTAATGAATGTTTAATGAAGGGTTATGTCAATAATTTATGATTTCGAAAGATATTAGTCAAAATTGAATATGGATTATAAGTTTTATAGTCACATTATGGTGTATGTTTTTGGTAACAAATAAACTATCTCGTAAATGTGTATTGCTTGATATAATATGTTTCGAGCTCATGATTTAGATGAAATTTTTATAAAATTCCATATGATATAGATACTAAAGTTAAATCACCCTTGTTTGAGTGGTGAGTTGAAAATATTATTGACTTTGTTTGGTTATAGAATTATATGAGACTAAAAGAAAATTTTCCATATATGAACATTTAGAGAGGAATTTATTAAACTGTGCTTATGTTATGAGAAGCTGTGCTAAGAAGTAGTTTTTGTAGATTGTTAGTAATTTTGGGACTTTTTGAAAATGAGAACATTGAAACGGTTGATTTTTGTTACAGGTTAATTTCTAACCAAGGAAGCTCATTTAAGAAGTCTGTCAATACCCACCAAAAGAAGAATGTTAGAGGATTGATTATGTTATGGAAAACATAAGACATACTTAATAGATTTTTGTGAGAAGAAATAGTAAAATATCTTAGATATACCAAGGTATTGATCAAATGTTAATTGGTAAGATAGTATTATCAATTTGAAAAGAGGTAACTAGGTTACTCTTAGAAACTTGGATCAAGGATTAACGAAGTTGTTTTGCGTAGAAAAATACTTTTCCCATAGAGATGGAAGATGTTAATCAGTTTTGAAATAAAAAGGAAATCCTTGTGTTTATGAATGAATTGAAAGTATTTTGGTTGTGTTACAAATGCACACATATAAACATATTGCAAGGGATATGGTGACTAGAAATCATAATGTTGCAAACGTTCGAATTATGATCAAAGCTTAAGGACAAATATAAAGCAGATGAATCTAAGAATATGAAATGCTCATTAATGAAAACAAATATATAGTTGATTAAAATATTATTAATCAATGAGTGGAGTTATTGCTGGTATGATAACAATACGATGTTGTGACTAATTATCTATGAAGTTGTAACAGATTCAGAGGACTTGGCGATCGCAATAAATAATGGAGCCATGATGAGAACTGAGTTTATGTGTTGCAAATAGTTAAATGTTGTGACTCACACTAAATACTAAATAATATGGTCATTATGATTGATCCATGAATGGGGAAAGACAATGTAGAGATGGAAAAACAACAAGTTGAAAAAATGATGATTCAATCCCAACATTGTAAAATAATTTTTTTGGAATCAAGCAAGAGAGCTTGAGTGGAAAATAAAGTAATTTCCTGGACTCAAGAAAGAGAGCTTGAGTGGAAAAATAAGAATTTCGTGGACTGAAGCAAGAGAGCTTGAGTGGAAAATAAAATAAATTCCTGGACTCAAGCATGTGAGCTTCAATGGAGAGAGAGGGTAGGTAATCATCAATGGCAAGACCTAGGAAAACTAAATTAAAAATAACATTAGGGGAACAAGACGTCATTTGATTTTTTTTGAGGATGAACAATTTAGACTCACAATTAAAAGAGGAGTAATATCAAAAGCTTAAATCCCATAAGACCCGTTTTAATCTAGTGACAGTGCTCAGGGGAGATTTATGGGTTCAACAAAGAGTTGTTGAAGTCTGTCATCCCCATGGTATAATAATGGGACATAGGGGTAAAAGCTTCCAAGTAAATTGGTTTTTACCTTCCCTAATGTTTAAGTATGATGTATGAAAATATTACCATAGGTAATGTGAAATTCATCCAAAGATGAGGCCGAATGTCAAGTTTTGGGGTTGGTTTCCCAACAATATCTGATATAATGCTACTAACATATGAATGAAGGATATGTATATAGTAAGTTAAGGAGTAGCTAAGAGGATTATCATCCGAGAGGGAAAATGAAGGAAGGTCCTCCATATGATAAGTACATTGATGTTTTACCTATGCATTCATTTTGTTATATTGAAAAATGATCATACACATGTATGCATATGTTTTATGTTGTCTTATGGTGATAAGAGCACAAGTGTCAATGAAAAAGACTTGAAGAGTTTCGATGAACAACAACAACAATATGTTGCAAAAGAAATTCTTACTTACGTTCTTATTGAATTTGAAAAATCATGTTATGCATATGTTATGCTACAAATTTTGGAAGACCTTCTATGGGTTGTGTAAAGTACAGGTTATGAAAGGAAGAGGAACAATAAAAACATGCAGGAACTGTAGAGGATCAAAGATGATTAAAAGTGGAAGATAAATATCTAAAAATTGTGGTCACATATTTAGTCGCAAAGGTCTTCAAAAATTAGATAAGTCAATTTTTAATAAATTAAGTTATACAAAGTTTTGTAAGATTCAACTCTTGATTATGGAGATAAAGAAATATATTCAAGCATATGGATGTCTTCATTGTATTGTTTAAGATGGTGATTTTAATGAATAGTCCTTTTATGATTGAAGTAGTCTTGACTATAGATTATTGTTTTGAATTTTATTGTGGAAAAATAAATGAGATCTTAATATCATTTGTGTATTTAAGAAAGAGGAATTATTTGGAGTAATTATGCATTATGTGGTTAATATTACCCTATTGGAAGAATTTGCATGACGCATAATTTCCGCTTGATATTTATAAAGTTGGCACTTATTGTCAATATTAAAAAGGAGTTAATTCAAGCTTGTTTAGTTCTTTGTCAAATATGTGGAAAAGTAAACTTATTATATTTCTTAAATGATTATTGGTTTACTAAATAATATTGGATGTAATTTAAGAAATCAATGCATGTTTATGTAGAACTATATGGAACATATACTACTTTCAAATTTTAGTGCATTAAAGTAAGTATCATTTTGAATAAGAAAGGAATTGTTTTAAATTTGTAAGGACTAATATAGTAGCCATACCCCTTAAGCTTGAAGTGTTTAAGACAATAACTAGGTTAATAAAGTTGAAAATACTATAATCCTTAATGTTAGATAAATAAATACGATTACTTGACATGATCTTATATGATTGGCTAGGTTGATGAAAATTACATTGTGGTCAAGGATCAAGTATTTAACAATCAGTGAACCAAGTAATTTTCAAATGTTCTAAGATCAAGTCTTAAAAATGTCCATGATAAGGTTATTGGAATTGATCTACATGTTTTCTGATATGAAATCCCCTGGTATCCTATCATCTTGCACTTAATTCTTCTATAAAAGTTCATAAAGTTTTCCATGTTTCAATATTGAAAAGATATATACATGGTGCTACTCATATAATCGATTTGGGTGTGATTCTGGTAGAACTTGAGGGCAAGTTCCAGAAAGAGCCTTTGCATATCCTAGATAGGAAGGAGCCTTTGCATATCATAGACTAGATGTGAACTGAATGATAGAAGATGGATTCTATTACTTGAATCAAATTACAATGTTTAACTACAAAGAAAATAAACAAGTCGGCCTTAGCCTGTTAGAATATATAGAAATGCAACTCTGTATCTCAGTGTGTTTCTCGGTTGCGTGTGATCCTACGATCCTATGATCATTCATCCTCCATCATCGATTATCGATCCCTTCTTTTGTGCCTTCACACTACTCTTCTACTCTGCTCTGCTGCTGCTCCCGAGGTTCACTCTGTTCCCCGAGACATTCTTCCTCTGTTAGCTGCTCTATCTCTGACCTGAAGTATCCTGCAGTTGTCAGCGCCTCTGGTTGTGTTGCTCAACCTCCTCTAGTGGTGACATTTGGCGTGATCCCAACCACCTTCATAACTTCACATAACTTCCTCAACAACCTCCAATGACTTTTTCTCTGAATCCTGCATCTCTGAATTTTCTACAGTAGTTGGCCCCATCCCAGTCCTCGAGCATACTGCATTTCATGATATTCAACCTTACTTGTCGGCTTCACTTAACTTCCACGGCTTCCAATCCACCACATCCTCCATGCTTGGATTTCTCCGCAATCCCTCAGTGCCGTGGTTCGACAACATGTCAACCTTCGACGCCTTCGATCTATTCTCCTTTCATTTGTCGACCTTAGACATGTTGAATCTCGACCTTTCTCCTGCCGATCGCATATTGACAGCTTCTACTCGATTGCTTGTCTTCGACAGCTGTCACGTCTCCACTGACCTGCTATGCCATTGGAGGCCATGATCCATTTTTTTTCTCCAAACACTGACTGAATGCCCATACACGTAGTCATAAGGGTTCAGATGCACAATCCGCAAACCGTAGTTGCGAACCAACAACTCGCATCTCGCAATTCGGAACCCGCAATTGCGGAATTCCAAAAAATATAATTTGAAATTGATGATCCCACATCCCGCAACCCGCAACCGCTGATCCCACAATCTACATCCCACAATTGTGTATGGGGAATTGCAGAATTCCAACACGCATAATTTTGAACTCGGTGATCCCACATCCCACAACCCGCAACAGCTGATCCCGCAATTGCGGAATTCCAAAACACATAATTTGAACTTGGCGATCCCACAACCTGCAACCCGCAATTGCAGAACCATGCATGCGGAACCCTACCTGTGCAAGGGCAACTTCGTCAAATCTTCTAAGGGGCATAACTCCTTCCTCCAAGATCCAAATGGGGCAAGGCTGGTATCGTTGGAAAGTTCTTGGAGATGTCTATCCAATGTTGAAACCCCTACACCATGTGAGCACTTCTTCCTTAAAAAAATTTCCACTGAAGTTATGTCCATAATATTGCCAGAAGGAAACTTAAGCTTCATCTTGTCATGACTTCCCCTTTTCATCTTACCCACAGAGGTTTCTGAAACCACTTCGCAGGATTCCCTTCCTTTCCTGGGATCAAGTGTAAATATACATCTCCTTCAGAAGGTTAGTTTTGCATAACACTCATCTCCAAACAATGAAACACTATCATTCATTATTACATATAAAATGCATTAAACAGATTTAATCAACACATGTAGCATATGCAAGAATTACAAGGCATTAAAATCATGCAATATAAGATATACATATAACCATAAAATCAGTCTTTTACTTAGGACTCTACATGACTTCATGTCAATCCCATTCATATACATACATCGCACAGTTCCATAGTTATACACAAGCATTCATCACAAAACAATGAAACACCATCATTTATTATAACATAAATACTTATCTTTCAATTCCAAAGCAACTAGCCAAGTGAGAGCAGTGTTCCACCCAACCTTAGATATCTATCCAGCCTATACTATTTTAGCTAAGAGATCACCCCCGAGATGGGAAATGTATCCACTAAGGAGGGATAATAGGTTCTCTTGTAGTCAAGGCTCCATTCTTATACTAAACCAATCTTTAGTTGGGTTTATAAAGCATTCCAGGGCACCTACCCATGGTACGCTAACCTACAGTGGTTTATCAAGCATTCGGGGACAATAAGGAAGGAATTTTTAAACTAGTGAGCTCAACCACAGAGCTGTGAGCATCTCAGCACTCAGCGGACTTGGGACCCACAATACCTACCACATCCAACACAAGGAAGACCTACTTCATTGTTACACAGTCCTTCAAGGCATCTTCCCTTCCAGTTCTATTCCAGGATGGGCAGAGAAAGGTGCAGTCTCTCTCAGTCGACCTGGCACCCACAATACCTACAACATCCAACACAAGGAATACCCTATTTTCTGCTGCGTAGTCTCTCACAATTGTTCCCCTCCATTGCTATTCAAGATGGGAATAGAAAGATCCAGCCACTAGTTCATTGAGACTATAGCCTTCACTGGGTTTATCAAGCAACCCAACCCTCTCCCACAGTTCCACAACTGATTCGTTACCAAGATTGGGGTTTCCTCATGACCGCTCTGCCAATACCATATGTAGTATCTTTTTGTCAATACCACTCCATCGCTGCAACTAGGGTTTACACACAAGGTGTTACGGCTATCAGCTCTTAGGCCTTTTCTAACACATAGGAAGCAAAAATAACCTCATATTTTCCCTTCCCCTGGATTGGTTCGGTGTATACAGGAGATAAATGAACGATATCTATGCAAGGGTCTATAAATCATGAATGGCAAGTGCGTGAGTGTCCCATGAGTGAGGAATGAATGTTTGTATGTCCCAATTTCCCCAAATAGTCAAACAGATTCAACGAGTTTTCCCAGGCGATTGAGTGTCGTCTAGGATAAGTAGCCAAAGTCATGCCATGCCATACAAATTTGTAGGCATGCTCCATACTCCATCGGCTTCAACTATCTGGGTTCTCAACCACCCACTACAATTGCATTAATGTCAGCAGGGAGTTCCAACGAGTTCTCAGTCAGATGTGTGGAAATATGGGCAACCAATCCCAAACCCCCTTACTTCTCTCTAGTGGATACACATGGCCCCTTCTCATTAGTTTCCTCCTTAGCTAGCTTCTTAGTTATTTTATTCATTCAATAATAATTACATCATTTACATTTATTCATGGATTAATCAGCCCATGAATAATCATACTGTCCAAATACTTGCCTAAGAAATCAACTTAAACATCCACTAGTGGGGCCTTGGCCTTGAGCTCCACACTAGGGAAAATACACATAATGTATATATATATATATAGTATTTACATTGAAGCTAATAAACATCAAGGGCAAACTGGGGTGTTACAACTCCCTTTCCCTTAAAATAACACCGTCCTCGGTGTTCCCAAAACTGAACAAAAATGGGAATGCCTCTTTCATGGCATCCTCCAGCTCCCATGTGGCCTCTTATGGGCTAAGGTGCCTCCATTGCACCTTTACTTTCCCAATGGCCCGATTCCGGAGCAAGGTAGCCTTCCTGTTGAGGATGCATGTAGGCTCCACCTGGAACTCTCCCTCTGGCTCCACCTGTATCACATGCCAATCAATGATATGATTAGGATCATGTACATATTTCTTAAGCAAAGATACATGGAAAACATTATGAGATTTCATGTTATCAGGAAATGCAATCCTATATGAAACTAGAAATATCCTATCAAGGATTTCAAATGGCCCACAATATCTGGGTGCCAACTTGGCACAACTCCCCAACTTCATGGAACTCTTCCTGGGTTTCACTCTCAAGTAGACATGATCCCCAATTTGGAATTCCTTATGCATTCTCTTCAGATATGCATAACTCTTCTGCCTGTCCTGTGCTGCCTCCAAATTCTACTTGAACTTCATGATCTCTTGCTCCATCTCCTCAATCATTTCTGGTCCAGGCACTACTCTATTCACCGGGCTGTCCCAGGTCACTGGAGTTCTGCATCCTTTTCCATACAACACTTCAAAAGGACTCATCTTCAATTATGCTTGATGCCTATTGTTGTAAGCAAATTCCACTAAGTGTAAATAGTCTTTCCACTTAGATGGCTTATCCATCACATACATCCTTAACATATATTCAAGGATTTGATTCACTCTTTCAATATGACCATCTGTCTGAGGATGATAGGTTGTACTAAACTTCAATTAAGTTCCCAACTCTTGGAACAATCCTTTCCAAAAATTGGATGTGAACTTTGTGTCAGGATCTGAAACTATTGCCTTGGGCAATCCATGCAATATGAATATCTCTCTCGTGAAGATATCTGCAATGTCATTAGACTTGTGAGTGGACTTCAATGGAATAAAGTGAGCTACCTTTGATAGCTTGTCCACCACAACCATGATTGAATAAAGTGATCTACCTTTGATACCTTTGATAAAATCCATAGAGATCACTTCCTGCTTCCACTTCGGAAGGGGTCAGGGCTGCAACAATCCTGCTAGCTATTGGTGCTCTGCCTTGACCTATTGGCACTTTTGACACCTAGCAATGTACTCAGCTATGTCCTTCTTCATACCATGCCAAAAGTATTGCTTCCTCGTTGCTGTTATAGTCTTATGATATCTTGGGTGCCCTGAGTATGGTCTTTGGTGTATCTCATCCATCACCAACTTCTTAAAATCTACACTGTTCATAATGTACAGTCTGGTGTTCTGATAAATGAGAACATCATACTCACCCAGTTGATATCTTGCATACTTTTCGTCTATAGCATTCTGCTACAATTTCTCTTTAATCTGAAAATAGACTCCATCACTATCTTGAGTCTCTAAAATTCTTGCCTTCAAGTCCGATTCACACCTACTTATTGCTAAAATATGAAATCTCCTGCTGAGTGCATCAACAACCTTATTTTCTTTACCTTTGACATGCGTAATATCCAAATCAAACTCACAAAGAAACTCCATACATCTAGTTTGCCTTGCATTCAAATTTGGCTGGTCAAACAAGTATTTTAAACTCATATGATCAGTTTGAGCTCAAATCTCCTTCCCAGAAGACAATGTCTCCATCTCTTGAGAGCGTGAATTATGGCTGCTAGCTCTAAGTCATGGGTGGCATAGTTTCTTTCATGCTCTTTCAGCTTTCTTGACTCATAACAAATTACAGAACCTTCTTGCATTAGAACTCCACTGAGTCCCTCAATGCAAGCATCAGTGCATACTACAAAATACTTACTCAGATCTGCAATCCTCAAACCAGGTACACTAGTAAGTGACTCCTTTAACTGCTGGAAATTCCTTTCACATTTCTCGGACCATGTGAATTTGATGCTCTTCCTCTGCAATGAATTAATTGGATGGATTATCCTGGAGAAGCCTTCAATGAACCTCCTATAGTAACCAACAAGTCCTGTAAAATATCTAACATCTGTTGTATTCCTTGGAGTGGACCAATCCATGATAGCCTCAATCTTCTTTGGATCTACTGCAATGCCCTTTGCTGATATAATATGACCCAAATACTACACCTTCTTTCGATAGAAGTTGCATTTACTCAGCTTAGCATACAGCTGGTGCTCCCTAAGGACTTGTAATACCATCCTCAAATGCTCATCATGCTCTTTTTCATTCTTGGAATACACAAGAATGTCATCCAAGAACACAATCACAAACTTATCCAAATACTTGTTGAATACACTATTCATGAGGCACAAGAATGTAGCAGGTGCATTGGTAAGACCAAATGGCACCACTGTAAATTCATAATTCGCATACCTAGTTTTGAAGGCTTCCTTATGAATGTCTTCTTCCTTTATCCTTACTTTGATGGTACCCAGACCTCAAGTCAATCTTTGAAAACAATTTAGCTTCCTTGATTTGATCAAACAAGTCATCAATCCTAGGCAAGGGATACTTGTTCTTAATTGTCACCTTATTGAGCTACCTATAATCAATACATAGCCTCAATGTTCCATCCTTATTCTTAACAAACAACATTTGTGCACCCCATGGGGATACACTTGGTCTGACATATTTTTTGTCCATTAACCACTGCAGCTGCATATTCAGTTCTAGCAACTCTGGTGTTCTCATCCTATATGGAGCTTTGGAGATGGGGGTTGCTCCTAGAACAAGATTAATGGAAAAGTCAATATCCCTCTTGGGTGGCAATCTTGGAATCTCATCTAGAAACACATCCTGAAACTCCTTCAATATATGGAAGTCTTTTACCCTAGGTTTCTTATCTTCTGTTGAATCTGATATATGTATAGCATATAACTGGCAATCCTTTTTATAAAACTTCCTTAACTGCATAGCTGAAATCTGCCTCACTGTAACATGCTTTGGAATCCCTTTAACCAACCTTGGCTTGCCTTCTTCATCAAGGCATTCCAATGCTTTCTCATAATAGTCCACCTTGGCTCTATTCCTTTCCAACCAATCCATGCCAATTAGGGCATCATATGATCCCAATGGAAAGATATTTAATTCAGCATGTGTGAGGAGTCCATTCAATTCTATAGGACACTCCTTCACTAATTCACTTACCTTTCTCTTGGTACCAGTGGCTAATTGAACTAGCCAAGCCTTCTCATGCTATACTCTACTAAGAGAATAGATTTCAACTACCTTAGGAGATACATAACTATGAGTAGACCCTGGATCAATCAAAACAAAAATAGGCTGCTCAAGAATCTTACCTAGAACCTCCACCACTATTGACTGATGGTCTACTTGGTGATCATCCAGTGTTGCATAGATCCTAGGCATTGTTCTTGCCATATCCCCTACTTTAGTTTCTCCTCTAACATTGTGCAAGCTCTTCGGGTTCTTATTTGTAGTTAGGAAATCCCTAAGCATGTGGTTCTTCCCACAACCCCAACAATGAAGTGGCCCTTTTAATGCTCTATCAGCTCCTACAGCTGGCTTGAATTCTCTTTTTGCTTGCTGGCCTTGTGGAAATCTCCTAGGCTGATTTTTGAATGGTGGTTTACACTCACCTTTCTTCTGATCGAACCTTCCCTAGGGTTTACCTTTCCATAGTGGATGTGAGTCCGCCTTACCTTTATTCTTCTCATAGAAATGTTCTTCCATCCTGATAGCCTCTTCCAAGATTGGTGGATTTACAAACTCTACCATATCTCTGTAGCTCTGCGGTAGACTACCAAGGAAGATTTGAATCTTCACTCTTTCATCCTTGATGTAGTCCACATTGTTAAAATTCAATATGCTAAGACAGAAAATAGCAGCATTACATTCCATTTCACAATAATAGCATATACAGGATCACTGAAGAAACAACAAGCAGAGCATAAACACAAGAGACAGAGATTTATCCTGGGAAACCCTCATGGGGTAGAAAACCCAGCAAAGCTTCCTCAATATAGATGACCAGCAATATACAAAGATGAAACCCTGAGACATGATCTCCTCCTCCACAATAGCAGACCTCTCCTCCACAAGTGCGCTATCCTCAAGTGTGTGAGTGTGTCAAATGAGGAACACACCTCCTCTATTTATACACTACACTAACATGTATTTTTCATAGGTACACGTAGGCTCGTATTTAACCAATGGGTTAAATACCCCACTACAACTGACTGGGCCGACCCCTATAGGGTGGTCTAATAACCCTTTGACCCACATAACACATAAAGGGCCGACCTCCACTAGGGAAGTCTAATAACCCAAGTTACCACATTCTGACGGAGGAATAAACATTTCCGGATATACAATAAGATCTTTACGGAGGAATGAAACATCTCCGGAATAATAAAGTACAATTATAATATTCTTTGAAGTTACAATATCTCAACACTCCCCCTTAACGAGAAGGATATTATAACAGCATCTGCACGAGCAAGGAGTCATCAACATCATACATGATACATCTATAAATCATTGGAAGCTTTCTCAACATCATCAGTAACTCAACTAGTTACTGGAACATCTTCAATACTGGAACATCAACATCGTCAGAGTTGATAGTACTCAATCATCAGCATCGTCAACACACGATCAACACAATCATCAGCATCATCATCACACAATCATCAGCATCGTCATCACACGATCATCAGCATCGTCATCATACGATCATCAGCATCGTCATCATACGATCATCAGCATCACGATCAACATCATCATCATACGATCATCAGCATCGTCATCACACGATCATCAACATCGTCATCACACGATCATCAGCATCGTCATCACACGATCATCAGCATCGTCATCATACAATCATCAGCATCGTCATCATACGATCATCAGCATCGTCATCACACGATCATCAGCATCGTCATCATATGATCATCAGCATCGTCATCAGCATCATCATCACACAATCATCAGCATCGTCATCACACGATCATCATCATCGTCATCAGCATCATCATCACACGATCATCAGCATCGTCATCACACGATCATCAGCATCGTCATCAGCATCGTCATCACACGATCATCAGCATCGTCATCATACGATCATCAGCATCGTCATCATACGATCATATTCCTAGGATGATCAATCCTGCTCTTTTTAGGACATAGGTCCATGGATGATACAATCCAATCTTCAGTTCTCGGAGACTTCAGTCTACGGATCAATTCTGGGACCTCAATCCGGGGATGATGCAATCCCCTGCCTGTTCATTCAGGACTTCATTTTTTTTCGAAGACGCAGTCTACGGTTCTATTCTGGGACCTCAGTCCGGGGACGATACAATCCCCTGCCTGTTCATTCAGGACTTCATTATCGGAGACCCAGTCTACGGTTCTATTCTGGGACCTCACTCCGGGGACGATACAATCCCCTACCTGTTCATTCAGGACTTCATTATCGGAGACCCAGTCTACGGTTCTATTCTGGGACCTCAGTCCAGGGATGATACAATCCCCTGCCTGTTCATTCAGGACTTCATTATCGGAGACCCAGTCTACGGTTCTATTCTGGGACCTCAGTCCGGGGATGATACAATCCCCTGCCTGTTCATTCAGGACTTCATTATCGGAGACCCAGTCTATGGTTCTATTCTGGGACCTCAGTCCGAGGATGATACAATCCCCTGCCTGTTCATTCAGGACTTTATTATCGAAGACCTCACGTCTACGGCTCTCTTTAGGACTGAAAGTCCAGGGATGATCCAATCCCCTCAACTGTCCACTAAGGACTTCATTCTCGGAGACCTCACGTCTACGTCTCTCTTTAGGACTGAAAGTCCAGGGATGATCCAATCCCCTCAACTGTCCACTAAGGACTTCATTCTCGGAGACCTCACATCTACGGCTCTCTTTAGGACTGAAAGTCCAGGGATGATCCAATCCCCTCAACTGTCCACTAAGGACTTCATTCTCGGAGACCTCACGTCTACGGCTCTCTTTAGGACTGAAAGTCCAGGGATGATCCAATCCCCTCAACTGTCCACTAAGGACTTCATTCTCTGAGACCTCACGTCTACGGCTCTCTTTAGGACTGAAAGTCCAGGGATGATCCAATCCCCTCAACTGTATTCTCATCAATACATCTATCATCAAGAGCATGTATACATCTATCATCAAAAGCATGTATTTTCACTAATGCATCTATCATCACAAGCATGTATACATCTGTCATCAAAAGCATCTATTCTCACTAATACATCTATCATCAAAAGCATGTATACATCTAACATTAAAAGCATGTATTCTCACTAATACATCTATCATCACAATCATGTATACATCTATCATCAAAAGCATGTATTCTCACTAATACATCTATCATCACAATCATGCATACATCTATCATCAAAAGCATGTATTCTCACTAATACATCTATCATCACAATCATGCATACATCTATCATCAAAAGCATGTATTCTCACTAATACATCTATCATCACAATCATGCATACATCTATCATCAAAAGCATGTATTCTCACTAATACATCTATCATCACAATCATGCATACATCTATCATCAAAAGCATGTATTCTCACTAATACATCTATCATCACAATCATGCATACATCTATCATCAAAAGCATGTATTCTCACTAATACATCTATCATCACAATCATGCATACATCTATCATCAAAAGCATGTATTCTCACTAATACATCTATCATCACAATCATGCATACATCTATCATCAAAAGCATGTATTCTCACTAATACATCTATCATCACAATCATGCATACATCTATCATCAAAAGCATGTATTCTTAAAAGTAAATAGAATAAAGTAGTCCTAAATCTAACTATTTCTAAGTGACTAGGTGAAGTCTCATTATTGATGAGACTTGCTTGTCATCAGGAATCATGATACTCCCCCTTTCTAGGAGGGTCCTTTTGAACTACACCAAGCTTGTCTCGAAAGTATTCAAACTTTACTTGAGACAGAGGTTTAGTTAAGATATCAGCAATCTGATCCTCCGTGCTTATATATACGAGCTTGATAGCTCCTCTTTGCACCATATCTCGTATATAGAAGTATCGGATCTCTATGTGTTTTGACTTATCGTGGAACACAGGGTCTTCAGTCATCTTAATGCAGCTTTGATTGTCACACATAATCACAGTGGGATCCATTTCTAAGTCAACACTCCATATAATAGCTTCTGAAGCCACACTGCTTCATAGCTGGCAGAGCAGACAGCTATATATTCTGTTTCAGTAGTACTGAGAGCCACATTAGATTGTTTCTTGCTAAACCATGAGATCATGGTAGATTCAAGACTATAACATCCACCTGATGTACTCTTTCTGTCTGAGACACTTCCTGCCAAGTCAGAATCTGAGTAACCATGTAATCGGAGTTCATGACCTCCAATATTATATAGACCAAAATCTAAAGTACCTTTTAGGTACCTCACTACATGCTTTGTAGCTATTAAGTGAACCTTTCTAGGTTCTACTAGATACTGACTTACAGTATTTACAACAAAGCATATATCTGGCCTAGTATTTGTTAGATACATCATTGGCCCAATGATTTGTCTATATAGGGTTAGGTCCACTAAATTTGATGAGTTATTAAATAAATTCAAGTTGGAGTCCATGGGAGTGGCCATGGCTTTACACTCCAACATATCAAATCTTTTTAGAAACTTCACAGCATACTTACCTCGATTTAAAAGATTTTTATTTTTTTTTGGATCATGCCATACTTCTAGACCTAAGAAGTAGTGCATTAATCTGAGATCTTTCATTTTTATTTCTGCAGCCATTTTCATGATCTGTTTCTCATTCCTTGTCAGAAAGAGATCATCGTCACATAATAATGGTATGATAGGTTTATCATCCACAACCTTTAGGTAAAGGTTAGGATGAGCTTTACTTCTGGTAAATCCCAAGCTTTGTCATGAAGCTGTCAATTGTCCATTATTCACACTCTGCATTGAGTGATCTTCTGCATATCTATCTGTGCCATCTCTCGTCAGATGGGTCTACTAATATGAGCCTCAAAGTCATTCGAACTCTATGGTGAGTTTCTTCTTGCATCCATGTCATATGTGTATAGATGCCATATTCAACCTTGTAGAAAGGGTTGAGATCCACATTACCCATGATGATCATTAAGCTCATCAATTGACTACTGATCCTGGGAACCCATACAGAACCTGATTACATTATTAAGAGAATGGTCAAAACATCTCATCATGATTCTCTTCCTCTTTCTAAGAGAATCTCTTAACCATAAGCTTTCTATAGTGTGTTTGATTTGTAAATCCTTTTGTTGAACATCCATCGCTTGTTCATCATTCATCATGATTTTTCCTACAAATCAAAATTAAGTACAGGATTAGTAATACTTCATAATCATTAAATCATATTGACACAATAACCTATTATGCATACAGATATCATTTACATAGTTATGCAACTAATTTGACCAATACTTTGGCACAACACTTTCCCATATCTTGTATGCATATAGTGGCTATCTAGATGCCTTCCATCTCTACCAGAACATACTATCGAGAGTGTACACAGCTCTCGGCATGTCAGCAAAGAGGTTTCATTCTAGACAAGCAACAATGGAATGTTTGTCCAACTTACCAATCATATGCACATTAGTAGTATACTGTTCAATGCTCTATGAATGTTTATACTCAGCATTATATATTCTAGGAATACAAATATGCATACAACCTATTACAGGCAATATCATTACTATTTCAAATAACAACTCAAATACTTATCTTTTATGTTTGTGTGGTTTCCTCCCGCTTGATCTTCTGTATGTCTTTTGAACTTCTATTCATTCTGTACCACTGTGCATGCTCAAGAGTCATCCTCATGATCTCATGGACAAACATACACTCATTAGTATATTCTAAATGCTATCAAAACATTATAGTACTAAATAATCTTGAAAATGTATAGTCATGATTATAGTTAATAAACATTAGTATTCAAGATTTCAGGGAAGTCTTCTTTTACTCATGCATATCATTAATCAAGATAAAAGATATAATATGCATAATCCCTTGATTACTAACTTTATGAATAAGCATAACCAATCATTCCAAGTATATTTATATAAGGGATCCTAACACAAGGTAAGATTCATGGGAAACATACCTGGATTAGTATACCTACTTGGTTATGTACAACACACCTAAACAATCTCTTCAATGATTTAGAGATCCTGAGCTAGAACCTGCATGTGTCATAGGTTAAGCATAATATAACAAAGTCATACATACCTCGTAAGTAGAACAAAGATTATGGATGAGTCTTTGTCTTCATGTTTTCATGGTCATGGAACCTGATTTGTCTTTTGTGATGTACCTGTATCTTGTTAGCAGACAACATCAACCTCACACAACATCATAATGCATTAGTACAATCATAAGTGTCAACACCCTAACCAATGAATATCTTCTATCATGCATTCATAATTTTGTTAAGGTTATACGACAAATCTAAAGTCAAAATTGTACTAACTGTAATAACCTGAAGACAAACATACCATAAACTTAATCATGGACAAATATCGAAACATACCTTGATGAGTCATACCTGTCGAGATCGCTTGTATTCTTCTTATGTAAGGCCTTATCCTCATCTCCCTCTGAGACAGGAACTTCTTCACTTATGCAGGTGACCAATCCATCTTCTTCTTCTAGGATTAACCCAATCCACTTGATTTGCAAGAACTGGACCTGGAGCTTTGAAACTTTCGGATTCACTGGACGTGACCCTGAACTGGGGTTTGATGAAGCCCACTCTTTTTCCCCATCAAAAGGTTTGATCCAAAGCTCCAAGCTTCTATTTTTCTGAGGAGCTTCCAGCCGTGGTCACAGATTTAAAAAATTCCCATTTTTACAGAAGCCCTAATTTTCCACTTTTCTGATCAAAGTCCCGAGCTAGGGTCTAATCAAGCCCGGCCTTCTGCCCAACCAAAAATTCTGATCTTGGTCTCTAAATTTCTATTTTGATGAGTATCATCCAGCCGTGGTCTCCGATTACAAAAATTCCAACTTTCTTCAAAGCCCTAAATTCTGGAAGCCGTGAATGAAGGTACCAAAAAATAATTCTGTTTTGACAGAAATATGTACCTGATTGTTTCTGGTGTAACTCCGAAATGTTTGATCCAAAGGGTCTGAAAAAGTTTTCTGCGATAGCCTGACCTGTTAGCTTTCCATCCTGACAGGTCTGACCTCAATTGGATGTTCTGAGAGAGAGTTATGCCAAATGTCGCAACGTGACCTGTTTTGAGAAAATACAGGAGAGCGAATTTGTACGGCGTGCCACGTGTCACTGTTTGACCTTCGGCCTCTGAAACAGTTTTCTGAGATAGCTCGGCCTATTATCTTTCCATCCTGACAGGTCTGACCTCAATTGGATTCTCTGAGAGATAGTTATGCCAAGTGTCGCAACGTGACCTGTTTATGGGATAATACAGGAGAGCAAACTTGTACGGCGTGCCACGTGTCACTGGTTCAACTTCGGCCTCTGAAAAAATTTTCTGAGATAGTAAAGTCTGTGTACTACCTGTCACTTTTCACGCAATTTCATTTGGAGCTTCCTAGCCCAAGTTATGACCTTTTTCCCAAGGTCACCTGATTTTGACTCAGATCTGGAAGAGGCAGAAACCCTATTTTGTACAGATCATAAATCACAAAGTAAAACGAATTAGAGGTTGTCCTTTGGACACAAGGTACCTGGAGATGTTAGCTTCGTCCTGTAACAATTTCAGATCCGAAAACTTCACCAAAACGGATTTATAGCGAAAGTGCTACGATGACTGGTTTTTGCTATGTAAAACCCTAACCTTCAAATTGTCGTAAGTAAAGCAAGTGTCTTTAGTGCCATACCTTGTCTTCCTTCAGGTTAGCTCTAATACCATGTTAAAATTCAATATGATAAGACAGAAAATAGCAGAATTACATTCCATTTCACAATAATAGCATATACAGGATCACTGAAGAAACAACAAGCAGAGCATAAACACAAGAGACAGAGATTTATCCTGGGAAACCCTCATGGGGTAGAAAACCCAGCAAAGCTTCCTCAATATAGATGACCAGCAATATACAAAGATGAAACCCTGAGACATGATCTCCTCCTCCACAATAGCAGACCTCTCCTCCACAAGTGCGCTATCCTCAAGTGTGTGAGTGTGTCAAATGAGGAACACACCTCCTCTATTTATACACTACACTGACATGTATTTTTCATAGGTACACGTAGGCTCGTATTTAACCAATGGGTTAAATACCCCACTACAACTGACTGGGCCGACCCCTCTAGGGTGGTCTAATAACCCTTTGACCCACATAACACATAAAGGGCTGACCTCCACTAGGGAAGTCTAATAACCCAAGTTACCACATTCTGACGGAGGAATAAACATCTCCGGATATACAATAAGATCTTTACGGAGGAATGAAACATCTCCGGAATAATAAAGTACAATTATAATATTCTTTGAAGTTACAATATCTCAACACACATACCTCAACAATGCAATAAACTTATGAACATGCTCGTCCATAGTGTTATGTCCTAGTCTGAGTTCATTGAATTCTTTTCTTTTTCTATCATAATACCTAGATGATAGGTACTTCTCCTGAAAGTATCTTTGGAATCTAACCCAGCTGACTCTTCTCTCATTGCTTCCTTTCACTTGCATGAGGTGATCCCACCAAATAGAAGCTCTTCCACTAAGGTTAATGATAGCAACCTTAGCCTTTTCATTCTCTGAATATTCATGCATTCTAAAGTACTTCTTCATCCCAAGAAGCCATGCCTCTACTTCTTGACCTTCTTTACCTTCACCATCAGAAGTGGGAGGCCTTGCCTTCCTAAATTCTCCCTGTGGAATACCTATGTGCTTCTTTCTTCCTTTACTCTTACTAGCAGTGTGTCTTGGGCTCCCCTAAGAACCCTCTGAATCATCTGACCTACTAGAAGAAAACTAAGGAGAGGGTGTCCTGTGTTTTCGACTCAAAAAACCCCTTCTAGGGATTGGATTTCTTCTCATGGAACGACCCCTAGACTGACTTTCTGCATTTCTTTCCTCTCGGCCTTTGTGGCTCAGGTTAGAGCCACCGTTAATCCTTTGCTGCAAGTCCATAAGACTATGCAAAATGGATGCATTGAGTTGATGTTGTTCCTCTTGCGCTTTCATCATTCGCTCATTAAATCTAACCATAATCTCAACCAAGTTTGGGGGCATCATTTGCTCCTGTCTTCCATCAGAATCAGCCTCTGTATGTGCTTCTTGCACATTCTCACCCAGTACATAATCTTCTGGACCAAACGGGTCCTACTCATCATTCATAGTAACCAATCTTACACCATTCTGTGCATTTCCCTCTGATACGATTTGTCTTACAGCTGCTACTATCTCTGTGCATATCAGAGACATTTTATTAGACATCACAATCATGTAAATAAGCTCTATCATACCCATTCAAACCAGGAATTATTCATTCGAACAATTAATCAATCAAATAAGTTCATTAAAAATCACGCCATGGGTGCATTTCTCGACCAAAAATTAATGCACACTCTGGCCCAAACAGCTCCCAGTGCTGCAACTGAAGATCTGATACCACTCTCTCACGTCCCCACTGACCTGGTAGGCCATTGGAGACCATGATCCATTTTTTTTTTCTCCAAACACTGACTGAATTCCCATACACGTAGTCAGAAGGGTTCAGATTCGCAATCTGCAACCAGCAGTTGCAAACCCGCAACTTGCATACCGCAACAGTGGATCCCGCAACTCGCATTCCGCAACAGTGGATCCGGCAATCCGCATCCCGCAACCCACAATTGCAGATGCGAAATTGCGGAATTCCAAAACATATAATTTGAACTTGACGATCCCGCATCCCGCAACCCGCAACAGCTGATCCCGCAATTTGCATCTCGCAATGGCGGATGCGGTTTTGCGGAATTCCAACATGCATAATTTTGAACTTGGCAATCCCGCTTCCCACAACCCGCAAGAGTTGATCCCGCAATCCGCATCCCACAATTGAAGATGCGGAATTACGGAATTCCAAAACACATAATTTGAACTTGGTGATCCCGCAACCCATAATTGCGGAACCATGCATGCGGAACCCTACCTATGCAAGGGAAACTTCATCAGATATTCTAAGGGGCATAACTCCTTCCTCCAGCATCCAAATGGGGCAAGGTTGGTATCATTGAAAAGCTCTTGGAGAGATCTATCCAATTGTGAAACCCCTACAACATCTGAGCACTTATTCCTTAACAAATTTCCCGCTGAAGTTATGTCCATAATCTTGCCAGAAGGAAATTTAAGCTTGATCCTGTCATGACATCCCTTTTTCATCTGACCCAAAGAGGTTTCTGAAACCACTTCCCAGGATTCCCTTCCTTTCCCCGGATCAGGTGTAAATATACATATCCTTCACATGGTTAGTTTTACATAACACTCATTTCCAAACAATGAAACACTATCATTCATTATTACATATAAAATGCATTAAACAGATTTAATCAACACATCTAGCATATGCAAGAATTACAAGGAATTAAACTCATGCAATATAAGATACACATATAACCATAAACTTAATCTTTTACTCAGGCCTATGCATGACTTCATGCCAATCCCATTCATATAAATACATCGCACAGTTCCATAGTTATACATGAGCATTCATCACAAAAAAATGAAAGGCCATCATTTATTATAATAGAAATACTTATCTTTCAATTCCAAAGCAACTGGCTAAGTGAGAGAAACGTTCCACCCAACCTTAGATCTTTGTCCAGCCTATACTATTTCAGTTGAGAGATCACCCTCGAGCTGGGAAGTGTATCCACTAACGAGGGCTAATAGGTTCTCTCGCAGTCAAGGATCCATTCTCATACTAAACCGGTCTATAGTTGGGTTCATCAAGCATTCCAGGGCACCTACCCATGCTACGCCAAGCTACAGTGGTTTATCAAGCATTCGGGGACAACAAGGAAGGAATTGCTAAACTAGTGAGCTCAACAACATAGCTGCAGGCATCTCAACACTCAATGGACCGGACACCCACAATACCTACCACATCCAACACAAGGAATACCTACTTCATTGTTACATAGTCCTTCAAGGCATCTTCCCTTCCAGTGCTATTCCGGGATGGTCATAGAAAGGTCCAGTTTCTCTTAGTCAACCTGGAACCCACAATACCTACCACATCAAACACAAGGAAGATCCTATTTTCTACTGTGCAATCTCTCACGGTCCTTCCCTTCCAGTGCTATTCCAGGATGGGCATAGAAAGGTCTAGTCACTAGCTCATTTAGACTATAGCTTTCACTAGGTTTATCAAGCAACCCAACCCTCTCCCACAGTTCCATAACTGATTTGTTACCAGGCTTGGGGTTTCCTCACAACCGCTCTCCCAATACCACTTTGTATTATATTTCATTCAATACCAATCTGTCCCTACAATTGGGGTTTACACACAAGGTGTTACAACTATAATCTCTCAGGTCTAACATAGGAAGCAAGAATAACCTCAGATTTTCCCTTCCCCCATATTGGTTCAGTGTATATAGGAGATACATGAACGAATTCTATGCGAGGGTCAATAGCTCGTGAATGGAAAGTGCATGAGTGTCCCATGAGTGAGGAATGAATGTATGTATGTCCCAAATTCCCCAGATAGTCAAACAGGTTCAGTGAGTTTCTCCAGGCAAGTGAGTGTCATCTAGGACAAGCAACCGGAGCCATGCCCTGCCATACAGAATCACAGTCATGCTCCATACTCCATCGGCTTCAGCAATCCGGGTTCTCAACTACGCATCGCAATTGCATTAATGTCAGCAAGGAGTTCCAATGGGTTCTCAGTCAGACATGTGGCAATATGGGAAACCAATCCCAAAGCCCCTTACCTCTCCCTAGTGGATACACATGGCCCCTTCTCTTTAGTTGCCTCCTTAGCCAGCTTCTTGGTTATTTTATTCATTCAATAATAATTACATCATTTACATTTCTTCATGGCTTAATCAGCCCATGAATAATCAAACTTTCCAAATACTTGCCTAAGCAATAAATTTAAACATCCACTAGCCGGGCCTTGGCCTTGATCTCCACACTAGGGAAAATACACATACTGTATATATATATACAATATTTACATTGAAGCCAATAAACATCAAGGGAAAAATGGGGTGTTACAACAACCAATCTCCCTTCGCACCAGTGGTCATCAACAATCCCCCTGGTCGACTTCTCCTGTCGATAAACTCCGACTGTTTCTCCAAGGCCCTGATTCTTCTACATCAGACTCCCCAGGTGAAAAATAACTCGACTGCTCCATCAGTATCCTGTATTCATCTTCTGAAATCCATGTCGCCTCGTTCGACTCATCATCTGACTTCGCATTCCTCCAACACTTCGGTGATTTCCTCCTTATGTCGATCTAGAATTTGGCTTGTCCAGTCGATGTTCGACATTTCTGCACTGCTACTTGTTGAACCTTCATAATGCTTGTACATATCTAAGACATTGAATGTAGGAGATATGTTCAATTCCTTCGGCGGCTCCAACACATAAGCATTGTCTGAAATCTTGTTCAGAATCTTAGATGGTCCAATCTTCTTCAACTTCATCTTGTTATACGTTCCTGTCAGGAAACTCTATTTCCTCAAGTGTGCATATACTAAGTTTCCTTCATTGAATGACTATAGCCTCTTATTCCTTTCGGCTTTCAACTTGTTACCTGCGTTGCTCCTTTCAATGCGCTTGCGCACATCTTCATGCAGTTCTTTCATTTGTTCTGCGAATGATTCTGCATCTATACTTTTCCTGATTTCTGTTGGTATCTTGAGCAAATCCACCACTCCATGTGGGATTCATCCTTGAACAATATGGAATGTGCTCACACCTGTCGACCTATTCATATAGTTGTTACATGCGAATTATGCTTGCACCAACACATTCTCCGACTGCTTGGGTCTGTCGGCCATCAAACATCTCAAAAGGTTTCCCAAACTTTTGTTTCCCACTTCGGTCTGTCCATCTGTCTGCGGATGGTATGCTGAGCTAAACTGCAACTTTGTGTCCATTTTCTCCCACAAGTTTCTCCAAAAATTACCCATAAACTTGGTATATTTGTCCAACATTATACTCTTCGGCAACCCATGCAATCTGACTATCTCCTTGAAGAACAATACAACAATGCTCGTGGCATCACTTGTCTTCTGACATGGAATAAAGTGTTCCATATTTGAAAATATGTTGACTACAACAAAGATTGAGTCACTTCCCTGCTGTGTCTTCGACAATCCTAGCACAAAATCCATGCTCAAGTTCTCCCATGGGGTATTCAACACTGGTAATGGTGCATACAACCCCATATTCTGACTTCTTCCCTTTGCCAACTAGAAAACTCGACACTGTTGTACCCACTTACCGACATCTGTCATCATTCGTGGCCAACAATACTTTTCTTTAACCAACTCCTTGGTCTTGTCAATGCCAAAATGACCTGCTAATGCACCACTATGCAGTTCTCGGATTAGATTCTCTCTTATAGATCCTATGGGAATACACAACTGTTGTCCCTTGAATAGGTATCCCTATTGGATAAAATAATCCAAGTATGGAGTTCTGTCAACACTCCATGGTTTGTGACTAGCCCTCCATGCTTTCTCAAAATCCTTGTTGGTCTCATATTCTGTCTTCACCGACTCTATTCCTGTTTCCTGAACTATCGTCATGTTCAACAATGCAACTCTTCATCCCAACATGTCAGCAACTTTGTTAGACTTGGACGACTTATGTCGCAACATGAAGATAAATCCCTGCAGGAATTCGACCCACTTCACGTGCCGCTGGTTTAACTTCGACTGAGTATTCATGTACTTCATTGCTTGGTGATCTGTGTACAACACAAATTCCTTGGGCAAGAATCAATGCCTCCACTTCTTCAATTCTTGGACAATAGCTCAGAACTCCTGGTCATATACCGAATATTTCCGCTTTGCTTCATCCAACTTCTCGCTGAAGAATGCAATTGGTCAGCCGTCTTGTCTTAGGACTGCGCCAATTGCCATTCCAATCGCATCGCAATCGACTTGGAAACCTTTCTAAAAATATTGGAGTGCTAACACTGGGATCTTAGTCACCTTCTACTTCAACTTGTCGAAATATTTCTGGGAAAATTATGTCCACTTAAACTCCCCTTTCTTCATGCACTCTGTCAATGGTGCACATATCCAACTAAATCCTCTGATGAACTTCCTATAGAAACTAGCAATTCCATGAAAACTTTGCACTCTCGTCGTGCTTGTCGGTTCTGGCCACTCCATTATATCCTTCACCTTCTTTAGGTCCATCACTAACCCTTTACCCAAGATTACAAATCCCAAGTACACCCATTCTTCCTTCATGAAGAAGCATTTTTGCAGGTTCACCATCATCTTCTCCTCCTGCAGCTTCTGCAACACTTGTCAAATGTGCTCCAAATGTTCAACTTTGGTTTGACTGAATATCAAGATGTCGTTGAGGTACAAAACCACTCATAGATTCCTTCCTTCGCCTTGAAGGTTATTTTCCATTCATCACCTTCTCTGACCCTAATCTGGTGATAACCACTCTTCAGGTCGAGCTTGGTGAAGTATCTCACTCCACTCAAACAATCCATCAAGTCATCCATCCTTGGAAATGGAAACCTGTACTTGATTGTGATCTTGTTGATAGCTCTGGAGTCTGTACACATCCTCCATTCTCCACCCTTCTTCGGTGCTAGTACCGCTAGTACTGCACATGGGCTCTCTCTGATCAATCCCATGTCCAACAATTATTTGACTTGTCGATTGAATTCCTGACCCTTTGTCGAAGTCATTCTGTGGGGTTCCTTGTTCACAAAACTCGATCCTGGAATCAAGTCGATCTGATGGGATATGCTTCTCATCACTGGAAATCTGTTCGGTGCTTCGTCGAATACTATGCTCCTCAACTCATCGAGCATCTCTTTGAATTCGAACATAATTCTCTCCATTGTCGACCTCTCAACACATGGTCCCCTTAGAATGATGGTGAAACATCCCGATTGTTTATCCTCCTTAGTGAGGAGTTCCTTGGCTGAGCACATCAACAGTCGCTTCTCCCAATAGTTGCTTTCACCTTGCTTGCATTCGGCTTGGTCCTCCTGCTTCTACTTCAACATCCTCCGCATGCCATTTTTCCACACTGTGACTGTGTTGGCTCAACCATCATAGATCACTTTCCGATCATGTTGCCATGGTCTTCCTAACAACAGATGACATGCGTCCATTTGTATTACGTCACACAATACACTGTCTTCAAGCTTCCCAAACTTAAATTTTATCAGGCACTATCTGGTTACTTTGACATGATGTCCTTTCTGCAACCATGATATCTTGTATGGGTGTGGGTGTTCTCAAAATCTCAACCCCAACTTGTCGATGACCTCTGTCAACAAAATATTCTTTGTATAGCCACGATCGATTATGGTCTTGCAATACCTGTCACATATCAGCACTCTGGTTCAAAAGATATCCCTTCGCTATGCCGTCTCCTTTTCGTCGCGTTGGTTGTCCTGAACCAATGTTATTCTGGCCATCATGTTTCAACCTCTTCCTCTACCATTTTTGCCACTATCAGATGTCGATTCCACCCTCTCATCAACTTACTCATCTCTTCGACATCTACGTTTCGACTCATCCACTACGTGTAGGTTCTCCGGTAACTGATATGCCTTGTGTCCCACTCCATGACACTTATAACAGGCTACAGCTGGTCTGTCAACTCTTTTTCTTTCAGTTGGACCACTTCAACCATATGCACCTCGACCATGGGTCTCTCAACCATCCCTTTGGTTTTCTTATGCTTTCTCTCTGGTCCTTGTCCCTTCAGCACATCGGTTATCTTGGACGACTTCTCTACTAGTTTCGCTACTTTGGCATTTCGCGAAAACAGTCTTCACACCTCAACTAGTCATTCTCCTTCTAGTCGATGCGGTTCTCCTCAACAGTTTATCTTCTTCCTTCAGGGATAGCTGGTAGGATTCACCGACCGCTCTGAACCTTGACATGATCAACTCATCTGGTATAGCATACTTCAATCCATTCACATATCTTGGGCCAGCTTCTTCTCCTTCTTCAGTTTGTCTCGACTGAATAAATAGTCTATAGAACTCTTTTGTGTATTCCTTCATGGTCATCTCTTTTTTGTCAAAATTTTTGCAACTTCCTGAACAAGGAAATCACATAGCCATTAGGTAAGAACTTCCCTTTCAGCTTGGAAACCATCTTGTTCTAAGACTTGATATTTTCCTTACCTTTCTTTACTCTGTCAACCTGTACATTGTCCCACCACAATGAGGCATGAACCTTCAACTTCAGACATGCAGTTTTAACCCATTTAGGATCCTCTATCTTCTCTATGTCGAAGTATTTCTCCATTTCTCTAAACCACTCTATCAAGTATTCTGGATCCAGAATTCCTGAGTAGGTTTGCACATCCATGTTTGTCTGACCTCTCATCTCTGTCAGAAGCTTGATGAGTTTATATTCTGGTTCTTCTATTGCTTCTTCTTGGGCTTCCACTTCTTTGACTTCCTCGTCATTATGTTCAAGTGCATCGAGAATGCATCCACATCTATGGCTCTCCTTGATCGCTATTACGTCACTGGTTAGACTACTCACTGTTCACATGCAATCATCAAACATTTCATGATCAACTATGACTGCAGCGCCATGCGCTCTTCGTCCTACTCCTTGGACATTAATGCCTCTTTGAGCCATTTCAACCGCAGTTGAAATCTTCACTCGTCCAATCACAACCAGACTTCCACGAATCACGCACAACTCTACCCAACTGCATCTAGAGCTGTCTATGCACTCGCAGGTTCTTCTGGCTCTTCAGATTCAACTACTCAACCGGTTCAACTCCAGGATCTGATACCAACTAGCAATATTCAGGTTGGTATCGCTATCTCTCCTGTTCAAGGGATGCTTACGCTATGATACCAACTGGCGAAAGGTGGGTCTTGGTTGGCCTTCTTACTTAACAATAACACACAATGACACACATATTTCTCACACAGACTAGATGTGAACTGAATGGCAGAAGCTGGATTCTATTACTTGAATCAAATTACAATTTTTAACTACAAAGAAAATAAACAAGTCATCCTTATCCTATTACAATATACATACATGAAAATCTGTCTCTCATTATGTTTCTCGGTTGTGTGTGATCCTCCGATCCTCTGATCATCCATCCTCCATCATCGATTATCGATCCCTTCTTTTGTGCCTACGCACTTCTCTTCTACTCTGCTCTACTACTGCTCCCTAGATTCACTCCTTTGCCTGATATGTCCTTACTCTGTCGATCACTTTGTCTCTGACTCGACGTATCCTGCATTTGTCAGCGCCTCTGGCCGTGCTGCACAACCTCCTCCAGTGATGACATCTGGTGTGATCCCCACCACCCTCGTAACTACTCATAACTTCCTCAACAACCTCCAACGGTTGTTGCTTTGAATCCTACATCTCTGACTTTGCTATAGTAGTCAGCCCCATCATAGTCCTCGACCATACTGCATTTCGTCATATTCAACCTTACTTGTCGGCTTCACTAAAATTCCATGGATTCCATTCCTCTCTGTCCTCCATGCTTGGCTTTTTCCGCAATCCATCGATGTCGTGGTTCGACAACATGTCGACCTTCGATGCCTTTGATCTCCACTCCTGTCATTTGTCGACCTTAGACATGTCAACTCTTGACCTTTCTCCCGGTGACCGCATATCGACAACTTCTGCTCGACTGCTTGGCTTCGACAACTAATATCCCTTTGCACCAGTGGTCGTTGGAAATCCCCCGGGTCGACTTCTCCTGTCAATCAACTTCGACCATTTCTCCTAGGCCCCGATGCTCCTGCATCAGTGAATATCATGAATAAGAAATATTAGTTTATTATTAATAAAAATAGACACTTGGAGAAACCAATTGAAACAGGGGACACCATCATGAGACAATGAACAAGTGGATATCAAGCATGATATTTGGTATTAATCAAATCCAAGTCAAAATCTTAGAAAACTGGACAGATCCACAATTATAGGGATCAATATATTTTCTTGTGATTTGATTGATATGGCACAAGACCTGGGAAAAAAAAATATAATGGTGGACTGAGAAGACACAAGAAGTTGAATGCTGCATAGAAAGAAAATGTTTCTATGTTGAGGGAAATTTGTTGAGTACTCTCTCTATTTGAAAGTCCGTAATTTGATCTGTTACAGACTCTTGGGAAGAGTGTTTCGATCAAATTGGCTTAGCTAAGTTAATTGATTTATGGTGGTGATCCATCTTTGGGGTGAAGTTGGGTAAGTGTGGTTTCCATGTTCTATGATTGAGAGGAACTGAGAAGCTCCAAGTGTTTTCCCCTTCTATCTTCAAGAAAATTGTATACCCCATTTCCCCTAATAACACATCAAGGATTTTTAGTAAATTAAAATGGACATATGAGATGAGAAGATTGTGAATCTATATATTCATATTTATTTCCTATATTTCTTCTACCTCATACTGTTAATCAAGTGTCTAGCATTTAAGGTGCATGCCTTTGACCTAGGAAGTGTTTCCCAGTTAGTTAAATACAACTTGTAATTCCATCCTAGGTACTCAATCTGCTTGACCTGCTTGACCTACTTCATCAATCTAAACCATCACAACAATTGAGGTGGCATAGCTTTGTTCCATAGCAATCTGGTGCAGACTTTAGCGATAACACTTGTAGCTAGTGTTTTCACACCAGCTCGTGCTAAAGAGCACCTACTAAGGATTCTGGAACCCTTAGTAGTAGTTCATGTAAATGGGTAAAAACTAGTAAATAAACAAAAGATAACTAATATATGTGAGTGCAACAATGGAAAAAAAAATTAAACAAATTAACTATTGCAGTAATAAAACAAATAGGAACCCATGAATGAAAATTTTATTTTCTGTATTAATGTGTAAAAAATGGTTTACAATATGGTGTTAGCTCAAAAGGTGAGCTTGTAGGAGCCCTTGCAGCCATACGTGAGTAGTGCACAAAGTCTCCAGGGTTCCTTACTCTTCTCCAAATGCTCCAAAGATGGCCAAGACTCAACTGAAATGAGAAACAAAAGCTCAGGGTGAGGCTAAAGTTCAATAGGAATTTCGTCAGCATAAGGGTGTGAAGAGTTAATCATCGATGTGAAATGGGAGGCATCCATCACCTTTTTATAGAGATTTTGGGTAGTGGAGTATTGACCCATGGTTTTGGGAAACCAGTAGTATTGGTTTGTAGTATTTGACATTTTCCCTCTTTTTTGAATTTATTTGGACTTTTTTCCCTTTTTATTTTTCTTTTAGGGATTTTGAACCCTTTGTTTAGGGTTTTTGACCTTTTTCGAAGGAATTTCATTAATTGAGGAGTGAAATAATGATGTTTGGCTTTTTTGGTTACCATTTGAGGGATTTTTAGGGTTTTGGAGGCCAAAAATGTAGGAAAAGTTGACAAATGGGGTATGTGACTAGGGAGATGAGCTAGTGAATAATTTTTGGGTGTTAACAGATTTCCCCCTAATGTGTGAGGGAAGGAGCTCATCGTATGGCTGATAGAAATCATAGGTTCTTGGCATTTCCCAGGGGTGTGAGCATTATGACAGAGGAGAGCACAAACTGGTTGGAGACTGGAGCATGTGCTCCATATGAACTGTAAAGGATAAAACTAAAAATACATGACCTCAACAATAAATGAGGAATAATCTCAATATATAGATGAGGCAGGCATATCCATGCTCGTATCAAGATATACAAATAATAATGAGGCCAAAAAGGAGACCTGAAAAATACATGGAGAACTGTTGTGTACATCATAATGGTCTAGAGGGGACACAAATATGGGACATACTCATGGTTTGACCATGACTGATCTGAAGAACTGAGTGACATGGAAACAATGGCATCCATACTGAATCGTGCACCATAACAATAGATGTTTTTCTGTATTTAAAGGTGTCCAACAACTGTGGAGACTCAATGACTGAGTGTCAGAATCTCAAAGGTACATTGAACTGCATCTGAACAGGATACTCTAGGAAGCACAGAGCTGAAGGGATTCCAACACTATCACCAACATAGCTCGAATATCCATGGGAACATACAACTGGGGGGTTCCAAATAGGCTCACCAATGTACTAGAGTCAGGGGACATCTGGGGCGTTTGACCAATAACTGAAGGGACCAATACCCTGCATGAATCTCAACAGTCTGATGATGGTGTTGAAGTTGAGCACGTGAGAAATTACCATTCTAAGAGGCACTAAGGACTCCTCTTAGATGGTCCATAGGCACTCACCACCCATGGCGACGAGTCCAGGGTATAGGGACCTTTGGTTCTATCCTCTGGAATAGATGTGCTAGCATCGATAGAGGGAGACCTGTAACTACCAACAAAATTATGTTTCCTCGATAGGAACGTGAGGTGTACAAGCAAGAGGTGATAGTACTAGATGTGATACTGACATACTGTGGGGGGATACGAGGGTCGTAGAGTGGGGGGGGCTCAAAATTCATTTGTTTGGAGTATGATGGGAAGGTTGACCTGGAAGCATATGAAACTGCCGTCGGGGAAGGGGATCATAGGTTAAGGGACTAGGGATTGTGACTGCAATGGGGGAGACTCAAGGGGGGAACTGATTAGTGATATCAGGAGACTCTAAGGGTGACACATCGTAGAATACTTTGAACAAAGGAGACCATAGTAGGGAGGCTTCCATAATAGTGGGACTAGATATGATCTGTCGTGGCACCGTTTGGGCCTTCTTCATGGTTTAAGGAGCTCAAAGAAGGGATAGAAGTGTGCTCAAAATGGTACTGTCGTGTGGATTTGTACGATCCTAGGACAGTGTGTGCTTGTGGGTGCTTTCAATTTTAAGGAGTTTGAAAATGATAAGAAGACTTTGAAATGGTTGAAAGGTACCATTGTGTGGATTTATACGAGCTCAGGACGGTGAATACTAGTGGTTGCTTTCAATTTTAGAGAGTCGGAAAGAGAATTAGAAGACTCCAAGAGTTTCTTTTTCTTGTGTTAGTCTCCAAGGCCCGAAAAAGCATAAAAGTATGCAATGAAGAACTCTTCTAGCCGATGTGACTAGAGTAATCATTTTTCCTAATTAGTCTACCGGGTCCGGAAAAGGGTTAAACTTATACGAGATAGATGCCCTTTTAGGTACTTTAACGAGCATGAAAGGAAGCGAGATTGCCCAACGATCTTTTCATTCTTTTAGGAATCAAAAAAGAGCTTAAGAAAAACTTCCTGAGTGCCTTTTTTGTAAAGGAATTGTTCGGTCCAAAAAAGGTATAAAAGTATACCGAACAAATGTAATGGCCAAGCAAGGAGGAAGTGTTCAATGAAGCGACAAATGTGAGAACCAAGATAGAAGGTAAGGGGGAGAACACTGATGGGGCCTCCTTGCAGGTTGATGAATGGTGGAAAAATAATACAAGAAATGCAGTATGGATGGAGCAGAGTGCTCATGGATAAGCCACAATAGAAAAAATGGTCAAAATTGGGAAAAAATGACTGCGATCGGTGTTGCATGCAAATTGAGGCGACGAGGGGCATGGAAAAAATTCCCAAAATGTTTTTTAGTGTGAGAGAGAAATGATCTCAAGCATCATCACGAGCGTGGAATTATGAATCCAGTGGTACAAACGGTGCGGAAAACGGAGGTCATATGACCCCGAAATAATCAAAGCAAAAATTAGGGAAAAGATGGTTATAAATAAAGGTGAGCCCACCAAGCCAAGGTTGTGGTGGTGGGTAGAGATGATGACCCATGGGGGGACTACTAGGTATTTAGAATGAAAACCAAATATACAAGTAACATGTGACCTAAAAAATGGTCTAGATCATGCATGTGAGAGAGTGAGCATGGTTAATGACCTAACCCCATGTTATGTGCATGGGGTTTGTGATTGTGGATCACATATGTGTTGGGTTGATAAATGGGATCATTGAAATGGTGATATAGATGTGATAGGGCAAGTTCAAATCATTGAGAATGCCCCCTATCTCAGGTTTAAGGTAATCTATAATGCCTCATAACTCAGAGGTGTCAATGTGGTGCGCATGTTGTCTCAAAGAGGGATCAACAGGACCTCGACCAACTGCGAGCAGGGGGGTGTACCATGAGGATGTGGGTCGTGGTGGCATACTAAAGTGATGATATGACGATGGGGGGTTCCATTTGCGGGGTGGATGACCCCAGTATCACCGTCAAGAAGGACATTGATAATGAGTAGGAAAGGTTTTGGGCCTGCCCCCATGCTGTGGACATGTGATTTCCTTGTCGATTTGAAAATGTTGAACATGTGGGTCAAAGGGATCAGTTGAAGGGGCCGAAAGGACATAGGGGTTTCCTATGGAGACCATGCAAATGGTGTCAATCTATGCTGAGGAGGAGGATTTAGGTGGGTGAATCTCCTTGATGGTAGTAATGAATGGCTATAAAGAAGATTGATTCAACTTGTGGAGGACCAATATATACTTGGGTAAATATGGGAAATGATGTGAATAATGACCACAGACTCTGCATATGGTGCAAGGGTGGTTGGTATGCAATGATTTGTTGCGAGGGTGGGGGGTTTTTTCAAGTTCAATCACCAGAATATTGGGGTCATCTTCTAGCGTCTTCATGTGTTCGTGAAGGTTTTGTAGTTGTGGACATATATGGGTAGCATGGCCCAAGTCATCACACAAGGAGCACTTAGGAGGTGCATTGAATATGTGGTGAGGTTTCGTATTCTTGATGGCATATGGTGCATTATGGGTGTGGGTGTCCTTTCCCCTAGCGTTGTTGGATGAAGGCATGGTCTTTACACCGGGAGGTGGACGATTCATAGTGGTGATGGGTTGGACTAGTTGGAGGACGACTTGTGGTGTCTGGGGAGGATTAGGAGCAGGTAGGTACCACACGAGTAGTCCTAGTGTTAACCCAGGGAGATTCAAAGTGGCCATAACTGGTGTACTTACTACTCCTGACGGTTGGAACAAGAACGGGATTGTGTGCATTGGCGTGGCTCCAACATGAATAGGGACCGTGGGTGGTTGCGGAAGCAGAGGTGGTTGTGAGTTAGGCACCGTTTGTTTGGAGGAAATAGTGCACAGATCAGATCGATGGAGGGGGTGGGATGGCCCAAAAATTATAGGTCATGGGAGTCTCTGAGTAAATTCCAGGTCCAACGGTGGACGCCAAAGAGGTGGGTGCACCGAAAACAGGTTTTTCAACCATGGGGAGAACATTTTCTGGTGCAGCGGGAGCATTTGGGTCATAATAAGTAAGCTGGTCGATTTTAACCACCCGTCCCTCATGGGGAAACATCATAATCTAGAAGACTAATGAAGCAACAACCTTCATGGTGTACATGTAACTGCATCCTAGTAGTAGGTTATTGTCAGGTCGTGCGTTGACGACTTCAATGTCAATAAGGATGGTTTTACCTGCTAACTGGATCGGGTCGTTGGCCAGGAGGCCCTGCAGTTGAGATGAACGGCCATCGTAATCTCGTAAGGTAGTCGTTGATGGCGGTAGGGTAGGAGATCTGAGCTTCTTCCACATGAATGTAGACATAACGCATGTAGAGGCACCCTCATCAATGATACACAGATGGATAACAAGATTCTGGACTAAAACAGAAACTTGGAATGCTAATGTGGAAGGCATGTGTGGTTTAGATTGGTCTAAATCGAATTCCATCATCCGTGATTCGAAAGGGTCTATCGCACATATGGTGGATAACAGTGTTTTGCGTTGTGCAATGAACTTTTTTAAAACTTCGAGGGCTGACATAGCAGTAGGGGACTGGGCTAATTCATCCACGATATTATAATTGGGGGAGGCATGAGATTTGGGGTTGCTATTAATGCGACGCAAAGGAAAGGAGGGAGCTTTAAGGGGCCCATCGCATGGTGCTGGGGGTATTTGTAACAATTGATCTCTAGGAAGAGCGTTAGAAGCCTTGTCGTCGAGAATGGTTTCGGTGATGTAACCATACTGGTTACAATGTGTTTGAAGGTTGATGTCAGCTGACGACATCATTAAAAGGTGATGGGTACATGAGTCAATGGGTTGACTAGCAGGTGCAACATAAGTGATTTGTTGTTGTGGTGTGGCGTTCTCTTGTGGGGGAGCCAACGGTTTGATGTTCACTACTCCTTGCGTGGGTAGGGGATTCTGCAACATCATAGGATATTCATTGGGTTGTGGGGAGTTTGGTGGTGCCGGAGGTGCGACATGTCCTTGGTGTTGGGCATCATCGATCCAAAGTTGCCGAGCTCACTCTAAATGGGGATAATTGCGTGTATAATGGCCATATACCTCATAGATAGAACATGGGTGGTTTGTACATAAATTGGGGTTCTTTAATTGATGAGGTGGTCGACCAAGGTTTTAATTAGCTCGGGTTGCATCGTTATTGTTTGGGGGATTAGGGGTGGGCCGCGGTGATTCGGAAGTTGGTTGTTCCCTCGATTACGACCTCTTCCCCGATTTTGTTGGACTTGCTGGTTTATTTGGGAAGGTTGGTTCTGTTGTTGGTGTTGTTGAGCATAGAATTTCCCTTGGGGGGTAGGAGGATTCTATGGTTGACCAGGTGTTGGTGCTGCCTATCGTGGATAGTAAGCTAGAGGGGCTTGAGGTTGTGCGGGTGCAGGTGCTTCCTACAGAGGATAGTAAGCTGGAGGGGCTTAAGGTTGTACGAGTGCAGGTGCAACTGGTTAATGATAATAGGCAGGAGTTGCGGATGGAGGGGTGTATGCCTACGGTATGTGACCGTAGTAATGCGATGGACATGAAGGTCCGTGGACATGAGGGGCTTGGGCCATGGGAAAATACGAAGGTGTCGCTCATGAATGGGTTGTCGCACGTGAAAGGTCGAGGCCACTCATGGCGGAATTGAGCATAGTATTATATGTTGGGGTAGAGGCATGGAGTATATGGACATATGGTTGTTTATGAGATGCAAGGTGTCCAATGATTCCATCGGCGATGTGGGATTCCCCCAGTGCTTCCTTCCTGGAGGAATCGTCGCAGGAGCATCAAGTAAAATGGAATATAGGTAGCTTGATTGAGCATAGATGAGGAAAAACTGTTGGGATTTTAGAATGGCTTCTTCTTCGGATTAGGGCCATTCGGATGCCACTTCCTTGGAGATAACTGGTATAGGGGATTTCAAGAACCAATCTAGGAATATGCGGTTGTCTAACTTGATCTTACATAAAGTTCGATGTCTACGCCATTCATGAATATGGTAAGTGATATCGGTAGTCATGTTCTGTCTGTAAGAGAGTAGAATCTCAACACCAACATCATAACAGATGAGTAATTGGAAGAACTGTAGGAAATTCGAAGCAAGCGATGTAAAGGTGGAATGTGTCCCATGGAGTTGTTCGATGTACCACTTAGTTGCAGAGCTAATGAGGGTCCATTGTAAAAGGAAGAGGAGGATGGATTCATCCACTATGGATTTGGAGGAACACCATAAGTGGAAGGACATGATGTGGTTTTGGGGATCCTCACCACCCTTCCCTTCAAACTTAGGGATACTCGAAGGGATTTTGGTAGGCATGGGAGGCCATGTGGGGTCATGTCGAATCAGATCGTTGGTCAATCTGTCCAGATCAGGGAGGTTGAGACTAGCCATGAATGAAAAACTGGTAGAAGGATGTGACATGGTCGCGAGGACTTGTGTGCTAGTTGTAGCAACAATTGTGGGGCCTTTGCCCCCAAGGGGTGGAGAAATGGTGTGGGTTGTGATGGGGATCAAAGAACATCTAGTAAAAGGTGGGGGAATCGTGTAGGAAGGGCCAATGCCCCCAAGTGTGCTACTAGTCACCAACGAGACTATAGTTGTAACAAATCCACTAACCATAGGTATCGATGTAGTGATATGGATGTTAGGTGTAGGTCCTATAGATGGTATAACAGGGATGGATGTTGAAGTGGTAGTTGGGCTAGTGGTGGATCCACTACCAACAATACTACTAGAAAAGGTGTTGGGAGTCATGCCATCCATGGGGATATACAGAGCTGTGTATATGGGTTACTCTGATTCAAAATCAAAGGTAAAGTAACGGACGTCGGGATTTGGTGACAAGGCTATGCACCTGTGATGGTGGGTGCGGTCAAGTGAACCATGCTACGGGAATAGGCCTCGGAGCCGATGAGAATGTCTCGGTGAATCAATGGTGATAGGTGTAAAAGTGTTAAGGGGTTGTGGTGAGTAAAATTCTCAAAACTCCTAGTGCAACCATGTGTGCAAAAGAAGAGCTCAAACAATATGGCACTCAGTCCAACAACAATGCTCAAAATGTCTGTGCTGCAACAGCGTGCTACAATAAGCGGAGCGACAATGAAAATGGTCAAAATACCAACAAGTAGGACTCTTAAAACATAAAAAGGTAGACTCACTAATTCAATGGGGGTATAGGAGCATGCAAACACCTATCTAAAAGATATGAAATCTCACACAGATCATATCCCCTGTAAGGTGATGAAATCCGCAGTCAGACAATACAAAATGGAGAACCGAGTGGCTAAAGGATATCCCTCTACTGAGAGGGACTCCAGGTAAAATAGTCCTAGAATAATGACATTTAACCTACCCCGTTCATGGAACGTCCGGAAAGGTGTCGCACGGCTTCAGTTCTTTGGTCATCACACACCCAATGTGGGCGCAAATATGCACGACGAGAACAACGAGTTGGTGTCCTTCAATACAGAATGCAGAGTGGTATTCCAATCAGACTTCCGGAACCAGTCTTTTTACTTTCCCTCCTAAGGGAGAGGCCTTCCGACAAATCAGTTTTAACCGTACCAACAAGTAATAAGGGATTTTGGATCCCTAGATGACAACAATTATGTCTCAAATGTAAATGACAAAAGGGGTGTTATTTGGATTCCTAACCCCAATGTCCTACCTAGCTACAAATTTCTTTTTGTGTTCCCCAAATGGGGTTAAATTTGGTTGAGTTAAGTAGATTTTAGGTCTCACTTGGATTATGGTGACCGAGTGTGTGCACAACTGTTGTGTACCCAAGATTGCCCAGCTGGAAAATAAGTAACTATAACTTTGAAATGAGAAGTATTAACTGCTATGTAAAATAAATGAACTTGTTGAAATCTAATGCAAAGTAAAATATTTTGAATGCTACAGTAGGTAAATAAAAGAAAAGTACAACTAGCAAAATGAATGCAAGCAAACAGATGGCTATTAGGGCAAGAAAAAGTGGGAAAAAATGGCTGCAAAGTGTAGCTGTGAGGCAAAAACTTGTGCTCTGGGTGCGACAAACTACAGAAAAATCATGCAGGAATAGATCTGTAGGAATAGAAAAAGGGCACATGTTTTGGGGAAACAACCACACTAAAGGGCACAGGTTTCGAGGTGACAGATGCGCTAAAGAGTGGGTTATGGGATGAAGGGTACTCTAAGGCATGGCTAACGGGTGAAAAGCTGTGCTGATGAGCATGAGTTCCAGGCCGAAGGGTGCGCTAGAGCATCGGTTTTGGGATGAAAGTTGAGCAAAAGCGCAGAAATCAGTCAGACAGTCGCGATCCGCAATGTGAAAAAATGTTTCAGCAATCACAGGCCGAGCTGTAAAAATGGAATTTTTGAGGGTTACTGCGATAGATAGGGCTAGATATGCAAGTATGGGGTACACAGTTGAGCCAAAGCTGTAAAATGAAAGCAAAATAAGAAGTAGAAACTAAAAATAAACCAAATATTCTATGGGAATTGAGCTAGTGGAGTCACCAAAACTGTAACTAGTGTTTTCACACCAGCTCGTGCTTAAGAGCGCCTACCAAGGATTCTGGAATCCTTAGTAGCAGTTCATGTAAATGGGTAAAAAATAGTAAATAAACAAAATATAACTAATATATGTGAGTGCAACAATGGAAATAAAATTAAACAAATTAACTATTGTAGTAATAAAACAAATAGGAACCCATGAATGAAAATTTGATTTTCTGTATTAATGTGTAAAAAATGGTTTACAATATGGTGTTACCTCAAAAGGTGAGGTTGTAGGAGCCCTTGCAGCCATATATGAGTAGTGCACCAAGTCTCCATGGTTCCTTGCTCTTTCCAAATGCTCCAAAGGTGGCCAAGACTCAACTGAAATGGGAAACTGAATCTCAAGGTGATAGGCTAAAGTTCAACAAGAATTTCCGCAACATAAGGGTGTGAAGAGTTGATCATGGATATGAAATGGGGGGCCCCCATCACCTTTTTATAGAGATTTTGGGTTGTGGAGTATTGACCCATGGTTTTGGGAAACCAATAGTATTGGTTTGTAGTATTTGTTATTTTCCATCTTTTTTGAATTTATTTTGACTTCTTTCCCTTTTTATTTTTCTTTTAGGGATTTTGGATCCTTTTTTGAGGGTTCTTGACATTTGTTTGAAGGAATTTCATTAATTGTGGAGGGAAATAAAGATTTTTGGCTTTTTTGGTTACCATTTGAGGGTTTTTTACAGTCTTGGAGGCCAAAAATGTAGGAAAAGTGGACAAATGGTGTATGTGACTAGGGAGATAAGCTAGTGAACAATTTTTGGGTGTTAACAACACCTCCAAAGGGGAGGGGATAAAAATTTTCAATGTATAGTGATACATCGTTTTCTTTTTTTACATTGGGGCATCTCATTTATAATCACCACTACAACCTCAAATTACACCAAGCTTGTTAATGGATGTTCCACCTTTTAGTGAGTGACCTAACAAAATTTTTGTGCTCCTTCTTGATTTCAGATTTTTAATTAAGGATAAACATTATTATGACTTGAAGTAAGATGTACACTAGAGAAAAATATTCTCATAACCTAGGTTTTTAGACATAATCAATGGATTCTAACAACATGTCCTATGGTAGTCCTCTAGAAGGTTAATTTCTACACATATCCCCATATAGGTAGTAATATGCATTTTTCACCAACATTAAGAATAAGTAAAACTTAGTGTACTTCAACGATTCCTTTTCGAAAGAAATTACATAATATTGGAAAACCTTTCAATCAAAAAGTGAGGAAAAGGATATTGTTGAACATGGCCAATACGGTCGAAGGAAATTGTCGTAACCTTCAAATATTCTTATATCTAATAGCTCCTTCCACTTCTGCAACTATGGGTCCCAATATGTTCAAGAGAGAGATGGAAACCTAGAAGGAAGAAATGCATCTTGACTTGAAGAAGGAATCTTCACACTAATGAAGGAAGAACCATCTACATAGAGAAACATACCTATCTAAAATAAATTAAAATAGAGATTTGAAGGATGATTTAAATGTTGAGTAGGAGAGTCGAGCTAGTGACAAATAGGGTAGAACCTAGCTAGACAAAAATTTCGAGTTCAATATTTCCTTTATCATATTATAAAATTGTAGCTATAAAAAATATATTATAATTATTATAAGTTTCGTATGTCCCTATTATTCTTACCTTCTCTTGCAACCAAAATATTCCTTTTTTTAGGGTTTACGAAAACACATAAAGGTGGGGATTAAAATCTCAACTGAATCAAGTGAAACAAATGCCTCCCTCCCATCTATCCAATTTAAAATACAACCCATTATGTTGATTCTCAACCTTTTAGTGGTGATGGATGGAGGAGGATGAAGGTAAATAGAAAAATTAAATTTTCCCTTTAACGAAATTCTTATTTTGAGGATTTAATGACATTCAAACCATGGTTAGTGTATCAAAAAATGCACAATACCTACATTTCTAGATAGTACACACTTCAATTTCAAGGTGGTAATGACCTATTCTCTTTATTAAAGTATCAACAGAAATACAAAGTCTTGTGTTTAAACAATTTAATTATCTAACAAACATAGTTCCAATTGTCCGTGTTCCTTAACTATTAACTGAATTGTCCCCATTCTCGAAATTCTCATACATTTTATTTCACATGCCATCAAAGGACTCTTGGATGTTCTCAAGGGACTAGTTTCAACTATCATTATTTATAATGGTCACCATAGGTGGTTGTGTCAAATATGTTATTAAGGGCCAATAGGGACACATATAGTGATGAAATTAACTTAATATTGCAAGTTTTTCTCGATATTATGGTTCTTTGATTTGTGCAAATTTTCATTTGCATATTATTGTTCACATCCAAAATGTTGATATGGGCATATAGAATTTTAATATTATTATTCATGTACAAAATGTTAATATGGAAGTGGTTCATTTGTATTAGTTGTTGGATTTCTAGGGTGGGTGATGTGCACCATGAGTAGGGAACCTCTTACTATCTGCTTGAACCAATATCTTTAATTCTAGAGCTTTGAAGGTAGGCCCCAACAACATGTTTTATCAAGTAATTAGAACAAAGAGAGGCACCGATAGTTTCAACAACAACCTGGCAAGTCCCCTCAAAGATATTCAATATCTCCGAGGAAGAGAAGGCTCCAAGCCATAGAAAGGAAATGATGGGTGGAATTATATGGCATATCCCCTATTTGGAGTGATTTTTAAGAGTCATGATACGTGCATGATACCATGCCTAAATATTGTTTGACATGAATAATTAATTTACAATATTTTTTTTCTATTTTTTACACTTTATTATCATTAATATTGTGTACCTCTTAGAGCCATTACCACAAATTTAACTTTACCAATAAATGCATTGTTTTATGTTGAAATATCAAATTTTAACTCAAATTATTCCCTCATAGTTGCTAAAGTATATATATGAAACAACACAGAGACACACACACATATATTCAACCACTATTATAAAATATCAAATTACCACAAAAAACAATTAAGCTAGAAAGGAGTACAAATCAAGAGAAATTCCTTATACTAGAAATGGAGGTTGTCGTTAAATGATGGGATCATTATCAATGATTTTCTGAGTGTTGGGATTCAGAATAATGTCCAATTCATTTTAAACATAATTTCACCCATGATCCATGGTTTCATCCTCTGCTCATTATCTTTCTTGTTTTTCTTTAGAGTGAATCATGATTTCAAAGTTTGAGCTTTCTAAATATGGATTAATATCTACTTTGAGATTCCTAAATAAGGAATAAAATATTACAATAGCGCTTTTTAATTAAACTGATGCGCCATAATAATAACATAACATTGGTGCATCTTGAGTAAATGGATGCACCGGTAGTGCTAAACCACATATACACCATTCTAGAACATCCACAAAAAAAACCCGTAAAAGAAGATATATGCTATATTTGATAGCAGATATTTACCTGTGCAGTTTTCAATGTTGTCGACACCGGTGTGCTCTGTATATAAAGGCACGTCGATGTAGTAGTAATTTTTTTATGCAGCGTAGTATGATAATTTTTAATTTTTTATTGTATGCGAATATGGTGCATTTTGGAAAACATAGCACACTAGGAAGTTCATGTCTTTCTAGTGCACCGTTATCCTAGAAATTTTTGAAAACATATATTGACGGTGTGTTTCAAGTTATGACGCACCGACGTTTCTAGGTAGATAGCACGTAGTTGTCCAAAAATACAAAAATAAAATTTTGCACAAATCATTTACTCATAAACTGAAAAAGGTGTAGGAATTTCAATTTCAAAAACTAATTCTCTAAGGTATTAAAAAAAAACTAGTCACTATTTTATTATTTTGCCAAAACTTCGAGAGGAAAGTTTTGGAAGAGAGAGTTATTGGGGAGGATTTTGGGCCAACCATATTATTTTGAAGATCAAAATTGGTAAGATATGATGAATCAAATAAAACCCTACATAGCATACATTTCAAGTATGTAAATTATTACTATTGATCACAATGATCTATTTATTTTCCTATTTAGATTTTGTTCTTGATTCCTTTCATTTTATGTGGTTGCAAAATTTTACATTATGGTTTAAATCCCTCTATTGTTTCACAATTATGATTTTTATTTTTAGGAATTTTATATTTAATGGCTTTGTAGTTTTATATATAAGTTATTAGGTGTGCTCGAACCACTTCTTAGGTTAAATCCAAAACCTAGTTGGCACTGTTTGTTTTTTTTTTTTAAATCACTTACATAGTTTTCGGTGCATTCGAGTTGTTTAAATGCATCAGTGTGTTTATAGTAATAATGCAATGGTAATGCCGGTCCTACTATTTTTATTTTTTTTTAGAAAAAACACTTATGCTTTTGTTTGTGCATTCAACTTGTGCTAACACACTAGTGCATTAATTGTGAAAGTGCATTGTTTTGATTCCTATTGCTTTATAATAAATAAATCAGAGCAATAAATGTATATATGATATTTTGTATTTTGTTGTTGTAGATGGTGCGTTCAAGTATCGTGCACCAATGCGATCATGTATGAGAAGCAGGGATAATTTTATGGACCCATACTTATTTAAAAGTGTATAAACCTTGGCGAATCATACCAATTCTTAAAATGTCAACTATAAAATATTTGGCGATACTTTTCTAAAATTATTTCAATTTCTAAGGATTTAAATAGTTTATATAATAATTTGGTGATTTTTAGAGTGAAAAAAGTTTACCCCATCAAAATTGGGCAAAATGGGGCTTCAAAAAACGCAAATTGGCGAGTCTTTTTTATGGAAAAAAAATGGAAAAATAGCCCATGGGCTAAATTTCGCACCTAAAATTATCCTTGATGAGAAGCATGGATGTGTTTCCTATACAAAAATGCACCAAAATGGTAGAATGTTTTTTTTTTTAAGATATGTAATTCTTTTGTATAATATATACTTAATAGTGGTCTCTATTTAATGGTCTAGGTTGTTTGTTGATAGAAAATACATGATAAGTGTTCAATGAACAAAAATTATACTCGATGTGATGGAAGCACATCCAAAGTCGCAACGAAGGAAAGTTCTTTGTAATTTCTGTATCTAATTAATATGATTGAATTATTTGTAAGTTTAACTAACATGTATTGGTTAATGTGTGACATGCAAATCCGAAAAATGAGGAATCTCAATAAGATTCTTTGTAATCTAATTGCAGAATAGCATAAAAACTTGATGGAAAAGTTGTAGAGGGATCAATTGCATGAATAAAAAGGAAATCAATATGAATTTTTCAATATTGTACTAGTATGCTAGTGGCTTGAGAAATGACAACAATTCCATCAAAGAATGATGATCCATATATTTTGTAAAGTTAATGGAAGTTGTTGTATATTTTGAAATAATTGTATATCAAATAAAACACTTTGTATAATGTACTGGACATAGTTTCCCAATTGAAAGGCAATGTCCTACTGTGTAACAATTACGTTCAAGTTGACATTTTGATTATTGAGTACTTTATGTTGACCCACTTTGTGCGAAAAAGGGACTCTTATTGCTATTTAATAAAATGAAATTTTTAATTTTATTGCATTCTGAAATGTCGTGAAATGTTACATCAATAATTAAATATATTGATGATTAAATATTACAATAGATGCGAAAATTTATGATATAACAAATTAATCCAAACATCACATCAAAACAGAATAATAAAAATTCAAATGAATACTACTATAAAAAATATTCCATTTTTTATGAATAATGGAATAAGATAATATATATATATATATATATATATATATATATTCTAGTGTGATTTCAACAGTCACTATTCTCCAAACATAAAATAATCATCAGTGCATCTTATCTTATTAATCGCACCAATCAATTTTAATAGTTTGTAAGAGAAAGTGTTTTCTAATAGTTCATAGGGATAGGTGCGACATTTGATGTAATGAATCGATCCTTATATTGTTATAAATTAATAGTACATTTTAATAGTTCATAAGCACTGGTGCTATAATTAATATAAAGCAGCGGTGAATATATTGTTATAAAGCACCGTTGTATTTTAATAGTTTGTAATCATCAATGCTACATTTAGTATGAAGCATCGGTGCATATAATATTTCTATAAAGCACTGGTTCCGATTAAAATTTTGGTGTGCACCAGTGGTATATGTATTTCCAATGGCAAGTGCAAAATTTTTGATGTGCATCGTTGCATGTATTGGTTTAAAAAGCAATGGTGTTTTTTACGTCTGTTAACACTAGTGTGCTTGCTTCAATAAAGTGCACCAAAAATAAAACCTCCACAAAATCCTTCAGCCACCATGTTTTTTTTGTTATTATACATTTGCATAAAGGCCTTTGGTAAAAAATATGATACCATTTGCGAAGGTTGTAGCTGATTTTTTTTTAGAATTTTGACCAATCTTCTAACACTAAAAACCTCCATTAAAAGCTCCACTATAGGGCCTTTTCCTTATAGTGCTTGCATTTATTTTGCAAGGGAAAGTTGCAATAAAGAGAAGTGCTATTAGCTAATTATATATCTTTGGTTTAGTATTTATTCAATGGTGTTTAGCACTACTTGCGGATTTTATCCTCTTTGTTCTTCGGAAAGATCAGTGCAAATATGATTTTGAAAAAAATGTTAACTCCTTGTCTACATTGTGTCAATTATGGAAGGAAGAGAGTTGTATGTAGTTTCTAGCTAAATGTTTTACGTTGATAAAAGATGTGAAAGGTCTAACTGTAGATGCATATTCATATTTTTTGTTTTTTTAGTTTCTTTGAGAAACAAGATGTAAATACCTTTCTAAATGCATTCCTTGTACTTTAGATTCCTTAAGGATGACATGGAAAATTTGAGGGATTCATAATTTTGTTTAAAGTGTAAAAACCTTGGAAAACCTTACTAATTCTTAAATTTCTAATCATAAAATTATGGATGATATTTTTCTTTAAAAAATAAATTTATAAGGGTTTTATATAGTTTCTATCCATTTTTATAGTATAAAAAAATTATCCCATGGAAATTGGGAAAATCAGTTTAGAAACTTTGGAAATTGACGAATATTTTGTTGGAAAAAAAAGGTCAAAAATTAGTTCTTAGCCCCTAAAATTTTCCCAAAATCTAAAGATATAATTTCCTTTCTACATGTCCTTCCATAATACTTTATATTCATTATTGTAAATAATTCTATGTAAATATAAGAACTAATTTACACACAAAAGATATATTTTCTTATTTGTTGTAGGTATACATTTGTTGTAATATATTGAACAAACTATAATCATGTCCCCTCGTAGAGTAAAAATTGAAAAATAAAGAAAGTTACTGTGAGAACATGCTATGTAATCACATTAAAAAAATAGAAAAACAAAGGTAAAGATCATGATCAAGACATAGCTTGAAAAGTGTGAATAAGTTATAACTTATAAATCTAGAGGTGGACAAAGAAGATAAAATATTGAACAAAAGAAACCATAGTGATAAAAGCATATATATAGAACCATGTAAATTAAACATAGAATATTTTCAGTAATTAAAGTGTTTATTTGATTTGTTAAACATGCCCTTGAAACTTACTCTGAGTTTGAGAAGATTCCCTTTCTTCTTTTGTCCATGGTTTGTGCTACGATATTCCACAAATCTACATCACTATTGAACTTCATATATTACTAATGGACATGATCGATCCCCTTGCTTTGTTTGTGGATGGTTTGTGGTACGACATTCCACAAATCTACATCAATATTGAACTTCATATATTATTTATGGACATAATGAGTTTACAATGATTCAGCTATACTAGCTTAGAAGAGGAGATGAGATATGTCAAATATATTTTTATTGATGAGATGGTCCATATATTCAAAACATCAATGACGAAAATTCAAACAAGATATTGAGTGGTAATATGATTTTATTCAAACTTTTAAACTAAAACTAAAATTATATCTATAAAAAAATTAATACTATTTTAACAATTAATAATTACATGATTAAAATGAATCTAACATAATATATAACAACTCTCAAACTAACCTCATGCCTTTTTATATAACAACTCTCAAACTAACCTCATGGCTTTTTAAAAAAACATAATAGTAAAATACTATTAATTATGTAGTTTTAAGCGCTTAACAACTCTCAGACTAACCTCATGGCATTTTAAAAAACATAATATAAAAGTAAAATACTCTACATTTGTTTATAACAATATTATTAATAATGTAGTTTTTCAAACTTAAGAGTTATATATATTTCACCCTTTAAACATGTAAACCCCTATTAGGAAACATATATATTTGAAATGACGAGGTCAAATCAAATAATATAACACTTTTGTCAAACTATAAGACACTTTTAACCAATGATATTGAAACAACATTCAAAGATGCCTCGAAACGAATTCCCACTTCATATATATATCAACCGCTTTAGCTAACAATATCCAAGGACGCGTGAGAGCGAGTTTCTTTATTTATATATCTACGAGGTACACTTATATTTCATATTATTAAGTTAATTTTATAATGTTAAATGATGCAAATGTATATTACACTTTATATATCTATAGAGCAACAAAGGTTATATGTTTATTATTAGATATTATAATTTTTTATATGAGAATAAATTCTAGAAGATATGATTCTTGTTTGTTATTTGATTTTGGAATAAGATTTAAAACTACGAGCTTTTATTTATAAAGAGTTGGATTTTGTAAGAGTGGAAGCCATTTCTTTCAAAATAATAATAATCTATTTGCTCATATTTTATGATAATAATTATCATCGTTGAATCTATAAATTAACATTATTTATATTTTTTATTATTAAATAATATTATTTTTATATGAAAATAAAGTATATTATTTTTTAAGAGATATGTTTTCTTTTTAAATTTCATTTTGGAATAAGATCTAAAAATACTATATTTTATTAATTATAAAAAGTTAGATTTTTCTAAAATCACTAACATTTTCTTTTAAAATAATATTTATAGTATTATCTCACATTCTATATTAAATTTTCCTTTTATTCAAACAACACCTTACTCATTCAAACAACATTAATTTTTCTTTTTATTTATATATATATAAAACAACGCTTTCACCAATCATATTGAAAGATATTTTCATATAAATATATATATAAACACCTTTACCCAACAATATTCAATGATGTGTTAGATAGTTATGTCTACTAAGTACACATATTTCATATTATTAAGGAAGGGTAAAGTGTTAGAGTGAGTGTTTCTACATTTTCTAAGTATATTTATATTTGATGATGATGATTAATGTCTATTAAAGCTTATTTTATTTATGTAACCTTAATAAAAATGAATTTAGTCAAATTATTTAGATTTTTATGATTAAATTAATATTCAACTGGTAAATAGTTACAAATTATATATATAGATAAAAAAGAGCCTAGGGTATATTTTTATATTAAGTTAAGGTTATTTTTGTATAAGGATAAAGTATATTATTATATAAAGACATTATTTTAGTTCTTATTATTAAATTTGGAATAAGACCTAAAAATAATATAGATTAATTAACAATTAGATTTTTGTAAGAATGGAAACCTTTTCTTTTTAAAATATTAGTTTGAATTACTAATTAATAATTAAAATAATAATGATGTATCATTTCATATTTAGTAATAAGAAATAAATGATTGTTATTATTGACAATAATTAATAATTAAATTTAATATATTTGGTTCTAATATAATTATTTTCACGTGAAAAAATTAATTCTATTTTCTCCCGAATAGAATTATATTTTTTCGTAGAGATGATCATGGAATGAATTCTAATAGAAATTAATTCTATTTTCTCCTGAATAGAATTATATTTTTTGGTGGAGATGATCATGGAATGAATTCTAATAGAAATATATTTTCTTCCCCACTTCGATAAATTCTCAGGAACATTATGAATGTACTCCATGAAGTGTAGAAGATGAGATAATGAATGTGAAAAGAATTGAATTGAATTTTTCACCTTATAAAAAAATTAATGGGTTACACTTTCTATATCTACAGAGGAGCAAAGGTTATATGTTTATTATTAGATATTATTATTTTTTATATGAGCATAAATAATATTATATTTTAAGAGATATGATTCTTTTTTGTTATTTTATTTTGGAATAAGATTTAAAACTATGAACTTTTATTGATTAAGAGTTGGATTTTGTAAGAGTAGAAGTCATTTCCTTCAAAACAATAATAATCTATTTGCTAGCATTTTATGATAATAATTATCATCGTTGAATCTACAACTTAACATCATTTATATTTTTTATTATTAAATAATATTAATTTTAAATAAAGATAAAGTATATTATTTTTTAAGAGATATGTTTTTTTTTTTAAATTTCATTTTGAAATAAAATCTAAAAACACTATATTTATTAATTATAAAAAAGTTAGATTTTATAAAAACACTAACATTTTTTTTAAAAATAATATTGAGAGTATTAATCCACATTTTATATTAACAATGATCATTGATCTCTCTATCTATACAACACCTTACTTATTCAAACAACATTAATTTTTCCTTTTATTTAGATATATATAAAAAAACAATTTCACCAACCATATTAAAATATATTTGTATATAAATATATATATATATAAACACCTTTACTTAACAATATTCAATGATGTGTGAGATAGTTATATATACGAAGTACACATATTTCATATTATTAAGGAAGGGTAAAGTGTTTGAGTGAGTTGCACTACATTTTCTAAGTACATTTATATTTGATGGGTGATGATTAATGTTTATTGAGACTCATTTGGTTTATCTGACCTTAGTTAAATTATTTGTATTTCTTTGATTTAATTAATATTAAAGTGGTAAATGATTACAAATTATATATATATAAATAGAAAGAGCACATGGTATATTTTTATATTAAGATAAGGTTATTTTTATATAAAGATAAAGTATATTATTATATAAAGATATGATTTTAATTCTTATTATTAAATTTGGAATAAGATCTAAAAATGGTATGGATTAATTAACAATTAGATTTTTGTATGAATGGAAACTTTTTCTTTTTAAAATATTAGTTTGAACTACTAATTAATAATTAAAATAATAATGATGTATTATTCCATATTTAGTAATAAGAAATATGTGATGGTTGTCATTAACAATAATTAATAATTAAATTAATATAATTATTTTCATGTGAAAAAATTAATTTTAATATTCTTAACAATAATTAACAATTAAATTATAATATATTTAATTTTGATACAATTTTAGTGTGTGAAATATTATTATTAATAAAAACACTTAAAATTTGAGTAGAATCTTTCAAATAAATATAGTGAAAAATAACACTCAATTCTTATAATATCGTTTTATAGGTTAGACTTGTAGTAAAGATTAGGTAACTAATTAAATTAATATTATAGTGATAAATGATGACACTTTATATTTATATCTATATTTATATTTATATCTATATCTATATTTATATCTATATCTATATCTATATCTATATATAGAGATATAGATATGAGAGAGAGCATGGTGTATATTTTTATATTAAAATAATGTCATTTTTTAAAATATACAATTTTTTAAAATATACAATTTTAGTTTGTTTTTATTAGTAGATTTTGGAATAAAATGTAATAATGGTATGGATTAATTAATAATTAGATTTTTCTAAGAATTGAAACATTTTCTTTCAAAAATATTAGTTTAAATTACTAATTAATAATTAAAATAATAATAATGTATTATCTCATATTTAATAATAATAAATAAAAGATTTATATCCTTAATTATAATTAACAATTAAATTATAATTATTTAATTTACAATCATTTTCCTAATGTAAAAAAATTAATTTTAATATCTTTAACAATAATTAACAATTAAATTATAATATACTTAATTATCATATAATCTTTCTCATATAGAAATATTATTTTTAATACAAAACACATAAAACTGGGATATAATGAAAATTAAAATTCAGTTATTTTCAAATTTGTTATTTCATATTCTACACTTTCTTAGAGTACGTTCATAATGTTCCTAAGAATTTATAGAAGCGGGGAAGAAAATATATTTCTATTCAGATTCATGCCATGATCATTTCCACCAGAAATTATAATTCTATTTAGGAGAAAATAGAATTAAGTTAGGATTGCTTCCATGATCATAGTTTTAACTTAATTTTAGTGAAAAAATAAATTATGTCTTTTTTTGTTTAATTTTATATAAAGGTTCACTTGGTGTTTTTATAAATTTGTTTTCATGCTTGAAAACTTATTTTGAAATTGGGTTTTAAAATTGGTGTATTTTGAGAGATTATTTTTAGTTTAGTTGATTTTTTTTCTAGATAAAATATATAAATAGTTTCCATTATTTACATTTTAAGGCTTGATCACTTCTTTAAAATATTTTAATTTTTTCTTATCCTTTAATTTTTTTATAGTCCAAGATCTTCTCATTAAATATAAATTTATCACATTATGTAGAGTGACATCTTCTACTGCATCTTTATGTCAACCTAGCTTAAGTTTTAAGCAATCTACTTGTACTGTAAAATTTCACAACCATATAAGATAAATATAATAATAAAAGTCTCAAAAAAAGTTTCCCCCTGTTCAAAAGCTAGAAAAATATTGATTTACAATTATTTTCAAATGCATAATAAACTATACTCCCTCCATTAATCACTTTTTCAATACTAGTAATAATATATCATTCCAATTAAACTTATGATGAACATGAACATACGTGCACACCATTGACCAATTGACCTTGTGTGTTACTTACTGTAATAGCTGAACGTTTAGTTTGATTATTTTAATGATCCGGAGCTTCATGGATGTTTCAATGCATATACCTAGTTCTGCTATTCTGAAACCTATTATTTTTCCGGATAACTCCCACTTCTTAATGTGCCAAACTGCTCACTGATTACTAAGAAAGGGAATCAAAGATGATAACAGCCAAGGAGTGACATAGGGCGAAGAGAATTGGGTTAAGTTTCAAATAATTAATTCATGCTTGTTAATCGTACTATTCTCCCGTTGTTGAGAACTGTACTATTCTCACATAGAATATGGAATGACAGCCTTTACTTTCTGTGTAATGTGACATTAGTTTAGTGGTTTCCTCCATTAACTAATGTATAAATTTATTATTGCAGAGTCCACTACGTTGAAACATAAGTCATTTGGAATTAATTGAATTCACATGGCATTGGAGGCGTGCAGAAATTCTGTTATTGATAGTTACATATGTGATATACATTCCGGCGTGCTCCACACAATGTCTTATCTGTTTCGTGAATCGTCAAAGCAGCATTTGTTTATTAGGGTTTTGAGACATTTAAAGAATATTCTATCTTACGAAAAGCATCTACCTTGGAAATGGACTCTTTAATCACAGCTTGACAGACATTTCATGGAACATCCAACAGGTAAACTTTGCAATGATCGCTGATTACGATGAATGAAGTCAATATGATTCTTTGAGATAAACAAAATCATAAATAGCTAGCTTTGTATGTACTTCTCACTGGAGGGCATTTTGACAAAGATAAGATGAAGGTGCCAGCCAAACAAGCCGGCATTATTGGACCGCTAGCTCATGCATTCAAACATTAATACTCCCGCTTGCGCCTGCAATGGATGTGGCGCGTAGGTCTCTCCAAGGCTCTCAAGAAAAGGAAGTTGCAGCACATATGTGATGCTTACGTCCCGAGAACATCACTTATGAATTTGAACATAAAAAATATTGACTGGTTCTCTATCGAAACTGTAATGTTCTGTATTGTTGCTGGCTCTAGGGTTTCGTACCACTGCTAGACATTAATTGTACAACGTGCTACCTCGTTGCTATCACATGCAAGTGATGTTGAAAGATCATTAAATCCAGTTCTCTGGACTTTTTTGTGATTATGATCGCTAAACAGAGTTGCTTTGACTCCTTCATGACAGACATGTATCAGGGCCCGCCAGCTAGGGTTCCATATCTATTCTAAGAGTCTGTTTTCACCTTATTTTAATTTATCATATTTCCATGGATTGTGCAGGGATCATCTATCATGATTCTTCAAGATCTGATGGCGTGAGGGCCGCTTCACCGATGAACAATTTCTCCATGATGAGAACCAATCATGTACTCGATAGAATTTCTTTTCATTTGTCGCTTTTTCAGTGTATCCATATGTAATGATGCCATTCAATTATTCTTCTATAAAAGAAGCTTGGACTCTCACCAATTTGCTATTTACTCTCAGCCAAACACTTCGTTTCGTTATAAAAATTAAACAGCGAGAAAACTGGAATCCACAGTAAAACTGTTAATGTCGATAAACCTCTCGTTGAGGATTAAAAGGTACACTCACATTTACATTAGGTCGAGGTTGTTAAAATTCCAGAAGCAAAGGCACTATTCAAAACTGTAGAAACTATCGAGCATTTCTCTTTATATTATTCTCCATTAAAGTATAAATATAAAGAATTTCAATCGTAGCTAAGTCTACTCAAAACAGAAACTGATTTTTAACTGACTTTCTAAATATAGAAAAGACTTAAGGAATCATGCTGGATCAACTATTACTTTCTAAGTGACTCGTAAATGCAAAGAACTATCAAAGTTGAATTGAAGATACGATTTAGTTGATTCATTGAAACACAAAACTGTAGTGTAATGTTTCCGTTGCTCCTAAGATCAGATATAAATGGTAGTGAGTGTCAATGTGCTTTCTTCTGATGTGCCTGAATACATTATTTTTGGATAATGCAATAGTTGAATTGTTATCATATAAAATAGGAGTGTGCTCCTTTTCCACATGTATAAGATTATATAAAATTCCTCTTAGCCATACTGCATGGCGTGCTACTATAGTTGTTGCTACATATTCAATTTCTATAGATGAAATGGTAACAATGTGTTCTTTCTTGGATGCTCACAAGATCAAACTTGTGTCCAAATGAAAAGCATATCCTAAAATATTTTTCGTATTATGAATGCTTCCTACAAAGTCACTATTTGTGTATCCATGAGGTTGTTGTCTTGAGACATTGTGTACCACAAACCATAATTAGTTGCATCGGCTGATTAAGCTAAGTACAAGTTTCTTATACAAACTGGAATTTATTGTTGGTCCTTCATCGGCTTGTCTCAATTTCATGCATGTGGCTATGGGTGTATCTACTAGTTTGCATTTATCACTACTGAACCTTTTCAAGGTGTCAGTAGCATACTTATCTTGAGATATAAAAATCCCTTGAGTATATTGCTCAACTTCAATGCTAGAAAATAGTTCACAAGTCCAAGGTCAGTCATCTCAAATTCTTTTTTCATGACTAGTTTGAATTCTTGGAGCGGCATATTTTTAGTATATATCATATCAGCAACATATATACAAACAATCAAAATTTTACCTTCATGGTCTAGTTTTTTGTAAAGAGTGGGATCATTATTGCTCTTGTTGAAACCGTTGTTGAGCAACTGAAAGTCAATTCTATTGTGCCATGCTCTTGGGGCTTGCTTCAAACGATATAATGCTTTCTTCAGCTTATACTCATCGTATTCTTGTACTTTTACCTCAAATCCTAGTGGTTGATCCACATGCACCTCTTCATCAAATATCCCATTCAGAAAGGCTATCTTCACATCCATATGGTTACCGACCACTTGTTTTGGGATGCAATAGCTAACATAGCTCTAATGGTACATAACCTTTCTACTAGGGAAAAAGTTTCTCCGTAATAAACTCCTAGTTGTTGAGCAAATCCTCTTTCAACAAACCTTACCTTATGCTTCTCCACCTTTCCTTTCTCATTTAGTTTTTCCTTGTAAACCCACTTAACACCAATGCTAGTTTTGTCTTCCGGTATATCAACAAGATCCCATGTCTTTTTTCTTTCAATGCCCTTAATTTCATCATTCATGGATTGCACCCAATGTTCATCCTTCACTACTTCTAAAAAATGTGTGGGCTAACAGGATAATAATGCAAAGTGAGTTTGTTGATTCACTTTATCTTCTTGCTCATAAATTTCTTTTAGGCTTCTAGTTATCTGGTTTTGTAAGTGAATACTAAATCACTTCTTGACGAAGAATTATTTTTTGGTTGTTCTTCTTATATTTGTACTTGCAATCTTGGAAACCTAAGATCTTGTTGTCCTATATTTTACACATGTTCATATATTTCAAGAGAAACACATTAATTGCCCACAACATCATTTTCTTGTTCACTCCATGAATTGTCCTCAAAAAATTTGATGTCTATGTTAACCAAAAACTTATTATTGATTGGATTATATAGTATGTAGGCTTTGGATTGTTCACTATATCCAACAAAAATGCATTCTTCACACTTGATGTCTAGCTTTTTTCTGGACTACTCCAGAATATGTGCATATTCTATGAATCCATTTTTTTTAAATCAGAAACATTTGTCTTTGTGCCACTGCATGCTTCTTGTGGTACTTTGTTTTTCACAATTGGTGTAGAGGTTATGTTTAGCATGTATACTAAACTTGCAACAGCTTAGGCCCGAAATTCATTGGACAAATTCTTTCCTTTAATTATACTTCTACCCATGTTCATGATGGTTTATTCTTTCTTTTATCCCCTCCATTATGATGTAGAGTATATATTACTGTAAGTTGCCTCTTGATTCCCTATTGTCTACAAAATTCTGCAAACTCTTTTGATTCATATTCACCACCTTCCTTTGATCTGAGCACTTTGATGTATTTTATACTATTGTTTTCAACCAGATCTTGAATTCTCTAAACTTTGAGAATGTTTCATATTTGTTCTTGAGGAAATATAACTAGATTTTTCTTCTAAAATAGATGTGAAGAACTTGCAACAGTTAATTAATGAAAATACACGAGATAGCAGAAATAACAAAACTTAGAATCACTTTATTGATCGCAAGCCACTTCGAGGGGGCAACCTCCTTTGAGCAAGCTCAATACAAATAACTTCATGGTACCTTCATTGGCCTCAACCAACACTTATATACTAAGTCTATGCCCAATACTATGGGTCAATACCATGGGACATATAATACTACGAGACGACTTACAAAGCATATGCGTCCAATACTATGGGTCAATACCATGGGCTAATACAAACTATGGATCAACAAATACTACAGGACAACTTGCAAAGCATATGCGTCCAACAACCATATACTAACAAAGTAAAGAGAAGGGTTGACACGGGTTCCTAACATCCCCTCTCCCTTAGAAAAAGATTTGTCTTCAAAGCTTTCGATGTGGAAATTGATGCAGAATCTGAAGGAGTGGTTCCCATGTAGCATCCTCAGGTTGCATTCCTAGCCACTGACGCCTTTTGAATTTATGGGAGGATTGCTTGGAAGGCTGTAGATGAAGAAGAACCATATCAACTGCATGAAAAGTGCGCTCAGAATAGTGTTGCTCCGCTAGTTGTTGCAGTCGAATTCTTTCCAGGTGAAGATTGTCCTACAAAATGAGAAGAATCTGATCGTGGTTTCAAAGAACCGAGTCAACTGCTTGAACTAGGGAGCTGCTAAGGGTGTATGGAAGAAGAATTGGTGGTGCCTGTCGATAGAGTGCTTCATATGGTGTCCCTTTAGATGTGGTATTGTACCACCATAGTGCTTCTAGGAAATCCATAGAATTAGTTGTCCAAATCTTTGTAGGGATGGGCAAGGGTCCGAGCAGTCCCGAAAGGAGGGTTGTGTTATTCCTAAAGTTGAACCTAGACTACGGGATTCAAGATTAAGGAAATCTTTGTTCAAAAATGCATAAATCAAATGAAATCAAATTGAAAACACAGGTTGGTATCAAATTAGGGCTAATGGAACTTCCCAGCACTAGAAGGAACTAGGCTAGTATAACTGTTTGTACAGATTACACAATTCTGGTATGAAATCAAAAGCTTTGAAAAACATCACACAATTTACAATAAAGAAAACCGGTATATGTCACAGATTGGTAAATACAAGTATTTATACAAAGATCAAAGCATTGAAGTGATAGGCTGGTATGAATCAGAGCAGCAAGAGAATTCAATAGATGCTGTATAACATGGAGTATATCACAAAGTTCAATATTAGGGTTACTGTGATCATGAAAACAAGGAGTGAAACTGCCACTGTCTATAAAAATATAAGATAATTGTCTCTCACGATAAGAATTATTGCAATGGAATATAAATGACCATGTGCATAACAAAATTATCAGAAAAACAATTTATGAGGTACAGAAGCAAATCATCAATATGTTTCATTCACAAACAAAACCTGTCATTGAAGCTGCAAAATGCTCATGCTACACATATGTGCTTACAATTGATCATGCATTACTCTCAAAACTGCCAACCTCCAGTCCCCTGTGTTCTCCTGAAAGGAAGAACTCTCTCTCCTCTGCTCTCGAGCCCTTAGCTGGGACCTCTCGCCTTTTACATTGAACAATTCTAGAATTTATATCAATTATTACAAAAAATCTGAAATTATTTGGTCCTCTACCTCTTCGATGAGGTCTGCCACCTATCAAATTAGTTGCTGAGATGATGATTCGATGCCTGGAAATATTGAACTTTTAACAGCCATCTAATATAAAAATAATTCTTTGTTTTTAGGTGTCTGCCATCTGTATCATTATATGCTTAAATGCTGCTGGAAGATATTGACCAAATCCCTAATAGTCTGGGGATGATTAACTCAACTCCTTGCAACCTGGAATTATTGGCAGCGCTGTTAAATGTGAGGTAGAAATGTTCCTGATTTCATCTCAGTAATAAACCCAATGTGCTTGAGGCGGTAGTCTTGCCAAATTTGACTACTGATCCTGTGTCTTCAGCCTCAATCATGCCTCACTATCTTAGGGAATTTGGTACTTTTCCCACCTCTGTCAATGAAGGATGTAATACAGGCCCACTCAGGGACACCATTTTATTAGAGTGCTCACTACCCTTATATACACGAAAATATTCAGCAATACTTCCTCTCTACTCATTGGTTAGCCTCCGTGCCCTTCCATCACAGACCCAGCAATGAACACCACGGCGACCACTATAAACCCAGAGGATGTGTTGAAAACCAAAATCCTCTCGAAGAGCAGTGTCCATAACTTTAATAGCAATTGTCATCAAAGGCCAACAATCTAAGCAAACGTCAGCTCCAGAACAACAATATAGTATATCATCATAATCTATCATATCTATATCGAAGACGAGTTCCCTTTCCACGGGTGTGAAAATATTGTCTCCCACTTGGGCATATGCATGTCTCTTTGCAGGATCAACATTGTAAACGGATCCAATGTCTATCTTGTATGGGCATCTCTCCTTGATAGATTTCTCCATGTCTGCTGCATCTTGAAATGACTGGAACCGAATATATATGTCATGCTCTAATGTGAAGGAGAATTCCTTCCGACCAAAGTAAGATGAATCACAAGCTGGATACTTGCCATCGTTTCCATATGAGAGCCATTTGAACATTTCAGCATACGGAAACAGTTTTGAAGATACGTCTCAAACACTGTATTTTTGGACCAACTTTTTGCTGTATCGATCACTTAAAGATTCCAATAGATATGATCCCATTCCTGAACCAGCTCCTCCAGTTAGACCAGGTATGACATTTGCAATTCGATTCAAGAACTTCTCAGAATATCCACGTGTTGCATCTATCGGATTTGATTGTGAGAATTTTGGCAGAACAGATTCCCATTCAGAAGGAAGTCCACCCTGAAGAAAAGTCATGAATTCATGCCCCTCACGAGGATATTTCTATTTATATTTCTCCAGCATTGAGTTCCATTCTTCTTCTAATCTTTCTCCATATTTTGTTTGCTTCTTCAGCTCCATCTTCATTGTTGTGTATCAATACATAATGCTTCAATATCTTTGGATCCATTGCACCTTCATTTTAAAAGAGAGGGAAGTATATACATTGTGATCCAAACCCATTTGGATGTTCTGTCATCAGAAATTAAAATGCTGCCAGTGGTAAGAATTCACCGTATAACATATACTCTTTTGCACATACAGGGGCTCATAATTAATGAATGGAAACTTTGATGATTTTAGGTAACAAAAGGAACCCTAATGAAGATCAATCAAACATAAAATTATAAAACAAAGCAAAATTAAAACAAAAAAAACCAACCATAATCAAAAATTTAAAAATAAACAGGTGAAACAACCCTAGAGATAACATCTGGCTCCGTCTGGGGATGGCATGCTCCCTGTGAGCTACCAAGAACAAGTAGACCTGTGCCTTTCCAATGAAACCATATCTGATAATTACAAGTTGTCCTGCCATTTACTGCTTTTGAAAATAAGAAATATCGGTGCCTTGTTTTCATTGGGCTGGAGTCTTCATCACCAATCTCTGCTACTTAACAAACCAATGACTGAATCTTTAAACTACTCTGCAGACTGAAATAATCTTCTCACAACAATCTGATCATACTGTACAAACTTTAAAGAAATGCTTGAAGCATCAAGCTTATTTATTCACAGCTCCTATAGTAATCAAAACTACTTTCTTTTGATCAGATAAAATCATGCTTCCAGTGAATCCATATAAGTATTTGAATACTTAATGAAAGTCTTGATCTGTGCATTAGCAAAATGAAAACAGGAACAACAATCATCATCTGTCTGCAATTTTGATTGTCATATATATCATACAATGTATATTGAAACCTCGAATTGATAAATTCCTTGATGTAGTTAGCTACCGGGTCATGCCATTTTCTCAGCTTTGTATTATCAAACTCGTCCTTATTCTCAATCTTGATATCGAAAGACAACTGAAAAGGGCTTTGAAATGACAAATCCTATATTTTGACCTCTAAAGCTTCAATCTCTTTCTCAATATGTGCAGCAAATTATTTTAAAAATATGACTTTAAATTCTGAGTTCAACATTAGATAAGAAGACAAAATGGAAGAAAAATTTTCATCAATGCTCATATCACTCCATTCCTTGAAATTTTTAATGGAAAGAAAATCTGCCCTAAACTCTATCTTCTCCATCCATGTCTTTAGAAATATAATCCACAAATCTATTGATGATCTAATTGACCCCACTGGCAAATCTTCTGATCTAGAAATGATGCATAAAGGGGACCATGGAATATGAAAATTCATTTCAAAAGAAAGGAAAAGACAACCTCCCTTTGTCAAAAACAATCTGACATTTGAACTGCTCAAAGACTCCATATAATCAACAAATGGATCAATGAAGTTATAAGGAAATACCTCTTGCTGAAGATCAAAATATCTCTGTATACCCTTTTCCTCATAATGGCTGCCACTTTTAGCTACCTGCAAATTGGATTGCAAATATGGCTGCTCAATGTCTTCTACAGATTCAGGATGGTTGATTTCTACACAATGTTGTTCCTCACCAAAATTTGATTCATAATTATCATACACCTGTTGGCTGCCCCTCAAATTAACAAAAGGTTATGTAGGGATCTTTTCTTTTTCATCTGGATACTCATCATAGATTGGGATATGTTCAGAGTGAATCAATTGATGCTGATTCAAACCTAGAACTTTAATGTCTTCTCCTGGAGGTTCCACCGATATGTTAATGTCTTCATCTGGAAGTTCCAAATCTAAAATTTTAATGTCTTCATCATACAATGGAGCATTCTGATCAATTTCTAAAGACGAAGATTTCTGTTCTATGATGCTCTCATCAATTTTAATATCAAAATTTTGAAAAAATTCTTCTTGTGAAACAGAATCAGAGGAAGATAATAAATCTTCTTCTTTCTTTATATCATAACCATCGGCTTCATCCTCACTACTAGAAAAATCTGCTTCTAAACTCTGCATATATAATGCATATCCCCTACAACAATCCTCAAAAATGCACTCATCTTGGTATATCCTCTTATAATATGAATTAACGACATCATGAAAGTCTTTCAAAGAGGAAATACTAGAAGGAGGAAGAGTTCTGTACCATTGTCTCGCACTACCATCTAATGAATATATAAACATTTTGATCAATACATCTTCATGATGTATATTCAGTTGATCCATGTATTGATGAAATTTAAGTACATGATATGCCGGATTGTCCTCCTCCTTTTCTTTGAATCGGGGAAGAAAATCTCCCCATTCATCTATGGTAGGTACTGTATTTGGAAAGCCAGGAACATTTGAGAAATTGAACGGAGAAAATTTCTGTGCCATCATGGTTTCAAAATGCTTTGACATCTTGAAAAATCGCCTCTGGATTCTTCAAACATGGAGTCACCCGATGAATAAATCTGTAGTCTAACTAATGCCCCGCTCCTGTCCACCATCAAGAGCTAGATCTGATCTTCGTCATTCTTTCCCGGGGAAGATATCTTCACTCCTCCATCCCCGGCAACGGCGCCAGAAGATGTTATCCCTAAAGTTGAACCTAAAATATGGGGTTCAAGCTTAAGGAAATCTTTGTTCAAAAATGCATAAATCAAATGAAATCAAATTGAAAACACAAGCTCGTATCAAACTAGGGCTAATGGAACTTCCCAGCACTAGAAGGAACTAGGCTAGTATAACTGTTTGTACAGATTACACAATTCTGGTATGAAATCAAAAGCTTTGAAAAACATCACACAATTTACAATAAAGAAAACTGGTATATGTCACAGATTGGTAAATACAAGTATTTATACAAAGATCAAAGCATTGAAGTGATAGGCTGGTATAAATCAGTGCAGCAAGAGAATTCAATAGATGCTGTATAACATGGAGTATATCACAAAGTTCAATATTAGGGTTACTGTGATCCTAAAAACAATAAGTGAAATTGCCACTGTCTATAAAAATATAAGATAATTGTCTCTCACGATAAGAATTATTGCAATGGAATATAAATGACCATGTGCATAACAAAATTATCAGAAAAACAATTTATGAGGTACGGAAGCAAATCATCAATATGTTTCATTCATAAACAGAACCTGTCATTGAAGCTGCAAAATGCTCATGCTACACAGATGTGATTACAATTGATCATGCATTACTCTCAAAACTGCCAACCTCGAGTCCCATGCGTTCTCCTGAAAGGAAGAACTCTCTCTCCTCTGCTCTCGAGCCCTTAGCTGGGACCTCTCCCCTTTTACATCTAACAATTCTAGAATTTATATCAATTATTACAAAATATATGAAATTATTTGGTCCTCTACCTCTTCGATGAGGTCTTCCACCTATCAAATTAGTTGCTGAAATGATGATTCAATGCCTGGAAATATTGAACTTTTAACAGCCATCTAATATAAAAATAATTCTTTGTTTTTAGGTGTCTTCCATCTGTATCATTATATGCTTAAATGTTACTGGAAGATATTGACCAAATCTCTAATAGTCTGGGGATGATTAACTCAACTCCTTGCAACCTGGAATTATTGGCAACGCTATCAAATGTGAGGTAGAAATGTTCCTAATTTCATCTCGATAATAAACCCAATGTGCTTGAGGCGGTAGTCTTGCCAAATTTGACTACTGATCCTGTGTCTTCAGCCTCGATCATGCCTCACTATTTTGGGGAATTTGGTACTTTTCCCACCTCTGTCAATGAAGGATGTAATACAGGCCCACTCAGGGACACCATTTTATTAGAGTGCTCACTCCCCTTATATACACGAAAATATTCAGCAATACTTCCTCTCTGCTCATTGGTTAGCCTCCGTGCCCTTCCATCACAAACCTAGCAATGAACACCACGGCGACCACTATAAACCCAGAGGATGTGTTTAAAACCAAAATCCTCTCGAAGAGCAGTGTCCATAACTTTAATAGCAATTGTCATCAAAGGCCAGTAATCTAAGCAAACATCATCTCCAGAACAACAATATCGTATATCATCATAATCTGTCATATCTATATCGAAGACGAGTTCCCTTTCCACGTGTGTGAAAATCTTGTCTCCCACTTGGACATATGCATGTCTCTTTGCAGGATCAACATTGTAAACGGCTCCAATGTCTATCTTCTATGGGCATCTCTCCTTGATAGATTTCTCCATGTCTGTTGCATCTTGAAATGACTGGAACCAAATATATATGTCATGCTCTAATGTGAAGGAGAATTCCTTCCGACCAAAGTAAGATGAATCACAAGCTAGATGCTTGCCATCGTTTCCATATGAGAGCCATTTGAACATTTCAGCATACGGAAACAGTTTTGAAGATACGTCTCAAACACTGTATTTTTGGACCAACTTTTTGCTATATCGATCACTTAAAGCTTCCAATAGATATGAGCCCATTCCTGAACCAGCTCCTCCAGATAGACCAGGTATGACATTTGCAATTCGATTCAAGCACTTCTCAGAATATCCACATGTTGCATCTATCGGATTTGACTGTGAGAATTTTGGCAGAACAGATTCCCATTCAGAAGGAAGTCCACCCTGAAGAAAACTCATGAATTCATGCCCCTCACGAGGATATTTCTGTTTATATTTCTCCAGCATTGAGTTCCATTCTTCTTCTAATCTTTCTCCATATTTTATTTGCTTCTGCAGCTCCATCTTCATTGTTGTGTATCAATACATAATGCTTCAATATCTTTGGATCCATTGCACCTTCATTTTAAAAGAGAGGGAAGTATATACATTGTGATCCAAACCCATTTGGATGTTCTGTCATCAGAAATTAAAATGCTGCCAGTGGTAAGAATTCACCGTATAACATATACTCTTTTGCACATACAGGGGCTCATAATTAATGAATGAAAACTTTGATGATTTTAGGTAACAAAAGGAACCCTAATGAAGATCAATCAAACATAAAATATAAAACAAAGCAAAATTAAAACAAAAAAAACCAACCATAATAAAAAATTTAAAAATAAACAGGTGAAACAACCCTAGAGATAACAGGTCGTTTTAGCCTTGTTGACCTGGGAAGTATCACAGTCAGCCACCATCTGTTGAATTGTCATTTTCAGTCCATGCCAAAATAAGTTACATTGTTCCTGTTCATACGTTTGGAGGAACCCAGAGTTTCTTGCCGATGAAGAAGCATGGAGTTCATAGAAGAGATAACCCTATTGAACACATTGCAACCAATTTGGAACGAGCAAATAAATAGTTGTAAGAGAAACTGGCTCATCAAATGTGCGAGAAGGATCATCTGCCCATATTGTCCCTAGCGTTTTTGTAAGTGATCGCATAGTCATAACCCATGAGTTGGATAACCCATTTTAGGTGTGCTGGGGAGGAGACCCATTGTTCCGGGAAATTTTCTAGACTCTGGAGATCAGTCCCGATGCATAAATAATTCCCTAATATGGATGGCTACCACTTCTATACTGCATGCAAAATAGCCATAATTTCCTGCTAAGACGTAGATGTGGCTAAATTCTTACCGGAAAGGTCTCTTGAAGGCGACAAGCCCACTGGTTCAGCAAAGACACCTGCATATCTATCCAAGGAAGTAGTGGAGACTATTGGTGGGTGCATCTGAATGGAATGTAGCTGAGCGATGACACCATGTGAATTCTTCTTAAGGATATTTTCAAGACGATGTGAACTGATGATGCGGAGAGACCCTGGTTGTAAGTTTGTAAATTTGTGTTTTGTCCCATTGACTGAAAACTGCATCCAAAGTTCAGCAAAATCCCATAAGATAGGGCCAAGTGTGTGTAACCATTGAACGCCCAAAACCACATCGCATCTTCCTAAGGACAAGGAAAACATGTCAGATCGTAGGTTATAATCTTCCAGAGAGACACACACATTGTGACACTTTCCATTGCAAGGTAAGGTGCCTCCATTGGCAACCATGACTTCAAAGTTGGAGCAAGGATGGACAAAACAATCAACCTGTTTGGCGATCCGAGGGTCAATGAAGTTATGAGTGCTACCAAAATCAATGAGTATTGTAAGAGGAAGCTTCTTGAAGTAACCCCTAACCCGCATTGTTTGGGGGGTGGTGATTCTGGCTAAAGCATGGAGAGATATCTCTGGGTGGTCTTCCTGAGATGGAGGGTCAATAGGTGGCTTTTGAATGTTGACCTGATCATCCATTGTATTTGGAGCTTCTTCACCAATTTCAGAGGCAGGCGGAGAATCCACATCCAAGAAATAGAGCTTTTGTTGAACACATTGATGTCCCCGAGTGAATTTCTCATCACAATTATAACAAAGCCCCTTTTCTCTGTGTGCTTGTATCTTTGTTTCAGATAAATGCTTGATAGGAGATCGGCGATGCGCTGAAGAGATGGGAGGTTGTTGAGAACCCATATTTCAGAAGGGAACAAAAGTGGTTTTGGACCATTGTTGGGCTTCAATCTTATCTTCTGCCAACTTAGACAACCCCAAGGATTCCATCATTGTGTTTGGACAGAACATTTTAACCTCTGAGCAGATTTCATCCTTAAGACCATTGACAAAATAACTCCTGTAGAATTCATCAGATAATCCTTCTGTGTGATTGGCTAATTTCTCAAATTTTGTCTCATACTCTCTCACAATGCCAATTTGGCGAAGTTCAGTGAGGGTTCCTGTGAACTCATCAAAAGCACTAGGACCAAATCATTGCAAAAGGAGATGGTAAAAATCTGGCCATTTTGGCTCTTCATGAGCCTTGATGTACCAATGGTACCATTGAAGAGCTTCCTGTTCCAAATGAAAGAATGCAAGTGGAACTTTCTTGACATCAAACGTATTATGTAGACTGAATGTGAAGAACCTGCAATAATTAATTAATGCAAATGCATGAGATATCAGAAATAACATAACTCATAATCACTTTTATATTGATCACAGGCCACTTCGAGGGGGCAACTTCCTTTGAGCAAGCTCAATACAATTAACTTCACAGTGCCTTCATAGGCCTCAACACACACTTATATACTAAGTCTAGGTGCCAATACCATGGGTCAATACTATGTGCCAATACAAACCATGGGCTAAGTCTAGGCACCAATACTATGAGTCAAAACCATGGGACATATAATACTATGGGATGACTTACAAAGCATATGCGTCCAATATTATGGGCTAATATAAACTATGGATCAACAAATACTATGGGACGACTTACAAAGCATATGCGTCCAACAACAATATACTAACAAAGTAAAGACATGGGTTCCTAACACTGAAATACTATTCTGCACGATAGATCCATCCAATCGGATCAGTACCATTGAAGTGAGGAAAATCACGCTTCGGAGCACGAAAATTGTTGGAAGAAGAGAACACATTTTCTGACGAAGAGTCGGACTGTCGTTTGTTGTTCATGGCTGAATGCTCAAGATGGAGGATAAGAATTTTTTCATCTAGATCCTGGAGTTTGGTTTGGATGGTTGCAAGTGCTTCCTCCATGGTTTTTTTCTCTTGTGCAGGTGACAACCATAACTAGGAGTTTTTTTTGGGTGGGGGAATGGGTAGAAAAACACAAACAAAAGATTATTTAGTAAAGGAAAATTTGCATTTGGGAAAAACTCTGATGGGTAATGGGGGTTTGACTAGGTTTTGGACACTTTCAAATGGACAGTGAAGTAGAAAATGAAGATTTTAGAAGCACGGTGAAAGAATGAGAAAATTTGTCAGAGAGAGACAAAGAAACAGAAATAGGGAATGAACATGGTGGCAAAATTTGAAGGCGATTTGGTGAAAATCAAAGAAGTTATGGTAAACCCTAAAAATAGACAAATGTGGGCTTTCTAGTTTTGGGAAGTGGAATTTGGGATAAGGTCCTTAGGAATGAAATATGCAGAATGGGATTGCAGGGGTGTCAGTGAAGTTTCAGGGGAAACAAAGTTAAGAAAAAGGAGATATGGATCAACAAATACTACGAGATGACTTACAAAGCATATGCGTCCAAAAAAAATATACTAACAAAGTAAAGAGAAGGGTTGACATGGGTTCCTAAAATTACCACCTATGGAATTATTTTGCATGGGAACGTGGATGTCCATATGAACTAGTAGGTCAAGGTGTTCTTTTGCTTTTTATAGGGATTCTGAAAATTTCTACCTCTAATGTTCTCCTATGATACAAATTTCACAAGAACTTGTTTCTCCATTTACCATGGCCAATCCATTAACCACGAGACTATTTTTGCAAGCGTTCAAGGCTTCTAAAGGGTAGATGACCATATATACAATGCCACAACCAAGTCTCATCTATGCTAGATACATATGTACATATGGATGCGATTGGTTTAAACACTTCTTAAATTAAAAGAGAACATGTAGTTTTTGGTCATCTTAAATTTTGATATGAGCCTTTCACTAGGTGAATTGTCCAAAATTGTACATGTAGTACCTTTAAATCTAACATCATCACCACTTTGACTCAATTTTCCTACACTTATCATATTGTGCTTGAGAGGAGGCACATAGAAAACATTATTGTTGGAATATTCTCCCAATGATTTTTTCAGTTTTGCATGCATGCATGCATTTTGCATGCATCCAGTCATCTGCATGCATCCATTCATCATCTTGGTGGACCTCCCAGCTCCTAGAGCTTGGTTCTTGCTCTCCAAAACCTATCTACATCCCCCACAGGGCCTCCTACCTACCAAAGGATCCCTTTTGCATGACAAGTCCACCTTTCTCACCTACCACGGCCAGTTAGGCGCCTTTCTCACCTACCAGTCAGTTATCACTCAGTTCTTCCTTGATTTAAGGCTAGATTGACTCCCCACTGACTGTTTCACTCCGACGGACCTCCAGTGATACTAGTCTGCCCATTCTGACTCCAGTTAGCTCCTGATGCACCCTCCACTGAGCCTCCTTCATTAAGTTAGTGCCCACTTCACTCAGTTAGACTCAGTTGACTGACGGTTACCATTGATGACTGATATATTGACTGGATGATGACTCCATTATCATTCAAGCCACAATCTGAGTTAGGAATTTGAATGCCCCACTGGGCCTATTTGAATCCTATATGATGCCATCTTCATGTCTATTCTCTTCATTCACTTACATTCTTATTCATTGTATAATACTGAGATATTGTTCTATTCTACTGTGTTTATGAGTGATCATTGAGTGTCTCCTTCTCTTCTTCTTTGCAACCTATTTGTGAGTTTGATTGTCAGTTCCTATAAATACTAGATCCTTGCATATTCCTACATGGCATCAGAGTGGGAAGCAGCTATTCCAATTGCAGCATCAATGGTTGAAACATTTCTTTGAGCAGCTATCTTTCACTTGTGCACCAGAAGCCTCTGAGTTTCCATAGCAAATCCTGGTGCGATTACTTGATTTCATTGGAGAAATCTAGTGAGGTCTAGCCAGGTGTAAAGGAATTAGTCCATGTGCCAAGTGTCCTAAAGGTAGTGTTCAGTCGTAGTGTATCATTCTCCATCAGCACATCTTTATTGTTTTGCAGGTTTATTCACCCATTCGGAATCTTCTTCAACTATTCGACTTTATCTGTTCAGATGGATCTAAATCTTACATCTTCCAACTATGTTGAGTGGAAAGCCAAGATGGCCCTCTTCATGAGATCCAAGAGCTTCTCCAGAATACTCAATGGAACGATGGTAGAACCAACCAGTGTAGTTGAAAAGTCCAAGTACTTGGATCAGCTTGATGAAGCAATTGGTCTCCTCCTTCTCTCAATTTCTAATTATCTACACTTTCATGTCATCGATCTTACATCTTTGAAAGAGGTGTGGGACAAGCTCGAATATCTCTTTGGTCCAAAGGATGATATGGTAGCGCACATATTGGAGAATGAGCTCATATGTTTGAGTCCTAGCAGCTTCGGATCTATTAATTCCTTTCTCACCAAGTTCAAAAATCTTGATATCACAGTTGAAGAGATATGAGACAGTGAAGGAAGATAAGGAGCTTATACTTACCATTCTCTCAAAGTTGGCGGCAAATTTCTTAGTTTTTGTCTCTACTTTCTAGTCAGCTAGGTTGTCCATTCCAAGATGGAAGTTTCCCTCATTTGATGATTTCACACAATCTCTTACCCAAGAGGAAGAGAAGTTGATTTCGATGGGAATGATCAAACCCAAATTGGATTCAGCCCTTACAGCTGTAGAAGGAGCGAATGATAAGGAAAGGCAAAAGAATTCTTATAAGAGATCGAATGGTACAAAGCCTAAAGATAGTTCATACCAGTCAAGAAGAGCCTAAAAATGGACTAAGCATCTTCAGAAAAGAAGATCCAAGTGCCCTTATTGTCATAAAGGGCTTCATCCTGAGAGCTCTTGCATGCAGAAGATAGTGGATATCATGGTTTCTTTACTTGAGAAGAACAAAATTTCTATACCAGCATGTGCAAGAAAGAAAGATCCTGGTACTAAATCCTATAGATCAAAAGACAAAGAAGAATGTCATTCCCTCATGGCAAGAGAATCAACAAATTCTTCTTCCATTATAAATTTGGGAGCAACAAGGCATATGTCTTCTTCCAAATATCTCTTCTCTAGTTTCGAAAGATCAGCTAGTCCTTCAGTCAGATTAAGCAATGATTCAGAAGTCTCCTCTCAAGGGATTGGAAGAATCAATCTTGACTATGGTTACTTTTCTGATGTACTTTATGTTCCTTCTCTTGCAGCCAGCTTACTTTCAGTATATCAAATGACTCACCGTGGAGAGCCCAAAAGAGTAATATTCTCTCCAAATGAGGTAGAGATACAAAACATGGTTTCAGGGGAAATTATTGCAAAAGGAGTTGCAAATCACACTTCAAAACTCTATGAGTTCTCCCACTTCTTACCACTCCAAGACATATGCTCTCCATACAAATGCAAATGAAGAAAGCAGATTGTGGCATGAGATATTTGGACATCTCAAATACAAGCATTTACAGGACCTACAAACTCAAAACACTGTTGAAGGTGTTCTAGATGATGAGTTTGCTCATGGGAACTACAAATATTTCCTAAAGGGAAAAATCCCTCAAAAGAAGATGAAGAAAAAGAAAACTCCTGAAAAAGTGCAAATGCTAGACCCAGATCCACAAGAACCTGAAGATCTAGCAACTAAAGATTCATCTTCTATTGCTATAAGGGCCTCCATAGCAACACTCTCTCCCTTAGATCCTTTTTTGGATGAGAGATGTTTTCTTATGGTAGGATCTAATCCAAAGACATACTATGAAGCCTCCCAAGATCCAAGATGGGTAGTTACTATGCAAGAAGAGTATCAGTATCTTCTAAGAAATAAGACTTGGGATCTTGTTTCTCTCCCAGCTGGAAGGAAACTTGTTCAGTGCAAGTGGAGCTACAGAACCAAGATGGATTCAGATGGAGCCTCTCATAAGTACAAGGCTATATTGGTTGCAAGAGGGTTTTCCCAAGTTCATGGGATTGACTATCATGAGACTTTCGCTCCTATTGCTAAATGGATTCCATCCGTATTGTTCTTTCTCTTGCTGCATCCAAACACTAGGAGGTGCATCATATGGATGTCAAGAGTTCCTTTTTCCATGGATATCTAGAGGAGGAGATCTACATGAAAAAACCCGAGGGTTATATTGATAATTATTCACTTGTCTACAGATTGAGGAAGTCCTTGTACGGCCTTAAGCAAACCCATCGAGCTTGGTATGCCAAGATGGATTCCTTCTTGCTTTTAGAAGACTTTCGGAGGTGCAAATCATATTCGAATGTGTACATGAGACATGATGGTAACTCCTTACTTCTCATTGTCGTTTATGTTGATGATTTGTTGATTACAGGGAGCAGTTCTTCATGTATTAGATCTATCGAAAATGCCTTGCACAGATCCTTCTCCATGTCAGATCTAGGATTGTTGAAGCAATTTCTTGGTCTTGAAGTCACTTAGAGTGATTCAGGAATCAAAGTTGCTCAATCCAAATATGCTTTAGATTTTCTTGATAAGTTTCAAATAAGCAAATGTAAACCAGTTGCATTCCCTTTTCTTTCAGGGATCATCCGTGAGGATGGATCTTCTACACCTCTAGTAGATTGCTCTTTGTATCGGAAGTTGATTAGTAGCCTTTTGTTTCTTACTCATACTCGGCTTGATCTATCCTATGTTGTTAGTGTTGTCTCCAGATACATGCAGGAACCTCATGAGCTTCAATGGAAGGCAACAAAGAGGATTTTGCACTATGTACAAGGTACCAAGACTCATGGTCTTCACTACTCAGTTGGGTTCGCTTTGGACCTAGTTGGATATACTGATTCTGATTGGGCTGGAGATAGCTCAGATCGGAATTCTACATCTAGTTTTGTTTTCATGCTTGGATCTGGACCTATATGTTGGTCAAGCAAAAAGCATACTACTTTGGCTCTTTCATCAGCAGAGGCAGAGTACAGAGGTGCAGTAAATGTAGGCACACAGGGTATTTGGCTGAGAGGCATCTTGTCAGAGTTCGGGATTCTATTCAGTACTCCACCTGTCATCTATTGTGACAATCAAAGTGCCATCAGGATCTCCACAGATTCGGTTCTGAGGCAGAGAACAAAACACATTGAGATACACATGCATTACATCAAAGGATTGGTGCATGATAAGACCATTTCGTTGCTCTACCTTCCGACGGAAGAGTAAATTGTAGATATCTTCACCAAGACCTTCACAGTGAAGAGATTCACTTACCTTAGATCACTTCTTGGGGTAAGAGATGATATGCTACATTAGCTTCTCTATTTTGATTGTCCGGGGTGACCTTTGGTCCTACTCACCAGGGACCTATTGTTACTGCTTCAGTTACCTTCTCATAGTATATCTTGCAGGGGGGTGTTGGAATATTCTCCCCATCATTTATTCAATCTTGCATGCATCCAGTCATCATTTTGGTGGACCTCCTAGCTCTTAGAGCATGGTTCTAGCTCTCCACAGCCTGTCTATAGCCCCCAGGGGGCCTCCTACCTACCAAAGGCTCCCTTCTCCATGACAAGTGCACCTTTCTCACCTACCACATCGAGTTAGGTGCCTTTCTCACCTACTAGTCAGTTATCACTCGATTCTTCCTTGATTTAAGGCTAGATTGACTCCCCAATGACTGTTTCACTCCGATGGACCTCCAATGAGACTAGTCTTCCCATTCTTACTCCAGTTAGCTCCTCATGCACCCTCCATTGATCCTCCTTCATTTAGTTCATGTCCACTTCACTCAGTTAGAATCAGTTGACTGACTGTTACCATTGATGACTGATAAATTGACTGGATGATGACTCCACTATCATTCAAGCCACACTCTGAGTTAGGAATTCGAATTCTCTACTTGGCCTATTAGAATCCTATATGATTCCATCTTCATGGCTATTGTATTCATTCACTTACATTCTTATTCATTGTATAATACTGAGATATTGTTCTATTCTACTGTGTTTATGAGTGATCATTGAGTGTCTCCTTCTCTTCTTCTTTACAACATATTTGTGAGTTTGATTGTGAGTTGCTACAGCTACCAGATCCTTGCATATTCCTACAATTATCAATGGATTTATTCTCATTTTGTTTTGTTATAATATAAACAATACCTTTGGATTTGGCATGAACATGAGAATAATCACCTAGACTTATTTATGACGTAGAAAAAGTATCTATGCTAGTAAAAATATGTCTGTTACATGTCACATGATTGTAGCCATTATCCGATAACCATATATTCATATTGTCGAGGGTTTATTCAGTGATTTGGCATGAAATAAACAATGATTCAAATGTTCCTTCATCAATATTGCTTCCATTAGCTCTACCTTTTTTCGAGTCTACTTGCTTCTTTCTTGATTCACTCTCATAGTGTCCAAATTTTGTGCAGTAATAACATTGGATCTGTGATTTGTATTTGATTTTTCTACATCTCCCCTTTTTGTTTTGAGATAGTTCCTAGCCTTTTTTTTCATCTTGGGTATATTTTTCTCTTGTTTGAGTGTGACTTTGGCCATGCCTACCTCTGCTTGCAGATACTCAACCACATCTTATGTCCCTACTAATGGAGACCTAGGTCTAAAATGCCTTCTTGAGCGAGAAATTTTCATTCCTATTAATTATCGGTACGTGGAATAAAATGGATCCTTTTCTAACTCATATACAAAAATACAATTCAAGACTTTTTCTTCTTCAATTTATGCAACCATGGATTCAAATCTTTTGGTGAGGGTTTTGAGAATATTCTTGACCACCTTCTAAAACTTGATTTCTTCATAGATAACATGATTCATTTATTTTTCTATTTATTTTGACCTCTTCATTTATAATATTTCAAAATCTAGTCTCAAGGTTTGCAATTTCACTGTCTTCACTTTGGCCCTGATTCCTTGATAGTTTCTCTACAAGATCTCCCATGCAACTTTAAAATTATTTTCAAGATTAATTATAGGTACATGGTCTTGTCAACACCACTTTGAATGAGGTCCAACACCTTTGCATCCTTAGTTTTGTTTTCCTCAATGTTCTCTCATAGTTTTCTTTGACTTCCTCTCAAACTTTTCTCCAGTCGGTCTTGGAGATTTTATACTATAGGCCTTTGATATTTATTCTAATGTTCAATTGAAACGTCCTATTATGTGATTTTTAGGAATTTATCTGATGTGTATTTTGGGATTTCACTAATACAAGTTTCAATATTTCTAGACAAGTCTTTCTAGTCGTCAATCTTCAAGAATGAACTTATCTTAGTTGCTGATTTGCTTAAGGATTTGTGTGTTTCATATCTATATTTTGCAGTATGATGCATAAAATTATATTCTCATTTAGGTGGATTCTTTCTATCAATTCATCAATGGTGAATACTCTCACAATGTCCAATCGCCTTGTATCAATGCATAATGTTTTCTCTCAATCCAATTTTGATCTACAACATAAGAAAATTAATTGAAACTAACGCTATTCTCAAAGGAAATAACATAATTGAAAATACAATAATTAAACACCATGAAGTATTAAAGCTATAATTCACCACACTTTAATAACTGAAACACACTAACACTATGGATGTATCCATACTAAGCTATGAAGTTAGACACACTTGCATAATTGAAGAGATTGAACTAAAGATGTACATTTGTGAAATAAAATGAAAGAAGTCAATATACATAAGTTAGTCTATTTAAAAAATACAATAATTAAAAACTACAATCTACATAAAAAAAATAGATCAAGAAAAATACAATTATATTCCATCTTAAATTGGGCTTGTTTCTCTAAGAGTCCTTCCCTTGGAATGGAGAAGGAGCTCTTATTTTTACACGTGTTTTCCATAACAAATAATAAATGAAGATCCAAAATATCCTCAACAAATTATTAATAGTTTCGATATCAAAATCAATTCAAATCTAATCCTAATATCCTTGCTAATTAACCAAAACTAATCAAACTAATCTCCATCTCTTATTCCAAGATTCTCTCTTCATCCAAGATGACTATTCCATAATTGAAAAATGGATTTTCATGGACTTTCAAAACTGTTCACAAAATGATGTTACTTGTAGAAGTAACAACAACAATGACACACATAAGATTAATTAAAATGTCAATTTATCACAAAGTACGATATGAGTTTTTGATATATTTTGAGGATAGGCTTATATTGACATAACAATGCCTCATATAAAAAATATCAAGCATTCACTTCATGGATATTTACTTATCCAAGTAGAAGCAACTAACATGGAGTAACAACAAGTGTCCTAGAACTGTTTCTACAAAAGTCATCAAACTCCATCCATGTTTCAAAGATAAATGAAAAATACATTATTTTTCCAATGTTTAATCATAATTCACATAAAATACTAAAGGAATGTAATGGAAACATGTTTCTGTTTAAATTTCACATATAAGTATTAACATGGGATAATGAAGGGTTATGGGTAAACAACAAGGATTAAAATAGGGAAAATAGGATTTAAAATAGTGGCAATTTCATGGCCCAATAACTTCTTTGCTAAGATATTCACGTATGAGACCAAGTCTAAAATTATATTATTCATATCGTAACCATGCACTTGTGTGTCTAAATGTTATTCTTGATTGGTTTTGTTCCTCCTCTTTTGTTGCACAAACCACCGATTCCTCTTTGGCAATGGAGCTCATAAGCCACCATCAACTTCCACAACATCAACAATATTGAGGATCACCAATAGCATATTCTAAGTGGCCTTATGATCTTATAGAATATCCTTTAGTAAGTGTAACTATAGTGAAACATGGTCTTTTCCTTTATTATTACTTGATCTCTTGCCTTGAGCTCCAGTCTCATCCAACTAGGATTGTTGAGATGGTCTTGTACCCTCTCAGGCTAGTAGGGTTGGTATTCAAACAAACATATCTATAGCTTCCATGTATATCTCCTTCTGCTAAACTAGAATATACTAGTATTCTTAAGTGTCTCCTTCTGGCTCACTTGCGAGTTTGGTCGTTGTTGATCTGCTCCAACTTCGTGCCTTCTCAAGTGACCAAAAAACCTACTCCTGATTGATCTTATTGGGTTTTATATTTTATGAAATTGTTCAGAAATCCTATGCGATCCTCCCATTTGGAAATGAGCTCAGGGAATTATTTCATAGTATGAGTATTGGTGTGATAATAAGTACATCATGGCCTTTTCGGTAATGGAAAGTCATGACTGATATGGCCTACTTAATTACAATTATAGCATCATGGTGGTCTTGTGTGAAATCCCACTCTTCCAGCTCCAAATCCTCCTCCTATGCCTCCTCCCCCTATCCCTTAGGGTTGGTAAACTACCCAATAGATTCATCTAACATCTTTGTGAAGGGATCGAAATATCTACACTTCTTAGTACTGTGTGTAGTAAAGACACAAAATTCATAGCATACTATGTTAGGCACCAATGAGTACTTTTGCAATGGAGGACAAAGTCATGGATGATGAATGAATGATTTACAAATTTGACAGTAGTAATTAGGAGAACCAGTTGGTGACTCTGGATATGATGGTCTTCCTATCGAATGAAATGAGTTCACCACAGAAATTTGTGCAACTATCACACTCGATCCTATGTTAAATGGTCCTTCTGGTGGAACTTATCTACTTTGGGTCCTTGGAAAATTTGAAGAATGATGTCCCTCTGTCAGGAAGCCAACGCACCATACCTGTGGTTATTATTCCTTTGGTGTATTTAGATCCTATATCCTCTAAGTTATCTCTGCTAACTTGCGGTGCACTTGTGTTATCTTCGCAGTCGATGATAAAGTTCCCACTCCCACTCCCATTCCCATTGAGTCTATATATTTTTCCATAGCTTCAATCTTCATTTCTTCTTCTAAAATAGTTTTTAGTGAGTCAATTATTTATTGCGATAAGGGTATATTTGATAGAGGCAATAGACCTTGAATGAACCATTCCATATGGTGGGTTTTGTGGAATGGATATGTTGCTTTTTTCATCTTGTCACTAAATATTTGTGCATATGCCCAAGCATATTCTCTAGGCCTTTGTCCTATTTCCCTTAGTTCTACAACACCATTCTTTTCATATTTTGGCCATGCAAATTCATCTGAGAACATAATCTTAGTTTCCACCAAGGTAGGAGCTGGTGTGTTTGGAACCTATCTTTTGACCAATCTCATGCACCATTTCAATTCCCTTCCATGGAGGGTCATATAAAAATCCAACAATTTGGATGCAACAGGGGCTTCCCTAGCATTCCATATTGCTCCACATAGAAGCCAATGCTAAGTTGTGTCATCTTCTATGTTCCCCCAAAACTATGGGAATCATAAGGACAGTCCTATTGGTGCTACCTCCATTTTTGCAGTTGGCTTTATTATTAAAACAAGTCCTTGTGGTCCTATTTGTGTAATAAAGTTGTTTCTATTTAGCTGAGAACTAATGTTGCTTAATCCTACTAATGAATTGCTTTGAGAACTATTGCTACCATTGTTCATTTGACTATCCCAAATTCTACTTCCCAAAGCTAGAAATCTCACATTTGTCTATTTTTAGGGTTTTCCATAACTTCTTCAATTTTTACCCTCACCTCCAAATATTTCCACTGTGTTCATTCCCTATTTTTGCATCTTCGTCCCTTTCTGACAAATTTTCCCATTCTTTCACCCTGCTTCTGAAATCCTCATTTTCTTCTTCCCTGTCCCTTCGAAAGTGTCCAAAAACTAGTCAAACCCCAATTACCCATGAGAATTTATCCCAAATCCAAATTTCCCTTTACTAAATAAGCTTTTGTTTGTGTTTCTCTACCCATCCCCCCCCCCACCAAAAAAAAAACTCCTGGTTATGGTTGTCACCCACGCAGGAGCAAAAACCATAGTGGAAGCACTTGCAACCATCCAAACCAAACTCCAGGATCTAGATGAAAAATTTCTCGGCCTCCATCTTGAGCATTCAACCATGAACAACAAATGACAGTCTGAGTCTTCATCAGACAATGGGTTCTCTTCTTTTAGCAATTTTCGTCGTCCGAAGCTTGATTTTCCTCGCTTCAATGGTACTGGTCTGACTGGATGGATCTATCATGCAGAATAGTATTTCAGTCTGCATAATACTTTTGATGCCAACAAAGTTCCACTTGCATCATTTCATTTGGAACACGAAGCTCTTCAATGGTACCGTTGGTACATCAAGGCTCATGAACAGCCAAAATGGCCAGATTTTTGCCAGCTCCTTTTGCAATGATTTGGTCCTAGTGATTTTGATGACTTCACAGGAGCCCTCACTAAATTTTGCCAAATTGGCACCATGAGAGAGTATCAGACAGAATTTGAGAAACTAGCCAATCACACAGAAGGATTGTCTGATGAATTTTACAGAAGTTGTTTTATCAGTGGTCTTAAGGATGAAATCCACTCAGAGATTAAAATGTTTTGTCCCAACACAATGATAGAATCCCTTGGGTTGGCTAAGTTGGTAGAAGACAAGATTGCAACGCAACAACACTCCAAACCTACTTTTGTTCCCTTTTGAAATATGGGTTCTCAACGACCTCCCATCCTGCCAGCTCCTCAACCAACTCCTATCAAGAATTTGTCTGCAACAGAGATGCAGGCATGCAGAGAAAAAGGGCTTTGTTATCATTGTGATGAGAAATTCACTCGAGGACATAAATGTGTTCAGCAAAAGCTCTATCTCTTGGATATGGATTCTCCGCCTGCCTCTAAAATTGGTGAAGAAGCTCTAGATTCAATGGATGATCAGGTCGACATTTAGGAGCCACCTATTGACCCACCATCTCAGAACGACCAACCAGAGATATCTCTCCATGCTTTATCTGGTGTCGCAACCCCCCAAACAATGTAGGTCAGGGGTTACTTCAAGAAGCTTCCTCTTACAATACTCATTGAATAGGGTAGCACTCATAACTTCATTGACCCTTGGATCGTCAAATAGGATGATTGTTTTGTCCATCCTTGCTCCAACTTTGAAGTCATGGTTGCCAATGGGGGCACCTTACCTTAGAAGGGAAAGTGTCACAATGTTCCTATCTCTCTAGAATATTATAACCGGCACTCTGACATGTTTTCCTTGTCCTTAGGCAGATGTGATGTGGTTTTGGGCGTTCAATGGTTATGCACACTTGGCCCCATCTTATGGGATTTTGTTGAAATTTGGATGTAGTTTTCAGTCAATGGGAAACATCACAAATTTACGGGCTTACAACAAGGGTCTATCCGCATCATCAGCTCACATCTCCTGGAAAAGATCCTTAAGAAGAATTCACATGATGTCATCGCTCAACTCCATTCCATTCAGATGCACCCATCAACGGTCTCAACTACTTCCTTGGATAGATATGCAGGTGTCTTTGCTGAACTAGTGGGATTGTCACCTTCAAGATACCTTTTTGGTTAGAATTTAGCCGCATCTACATCTCAGCAAGAAAAGCTGGCTATTTTGCATGCAGTACATACGTGGCAGCCATACCTATTAGGGAATTATTTTTGCATCAAGACTGATCTCCAGAGTCTGGAAAATTTCCTACAACAATAGGTCTACTCCCAAGAACACTTGAAATGGGTTATCCAACTCATGGATTCTACCTATGCAATCACTTACAAGAAGGGTAAGGACAATATGGTGGAAGATGCTCCTTCTCGCACATTTGATGACCTAGTTTCTCTTACAGCTATTTCTTTGTTGCTTCCAAATTGATTGCAATATTTTCAACAGGGCTATCTCTTCTCTGAACTCCATGCTTCTTCCTCAAAATGTATGACTGGGAACAATGTAACTTCTTTTGGCGGGGACTGAAAATGACAATTCAACAGATGGTGGTTGACTGTGATACTTTTCAAGTCAAGAATGGTGCAACGACCCTCCTTTTGAGACTACTCGAACCCTTTCCCATCCTTACACAGATTTGGACAACTATTTCTATGGATTTCCTAGAAGTGCTCCAGTGGTACAATACCACATCTAAAAGGACACCATATGAAGTAGTCTATGGATAGGAACTTCCAGTTCTTCTTCCATAAACCCTCAAAAGCTCCCCAGTTTAGGAAATTGACTCGATTCTTTGAAACCGCGATCAGATTCTTCTCATTCTGCAGGACAATCTTCACATGGCAAGAATTTGACTGAAACAAAAAGTCGATCAACATCGTTCTAAGCACACTTTTCACACAGCTGATATGGTTCTTATTCATCTACAGACTTCCAAGCAATCTTCCCTAAAACTCAAAAGGTGTCAGTGGCCCGAACTGCAACCTGAGGATGCTACAGGGGAGCCACTCCTTCAGATTCCGCATCAATTTCCCCATCTAAAGCTTTGAGGACAAAGCATTTTCTAAAGGAGAGGGGATGTTAGAAACTCGTGTCAACCCTTCTCTTTACTTTGTTAGTATATTGTTGTTGGACGCATATGCTTTGTAATTCGTCCCGTAGTATTTGTTGATACATAGTTTGTATTATCCCATGGTATTGACCCATAGTATTGGGCATAGACTTAGTATATAAGTGTGTATTAATGCCAATGAAGGTACCGTGAAGTTATTTGTATTGATCTTGCTCAAAGGAGGTTTCCCCCTCAAAGTGGCCTGCGATCAATAAAACGATTCTGAGTTCTGTTATTTCTGCTATCTCGTGTATTCTCATTAATTAATTGTTGTAGGTTCTTAAGAGTTAGAATTTTGAGATTCCATGAACTCTACCAGAGTAGGCATCTTCTGGTTTCGAATTCTGATCTTGGTAGCATGGAAGGTAGAAACAAAAACTGAGTACTCTAGACCCAATTTCAAAGGTATGGACAAGATCAACTGCTCATCTTTCCTTTCAATACCACACTGTTTTATTTGAAGAACCAATGAATTAAACATAGTGAAGAAGTATTATATGTACTAAAAGAAATTGGGAATTTGATAAATCAATTCATTCTTTAGATGATGGCCTCTCAATTCATCTGTCTTTCCAAACAAATCTTAAAGGAGGAAGCAAACTTCATTTGGTGTGGATAGACCATCTAGATGAAACAAGATATCCTTGGAAGTACGGAGACACAACCGACCATATGCCTCATCTCTTAAGTTATTCCATTTGGCCTTCTCTACAACTGATGTAGGTTTGACCTCAGTGCCCATAGTAACTTTATAAAGGACATTTACCCTTAACATAATTACCATATCATATTTCCAATCAAAGTAATTGAATGGATTTAAAATGATAGATAGATTTTGCTCCATGATAAACTACTGTTCTCTTACTGAGACTGGATCTGCAACCTGCAAAATTGAAAAACAAAACTTCGGAGGAATATTTTTTAGAACAATCAATATCTACTTTGATACTGAGCACTTTCCGAAGTGCATCATGCCTGGGTAGACCCCAAAGGACAAGCCAAAGGACTCAAGGTGATGAATGTTGGGCCTGGCCCAAGGGGGTCAAATTTTGAACACATTAAGTTTTTGGGAACTGCAAAGCTGAGCACAGCATGGATGGAGAATTTTTGTAAAAAATTAGTTTTGGGAGCTGCGAGGAGAAGCGCAGCACAATTTTGGTAAGCTGCAACATTGTGCACAACGCAGTATCGAAGGTACTGTGACGATGGTGCTGCGAGGATTACAACACCGCGATGTGCCACGTCGATGGAGATCTAGCCTAGCAGAGGATTGGATGGAGGAGGACAGTTAGTTCGGTTAGGTCACGTGAGACCTATTTTTTGCAATGATCGTCGATAACTACCAAGTAGTGGGTAGGTGCAGATCGGGAGGTAGGTGACTGATCACACAAACAAAGCACTACTACTAATTGAACCAGTCATCTAAGGCCATGAAAGAAATAAAATCTCAGCGGAAGCAAGCTGTTGGCGCGCATGATAGGGGGGCGGATAACAATGTGTTTATACATAGGATAGCCACAACTGAAGATCTTCTACCAGACACCTGCAGTTCGGTATTGGGAAAACCGTGATAGTTTTGTAAAACTAAGGGTTTCCGTCTTCGTAAATGTAAAGACATGACCTACGGGTTTTGATCTATAAATAAGGAAATTTTGTAAGGGAAAGGGTTAACTCTTCATTTTGTTGATTATTATTAAATATTATTGGATCTGTAAGATTGGAGCATTGTAAAGGCTCTGCAGCTGAGTGTGCATAGACCTAATTTTGAGGAAGAAGAATGTCTACAGTTGAGTGCGTAGGCGAAGAACTATTGTACCCTTTTCTAAGATAATAAACAACAGTTATTGTGGACGTAGCTTCCCATCCGGGAGAGTGAACCATGTTAAACCTTGTGTGATGTGATTGCTCTATATTATTGCTATTATTTTTTTACTTGAATTACTCACAGTGCATGCATAAAGTTACTGTTATCTGATATATGTTTACTTTTATCCGTTTTCACTGCGGAATTGATGAAATAAGATGTTAGTAGTTCATGTATGGATGAATGTTAACAGTCAATCACCTATAAGTCCTCGAATGAATGGATCTATGAGATAACCACACAGTTAATTGTTAAGGTTGAATCACGATATCAAAGCACACACCACCATGCATCTCACTCATTTGTATAAGTTATGATGTTTATTAGTCTAAGTAATGATGAATGATTAAGGATTATCCAATAAGGTTGAATAGAAGTGATTGGGTCTCATAAATGACCACGCGGTCTAGTTGACGCACCGATCCATAAGAAGTGCTATGCGATAAGATGTTGATAACTTATTGTCATAGAGTGGAAGTAATCCCACTGGATAGTCAGTGAATGCACTTGGTGCACAACCATCCGTACTTGTTGCGGCATTCAACGCAAAGTAGAAGACCTTGCACAGTCACTAACAGCAGTATGCAGTCTATCACCGCCTTGTGCATTAACGAGTTGAAACACTCGCATCAAAAGGTTGTGGAAACCTGCTTGTGCAACCACCCCCTCAGCTTCACCTCGGGTGAGACCTCACGCTGCTTACAGCCTATTGCTGAAAGGGCCAGTGAATAGTGGTTTTGTTGGTATCTTGCACTGTGAAGTACCTCGTTCTACATTGGAAAACCTCTAGATCAGAAGGAATACCAACAAATGGTTCCATTGCCATGCTAAGACTCATTGATGCGATAACATGTTTCAAAAAGTAATGTGAGAAAAATATTACGAGTTCTCATCAGGGTCATACCACTGGCATCTAGAAAAGAAAGAGATCTGGGCTTGGTGCGATAAGATCGAAAGAGATTTCGCAAAGAAAGAAAATAGACATCTGCATCTATCTAATGTAGAGTGGTGGAACAGATACCTATGGAGGGAAATCCATGAAATTTTTTGGGCTTCATTTCCAAATGAGCTACATGAGTGGATATCGTGCCTAGCAGAAAGAAAGAATTGTTCCCAAGGCGGAGTACCTACGCAGTGGACTCCGGAGCTTACTGAATAGCTCAAAGCAATTAACAGCCCACTGTCGCAAGCAATCGACTTCTGGTTCAATAGAATACTTGAGGGATTTGTGACGGAGTTTTCTCTAGATATGCTGAAATCCTATAGCCAGGATGAAGCAAAGTTTTTCGAAGGATTCAGAGGTAAGTTCCTGAAAAACCTCAGTTTATACATTAAAATGCTTTTAGCTGAGAAATGGGTTTTAAGAATGCAACAATAATTCTAAATCTCTGATGGTAGAGAATACACACATTGATTCTGATGAAGAAAACCATACTTTGACAAGTGGAAAGAGATATAAGCTTACTAATGAAAAGAATCCCAGACAATATAGAAACCATGTAGATACCGAAATTCCATGTGACCTCAATAATACGAACACTTAGTTAGCATCCACAATCCAGCATATTACACCTCAAAATCCATCAGTCCAGAACCCACCCGCTGCGAACATCGCGTAGCCCATCCCATAGATCAGTAATAGTAGTAGCACCGCAGGAGCGAGTGCTCACAGCACTACGACTTAGCCCATTCCGCAGAACACTATCCCTAGCACAATCCAGCATCCTGTGTCTACTTTTGTCGCAGGGAATTAGTCCCAAAACAATACACAATCCAGAAGGAGAATGACAGATAATGATATAAAACTATCGATATTCAAAGGAATGGGTCAGGAAGACCCTGATCAACACTGTTTTCTATGTGAAGCCGTGTGGAGTGTCAAGCAAGTTACGGATGATGCTATAAAAAGAGCGCAACTCATCACTACTTTTAGAGATAGAGCACTACATTGGTTTATGAATTATTCTCAAGCACAACCAAGAACCTTAGCAGACATCAAGACCGCGATTGCAGCAGAGTTTAAGAAGCCCAAAACAGAATCACAATGCATTATAGAGTTGAAATAAATCAAGCAAAAACCTCCTGAATCAGCCTGGGAATTCGACCAAAAATTCAAAACATTGTTGGACCAAGTGAGCTTTGTTATAGCTCCACAACAACATCAAGAATGGTTCATTGCTGCACTATTACCCCATATTAGACAACCACTGATGCAACAGAAGGTTGTATGTCAAGCTAAAGCCTTGCAGATCGCAATGAAGTTGGAAGCCTCACCAATTGGAGAAAGTAGTTTTGGGATGATATAGATCCAGAACCAATTGGATACCCTGACATTAGAATTACAAGGTATGAAGAATGGAAAGGAACAAAGACATGAACAAAGACATGAAGTTTGGTGCATAGGATGCAAAGGAGAGGGCCACACTAGAGAACATTGCCCCTTATTTCAAAATTATGTTAACAGTGGTGCACTAAACCCAATAAATATGAATCAGAACCAGGCACCATGGTGTGAAATTTGTAGAACCAGAGGACACCGGCCTGAGGATTGTTACCTCATACAAAAATATGTTAAAACGTCTAAAAACTTATACTGTAATTTCTGTAAATCAGTTGGACATGATGAGTATAACTGTCGAACTTATGAGTTGATGACTGAAAGTAAGCGAGACATGGAAGCAATACGCGGTGCTAGAATGTAATGCATCCAAGAGGAAAATCAGCCAAAGCAAGAGAATACCCACAATGATCAGGGAGGATATAGAGGCCGCGGTGGTGGATACTGTGGGAGAGGAAGAAATGCTGGCCAATCTCAAGGAAGAGAACGAGGCCAGGTAATATGTTGTAACTGTGGCCCGCTAGGTCATGTATCTAGAGAATGTACTAATCCATGCACCACATGCAATTACTATAAATCGTTTGATCATGTGATTGAAGATTGCCTTGTGCTTGAGGTCGAAATGCAGAAGTAGAGAAGAACAGAAACACCGAACCCTAACATCTAGTTGATCACATCAGCGACCAGACCTATAGGTCAGAGTGTCAATGTAGTAATGCGAAGTGGCGCTGATATAGGAAAAGATAAAAGCACATAAGCCTTGACTTCTAGAACAACTGATCCTAAGAAGAACCTTGAAGAAACAATAGGGATTATAAAAGCTCCTAGGAAAGCACCTCCATTAAACTTACAGAAAAAGAAAGAAGTATTTAAAGAAGCACGGGACATGTTTAAACAATCACCACCTACTTCACCAAGGATCTCGATGTGCATTCAGGAACCGTAAATAGAATATATACCACTGGCATATGATCAAACGCGCACTGCACTAGATACATCTAATTTTGTTGCGTAGTTTCTACACAGCTGCATCAAGTTATTAAAAAACAAAGACACTCTTATGGAATTTGAAAAACAGATAAATCAGTATGAATCATGCAGTAAGAAAGGAATAGCACATGGCTCAGTACATAACATTAGGAGTCCCAAAAGAATCGGCAGGGAAATACGGTTCACTGCACAGATAGGAGACTATGAGATGGACGAGTTCATTCATGATCTCGGATCTGAAGTGAATGTCTTGACCAAGCAGACATGGCAGGCGATGGGGAAACCAAAGCTACAGTGGTCACCTATACAGTTAAGAATGGCTAATCAAGGCATAGTTATATTGTTGGGAAGGTTAACCAATACCATTGTCGACATTGACGGAGTGCGAAGTTATGTAGACTTTGAAGTAATTGAAATTGTGGATGATAGCAATCCTTATCCAACACTATTGGGCATCGATTGGGCAATGACTAACTCCACCGTCATCAATATGAAGACAATGAAAATGATATTTGAAGGCAATGACATAAGTGTCATCGCACCATTAGATCCTTCTCAGGGGGAGCGATATGTTGAACCAATTCAAGAAGAATATAGAGCTCAAGACCTTGACCGTATCTATAATATGACAACAAATGCTGCGGATTACACTCATCCTACTGTGGATGGAATGCTTAGCTCGTGCTACGATAGTTCTTGCATCTCAGACTCTGAGGTAGGATTAGAAAACTGGCAACAAAGAATGCATGAAGTATCTGCTAGGAGATGTACGACAATTACAAAGTCACTCCACTGGATTGGAAAGCAGGTAAGTCCAATCCCCACTTATGATGGTACAACTAACATCTATTAATTTATCAAAGAATACACTGTGGTAGTTGCAGATCAACATCGCATCTCAGCCTTAGACATGGCACTCCGCGAGACACCTGCTAGATGGTGGGCTATGCATAGAAAGACATTGGCAACTTGGGACCAGTGCAGAATCAAACTACAGATCAGATTTGTTGATAAGGTTACACTACCATTTGAGAAATATAATGGCCAGATGGATACAAAGGATCATATTTCCACCTGTGAAAAATCTTGGGAAGAAATACCATAGACAGAATGGGTACATCTCTTTGTGCATACATTGGAGGAGCTTAGTCCAAAGAAATGGTGCCTAGAGGAGGAGCTACGCAGAGGAACCTCGGATTGGTCTGTCCTTACTGGGAGCTTCCAGAAGGACTTTAGCTTTGAAGACAACCATCTGGCTATCCATGACATGCTGCAACTTATCAAGGAAAATATATTCACACCAAATTGCACAGAGGAAAACATACCATTAGAATATTTTTTTGAAACAAACAATGTACTTGCGAGTCTACAACCAAATTGGACAGAACAAGTATTGCAAGTCATGGATTGTTATAACTTAGCTGAAAAATATGAAGATAAGGAAGATAGTGATGAGGAGGACCCACGAAATATAAAGATCCCTGAATCAGAAGGAATGCGAGAAATAGAAGGACCTCCACTAGAAATGCCATATATGAGTGGACCAGTTAAAACAAAGAAAGTGAAGATCGGTACTAGTGAAGAGCCGAAGTTCGCAGCAGTAGGAGACTACTGGGATGATGATACAGTTGCGGATATCGCAGCTATATTATAGGAATATCAGGAAGTATTTCCGATGAAGTTCACAGAGATGAAAGGCATCATGGGAGACTTAGGAGTGATGAGAATTCCTCTTATGCCTGGAGCAAAACCTATTAAACAAAGGCCATATAGACTGAATCCACGCTACAAAAAATGAGTTAAAGTAGAACTCGACAAGATGCTCGATGCAGGAATCATTGAGCCGGTTGAAGAATCTGAATGGATAAGCCCGATGGTTGTCCAAGAAAAGAAAACAAAGGGTGAGATTAGGATCTGTGTTGATCTTAGAAAATTGAATGATGCCTCAATGCACGACCCATTTCATACACCTTTTACTGACGAAGTACTTGATAACGTTGGAGGGAATGAGGCATACTCTTTTACTGATGGATTTTCTGGATACCATCAGACAAGAATTGATCCAGTCGATAGGCACAAAACCACTTTTGCAACAGAATGGGGGTTGTTCCAGTATACAATGATGCCTTTTGGTTTGAAGAACGCACCAGCCATATTTTCTAGAGTGGTGATCGCAGCATTTAAAGAGTTCATCCACAAGTTTTTAGAGGTTTACTTCGATGATTGGACCATTTTTCGGCTACTGAAGAACCATGCTGCGAACCTCAGAATGATGCTGGAAAAATGTAGACAACATCAGATTTCATTAAATTTGAAGAAGTGTATTTTCTGTGTTCCTTATGGGATTCTGCTGGGACACATTGTGTGTAAGCAGGGATTGATGGTTGATCCTATGAAGATCGCAGTTATTGTAAACTTTCCTACACCAACTTCAGTTAAACAATTGCACACTACACTAGGGAATACGTGATACTACAAGAAACTCATAAAAGGGTATGCACAGATAACTGCCGCAATGGAGAAGATTTTAAAAAAGGATGCACCGTTCATTTGGAATGACGACTATGAGAAAGGATTTGACACATTGACAGAGAAAATGGTCACTATGCCAATCCTAGTTTTTCCAGACTGGGAAAATCCATTTCATGTACATGCTAATGCTTCATGTATAGCATTGGGTATTGTTCTTGCGCAACCAGGAGAAGGAGGCATTGATCATCCCATTGCATTTTCGAGCAGAAAGATGTCATCTACTCAAAAGAACTATACCACTACTGAAAGGGAAGGACTTGCAATAGTATATGCGCTACAGAAGTTCAGACACTGTTTGCTTGGTGCACACTTCTCAATGTTTACTGACCATTTTGCATTAAAATACCTGGTGAATAAGCCAGTGTTAGGGGGGCGAATATGCATATGGCTCTTACTCTTCCAAGAATATGATTTTGAAATAGTAGTTAATCCAGGCAGATTAAACTTAGGCCTTGATCATCTATCAAGGATCAAGTCAGGAGAGGAACCGATGAATCTAGAAGACAATCTGCTTGATGCACAATTGTTTGCTATACAGGTTGCCAATGATTATTATCAGGACATTATTCACTTTCTAACTACTGGGTTCAGACCTATTGAATTCACTATGCAGTAGAAGAAGCAGCTGGTAGTACGAGACGCAAACTTCACCATTCGTAGGACAACTCTACAAGTTAGGACATGATGAAGAGTTGCGAAGATGTGTATTAGAACATGAGAAGCCATTTATATTAGTTGATGCGCATTCAGGAGTCACAGGATATCATTATGAAGGAAGGGATACTATGCAAAAGATATTGCGCGCAGGGCTATGGTGGCCTACGATTCATAAGGACTCCAAAGATCATTGCCGAAATTGCGATGTCTGTTAGAGGATAGGGAATCTGTCAAGAGGAGATGAAATGACATTGAACCCTCAGCTGTCCTTATAGGCATTCGACAAATAGGAAATCGATTTCGTGGGACCTATTAACCCATAAGGAAAAAGAACTCGTGCGAGATACATTATTACTACAATTGACTACCTCACCAGAAGGGAAGAAGCAAAGCTAGTAAAAGATTGTGGCACAGCCACAGCCGCGCAGTTTATTTTTGAGAACATCCTTACATGATTTGGATGCCCAAAAATTTTGATGAGTGATCAAGGCACCCATTTTATGAACAGAACTATTGAAGCTTTGACTGAAGAGTTCTACATCCATCATCAGTGCAGTATGCCTTATCACCCACAAGCGAATGGAACTGTTGAAGCATTCAATAAAGTACTTGAGCATGCACTAACCAAGATATGCAACGTAAACCACGATGAATGGGACCTGCACATTCCATATGTATTATGGGAATATAGAACAACATGCAAGAAATTAACTGGACATACACCTTTCAGATTGGCTTATGGGCAGGAAGCAATAATGCCAATGGAATATATTATTCCCAGCTTGAGAATAGCTGCATTTACAGGGATGGCAGATTGCACAGCACTAGAAGAAATATTGCTACACTTGGTTGGGTTGGAAGAAGATCGCTTCATCGCGGGATTCCACCAGCAAGTGTAGATAGAACGAGAAAAAGAATGGCACAATCGCCACATCAAGAATAAGTCTTTTCTGGTAGGTGATCTAGTCCTCCTTTACGATAGTAAATTCATGAAGTTTCCTGGAAAATTTAAAATGCATTGGCTTGGCCCATCTACAGTTATACATGTTACTCATGGTGGTGCAGTCTAGTTAGCTACCTTAGCTGGTGATACATTACCCAATCTGATAAATGGAAGCAGACTAAAGCTTTACCGCAATAGTCCTACTTCGCAGGATCCTGTATGATAAAAAAGAAGTGAAAAATTCTAAGTGTTAGCAACAGTTGAAATTAGACACTAGAAATTACTAAGAGTCTGTACATGTAATTTATTAATAAAAGTCTCTATACTGCACAACAATGCTGAAGCTGCACAAAAAAAAAAAAAAACACAAGAATCGCACTGTTGTGACGCTAAAAAGGCAACTGCGTAGAGAAAAGAAATGAAATACTTCAAAGTAATGGCATAGGATCTATGTTCAATTGCTGTGTAGTTTAACGTAATGCTCCAGAAAAATAGCCGTTACAGTGTTAGTCAAAAATATAGCTGTTATACAGTACTTTCCTATCGACTGCTTGGGCATTTAAATCAAACATAACCGTTCTAAACAGGTCAATGACGGAAAGGACCGATATCTTTGATAGATTTGCTTAATGGTTACAACATTTAAGGCTTATCTAATCGTTAAGAGGAGCAGAGAAAGGCTAGCTGTGCCTATAAATATCGCTGTATTTTGTCCCCTAGGTGTTACCAAACACTTTGAATTCCTAACGGACGTTATTTTTTGAGTTATTCTGCAAGCTAGAAAGTACCTTGTTGAGAAAGATCCAAGTGAATGTCTGAAAGGTCTTCGGTAGAGCAAGAAATCATGCTCCCAGAGGTTGTGAAAATATTTCAATATGAAGGTATTGAAGGGTTAATGAGAACCTCCATAAAGAATATTGTCAAAGATAAGCCAGAAGCATCCCGGAGATCACCAAGGCACGTTGTATCCATGGAACCCAGAGGAAAAGAACCATTACAGAAGGTTAAGTTACCAAAGATAAGCTCGGTATTGTTGAAGGGTCCACAGAATACTAAGGAAATTCAGGTTAGGTTCACGCCTGACTATATCTCACTGAGGGCACAAGGTGCGCCAAAACTAAAGCTACCAAAGAATAAAAAATATGATATTCCACTGTCACTGATTTCAAAGCATGTGAAATTGCCTGATAATCTCCACAGAAAAATACAAGAATGCAAATGGGAAGACTATGACCTACTACAAATACTGAAGGAAAACAATGAACCAAGGTTTCAATAGTTCCAGCCAGACATGTATATGTGCTAGAAGAAATATGTAAAAGGAAACTAGAACTTAGTCGCACAAAGCTGGTTATCTGGAGTTGCGGAGTCGAGACTGTTAAATCTATTATGACTCTCACATTTTGATAGGTTGCCAGAAGTTAATGCGGTGGTGCGAACCTTAATGGCGGCATGCACCATGGATATCTGTGCCTCGATCATAATGTCGACCTCAATATTGATTTGATCCATCGGATAACAGGTTTGAGCAAGAGAGGCGCAGACCCAAAGAAATTCTTTCAAGGAAAAAGTAAGGATAAAGAAGTAGCCACTCTAATGAAATAGACTAGACCTGCTGTGAAGGGAAAGAGAGGTTTTCAGTATGAGGATATAAAGGACAATGTAACAAAGTTTGTCACAAAACTATTGGCTGGTAAAATTCTAAGAAAATGTAGACCGCTGGAAGTAACTGTCGGCACTGTATTGCTAGGTGCAAGTGCCGCAGAGGGAGAGAAGTATAACTGGTGTTAGTACCTACTGAATGAATTCCTTGATGAGCTACTTGAAGTACAGGTAAATGGAACTTATTTCCACTTCACATGGCTAATAGTTCTAATGGTGTTTGCCAGTTGGAAGGAACCAAAGGATTACGTCGGTGTGATTATTAATAAAGATGACTGCAGAGGACCACGCTATCAAAACCTATGGGCGAACCTAGATCCACAGAAGTAGCATGCAACGAATGAGGTGTTCCATACCTACTACCATCAACTATGTGATGTCATCACCATCATGCCACACATATCAAAAGAGAGAACAGGTAAATACATACAAACTATCAATTTTTATGCTAACATGTGGTGCATTGAAATCTCAACAAAGGCTCAAACGAAGAACATAGAATGGTTCGCGGGAAACTACCACATGACAGAGGAAGATATTGATCTTCTCATGAAAGAATGGCCTGTGCAGTATTGGATCAAGATATTTGATGTCCTAAGTGATGATGGCGAGGACAATCCAATCCCATGCCCCGTTACTGAAGAACCACCAAAGTGGAAGGAACCTGATAGTCCACTACACCCGAAGGGACCATGGAAAAAGTCCAAAGCAGGTAAGAAAAAGATTGATACAGTACTTAAAGAGGATGATTATGAAATAATCGCTCAGGTCGCCAATGAAAAATTGGAAGACATGATGATCGAGAAGGAGAAGAAAGAAAAGGTGCTTCATGAAACCTTGAAGGAGGTCATTAATACGTTGGAGGTGATTACAGAGAAATTTGAACATGTACAGCAGATATTTCTAGTGCAGAAAGACTCAAACTACAAGGTGAAGTCGGGAGGCACTCCGCAGAAACAAACACCGCAGTTGACTTTGGTGGCACCAATGAGGTCCCGCATTGTCCATTTACAACCATTAACAGTAAGGTTGCCGTTACCTAATGAAATAATGTTGGATACAAAGGATGTAGAGTGCGTGGAACTCAATCTTGTGAAGATTCTATTGCCAGGCCTACATTACTTGCAGTTGCAAGTTTTTGAAGAGATGCATGAGAGAACCATTGATGCAATGAAAGGGCAAGGAAAAATATAGACAAGCTACAAAGTGTTGGAGGAAACTAGCTCATAGAGAGCTATGGAGATTCAAGATGAACATGATCATCGAAAAAGGCTAGAATCCACGATCACTGTGATTGCGGATGAAATACCAGAATTTGAAGTACAAACAGAGCCCACGGATACTGTTATCAAGATGGGTCAGATGGTGAACAAACTTAAAGAAGACATAGATGACATGGAGATCAACCATGAAGTGGATATTTCTACATTAAAGGGTCAACTTGATTGAAAGATACTACCAACCGAAGTAGAAATAAGGGAGAAAGAGGTCAAAGATGCGACATAAAGCATAGCCATGGAAGTATCTAAATGTGAAATTTTATTAGAGGCGGCTTCAAAGACACTCACTACCCTTCAAGAAGACCCAGACTGGCTAGAAGCAAAGAATGCTCTCAAAGCTAAGCAGATAGAATTCAAAAAGTTGGATGACGAAGTTACAGCATTAGCACGAGAGTGACTCCCCAGATACAAACAGGTCATTGCACTGAAGAACGAAGTATTGAGATTAAGAGAGAAAGAGGCTGCAATTGGGGATAGAACACAACCCTTCCTAGACAAATCCAGCCTCATGTCACAAGAGATTGAGGACAAATTGAAAGAGTTGCGAGATGGTTAGTTGTAGGTGGAAGAGCAAGAAGGACAAGAAATAACACCTGAAATGTTAGAAACAGTAAGGCAAGTGAAAAAGGACACGAAGGAAGCAGTCAAGAAGTTGATTGTCGAATACAATGACTTCGCAACGTCAACCAGTCTAGTAGAGTAGGAATAGCTAAAAGATGCCGAAGTTGCAGGTGGCTCAGGGGTGAGCCACATGTAAGTGTTAGGGGCCTTTTGGGCCTGGCCCAAGGGGGTCAAATTTTGAACACATTAAGTTTTTGGGAACTGCAAAGTTGAGCGCAGCATGGATGGAGACTTTTTGTGAAAAATCTGTTTTAGAAGCTATGAGGAGAAGCGCAGCACAATTTTTGTATGCTGCGATGTTGCGTGCAGCGCAGTATCGGAGGTACTGCGAGGATGGTGCTACGACGATTACAACTCCATGATGTGCCACGTCGATGGAGATCCAGCCTAGCAGAGCGTTGGATGGAGGATGACAGTTAGTTCGGTTAGGTCACAGGAGACCTAGTTTTGGTAAAGATCATCGATAACTACCAAGCAGTGGGTAGGTGCAGATTGGGAGGTAGGTGACTGATCACACAAACAAAGCACTACTACTAATTGAACCAGTCATCGAAGGTCATGAAAGAAGGAACATCTCGATAGAAGAAAGCTGTTGGCACGCTTGACAGGGGGGCAGATAGCAATGTGTCTACATAGAGGATAGCTACAACTGAAGATCCGCTACTAGACACCTGCAGTCCAGTTTTGGGAAAACTGTGATAGTTTTGTAAACCTAAGGGTTTCTTCCTTCGTAAATGTACATGACCTACGGGTCATGATCTATAAATAAGGCAATGTGTAATGGAAAGGGTTAACTCTTCATTTTGTTGATTATTATTAAATACTACTGGATATGTAAGATTGGAGTGTTGTAAAGGCTCTGCAGCTGAGTGCGCAGAGACCTAATTTTGAGGAAGAAGAACGTCTGCAACTGAGTGCGCAGGGGAAGAATTGCTGTACCCTTTCCTAAGATAATAAACAACAGTTCTTGTGGACGTAGCTTCCCATCCAGGGGAGTGAACCACGTTAAACCTTGTGTAATGTGATTGTTGTGTATGATTGCTATTATTTTTTTACTTGAATTACTCACAGTGCATGCATAAAGTTACTATTATCTGATATATGTTTACTTTTATCTATGTTCACCACGGAAGGGATGAAATAAGATGTTAGTAGTTCATGTATGGATGAATGTTAACAATCAAGCACCTATAAGTCCTCGAATGAATGGATATATGAGATAACCACACAGTTATTTATTAAGGTTGAATTGTGATATCAAAGCACATAGCACCATGCATCTCACTCATTTGTATAAGTTATGATGTTTATCGGTCTAAATAATGATGAATGATTAAGGATTATCCAATAAGATTGAATAGAAGTGATTGGGTTGTTAAATTTTCAGAATTTACTTCAATATGATCTAGGATCTTAACTGAGAGAACAACATGTATAGCAAATCTACAGCATATCAATCATGGACACAATAATGCAAGCACACAAGAGACACAATAATACAACCAGAATACAAGAGATAGTCTTCTCCTAGCAGCAAAGCCTCCTCATCCACAACTGCGCCACTCTCCAAAGTGTGAGTGAGAGAATAGAATGTGTAAAATGAGAGAGACACACTCTCTATTTATACACTAACTTGACTTGACCTTTACTCAACTAGGTCGGCCTCAACTTAACCACTTAACATAATGCTGACTAGGCCGACCCCCACCAGGGTGGTCTAGTAACCCTTTGACCCACATGGCCGATCCCCAATAGGGTGGTCTAATAACCCTTTGACCCACATGACTTATACAGGGCCGACCCCAACAAGGTGGTCTAATAACCCATCAAGTATAAGTTACAACACTTACAATATAAATGATGACACTTCCGTATAGAGGAATAATAACATCTCTATAGGAATACAATATACATATATGTGAAATACATTCCGAAGTTACATATACATCAACACTCCCTCTTAACTAGGAAGGTATTTCTCGACACAGGTCTTCTAGCACAAGTCTTCTTCTCTGGATCATCGTCACTGGATAATCATCATCGAGTCATCATCACCATCACTACTGCTGCTATCTCAGTCAATCTTTGAATATACTCATCATAGGAAGTTCTACAAAGCTAGTCCTTTTTCATACTGGATGTAGGCCCACCACATGCAGGTCTTCATCATCTGTGTGAAAGGTCTGATAGAGGTGGCCTTTCAGGACTAATTTTATGTGCGGATTCAATACCGGAAAGAGTATCCAAGGAACATTTACGTGCCGTAGCACGACCAACAAGATATCTAAAGAGCATCCCAAGACTTATTACGAACACACGACTCAACCTCTTGGATCTCCAGGACTAATTACATGTGGATAGACAAAAACTTTAAAGAGCATCCCAGGAACATTTATGTGCCGCAGCATGACCAGCAAGATCTCTAAAGAGCATCCTAGGACTAATTACGAGCACACAACTCAACCTCTCGGATCTCCAGGACTGATTACATGTCTCCATAGCAATACCTCATCCCAGGACTGATTACGAGCACATAGCTCAACCTATCGGATATCTGAGGACTGATTACATACTACATAGCAATACCAGAAAGAGTATCCCAGGAACATTTATGTGCCGCAGCACGATCGGCAAGATCTCCTAGGACTGATTACATGCTATTTGCACAACCTGCCACATATCATCTCTGACCTCCAAGTATCAACCTGATACTCATGATCCAACGGATCATCATCGCACAAAGCATCATCCTGATGCTCATGATCACACTAATCATCATCACTGTATCATCCTGATACATATCATCTGGAGCAACACCCTAAAGCTCGTCATCATGATCATCCTAATCATACAATGCATCTACCTGATGCATACCAAGTATCTACCTGATACATATGATCATACATGATCCACCTGATCATACAATGTATACACCTGATACAAATACAAATACATGATCCACCTGATCATACATGATACATATCAACATACATGATCTACCTGATCATACAATGTATCCACTTGATACATATACAGATACATGGTCCAAGCATCGAACATGATGCACATACAAAATAAATACAAATGATCCGACCGATCATATCCAACATCCAACATGATGCGTACATACATATACATATAAATGATCCAATTGATCATATCCGACATCCAACATGATGTGTATACAGAACAGTAACAGGAGCATCATCCTGATGCTCATCATCCAACGCTTACATCCATAGCCATGTGAAGGATACTCCTTCCAACACGCTTGGAATGGCCTCTGCAAATGTGTCCATCACTTCTTCCTTGAAGTATCATCAATCCAAAGAACACCAAGCCTCTCAATGAAGTACTCGAACTTCACCCTGGCTAGTGGCTTCGTCAGCACATCTGTAATATGCTCATCCATTGCAATATATAGGAGCTTCACAGCTCCTCTCTGCACCATATCCCTGATATAGTGATATTTGATCTCTATGTGTTTCAACCTGTCATGAAACACTGGGTTTTCGGACAGCTTCACACAACTCTGGCTATCACAAAAGATACCAGTAGCGTCTAGCGGGAGATCAAATAACTCAGACAGTAGCTTCCGTAGCCATACTGCCTCACAACTAGCTGAACAGGCTACAACATACTCTGCCTCAGCTGTACTCAGTGCTACGCAGGACTGCTTCCTACTAAACCAAGAGATCACACCTGATCCCATAATGAAGTAGCACCCAAAAGTGCTCTTCTTTTCTGTAGCACTGCCTGCCCAATCTGATTCAACATAACCCTGCAGGTTAAACTTTTGATTCACTTCATACTTGAGCCCATAATCCACTATACCCTTCAAGTACCTCAGAACATGCTTTACAGCAACCAGGTGAACATCTCTCGGATCCGTCAGGAACTAGCTCAATGTGTTCACCGCAAAGCAAATATCTAGTCTTGTGTTCATCAGCTACTATCTAGTCTTGTGTTCATCAGCTACATAGAGGACCCAATCATCTGACGATACATCGTGACATCAACTAGATAAGATGAAGCATCACATAGAAGCTTCAGGTTTGATGCCATAGATGTGGCCATAGCCTTGCAGTCCATCATCCCGAACCTATTCAGGATCTCTATTGCATACTTCCCTTGTCCAAGGAAGATTCCATCTGCACTCTTCTAGACCTCCATGCCAAAAACAAATAGTCCATCATCCCCAAGTTCTTCATCTCGAACTCGGCAGCAAGCTTCCACTGTGTGTCGGAAATCAATCTATCTTCACCTGTAACTATTGATGTATATGTAACTTCGGAATGTATTTCACATATATGTATATTGTATTCCTATAGAGATGGTATTATTCCTCTATAAGGAAGTGTCGTCATTTATATTGTAAGTGTCGTAACTTATACTTGATGGGTTATTAGACCACCTTATTTGGGGTCGGCCTTGTATAAGTCATGTGGGTCAAAGGGTTATTAGACCACCCTATTGGGGGTCGGCCATGTGGTTCAAAGGGTTATTAGACCACCCTATTGGGGGTTGGCCCACTCAGCATTATGTTATGTGGTAAAGTTCGAGCCTACATGAGTTAGGTAAAAAGGGAAGTCAAGTCAAGTATAAATAGAGTGCGGGAGGCACTCTATTTACTCACTCACTTCTCACACATGCAATCAAGGAGGAGTGGCACACTTATGGAGGAGGAGGATCTTCTGCTAGGTTATGGCTATCTCTCTTGGTTGGTTGTATCATTGCTCTATCTATCTCTGAGGAAGTTATTGGGGTTTTTCACCTTTATGGTTTTCCCCAAGTAAATCGTTGTGTCTCTTGTGTGCTTGCATTATTGTCTCCATGATTGATATGCTGTAGATATGCTGTACATGTTGTTCTCTCAGTTAAGATCCTAGATCATATTGAAGTAAATTCAGAAAATTTAACATGGTATCAGAGCTAGCCTGAAAGAAGGCATGATATGGCATGTATGACACTTGTTGCACTTACGATGCTAAGGCTTGATATAGCAAAAACCAGTCATCGTAGAACTTTCGCTATAAATCCATTTTGGAGAAGTTTTCAGATCTGAAATTGTTACAGGACGAAGACTAAATCTCCAGGTACCTTGTGTCCAAAGGAAAACCTCTAATTCGTTGTACTTTGTGATTTATGGTCTGTACAATATAGGGTTTCTACCTCTTCCAGATCTGAGTCAAAATCAGGTGACCTTGGGAAAAAGGTCATATCTTGGGCTAGGAAGCTCCAAATGAAATTTTGTAAAAAGTGACAGGTAGTGGACAGTCTGTACTATCTCAAAAAACGTTTTCAGAGGCAGAAGTTGAACCAGTGACACGTGGAACTCTGTACAAGTTCAATCTCTTGTATTATCCCATAAACAGGTCATGTTGCGACACTTGGTATAACTCTATCTCAGAGAGTCCAATTGAGGTCAGACCTATCAGGATGGAAAGATAACAGGCCAAGATATCTCAGGAAAGTTTTTCAGAGGCCGAAGTTCAAACAGTGACACGTGGCATGCCGTACAAGTTCTCTCTTCTGTTTTATCCCAAAACAGGTCACGTTGCGACATTTGACATAACTCTCTCTCAGAGAATCCAATTGAGGTCAGACCTATCAGGATGGAAAGATAACAGGTCAGGCTATCTCAGGAAACTTTTTCAGACCCTGTGGATTGAAAAGTTTGGAGTTACACCAGAAACAATCAGGTACATATTTCTGTCAAAACAGAATTATTTTTGAGTACCTTCATTCATGGCTTCCGGAATTTAGGGCTTTGAAGAAAGTTGGAATTTTTGTAATCGGAGACCACGGATGAATGCTACTCATCAAAATAGAAATTTAGAGATCAAGATCAGAATTTTTGGTTGGGAAAAAGGCCAGGCTTGATCAAACCCTAGTTCGGGACTTTGATCAGAAAAGTGGAAAACTAGGGCTTCTGTAAAAATGGGAATTTTTGCAATCTGTGACCACGGCTGGAAGCTCCTCAGAAAAATAGAAGCTTAGAGCTTTGGATCAAACCTTTTGATGGAGCAAAAGAGTGGGATTCATCAAACCCCAGTTCAGGGTCACGTCCAGTGAATCTGAAAGTTTCAAAGGCAAAATTGAGGAGTAAAACTTTGCAGTTTTCAAATTCTGAATATACCAGTTTGATCAGCTCATCAAGGCGCATATTTCTATCCTTTCGGAAGTTTGAAATTCAAAGTTTGAATTTTTGGGGTTTCTCTGAAAAACCCATATCCAGCTCCAGGTCCAGTTCTTGCAAATCAAGTGGATTGGGTTAATCCTAGAAGAAGATGGATTGGTCACCTGCATAAGTGAAGAAGTTCCTGTCTCAGAGGGAGATGAGGATAAGGCCTTACATAAGAAGATTACAAGCGATCTTGACAGGTATGACTCATCGAGGTATGTTTCGATATTTGTCCATGATTAAGTTTATGGTATGTTTGTCTTCATGTTATTACGGTTAGTACAATTTTGATTTTAGATTTGTCGTATAACCTTAACAAAATTATGAATGCATGATAGAAGATATTCATTGGTTAGGGTGTTGACACTTATGATTGTACTAATGCATTATGGTGTTGTATGAGGTTTATGTTGTCTACTAACATGAAAGGTACACCAAGAAAGACAAATCATGTTCTGGTCCAAGAACATATGATCATGATAACATGAGGACAAAGATTCATCCATTGTCATGGATCTCATAGAAGATCCATTTACAAGGTATGTATAACTTGGTTTTGTAATAGTTAACCTATGAGATATACAGGTTACTAGCACAAGTCATTGAAGAAGAACAAGAAGACATCATGTGAGTATGTTAGACATAAATAGCTAGCATGCTAATCCAGGTATGTTTTTCCTATATCAAGATAGAATCCTACCTTGTGTTAGGATCTTATACTGTTGTTGATAATGATTATTCATGAAGTCATAGGTTTGAATAATCATGATTGTATGCATATTATGTTTCTTACCATAATTGATGATATGACTAACCAGAAGAATCATGATGGTATAGGTTTGAATAATCACAGGTTTTATGCATCTTATATCTCTTATCTTGATTGATGATTCAACTAACCTGAAGAGTCATAGGTTTGAGTAATTACAGGTTTAGACATGTTATGTTTCTTATGATTTGACTAACCATAAGAATCCTACATAAACCTTGAATGCTAATGCTTATTATTCTGTTTGAAATGATCATGACTATACATGCTTGAAATTATTGTGTTTTAATAGTATACTAATGAATGTATGATTTTATATGAAATCACAAGGATAACACAATCATGATACTAATAAGCATGCATAGGGACCAAGGATGAATATGAGTTCAAGAAAAGGTAATTCAAGAAGCAAAGATCAAGAGGGAGCACACTCCAGTTGCTCCTGCAAGAAAGCAAAGGAGCACACTCCAGTTGTTCCTACAAGAAAGCAAAGGAGCACACTCCAGTTGTTCCTGCAAGAAAGAAAAAGAGCACACTTCAGTAGTTTCTGCAAGGATGCATATATTCAGAGGGAGTTGACCATCTTTCTACATTCCACAACAGAAAGGTGTAGAAGAAGCTACTTCAGATTAGGACTCCAACAGCTCCTGTAAGGAAGCAAAGACTCAGAGGGAGTCCACCCAACAAACAAAGAAAGATAAGTATTTTAATCATCATTTCTTGCATGCTTGTTTGTTTAAATAATACTGTTCAATAATGTATACACTGATGTTCCTAGAATTAGGTTCTGTATTATGCATATTAGAATAGTTGCATTGATGAATAGTATACTCCTAATATGCATGGGTAAGTGGCCTATGGCACTGTACAACATTCCATTGCTACTTATCTAGAATGAAACCTCTTTGCTGACATGTTGGGAGTTGTGCACACTCTTAACAATGTTCTGGTAGAGATTGGAAGGCATCTAGAAAGTTACGGGATATGGATAAATGTTGTATTGAAACATTGGCTAAGATAATTGCATGACTGTATGACATATTTCTTTATGTGTAAGAATTTGTTCTAAAAACTATGAGATGTTTTCTAATCATGCAATTTAACTTGTTGTGTAGGAAAGATCGTATGCCATCTCCTACAAAAGAAGAACTACAACATTTGTTCAGCAACAAAATTATCTATTGGAGAAATTGAATTTCCCAGGATCTGGGATGAAGAAATGGAATGCCATGATCCGTCGATCATGAAGAATGATGTTTGGGATGTAGTCCCAAGACGTGAAGAGAAGTTTGTTATGAATTCCAAATGGAACTATCAGATCAAGCATGTTGCAGATGGCGGCATTGAGAAATAGAAAAGTGATGAAATAGAAGATGCACCAGATGGATTTCAAGATAGCATGGTGTAGTCATATATGTGTGCAGAACTTGGTATGGTAGGATAGACATCTTTCTATCTAGTTTGGGCTTTACCAAGAGTAAAGCGGATTCCAACCCTTACTACAAGGTTGAGGAAGGAAATCTAGTGATACTACTTTTGTATGCAGATAACCTGTTTGTTACAGGTGAAAATAGATTGATTGCCGACACGCAGCGGAAGCTTACTACCGAGTTCGAGATGAAGAACTTGGGAATGATGCACTATTTTTTTTTGGCATGGAGGTGTGGCAGAGTGATGGAATCTTCCTTGGACAAGGGAAGTATGCAGTAGAGATCCTAAAGAGGTTCGGGATGATGGACTGCAAGGCTATGGCCACACCTATGGCATCGAATCTGAAGCTTCTATGTGATGCTTCATCTGAGCCAGTTGATGTCTCTATGTATCGTCAGATGATTGGTCCTTGATGTACTTGACGAACACGAGACCAGACATTTGCTTTGCTGTGAACACATTGAGCTAGTTCTTGACGGATCCAAGGAGTGTTCACCTGGTTGCTGTAAAGCATGTTCTGAGGTACTTGAAGGGTATAGTGGATTATGGGCTCAAGTATGAAGCAAATCAAAAGTTTAACCTACAGGGTTATGTTGATTCAGATTGGGTTGGCAGTGCTGCAAATAGAAAGAGCACATTTGGGTGCTGCTTCAGTATGGGATCAGGTGTGATCTCTTGGTTTAGCAGGAAGCAGTCCTGCGTAGCACTGAGTACAGCTGAGGCAGAGTATGTTGCAGCCTGCTCAGCTAGTTGTGAGGCAGTATGGCTATGGAAGCTACTGTCTGAGTTATTTGATCTCCCGTTGGAGGCTACTGGTATCTTCTGTGATAACCAGAGTTGTGTGAAGCTGTCTGAGAACCCAGTGTTTCATGACAGGTCGAAACACATAGAGATCAAATATCACTATATCAGGGATATGGTGCAGAGAGGAGCTGTGAAGCTCCTATATGTTGCGACGGACGAGCAGATTGCAGATGTGCTGACAAAGCCACTAGCCAGAGTGAAGTTCGAGTACTTTAGAGAGAGGCTTGGCGTTCTTCAGATCGAGGACACTTCGAGGAAGAAGTGATGGACACATTTGCTGAAGCCATTCCAAGCATGTTGGAAGGAGGATCCTTCACATGGATGTGGATGTAAGCGCTGGATGATGAGCATCAGGATGATGTTCTGGTTTCTGCTTGATATGATCAGTTGGATCATTTATGTATGTATGCATCATGTCAGATGCTGGATATGATCAGTTGGATCATGTGTATGTATTTTGTATATGCATCATGTTGGATGCTTGGACCATGTATCTGTATATGTATCAGGTGGATACATTATATGTATCAGGTGGATACATTGTATGATCAGGTGGATCATGTATGGTGATATGTATCATGTATTTGTATCAGCTGGATACATTGATGATCAGGAGGATCATGTATGATGATATGTATCAGGTAGATACTTGGTATGCATCAGGTAGATGCATTGATGATCAGGTGGATCAGGTATGATGACATGCAGCAGGATGTTGCAGTGATGATCAGGATGATCATAGATGACGAGCTTCAGGATGTTGATCCAGATGACATGCAGCAGGATGTTGCAGTGATGATCAGGATGATCATAGATGACGAGCTTCAGGATGTTGCTCCAGATGACATGCAGCAGGATGTTGCAGTGATGATGATCAGGATGATCATGGATGCATTGGGATGATGTATGGTGAGTATCAGGATGATACTCTATGGCCGTGGATCAGGTTGTGCACATGAGCATGTAATCCGGTGCCCTGGGAGATTTGCAGATGGTCTTTCGAGGTTTTGCCTATGGCATGTAATATCGGTGCCCTGGGACATCTGGCAAATGCTCTTTCGAGGTTTTGCTCTGGGAGGACATGTAATTCGGTGCCCTGGGAGATCTGCAGATAGTCTTTCGAGGTTTTGCCTATGGCATGTAATAGCGCCCTGGGATATCTGGCAGATGCTCTTGCGAGGTTTTGTCCTATGGCATGTAATTTGGGCCCTGGGAGATTTCAGGTCGAAGTTGTGTACCCGTAACATCCTGAGATGCTCTTTCGAGGTTTTGCCATGACCACATGTAATTTGTGCCCTGGGAGATTTCAAGTCGGAGTTGTGTACCCGTAACATCCTGAGATGCTCTTGCGAGGTTTTGTGGTGACCACATTTAATATCACCCTGGGAGATCCTTCAGGTTGGAGTTGTGTACCCGTAACATCCTGGGATTCTCTTTTGAGGTTTTGTGGTGGGGTCACATGTAATAGCGCCCTGGGAGATCCTACAGGTCGGAGTTGTGTACCCGTAACATCCTGGGATGCTCTTTCGAGGTTTTGTGACGCACGTAATAAGTCCTGAGGATTCCACCGTATGGCCAGTGATGACGAAGACCTGCAGGTGGTGGGCCTACATCCAGTATGAAAAAGGACTGGCTCTGTAGAACTTCCTATGACGAGTAGATTCAGAGACTGATTGAGATAGTAGTAGCAGTGACGATGATGATGACTCGATGACGATTATCTAGTGACGATGATCCAGAGAAGATGACTTGTGCTAGAAGAACTGTGCTGAGAAATACCTTCCTAGTGAAGAGGGAGTGTTGATGTATATGTAACTTCGGAATGTATTTCACATATATGTATATTGTATTCCTATAGAGATGGTATTATTCCTCTATAAGGAAGTGTCGTCATTTATATTGTAAGTGTCGTAACTTATACTTGATGGGTTATTAACTTATACTTGATGGGTTATTAGACCACCTTATTTGGGGTCGGCCCTGTATAAGTCATGTGGGTCAAAGGGTTATTAGACCACCCTATTGGAGGTCAACCATGTGGGTCAAAGGGTTATTAGACCACCCTATTGGGGGTCGGCCCACTCAACATTATGTTATGTGGTAAAGTTCGAGCCTACATGAGTTAGGTAAAAAGGCAAGTCAAGTCAAGTATAAATAGAGTGCGGGAGGCACTCTATTTACTCACTCACTTCTCACACATGCACTCAAGGAGGAGTGGCACACTTATGGAGGAGGAGGATCTTCTGCTAGGTTATGGCTATCTCTCTTGGTTGGTTGTATCATTGCTCTATCTATCTCTGAGGAAGTTATTGGGGTTTTTCACCTCTATGGTTTTCCCCAAGTAAATCGTTGTGTCTCTTGTGTGCTTGCATTATTGTCTCCATGATTGATATGCTGTAGATATGCTGTACATGTTGTTCTCTCAGTTAAGATCCTAGATCATATTGAAGTAAATTCAGAAAATTTAACAGTAACAAACAGGTTATCCCCATACAAAAGTAGTATCACTGGATTTCCTTCCTCAACCTTGTAGTAAAGGTTGGAATCTGCTTTACTCTTGGTAAAGCCCAAACTAGATAGAAAGCTGTCTATCCTACCATACCAAGTTCTGAACATATATAACTCCTTGTCGTGTGTCTTAGAACCAAGTGGCTGCTCCACATACACTCCTTCTTCAACTGCACCATTCAATAAAGTTGTCTTGAAATCCATATGGTGTATCTTCCATTTCATTATTGCAACTATTCTAATATGCATAATACACAACCTAATTCTAGGAACATAAGTATATACATCATTGAATAATATTATGTAAGAAATGACAATTCAAATACTTATCTTTGTTTGGTTGCTGGGTGGACTCCCTCTAAATCTTTGAAACTCCATTTTGATGTGGATTGTGAGAAGTGGTCAACTCCCTCTGAATATCTGCATCCTTGTAGAAACTACTGAAGTGTGCTCCTTTTCTTTCTTGCAGGAACTAGAGTGTGCTCCCTCTTGATCTTTGCTTCCTGGATTACCTGTCCTTGAACTCATATCCATCCTTAATCACTATGCATGCTTATTAGTATCATCATTGTGTTATCCTTGAGGTCTCATACATAATCACACATTTATTAGTATAATCTTAATACTATCAAAACACAATAATCTTAAACATGTATAGTCATGATCATTCACAGATAATAAACATTAGTATTCAAGGTTTCAGGGAAGTCTTCTTTTACTCATGCATATTCTTATTTGATCATAGGAATCCTTTGATTAGTTAAATCATCAATGCATAAACCTATGATTACTCAAACCTATACCTTCATGATTCTTCTGGTTAGTCATATCATCAATTATGGTAAGAAACATAATATGCACACAACCATGACTATTCAAACCTATGACTTCATGAATAATCATTATCAACAACACAACAGTATAAGATCCTAACACAAGGTAGGATTCTAGCTTGATATAGGAAAAACATACCTGGATTAGCATGCTAGCTAGTTATGTCTAACATACCCACATAATGTCTTTTGGTTCTCTTCAGTGACTTGTGCTAGTAACCTACATGTATCATAAGTTAACCATTGTAGAACCAAGTTATACATACCTCGTAAGTAGATATTCTTATGTGATCCATGACAATGGATGAATCTTTGTCTTCATGTCACCATGATCATATGTTCTTGAAGTAGAACATGATTTATCTTTCTTGGTGTACCTTTTATGTTAGCAGACAACATAAACCTCATACAACACCATAATGCATTAGTACAATCATAAGTGTCAACACCCTAACCAATTAATATCTTCTATCAGGCATTCATAATTTTGTTAAGGTGATAAGACAAATATAAAATCAAGATCATACTAACTGTAACAACATAAAGACAAACATACCATAAACTTAATCATGAAAAAATATCGAAACATACCTCGATGAGTCATACCTATTGAGATCGCTTGTAATCTTCTTATGTAAGGCCTTAGCCTCATCTCCCTCTGAAACAAGAACTTCTTCACTTATGCAGGTGACCAATCCATCTTCTTCTAGGATTAACCCAATCCACTTGATTTGAAAGAAATGGACCTGGAGCTGGATTAGGGTTTGTTAGAGAAACCCCTAAAATTCAAACTTTGAATTTCAAACTTGTAAAAGGATAGAAATATGCACCTTGATGAGCTAATCAAGCTGGTATATTAAGAATTTGAAAACTGCAAAGTTTCACCCCTCGAAATTGCCTTTTAGATTTCCTGATTCACTGGGGAGGACCCTAAATTAGGGTTTGAGTTTCTCGAAGCTTCACCCAACCAAAGGATTTGATTCAAAACTCTAAGCTTCGAATTTTCTGAGGAGCTTCCAGCCGTGGTCACAGATTTCCAAAATTCCAATTTTTGTAGAAGCCCTAATTTTTCATCTTTCCGATCAAAGTCCCGAACTGGGGTTTGATCAAGCCTGACCTTCTTCCCAACCAAAAAATATGATCTTGGTCTCTAAATTTCGATTTTGATGAGTAGCATCCAGTCATGGCCTCTGATTACAAAAATTCGAACTTTTTTCGAAGCCCGAAATTCCGGAAGCCATGAATGAAGGTACTAAAAAATAATTCTATTTTGACAGAAATATGTACCTGATTGTTTCTAGTGTAACTCTAAAATTTTCAATCCACAGGGTCTGAAAAATTTTCCTGAGATAGCCCAACCTGTTATCTTTCCATCCCGATAGGTCTGACCTCAACTGGATTCTCTGTGAGAAAGTTATGCCAAGTGTCGCAACGTGACCTGTTAATGGGATAATACAGGAGAGCAAACTTGTACGACGTTCCACGTGTCACTGGTTCAACTTCGGCCTCTGAACAATTTTTCTGAGATATTAATGTCTATATACTACCTATCGATTTTTACAAAATTTCATTTGGAGCTTCCTATCCCAAGTTATGACCTTTTTCCCAAGGTCACCTAATTTTGACTCAGATCTGGAAGAGGCAGAAACCCTATATTGTACATATCATAAATCACAAAGTAAAATGAATTAGAGGTTTTCCTTTGGACACAAGGTATATGGCGATCTGATCTTCGACCTTTAAAAGTTTCAGATCCGAAACCTTCGCCAAAATGAATTTATAGAGAAAGTACTATGATGACTGGTTTTTGCTATATCAAGCCCTAGCATTGTAAGTGCAACAAGTGTCATACATGCCATATCATGCCTTCTTTCAGGCTAGCTATGATACCATGTTAAATTTTCAAAATTTACTTCAATATGATCTAGGATCTTAACTGAGAGAACAACATGTACAACAAATCTACAACATATCAATCATCGACACAATAATGCAAGCACACAAGAGACACAGAGTTTACTTGGGGAAAACCATAAAGGTGAAAAACCCCAATAACTTCCTCAGAGATAGATATAGCAATGATACAACCAGAATACAAGAGATAGTCTTCTCCTAGCAGCAGAGCCTCGTTCTCCACAAGTGCGCCACTCTCCAAAGTGTGAGTGGGAGAATAGAATGTGTAAAATGAGAGAGACACACTCTCTATTTATACACTAAGTTGACTTGACCTTTACTCAACTAGGTCGGACTCAACTTAACCACTTAACATAATGCTGACTAGGCTGACCCCCACTAGGGTGGTCTAATAACCCTTTGACCCACATGACTTATACAGGGTTGACCCCAACAAGGTGGTCTAATAACCCATCAAGTATAAGTTACAACACTTACAATATAAATGACGACACTTATGTATAGAGGAATAATAACATCTCTATAGGAATACAATATACATATATGTGAAATACATTCCGAAGTTACATATACATCAACATGGGTCTCATATACGACCACGCAGTCTAGTTGACACGCCGATCCATAAGAAGTGTTGTGCAATAAGCCATGGATAACTTATCGTCGTAGAGTGGAATTAATCCCACTAGACAGATAGTGAATGCATTGGGTGCACAAGCATCCGTGCTCCCTGCGAAATTTAACACAGAGTAAAAGACCTCACACAGTCACTAACTACAGTACACAATCTATCACCACACTGTGCATTAACCTACTGAAACATTCGCATCACAAGGTTGTAGAAACCTTCTTCTGCAACCACCCCGTCAGCTTCGCCTCGGGTGAGACCCTAGGCTGCTTATAGCCTATTTCCAAAAGGGCCGGTGAATAGGGGTTTTGTTGGTATCTTGCACCATGAAGTACCTGGGTCTACATTAGAAAACCTCTAGATCATAAGGAAGACCAACAATGATCCCAGGAATTATGTTGAACCTACACTGCTTCTGGTTCTTAGAGAAAGTATCAGAGAGTGACTGGAAGCAAATTGCACTCTAATACCATGTGAAAATCAATTCACATGTAGATATACACTCACAATAAATTCTTCACTCAATTGGTAACCAAGGATTGCACAATACATTGAAAATTGAGACAAAATTGATGCACACAATAAAACTCTATTGCATAATTTTACATCAACCAGACTTTGGCAATGGAGTGTCTATCAAAATATATAAATACGTATGAAAATAAATAGTCTAAGGAGGCATTTTATCAGCTCACAAAAATCAGCGTTACAACTAAGAAAAATATCCATCAATGGCAACATCATCTTTCCAACTCAGTCAAGAAGCTCATGAATTCGCAAAATACGATATGGTAGCCTATGTCTAATTAAAAAGAGGAAGTATGATGGCTTTCGAAGATAAAATCAGGGAGGATGTGTTTGCGAAAAATATATCAACTTGGTATGACCAAGAAGGCACCCTTGCTTTATCCTTAGTCAATTGAAAAGCAAAGCATGCTACTTTTATAAGCAGAAAAAACAAGGCAAAACTTCTAAAAGTTGGATATGCACTCTTAGTATTCAGAACAGTCATAAAAGTAGGAAGAAAGCTATTAAGGGCACACAAGTGGATAACTATGTAGTGGTCAAACAAGGCATAATGTGGCCGACAACCTAATCTAACACCTAGGAAAGCATTAAAAACATGTAATAACTTATATAATAACTCTAGATAGGTTTATTTTATTCTAACAATAAATCCATTGATACAAAACCTCTGTTAAAAAATCATTTGTCCGTAAAGATAGAGTTTTTAAGCCTACATCCCAAATCATGCAAAGGGTAACTAATATTCCCTAGCGCAAAAAGGAATGATCTTGAAAAGAAACAACAAGATAGAATTTCCATTCCTTTTGATATTGAGTATGATTTAGAAAATCAAAATCCCAGTACCTCTGTCTGAGCTAGCCAAAAACTCTACTTATCAAAGGAAACTTGAGAATCTACTAAACATAGCAAGGCCAACTATCCATCATAATACCCTTAATGTTTCATATGAGAACTCTACTATTTCAGTGGGGCCTCAAGTAGAAGGAGAAAGGGATGACCATACAACTCCATTCTATATAACTCTAGGTATGCAAGAAAAATTGCCTCATAATTTCATGTTAGACTCGGAATATTCCTATAATCTAATTCCAAAAGTTATTATGGAACAATTAGACTTAAAGATTACTATAAAGTTGTCATTGATGTAAACAAGGTCAATAGATCTATGCCATGATCTTATAAGATTGTTGAGTGATGTTTTCATTGATGTCAAAGTGGTAGTGATGATGATGTGGAAATGGTAATGGATATATGGAAAGGATGATGATGATGATATGCCAGTGATGATGATTATGATGTGGCAATCGTAATGATTATAGGGAAATGATGATGATGATATGGTAGTGATAACAGGATATTGGTTGAAGCCTTGAAGAGCTTTAAAGGAGCCTTTACATAGGTGTATATAGCTACGATTTGGTTCCCTCATGGCATAGCTATTAAGCATGGCCCTCATGGGATGAGATAACATTTTGATGCTTCCACATGCCGAATTCATGTGGTACACAAATGGATCAAGCCCCTAAAGACATTGAAGATGCCCCTAAAATGACGGTGATGTATCCACATGACCATGATGACCCTAAATCCATTGAGGATGACCATAAAGTGATGATGATGTGTTGACCTGACCATTGCCACTTTTAATTGTACACAAATGTATCGATACCTGAAAGAAATGATCATATGTCCATCTAAAGTGTCTTGTAGAAGTGTTCAAGAAGTCAATCAATAAGCCCCTAAAGTGATGATGTGTCCACATGAAGTGAAGTGTAAAACTTTATGTTGTGGGAAATTATACCATTTTGGGTGAAATCCTTTGAGGTTGTGGACTAGGACCAATGTTTAGAAATAGAAAGAAAATGTGATAACCCCAAAGTAGATCCTGCAAGGATTTGTTACAGCAAAGAGAATAAAAAAAAAAAAAAATGACTAAAAATTATAAAAGGGGGCAAGAGGATGCAAACTGCATCAAAGAACCAATGCATACACCACTTTAGATTACCCAATAGTTAAGAAAATACTTTTAGTTTCACCTACGAGGTGAAGTATTCAAAGAAAAGACAACATTATCACTTAGGGAGGTCTATTTTGTTCACACTAGATGCTACATAGCTAAAATAGCCAATGGAGAGAGGCCGTTTCCCCTTGAAGGAAAGATGCAAAGGAGCTTGGCGAATGCCAAACTATGAAAGATATGGGCTATGAGGAAGCCCCAATCGAATTTCTGTAGCATAACCTTTCTATTGGTTTCTCTTATAATATGCATGCCCATGGATTCCTTTTATAGGCCAAGAGGTGTCCAAGAAACAACTAGAACCAAGTGTGAACCCATTAAATCCATGAATTGTCTCCAAAGTACACAAACGGGGGGAATTCAATGAAACCAGGTATATAAGGAGAACAAGTACAAATATTTGGAGGTGATAGGACTTTGATGAGCCTTCCATGCACCCCGGGTGGTTGCGGTCCCACTGTTTTGATAGTTGTGTAGATATCAAAGGAAAACTCATGCAGGTGTCACGCATGCATATAACTAGTAACATGCATAGTCGCACACCTAAACATATATTAGGATGTGCGATCATATATTTTGACTATCCTTCGACATTTCTAGACTCATATTTATTTTTGGATATGATGAGGATGTCTCCAGTGGGCTACATGTTATATGTCTATGACGCCTTATTGTGAGAATTGCAAAAATGTCCCATGTGTGTGAGATTTATGAGTTAACAGATGCCCCTTGATGTATGAGGTACAAAGGGTACTATATGGATGATAATGAATCATCATTTCTCTTTTTCTATCTATTGGAACATTTAAAAACCCATTCCATACTTAGGATATATTTTATTAGTCATCTAGATTAATTTTCCTAGGCATTGACTATGTAGTTTGTCTAGTTTTTGTCTGTTATGCCTCCATATGCCATCTTGAGTTACTAGGGTGAATTTGTATAGATTCTAGATAATATTTCCTAAGATTCTATCTGATTTTATTCTATTCTTGAGTTAGAAAGGTTCCTTCCTCCTTTAGATAGCATTATCCTACTTTTCTGCTTTCTAGTGGATAAGGTAAAGCTAGTTTGACTTGGAAACTATATCTACTTGACCAATTCGACCTACACCTCTTTATTCTCTCCACAATCCTTCATGACATTCCATTTTCAATACTAATTATCTTCCATACCATATTTATCCAATTCGAGAGCCTTTAGATTAATTTGAAAAGTGATTTTGACACCTAGGGGGTTTTTATGCTTTTAGTAAGCCTTCCTTTTTTGTGCTTTACAACTTTCCTTCAATGAATTATATTTTATCTCTTGAGATGTATTATATATTTTATGCATATTGATGAATAACACAAGATATGATATTTCCATCAATTGAGTTCTTTCTCTTATGTTCATGCTTCAATATTTCTTCTTATTCTTGCATATCTTTGAATAAATTATTGTGAGGACTTAATTGCTTCAATATCCTTGGCTATTAGAACTATTTCATGGTATTGAACATATTTAGAATTATCACATGGTATAAGAGCATGGGAGATATTTATTAAATTAGTATTTCATTATAATATTTCAGAGAGTTTGTTTTGTAGGTACTGCAGATCAAATGGCAGAAATTTATTCAATACATACAGTTGTTGAAGATGAAGACTTCCACATCTCTCTCTTATTCTCCCATAAATATTCTATTCTAAATTATGAGCAAGATAATCCAATTTATGCTCTAGAATATGAAGAGGTTCTTGAATCCTCTCTTTCACATGAGTCTGCTAGTGTGTATAATGATGATCTTCTGAATGTTTTAGAGGTTAGATCAGAATTTGGAGGTGATGCATTCACCCTCCTTGATCACATACTTCTTATGCACTTATATATGATCATTGTCATATGTTATCAAAGTTTCACCGAATATGGAGGACACTACCATTCTCCTGGGTTCAAGTCATAGGCATATTTTGGTAATTTTGGTTCTAATCTCACCCCTCCTGGTTCAAAGGAGATCTCAAGGAAAAATCTATCAATTCTTGGAGTTGATTTAAATTACACTTCCAATGATAAGAGGTTGATTTTCAAGAGAAACCATATCTGATTGGAGCTTATCCTACCTCAATTGGTTCGAAATTCAAGTTCCAAAATGGTCTACATATTCATGGACTTGATATGTTCAAGAGCAAGTTCAGAGAGCCTCCAGTTTCGCTTGCATCCACTGATGGAGAATTAAAGCACATGACTTTCGAGCATGATCCACTTCTTCCCAAGAGGAATATACCTCCAGACATATTATCAAGTCCACACCTACTTGATTTTTGAGCAACAACAACTTTTGGTGTGCACATGCCATTTTTTTAGGGAGGGTTTTATTCCCATGAGGTTTTGCCTGTTTCCTTAGTTTTCTTGGAATAATATTTGTAATGGGATGACCATAAGCCTTGTTTCTTGGGACCTACACATACAGTTAGGATTAACGTGGGGTGTTGGAACATTTAAAAATACATTCCATACTTAGGATATATTTTATTAGTCATCTAGATTAATTTTCCTAGGTGTTGACTATGTAGTTTGCCTAGTTTTTGTCTTTTATGCCTCCATATGCCATCCTGAGTTACTAGGGAGAATTTGGATAGATTATAGATAATATTTCCTAAGATTATGTCTGATTTTATTCTATTTTCTGAGTTGGAAAGGCTCCTTCCTACTTTAGATAGCCTTATCCTACTTTTTCTTCTTTCTAGTGGATAAGGTAAAGCTAGTTTGACTTGGAAACTATCTCTTCTTGGAAAATTCAACCTCCACCTCTTTATTCTCTCCAAAATTATTCATCACATTCCATTTTCATCACTCATTATCTTCCATACCATATTTATCCAATTCTTGATCCTTTAGACTAATTTGGAAAGTGCTTTTGACAGCTAGGGGGTTTTATGCTTTTAGTAAGCCTTCCTTTTTTGTGCTTTACAACTTGCCTTCAAGGAATTCTATTTTCTCTCTTGATATGTATTATATATTGTATTCATATTGATGAATAATATAAGAGATGATATTTCCATCAATTGATTTCCTTCTCTTATGTTCATTCTTCAATAGTTTTTCTTATTCTTGCATATATTTGAATAAATTCTTGTGAGGACTTCTTTGCTTCAAGATCCTTGGATATTAGAATTCTTTCATGGTATTGAACCTATTTAGACTTCTCACACAATCTAGTTTTCTTAGACATTGTGAAGAATGTATGAATGATTAGTTTCCTTCCGTGGGGGAATATTGTTGGTAAAGTCGTAACAAAGAATAATGTTTTATAAAAACAAGGTGTGCATGCCCATGCTCTTAAAAATATATCAAAGTGGATACAAAAAGAGACTAAGGGGCCTAATGAATATAATGTTGGAACATGGATGATAAAATTCAATCCATGCAAGAGTAACTAAACCTGGAAATGTTGTTACAGGTGTTGAAGAAGCGGTACTATTGATAACCATGATAATCCCAAGATGCTGGGGGGCCAGAATATGAGTAAGGGTGTTGGATGTGGCACCTTACTCAATGTCTATGATCATGATTTGTAAATGTGAACATTTATACCTTCGAAATGTATGAATCTATTTGATGCGATAGATGTGTTGACGTCAACCATAGGAGAGACTACTAAGTTAGGAAGCACGAAGGGCTCTCCCTACTTAGTTCGAGGTGATCCTTTATAGTGATTGAAAGGGAATCCAATGTACAACTACAAATAGTTCAACTCTTGGAATGTATGGATTTGATGTTGACAAGAGATTAAGTACATGATAAGATGCGTATCTTATCCTAAGAACCAAGATCATTTTGTGACCATTTGTTGGACTCATAGATCTGACACAAGACTGGCTGGTAAGCGTGAGGCTCATGAATTCCTTTGATCGATGTCAATACAGGAGTAATGGATGGAAACATTATTCAAATAAATGTACAAAGTGTAAAATAAAGATGCAAACTATTGATGAAGGGCCTTTCAGGGTGCATGACACTGAGGGTGGAAATGAATGGCAAAAGGCATAATGTTGGGGATGGAAAAACTTAAGAACATCGATAAAAGGCGACTAAGGGTTGCTACCAAGAGAATAGTGATGTTCCCAATTTTTTCAAAAGACTAGGGAATAGTTTGTACATAAAGAATAATTGGTGGGTTCCCCATGGTTTTGGAGCTATCAGGGAACCAATTTGATGACGAGTGAGATTCCCATGGTTTTGGGTGAATGAGGGAATACATTTGATGATGGGAAAAGTCCCTCGGTTTTGCGTGAGTCAGGGAAATTTTTCCATAATGATGTGTGAGTTGGTTTAAAATTGCGAAGATGGGTTCCCCATGAATCAATGCTATGTAGGGTGTTCCTACAGGAATGGATGAATAGGATTGGTTGTTGCTGAGTGTGGGGGGCCCATCGAAGTCTTGGTAGGGGTGGTGGTACTAAGAAGATTGCAGATGGTGGAGTGATTATGGAGGTATGACTGGTAAACAATGTTTCTTGGTCGTAATTGTAAACACCGAAAAAATGCTCACTAGCTCATCTCCCTAGCCACATGACCCATTTGTCCATTTTTTCCACCATTTAGCCTCCAAAACCTCCAAAAACCTTCAAATGGTCATCAAAAAGGCCAAAATCAATCTTTTTCTCCTCAAAATAATTAAATTTCCTCAAAAATTGCCAAAAACCCTCCAAAAGGGCCAAAAATTCCAAAAAATCAAATAAAAGGGAATAAAAATAAAAAAAATTAATTCAAAAAGGGAAAAAGAGGGAAAAAGAGGGAAAGAAACCCTAAACCAATAACCAAAACCATGTATAACCAAATACCATGGGTCAGTACTCCACCATTCAAAAAACGTATAAATAGGTGATGGAGGCCCCCTATTATTCATCCACAATCTACTCTACCCTTATGCTGCCCAAATCACTCCTGAAACCCTAAGCTCACCATTTGAGTGAGCCATTTGGCCATTCCCTATTGCATTAGTAGAAGAGAAGGAGAACTTGGAGCATTGGAGCAAATCGTCCCTATGGCTGCACAAGCTCCACCAACCTCACCATTGAGGTACAATTTTATGTAAAACTCCATTTTCAAGTTAATGAAAAGATATGGTTCTCTTCTATATTTGTTTTTCATAGGAAATCAATGAATGTTTATTGTTTACTATTTTTACTACAAATTTACTTGTTAAGCATCCATGCACATGTTAGATTAGTTTTTACCATTTATATTACATTTTTTACTATTTTCTCGAACTACTACTAAGGAGTCCATTCTCATTAGTAGGTGTTCATTTGCACAAGCTGGGGTGAAAACCCTAGCTACAGTTTTGGTGACTCCACTAGCTTGAATCTATGGTTAAATTTCTATTGAAGTTTTTGTTTTAGTTTTTATTTTGGTTTAATATTGTAGATCTAGTTTACCCTTAAGCCTGTCACTTGCAGCCCAAGCCCTTTGTTGTAACTGCAAAACTTGTAGTCCCCATTTTTTTTTTCTGTTCGACCACTATTTTTGGCAATCATTTTTCACAATGGAAAATGACATTTTTCACCCCACAGTCACGTTCCGGATCGCAGTTGTTCCACCCTAAAATGTGGTCTACAAATCGACTCCTTATCTCACAGCTGTGACCCAGATTGCAGGTTCCAGGCCTCTACCAACGACCCCGACCGTGTCATTTGATTTCCCCATTGCAGCCCCCGACCGTCGAACCCTATCCCATCCCCATGATCAAGATCGTGTTGTTTTTCCTGTGTCTCGCGGCCTAGATCGCTTTGTTTTTCTTGTGTCCCGCGGCCCCTACATTCTCATCTCATCTACCGGCCACCCCCTTTTTTCAGCTTCACGCGACCTCGACCGCAGACCCAACCCCTCTACCTGCGGTTTGCATCGTAGCTGCTACCCTCACTCCCGCAACCCTCAAATGCAGACTCAACCACTCTACACATTGTTCACGCTGCGACACCTACCCTCTCTACCATGGCCCTAGACGCCGCTCTGTACGTCCCACCTGCGGCCCCCTATCGTAGGACCAGTCCCAATATCAGCAACCCAAACCGCATATCCTAGCGATGAACCTGCGAGCTAGTTTGTGGCATCCATCCCCTTAGCCGCGGCCTAGATCACATAAACCAACATGAAACCCGAGGCACAGGCCGTTGGTGTCATCTAGACAATTGAGTGCTAGATCGCCAGTTTCGGCCCAAAACCCACGATCAATTTTCTAAGTTTTTTACCCATTTTTGCCCAGATTTTTCTGCACCTGAACAACCCCCTGTTTTTCCTGCAGCACAAGTTATTCTTTAGTTTTTTTATGTTATTTTCTTCACTATACCACTTTACATATTTTCAGCATTTCCATTGAAAAGAACATTTTAGCATTTACAGTTAAATTTCAGCATTTACATTTGTTAGATAGTTTCCCAAGCATGGCATTTTGTTGGGTACATCATCTCACTTACACACACTCTGTCACCTTAATTCAATTGAGCCATAAATTTACTTAACTCAACCAAATTTCTAACCCCACTTGGGGAACATCGAAGAAAATCGTAGTTGGGTAGGACAGGGGGGATAGGCATCCAAATAACACCCGTCGGTCATTTACACTTGAGACATAGAATTTTTCCATTAGGGTACCAAAATTCCCTATTACTTGTTGGTACAGTTATACACCAATTTGTTGGAAAATGCCTTTCCCTTAGGAGGGAAAGTCATGAGACTGGTTCCAAAGGACTACATGGAATGCCGCACTACACCTAGTTCCGAATGACACCTACTCGTTGTCCTTATTGCATTCCCATATTTGGGGTGTAGAAACCAAAGGACTGAGACAACGAATGCTTTTTCGAGACGTACCATGAACAACATAGCCTAGTTTCCATTCTCTAGGATTCTTTTACCCGGAGTCCCTCTCGGTAGGGGGATATCCTTAGCAACTTGATTCTGCTTTGCATATTTTCTGACTTGGATTTCATCACCTTACAGAGGATACGTCTGGTTTGAGCTAGCCTACCTGTTCGTTAGGTGTTTGCATGCTCCCTTACCTCCCTTGGTTTCGCGCATACACCATTTTTTCTTTATTAGGATCTGTTTTCCTGTTGGTATTGTGACCACTTTTTCTTGTCGCTCTGCTTACCATAGCACAGTTGTTATAGTAAGCGTTTTGAGCTTGTTGTTGGCCTAAGTGCCATATTTTTTGCGCTCCCCTTCTACACACTCGGCTGCATTAGGGTTTTTGATCTTTTTCACTTGCCACAACCTGCCAGTATTACTATCTTTATGTCACCATTGAGTCCCCGAGACATTATCGACTCTTCCAAGGAGAGCCTCCACGACACTTTTCACTTGACACCACTTGTCACAGGTGTAGAGCCTCATCAATTGACACCACCCGTCACATCCACAAAGCCTTGTCACCCGACTCCTATGCCCCCCATTTCACATCTGACTCTGAGGAAGAATCAGAAAACCCCATATACACAGCTCCGTCTAGCCCCATGGCTGGCATGAATCCAAACCCATTCTTTGGAGGGCCTATCGGTGGAGGTTCCACCACCATCCCAACCACCACGAAAGCACCTATCCTGGGTATGCCCTCGGTAGGACCCACACCTACCATCCTTGTCACCACTCCAATCCCAAAGACCACTGGACCCATCACCATCCTGTCCATGACTCACGGTACACTTGGAGGCGCAGGTCCCTCCCACACGATCCCCACACCTCTTTTTGGAGGCACCAACATCCCCTTCACGGCTCATATTCTCGCTCCCCCACTTTGGGGGCAGTGACCCGACCACCACTGCTACCACCAACACATATGCCCCAATGATCATGTCACATCCTTCTGTGAGTTTTCCATTCATGGCTAGTCTCAATCTTCCTGACCCAACCAGATTGACGAACGATACCATCCGGCATGACCCCACATGGCCTCATATGCATACCAAACTCCCATTAGACATCCCCAGGTTTGAGGGAAAGGCAGGTGAGGATCCCTCGAATCACATCATGTCTTTCAATTTATGGTGTTCCTCCAACTCCATAGTGGATGACTCCATCTGCCTTCGCCTGTTACAATGGACCCTTACTAGCTCTGCAGCTAGGTGGTACATCGAGCAACCTCATGGGACCCACTCCACTTTTACATCCCTCACCTCGACCTTTTTGCAGTTCTTTCAATTACCCGTTTGTTACGATGCAGGAGTAGAGATCCTATTGTTTTGTAGACAGAACACGGCCACCCACATCATTGATCACATTCATGAGTGGTGTAAATGCCAAAGCTTGTGCAAGATTAAGCTAGATGACCATATCTTCCTGGATTGGTTTTTGAAATCTCTCATTCTAGTTATTGCTAAGGATGTGGCATTTGAACAACCCTATTTTGAAGAAGAAGCTATTCTGAAAGTCCAATAGTTTGACCTCATCTAAGCCCTATCTGGCTACTTATATACCATTTTATTTGATGCTCCCCGCGGCGATTCCTCTTGGAACAACGTGTCAGGGGCATCCCATGCCGCCGATGGAATCATTGGACATGTTGCGTCACACAACCAACCTTTTACCAATATGTGCAACAATACTAGACTCAACCTTTCGCGAGCCACGTCCCACTCCGGAGCAACAAATTTGTACGCTCGTACAGCACATGCCCACCACATGCATGGATCATCATGTCCACCACAGTGTTACTGTCACACACCTATAGCCTACATCCATCTAGTTGCACCTCCTACATATTACCATCTGTAGGCCACACATGCTGTTGTCCTCTTGCAAGCCTCGTCAGCTTATTACCCCCACAGGCAGTGCCTGCAGCAACCCAACCTCCAGTTAGTCGGACTTATTAGCAACCATAATCCACACCAGCACCTGGCCCACTTAAGCCCCTCCTGTTTATTATCCACTGTAGCCTACTCCATGACCTACGCAACTCCAGAACCCCCTTGCTACACAAGGGAAAGTCTATGCACAACAAAACCAAAATACCCAATGCAATCAACAAAACCGTGGAAGAGGACGCATCCGTGGAAAAACCAACCTTAGTACCAAGGCGGATAGCCACCTAATCCTCCGAATAATAGCAATGCTGCTCCCTCCAACCAAAACCTTGATTGACAACTGAAACAAGGCAATAACCCCAATTTACGAACAAACCACCCTTGTTCCATATGCGGGGTATACGACCATTATACCCACACTTGCCCCCATTTGGAGTGAGCACGCTAACTTTGGATTGACGACGCCCAACGTCACAGACACGCGATACCTCTAGCGCCACCTAACCCCCCACCACCTCAAACACAATCTATGGTACTACATAATCCTTTACCCACGCAAGGAGTGGTTAACACTCAACTGTTGGCTCCCCCTCAAGGAACCATGGCACCACAACAAAAAATTACTTATGCTTCACTTGGTCATCAAGCCATGGAATCAGGTACTCACCACTTGTTAATGATGTCATTGGTAGATGTCAACCTCCAAACACGCAGAAACCAATATGGCTCCACCTATGAAGCCATTCCAGTCGATAAATCCACCAATGCTCTTCCCATTGATCAGCCGTTACGCATACCTAATGCACTGTTAGATGGGGGCCCCAAAGCCCCTCAATTCCCACTACATCGAATCAATAATAATCCTAACACTCATTCCGTTTCTAATTACAACATTGTGGATGACTTAGCCCAATCTCTTGCTGCTATGTCAACCTTAGAGGTTCTAAAGAACTGTCCTGCCCAATGCAAGACTCTATTATCCAACATTGCCACCATTGACCCTTATAACTCACGAATGATGGCATTCGACCTGGACCAATCCGAACCATGCATGCCTTCCACATTATCATTTCAAGTCTCTGTATCCATTTAGAATCTTATGATCCATCGATGCATCATCGATGAAAGTGCCTCCACATGCGTTATGTCGACTTTCGTCTGGCAGAAGTTCGGATCGCCTACACTACAGCCATCCACCACCGCATTACAAGCTTATGATGGTCGCTCAGCCCAACCACAAGTCATTTTGGCCAATGTTCCAGTCTAGTTAGCAAGAAAAATAATCCTTATCGAAATAGAGGTCATCAACACCCAGCTCGATTATAACCTCTTACTCGGACGGAGTTACATGTATGCCATGAAGGCTGTCGCTTCATCCATCTTCCGCATCATGATGTTCCCCCATGAGGGACGTGTAGTCAATATCGATGAACTTACATACTACGATCCCAATTCCCCCGTTGCACCCGAAAACGTTCTCCCCATGATCGAAGAACCCATTCACAATGCACATACATCGTTGGTCTCCACAGTTGGACCTGACATATACTCCGATACACCCATGACTTCCACGTTTCAATCCATTCCCCCACCTTTGCAGACAACTGAGATATCTGATTTATGCACGCTCTCACACAATACATAGACACGTACCTCACAGACCCCTTTACTACCGCAACCACCATCAATTCCCAGTCATGTCAGAGCCACACCTATCCACACTATCCCATTCTTATTTCCTCCTTCGGGAGTACTCAACACCATAGTAATGTCTACTTTAAATCTTCTCGGGTTAACGTTAGGACTACCTATGTGCTACCTACCCGCCCCATCTCCTCCCCCGACACCAAATGTAATTTTACAACTGGTTCAACCTATTACCATGACCAACCACCCCCCTCCAGGGGAGAACACTGCATCCACATCAGGTAGTACACAACTTCCACCCCACCTAAATTGGGGAAAGGGTCCACAAACTTACACTACCCCACCTACACCAAAGCTAGCAAAGAATCCTCTGCCATTCTGTGCTCCCCCCAAATGCTCTTTGTGAGATGATTTGGGCCATGCTACCCATCAATGTCTGCAACTACCAGCAATTCAAGAACACATGCAAACATTAGATGACGATCCCAACATCCTATTCGTCAAACTTTACCTTACCCTAAGCCTTATGATAAATCACTGTGTACCAATCACCCTTGTGTAATCTGCAGTATTTACGGCCATTACTCACATCACTTCCATGATATCCCAGAATACAGATTGGCTCTCTAAGAACTAGCTCATTCTGATCTAGAAACATCCCCTCCTACCATTGAGGAAATTCATCCCCCAACATCTTCCTCCTTAGAAGAGATTAATACCATCTACATGATTTCCACCACCAATGCACTCTAGTCAACTGATTTGATGACTTAATGCTTCCGTAGTGATGAGGAAATCCTCAAAGCACTTACCATGCCTGAATACCCTTGGGGTTATATGCACCATTGATCATATTTCATCCCAGACGAGTCTACCACCTCCACGACAACCAAATTCTCTCTCGAGTCTAAAGATTTCCTTCTGCCCAAGGTTGACTAGTTTAAGGATCCCATCCCAGCTCTCGATGCCTTTGAGGAAGGCAACATGGCCAACATTTCACCCACCATACAAGTCGACATTTCCACCAAACCTAGAGTACTCGAACTAATTTCGTTAGGTGCATCATGCACAGAGGAGGAGGTTCAAATGTATAAGAATCCCTTCTAAGAGTTTTGCGACATCTTTTCCTGGTCCTACATAGAGATGCTTGGTCTTGACCCTGCTATCGTAGAGAACCACATTGACACTTGGCTAGACGTGCCACCCGTTCGCCAAAAGCAATCCCCCATCCACCTATCTAAGCTTCCCACTGTCAAAGCCAAAATTGAGAAGCTTCACGCAGCTGGGTTCATTTACCCCACTGCTTATACCACTTGGCTTTCCAACCTAGTACTAGTCAACAAGAAGCAAGGCACAATTTTCGTGACTTACACCATGCTTGTCCCAAAGACAACTTGCCACGCCATTTATCGACCAACTCATCGATGCATGTGCAGGGCATGATATGCTATCATTCATGGATGGTTTCTCTAGGTACAATCAAATTCAGATTCGTAAAGAAGATCAGTACAAGACTGCCTTCACCACCCCATGGGGAACCTTTTCCTATTGCATTATTCCATTTGGTCTTAAACATTCTGGTTCCACCTTCCAGCAGGACATGACCTATTGTTTTCATGACTTGGTTAATATTATCTTGTTCTATCTGGATGACCTCACAGCTCGATCCAAGAAATGGTCTGACCACCTGAATAACCTACGACAAGTTTTTTTGCATTGTCGCAAGTATAAAATCCGCTTGAATCCACTCAAATGTGTATTTTGCATTCCGACAGGCCAGTTGTTGGGTTTCATCATTTCCCAGAAAGGAATTGTTGTATATCCATTAAAAGTCCAAGCCATCCTAGACCTCCCATCACCTCGTACACTACAACAGTTACAGATCCTTCAGGGGAAATCCAATTTTCTCCACCATTTCGTCCCTGATTACGCCACAACAGTTCATGGTTTCCTTCATTTGCTATGTACTCACATCCCTTTTGTTTCAGACGACCAAGTGCAAGGTGCTCTCGAGGACCTTAAAAAATCTCTCACAAATGCCCCATTGATCTCCCCTATTGATTTCTCAAAGGAATTCATCCTTTACATTTCGGCCTCGAATTATGGTGTTTCGGGGGTCCTTGTACAAGAAGATTATGCTCCTCAAGGGCATGCCATTTATGATGTAAGCCAGAACTTATTAGACCCACCACTACGTCACCCATATGAAGAGAAACTGGCCCTCGCCGTCGTCTTTTCCATGCAAAATTTGTGACACTACATCCTTATGAGTCACACTATAGTCATCGAAGACTCCAACCCCATGGTCTATCTCTTGAACCATTTCCTTCTTCAAGGCCGCGTCGCTAAATGGGTCATTATCCTACAAGAGTAGGACCTAACATTCACAACCCCTAAGAGTACTAAATCCCTTGCGCTTTCCCAACTCATCACGGATTTACCATCCCTATCACCATCACCCTTGATCACTACTAGTTTTCCTGAGGACCATTTGTTTATCATATCATCAGACGACCCCTAGTACGGTGACATCTTTGTCTACCTCCGCATGGAAAACTTTCAACCCGATATCGACCATGATGGATGTCATCGCATCCGTCACCATGCTTCCTGTTATATCCTCCTAGGCAATGTCCTATATTGAGACACTATTGACACCATCTTACAACTTTGCCTCACACAAGAAGAAGCAAAACAAGTTCTTAATGACTATCATAGTGGAGGCTGCAGTGGCCATTTATCTGGAATGGCCACTACCCAAAAGGTGATATGCACAGGGTACTTTTGGCCCACACTATTTACTGATTATATCACAGTGGTCAACCATTTCCGCAACTGCCAGCTCTTTGTAAAATTAGTCACGGCAGATCTAATGAACAAGTAAATCAATCACAACAGATGAACATAGAAAATATGGTGTAAAATTGTGCAAAACATGCAACAGTGCTCAATATCCCAGTAAGGGTGAATGATTACAATAGAATACAGTCACAATGAATGAGCAATTTGAATTGCCTAAGGAGGTCATTCGAATCACTGAATGGAGTAGCTTGACTCCCACTAGGAGTCCTCATCATCAATCGGTGGTGGTCATCAATGCACAAGAACCAGTCATCCAGGTGTCAATCTGAGTCTAACTGAGTGTAACAAGTGTAACTGAAGTGTGTAGCACTGATTAAGGGAAGGAGGCTCAGTGGAGGGCGTATGGGAGGCTAACTGAAGTTAGAACAAGTCATCTAGTCAATCTGGAGGTCCAATGGAAGTGAAACAGTCAGTCGGGAGTGAAACTAGCCTCAAATCAGGGAGAATCGGAGCTAACTGAAGTGGAACTGCAGTGGTAGGTGAAAAAGTGTGCCCTTCTCTGGCAGTAGGTGAGAAGTGGGTGCCTTCCTGACTAGGAGGGCTAAAACTCTCAAGTAAGTGGCTCTCGGGTGCTAGAATAAGGTGGCTAAGGTGCTGGAGGCATCAACCTGGTGATTGGGATGCATGCAAAGTGCATGCAAACCCTAGAATTTGCATGCAAACCCTAATAGCATGCAAGATCCTGAAAAAGATGATGTGGATATCCGAACACCCCCGCTCAAGCTATACTATGATGTGGAAAAGAAAATAATGTGGGGCCCTGGTAACTATGAACAAAGGTCACCCCAATACAATAATCCAAAAAATGCTAAAAATAAACTAAGTGAGGAAAGAGGGAAAACCCAGTGGGAAGAAATCCCCCCCTCAAGCTAAAGCATAATAATGGATCAATCTGTCTCCACCATGATGGAACTCACCCCCAACAGTGAACGGAGGTAAGAGAACTTCTTCTCAGTGAAGCTCTTGGTGAAGATGTCTACAATTTGCTCATCAGTAGGGCAATATTGCAAAATGATGGTGCGATCATGCACCAACTATCGAATGTAATGAATATGAATATCAATGTGTTTGGGCCTCTGCCGCTGAACTGGATCTCTGGAGATCTTGATAGCACTTTGATTGTCACAAAATAGGACATTCAAAGTAGTGCCACCAAAACCAAACTTAGAAAGAATACCCTGCAACCAAACTACCTAAATGCAGGGATTGACTGCCCCTCGATACGCTGCCTCTGCTGAAGAAAGTGCAATGGCTGCTTTCTTTTTGCTGGACTAGCAAATAGCACCATTGCCAATCATGAAAACATAACCAGAAGTGGACTTCCGATCAATGCTATCACCTGCCCAATCTGAATCAGTAAAACCAATGAAATCAAGCTCAAAATCTGCAGCATAATGTATGCCAAATTGTCTCGTACCTTGCACATACTGCAAGATTCGCTTGGTTGCTTGCCAAGGAAGCTCATGTGGATTCTGCATTTACCTTGACACGGAACTCACAGCATATGAAATATCAGGCCTTGAGTGTGTCAAATAAAGTAGTGAACCAATCAACTGTCGATACATACTGCAATCTGCAAGCGGTGTAGAATCTCCCTCCTCAAGACTGATTCCTGAGAGGAATGGGAATGGGGCTGCCTTACATTCAGCCATATTAAACTTCAATAACAGGTCGAAAGCATATTTTTTCTAAGATATAGTTATCCCATCAAAATTTTGAGCTATCTCCAAGCCCAAAAAGTGACTCAACAAGCCCAAATCGCTCATGTCAAAAGCTAGATTTAAGGCAGTTTTTAGTTTGTTTATTGAAGTAAGAGTGCTACCAGTAATGAGAAGATCATAAACATAAAGTACAACAACCAACAAATTACCTTTAACTCACTGAAGATACACATTCGGATCAGATTTGCATCATTGGAAATTTTGAGAAAGAAGGAGAGAGTCCATCTTTGCATACCAAGCTCTTGGGGCCTGTTTTAACCCATACAAAGATTTCTTCAATCTGCAAACTAATGATGGATCTGATGTGTATCCCTATGGCTGCTGCATATATACCTCTTCAGCAAGGTCTCCATGTATAAATTCACTCTTCACATCCATGTGGTGCACTTCCCAGTGCTTGGATGCGGAAATAGCCAAAACAAGGCGGATGGAATCCATCTTTGCAACTGGTGCAAAGGTCTCAGTGTAGTCCACTCCTTGGTCTTGGGAGAAACCTTTTGCCACCAACCTTGATTTGTATTTTCTAATACAGCCATCAGCAACAACTTTCATGCAGTAGACCCATTTACACTTCACTAACTTTCTTCCAGGTGGAAGAGAAACTAGCTCCCATGTGTTGTTCTTTTGAAGAGAACTGTACTCTTCATCCATGGCACTTTGCCATCTCGGATATCGGTGGGAAGAATAATATGATGTGGGATCTGAACCAGCCATAAAATAACAAATCTCAGGAAGTAATGGATTAGCAATAGAAAGAGCCATACCTTCTCTTTGAAAGTCTGCTCTTGTTCGTCTTGGATCAGCAGGATTTCCAAGGTTCGAACCAACAGATTGAAGAGTGTTTTGGGCCCATTTTGGTAACTGAGGAGGATAATAATGGCCGGATTCAAAACCTGATATGTCATGATCATGATATGCTGCTACAATATCAGAAATATCAGAACTCATACCTTCATTATCGCTGCACGGATCTTCTTCTGGTGAAGGCGGTGAATCGGTAGTCTCTTCTTCGACTAGTTGCAATTCTTGAAGTGGTTCTTCAAATTGCACACTATGCTCTATGAATATCTTTTTAGATCTGATATCCATGAGTTTATATGCTTTTGATATCCTATCAGTATGCACTCAATACTTTGTGGATCCAAAGCTCGTCTCTTCTTGGAAGGAATTCTATCCCATGCAGTAGAGCCAAAAACTCTCAAATTTGACACATCCGGTTTGTGACCAAAGAATGCTTCGAAAGGAGTCATACCTTTCACGGATGAATGTGGAACACGGTTCTGTATGTATGCAGCAACATTGATTGATTCATCCCAAATATTTGCAGCCAATCCTTTTGATTCAATCATGCATGTAGCCATCTCTTTCAGTGATCGATTTTTCCTTTCCGCTACATCGTTCTGCTGGGGTGTGTAGGGAACTGTATGTTGGATCGGAATTCCGCTTTGGGAACAAAGTTGCAGCAACTCAGCCTTGATATATTCTCCACCATTATCATATCTAAGAGCTTTTATCTTGCTCTCAGTGGCGGTCTCAACAGAAGCCTTAAAATCCTTGAATTTTGCAAGCACTTCTAACTTGTTTTTTAGAAAAAATACCCATGTAAAGCGGGAAAAATCATCAATAAATGTCAAAACATACCTTGAATCATTTAATGACATATGGGGCAGCAGACCACTAATATTAGAATGTATCAACCCCAAAACTGTAGAAGCTCTGCTAGATTTGCCGCAGTCGAATCTGTGCTTGGGGTGCTTCCCAATAATGCAACCAGTGCATATTCCCTTCGAGGAACGGAGTTGTGGAAGATCATCTACCATGGATTTGTTTGATAGTAGTAGAAAATAATTATAATTAAGATGTCCAAATCTTTCATGCCAAAGCCTACTAACCTCATTACCATGTGTGCAAAGAGAAGTGGGCTTTGCAAGCGGAATAAAGTGTGAAAACTCATAGCATTTTGCAGTGTGGTTTTCCTTTCCGACTGCAACAAGTCTTCCACTTTTGCTATCAGAAATTTCAACTGTATTAGGGCTGGATGTATCTTGCTTTGGTTCACCATTGTGTGTCATTTGATACACAGAAAGAAGATTTGAAGCCAAGGAAGGCACATAGAGAACATTCTGAAAGCTTCCATGATCTACATGAATCGTACCTTTGCCATTTGAAGAAATTTTTGAGTCATGTCCCAAATGGATGGGGATGGAGCTGTTTGGATCGAATGAAGAAAAAGAATCAATATTTGCAGCCATATGATTCAATGCACCCGGATCTATCAAGAGAGTAGTGCGCTTCGAAACAGTTGCCATGAGTGCTTGTCCTCTTTCATGATCATCATTCCTATCCTTCTTCCTTGCACCGTCAGGAAGAGTTATGTACCATCAGGAAGAGTTATGTTGTTCTTTTCCAAAAGGAGGGCCATTTGATCTATAGTCTTCTTCATACATGAACATTCGGGATGAAAGCCATGGTTGCAATAAGTACATTTAGATTTTTGGTTACCTTCTTTGCCCTTTTGCTTGAACTTCGAACTGAATGGTGTATCCGTTTGTTTGCCTTTCTCTCTTTGCTTGTGAGGCTCGAATTTGGGCTTCTCCTTCTTTTTCTTTCCTTTACCATTCGAGATCTTGGCTCCTTGAACATATAGGGCTGAATCCTTGGAGATTATGGACCCCATTTGAATCAACTTTTGATGCTCTTTTGTGACGAACTCAATGAAGGCATTCAAGGTAGGTATCTTCCAATTCGGGGTAGTTAGCTGACCGAAATTGAAAGTAGAGACAAATACCAAATAATATTTCCCAAGATTGTTGAGAATGGAGAGGATCAATTGTTTATCCTCTTTGATAACTCCACTGTTCTTCAACTGCAAGTTCAAGTTCTTGAATTTTGTGAAGAATTCATTAATGGTTTTGAAATTCTCAGGACTAAGGGCAATCAATTCATTCTCTAATTGAAAAGCCCTAAGCTCATCCTGCTTGCCAAATAGTGTTTCAAGTTTCTCCCATAGAGCTTTTGGAGTCTTCAATCCACTGAGATGGAATTGAAGATCTTTGGAGATGGAGAGACAAAGAAGACCATAAGCTTCATCAAGCTTGTTGTAGTGTTTGGTTCTATCTGACAAGTTGTTTGGCTCCGCCAATTCAAGACCAAGAGTGACTCGGTAGTAACCTTTTGAACGTAATATGATCTCCATATCATCTTTCCAATCAAAATAATTGAATGGGGTGAGGATAGGCTTTGAAGAAGAGTATTCTATTGCTAGGAGCGAGTGCACACTGATGTAAAGGAGCTTGCAAGGGCAGAGTAGTGAATGCAAATGATGGAGACAATAACCTGCAAATCACAATAAACCAAGAACAATGAGGTCGAACAATCCACCCTTTTAGAGTTGCATCACACCTGGGATTGGAGATCAAACAATGTTGAATGGGTCCAATGTATGAGATCCAGGAATTATGTGGAAACTCAAGCTTTTGGAGTGGTATCGGATGTATTTTCAAGCTTTGCATGCACAGGAGCGAATGCCCTTGAGATCTTTCATCCAAAACTTTTTGCAATTTTTGAGCAATTCACTCAAATCTTCTTGTAGAAACACCTGTAGAAAAGAGATCTTGTCCCTGTAATGGCTCTGATACCATGTAAAATTCATCACAGCATATCTAATGAACAAATAAATCAATCACAACAGATGAACATAGAAAATATAGTGTAAAACTGTGCAAAACATGCAGCAGTGCTCAATATCCTAGTAAGGGTGAATGATTACAATAGAATACAGTCACAATGACTGAGCAATTAAAATTGCCTAAGGAGGTCATTCGAATCACTGAATGGAGTAGCTTGACTCCCACTAGGAGTCCTCATCATCAATCGGTGGTGGTCTTCAATGCACAAGAACTAGTCATCCAGGTGTCAATCTGAGTCTAACTGAGTGTAACAAGTGTAACTGAAGTGTGTAGCACTGATTAAGGGAAGGAGGCTCAGTGGAGGGCGCATGGGAGGCTAAATGAAGTTAGAACAAGTCATCTAGTCAATCTGGAGGTCCAACGGAAGTGAAACAGTCAGTCGGGAGTGAAACTAGCCTCAAATCAGGGAGAATCGAAGCTAACTGAGTGTAACTGAAGTGGAACTGCAGTGGTAGGTGAAGAAATGAACCCGTCTTTGGCAGTAGGTGAGAAGTGGGCACCTTCCTAACTAGGAGGGCTAAAACTCTGAAGTAAGTGGCTCCTGGGTGCTAGAATAAGGTTGCTAAGGTGCTGGAGGCATCAACTTGGTGACTGGGATGCATGCAAAGTGCATGCAAACCCTAGAATTTACATGTAAACCCTAATTGCATGCAAGATCCTGAAAAAGATGATGTGGATATCCGAACACTCTTCGCCCCCAAGGCAAGGACACCCCCCGCCTCCTACATCTAGTCATCACCATTGGTCCTTTTTGCAAATGGGCCATTTTATTCATGGAATGTAATCCTTCCTTTGCTGGTTTCCATAAATACATCGTTGTGGCCATCGACTACTTTACCAAATGGTCCGAAACCCTTCCTACCTTCAACTACAAAGCTGACACTGTAACCCGCTTCTTTTTTAACAATGTATTCACTTGTTTTGGAGTCCCTGAACAACTCGTATCCGAGTATGGCTCACACTTCAAAGATGCTATCTGGCGAGAGTTGTCGACTCTCCTCAAATTCAACATTAATATGCCTCCGCCTACTACCCCCAAGGGAAGAGCCAAGTCGAGGCCATTAACAAAATCTTGAAGACAATCCTCCAATGCACCGTTGACCGACATAATTCCAATTGGCATCATATGCTTTTCCCCGCACTATGGACTTACCGTACATCTACTAAGACTGCCACCCGGTTGTACCCCTTTTCATTTAGTTCACGGTGTTTAATCTGTTCTCCCCATCGAGTGTTAGATCCCAACATTGCACATCGCTATCGAAATCCTTCTAGACACATCACCGCTCGAACAATGCTTAATTCTATTGGAGCAAGTTGAAGAAGACTGCCGCACAGCCGTTTAAACCATTGAGGCCGCGACAAACAACTCCAAAGCTGGTTATGACAAACATGTCCACCCTCGCACCTTCCTTGAAGGAGACCTTGTACTTGTTTATGACCAAGCCCACAATAAAAAGTGTAAAGGAAAGCTTGAATCCATGTGGCAAGACCCATACATTGTACACACCTACCTTGGACAAGGGGCATACATTCTAACCGATTCAAAAGGAAACCCCTTGCACAACCCCCGTAATGGGTTGTATCTTAAATGCTTTTACCCTTAGCACTTTTTGGACACAACAGTCCATGTTGTACAGTTTTGATTCTTTTTTTTCTTTCATCATCGAAGACCTTACATTTTGTTTTCCCTGCATGACCATAGATGGATCCTGTTCTACTTTACTATGTTGGCTTTATTGATGGTGCAAGTCGTTGGTCTTCAAATCTTGCCTCTGTAGCTTGGGTACTTTATTGCCCCTCACATGAGTTGATTCACCTCGACGGAGTGTGCATAGGTGCTGCCACTAATAACCAGGCCGAGTACGATGCTCTGACCAATCTATTGACTGTTGCCCTCCAGATGGGTATAAGTCACCTTCATGTCTTCCTCGACTCCCAGCTTCTTGTCACCCAACTCAACAATTGTTACCAGGTATGCGATCCTTGCCTTTTTAGAAAGTTCCTGTGCACTAAACAAATGATCAGACACTTTGAATCCATTATATTCACTCATGTCCCAAGATATCAAAACAATGTGGCATATCAAATGGCTAGCAACCATTCTAGACTAGCACATCAACCACACCATGTAGGACATTAACCATACATCATCATAACATCATATAGGCATCTAAAAAGGATAGAAACAACAAAATGAACCCATCATAATACTGCATCCATGTGCATATCATCACCATAAAAAAGGCCTCCACGGGCATATAAAAACACAACAAATGCATCCATGTGAAACAAACCACAAACAACGTCAAATATGCATCCATGTGCATACGAGACTCTATCATAAAAAAATGCATCCATGTGTATATATATCTTCCATATCATTATAAGAAAATTCATGAGTGCCCTCAGCACCCAACTATACAAAAAATACATCGAGGAGACCCAACAACATCCTCTCCATATGATATCAGTCGTATATACAACAATACATCCCCGCATGCTCATCAGCATTGGGGTCAGCCTGCGAACCGTCTAATCAGAGCCCTCCGCTCGATCTGTTTCCTCATCATCTCCTCCAGCTGCTTCATCTATTGCCGAATCATCCTCTGCCTGCTCCTCCGGATCCTATGGATCCTCCTCCTCTGGGTCCTCCTCTTATGGGTCCTCATCATCATCCTTAGGAGCATCCAACCGGTCCCTAGCCCTCCTCTCCAATACCAACACAATTTCCCACCTCAGGATAGATATCCACTCCCATGGAGCATCATAACAGAGATCTAGTAGCTCTGGGTCCAAGTCCCGCCAACCCTCATCCTCCACCTCGATCAATAACTAATCAAAAATGGCATGTAAGGCCTCTAGGGTACCACCATCATCCCGAAGTATGACCTCCCCTTGATCAGGTGCGGCTGCCATCACTACGCAACCCCTGCGGTCTCGATGCCCCTATGGTGGCTGTGGTCCCACATCTGCAAAAAACCAACACCAGAAAGGTCAACATCATCAAACATCTCTAGATATCATCATAAACTATCAAGCAAAAACACAACATGAAATGATCATAAGAAACCAAAATGCATATGTACCATCTGGACTCCAGACCTGTCCAGGAGGCTGCGACAGCTCAGGATCCCCCCAGTAGTCCATAGCCCGGTATGGGTATTCATCAAACAAAACAGGCATCTGCATCCACTACCTAAACAACTCTTCCATAAAGTATCAGCCAACAACCTTGCCACCCCTGCAGCACATCATCTCCCCCCACCACACCATTCGTGTCTCCCTCAGTCCTCCATCTTGGATCGGCATGTGAGGCCGCAGTGTAGGAATCCACTCAAGAAAGAAACAACACAAAAAAGAACCATAGCAGAACTCCCCTCCGATCTACCTCACCTTGCTCAGCTATCGCTGAACACAGGTGAGGAACATCTGACCCCATTCATAGTAGGTCCCTACCAGTACCTACTCAATCAACTGCATCTGCTGTCTCGACACACGAAGGAGCGCCTGCGATCCTAATACAAGAACCACACCAGCCACAATCACTTGAGTTGCCGTCTCCTGCATATCACACACCATCAGTGCATTTTTATGCATATACAACCCTGGATAACAATATCTCTTAGGCATATCCTCCATGTCCACATCCCCCGACCTCCAAGGTTGCGTATCCCCCACCCTACCCAAACAACGAAGTCTAGTCAAGAAGTACACATCCACTAGGGTGAGATCTAGTCTCTCACCCTATACCATGAACTCCTGTATGTTCAGGTCTCAGAACCCGACCAACCTATTCAGCAATAGAGATGCTGAACGCATAATGGGCACATGCACAAAATTCAGCATCCCGCAGAGTGCCAAAGTCCCCTGTACTCAATGATCCCACCAGATGATCCTCATCAGGTCCTCCGGTATCTCACGCTCTCTCCATGTCAACTTCGGAATCCTGCCAAGCACATAATGAAATCTCATTAGAATCACATCAAATAATCCATCGATCCCCTCCAGATCGGTGCGCTGACCAGATAACACCTCAGCACACACTCTGGGGAATTTAGACCCCACCTATGCACTCTAGAAAGCACTTTTCTCCTGTAAAAGCGCATTTCTAGAGTGCACCTGTGGGGCCCACAGTCATGCTCCAGATCGTGGCTATGGGATCCACAATCGCAGTCCAAGATCGCGGCTGTGGAGTTTGATAGGAGAATTGAGTGAACCAGAGGAGATTTGTTATTTGCGGGAGAACCAATCAGTGGATCTCCATTCTACAAATTGTAGGTAACTCTCTTGGCCTTATCCTTTGATGTTATTTGGTTTTTGGGGGGAATGTGGTCCTCAAGGGAGGTGTACCAGTCACGTGGGGTGACAAAGGAGGTATATCGCGAGTTCCAAGGTGCATTGCGTGATCTGAATCGCGACTGTGGCTCCAACAGTCGCGGTTCGAGATTGCGGCTATGGGAGACATAGTCGCAGTGTGAGATCACGGTTGTTGGAGCCACAGTCATGATTCAGATCATGCAATGTGCCTTGGAACTCGCGATATACTTCCTTTGTCACCCCACGTGACTGGTACACCTCCCCAGAGGACCACATTCCCCCCAAAAACCAAATAACATCAAAGGTTAAGGCCAAGAGAGTTACCTGCAATTTGCGGAATGGAGATCCACTGGTCGGTTCTCCCGCAAATAACAAATCTCCTCTGGTTCACTCAATTCTCCTATCAAACTCAACCATACAAATGACACATGTCACCATGGGTCCACTTACTATTTATAAACATTTGACCAATTCTTCTTTTCACCATTCCGTAGTCATCCGTGGTCCATTTTCCAAACTGTTGAAACCATTGGATTTAGCACGACGAGACCTTCGCGGTGGTTGAGTTGGTTTCTCGATTTCACCAGCCCCTTTTTCGGGCATTTTTTTATTCACCCCTCATCGACTCGATTTGTGTGCCACATTGACTGTTGTCCGTTTTGGACATTTTTTATATCATGGGATTTAGTTTTCCATGCTCGTGATGATGCTTGAGACCATTTCTCTCTCTCACCACCATATTTTTCAGATATTTTTTAAGTGCCCCTAATCACCTTGATTTGCGTGCCACATTGACTGTTCTCCATTTTTTACGTTCTTTCTATCGCCCTATTCCATTTTTTGCACTCGTGATGATGCTTGAGATCATTTCTTGCTCTCACTGGAAACATTTTTTGACATTTTGTCCATACAACTTGTCGCCTCGATTTGCGTGCCACATCGGTCACCATTGTTTTTCCCCAATTTTTGCATCAATGCCCATCCATGAGCTCTCCGCTCCATCCATACTATAGTCCCTTCATTATTTTTCCATCATTCATCCACCCACAAGGAGAAACCATCAGTGTTCCCCCCCACCACTATTCTTGGTTCACATACTTGTCCCTTGATTGAACACTTCCTCCTTACTTGGCCATTACTTTTTTTCGATATCCTTTTACCCCTTTTTCGGGACGAGCAATTCCTTTATGAAAAAGGAACTTAGGGAGTTTCTGTTAATCTCTTTTCTAACTCCTAAAACAATGAAAAGATCGCCGATCAATCTTGCTTCCTTTCATGCTTGCTAAAAGTATCTGAAAGGGCATCTACCTTGTATAAGTTTACCCCTTTTCCGGACGTTGTAGGCTAATTATGAGAAAGGAATACTCTAGTCATATTGGCTAGAAGAGTTCTTCATTGCATCCTTTTATGCTTTTTTGGGCCTTGGAGACTAACACATGAAAAAAACCCCTTGGAGTCTTCTTATTGCTTTCAGACTCTCTAAAACTGAAAGCAACAATGAGCACTCACTGTCCTAGGCTCGTATAAATCCAAACGATGATACCTCTCCACCATTTAAGAGCCTTCTTATCGCTTTAAGACTCCTTAAAATTGAAATCGCTCATGAGCATGAACTGTGCTGGGCTCATACAAATCCACACTGTTAACACTCAAAAAGTGCTCACTACCTCATCTACCCCATTACATGACTCATTTGTCCATATTTCCTACCATATTTGCCTCCAAAACCTTAAAAACCCAGTAAAAAGCCTCCAAAAGGCCCAAAACCCCCTTTTTTGCCCAAAATAAGTTAAATTCCTCCAAAAATAGCAAAAACCCTCTAAAAAGGGAATAAAAAATACAAAAAAGAGGAAAAATAGGGAAAAAAGGAAGCAAAAACCCTATACAGCTAACCTAAACCATATGGTGCCCAAAACCATGGGCCAGCTCTCCACCACTAAAATCCTATAAATAGGTGATGGAGGCTACCTATTTCACATCCACAGTCATCCATATCTTTACTTTGCCAAAATCACTCATGAAACCCTAGCTCACCCTTGAGCTACTTTCACATTTGAGTGCCCCTTTGGCCCATTTCCAAAACCCTTTGGAGAAAGAGAAAGGAACAACACTGGAGCTTGGAAGCAACCCTCTTGGACTACTGCAAAGGCTTCATCAAACTTCAATTGGAGGTATAATCAATACAAAAAACCATTTTTATTATCTTTCTGTTATTTTATGCACATGCTTAGAGTAGTTTACTGTTTTATTGTACTGTCTTTTATTTACTGTATATTCTGAACCGCTACTAAGGAGTCCCTTCTCCTTAGTAGGTGCTCATTTGCACAAGTTAGGGTGAATAACCTAGCTACAATTTTGGCGACTCCCCTAGTGTTCCTTTGAATTTCTGGTTATAGTCTTAAATGTTTTTAATTTTCTGCAATAGTTTTTTGTTTTTTCCTTTCGGCTGTCCCTTTCGGCTACCATAAACTGCGTCTTTTTCCCCCGCAGTTGCGTCCCGACCGCGTCTTTCAGACTGTTACTTGCAATCCGACCACGGCTCTCAGACTGTTACCGGCGATCTACCAGCGGTTTTCAGTCTCTTACTTGTGATTTGACCATGGCTTTCAGCCTGTTTCGTGCAGTCCAACCGCGGCTATTTACCCATTTTACCGTGGGCCACCTACGGCTTGCAGCCATTTTTCTGCCACCCGTCTATGCATTTTAGCCTTTTTACCGTGCCCCGCCTGCGGCTTGAAGCCCTTTTTCTGTTACCCGTCTACGCATTTCGGCCTTTTTACCGCGTCCCTCCTGTGGCTTTCAGCCATTTTCCTGCTATCCGCCTGTGTCTTTCGGCCTTTTTCCCACGACCCGCCTGTGGCTTTCAGCCATTTACCTGCTATCCTCCTACGACTTTCAGCCAAATTCCCCCAGTTCGCCTGCATCTTTCATCCAAATTTCCGCAATCTGTCCATGACTGTCGACCTATTTCCCGCGGTCCGGCCACGCAGATTTGCCACAGACCCGCGGTCTGTTTTCTGTATTTTTTACCTATTTTAACCCAACACTTTACTGCAATATTTTCTGCACCTGCACAGCCATCTGTCCTATCTGCAACCTTACTTCCCTACAACCTGTTTTCAGTAGTATTATTTCTGTTCCATTTATAGTATTTTTTAAAATTTCAGCAGTTTAATTGAAAAGAGAAAATTTTGCATTTCAAAGTTTAATTTCTGCATTGTTATTTTTAGTTAGAAAGTTGCCCACCCCGTGGCACTTTTACTTGGGTTCATTATCTCACATGCACGCACTCTGTCACCTAATTCAAGTGAGCCCTAAAATAGTGCTTAACACAACCAACATTCTAACCCCACTTGGGGAACACAAAAAGAATCTTGTAGTTAGGTAGGATCAGGGGGATAGGCATCCAAATAACATCCCTCAGTTGCTTACACTTGAGACATAGTTGTTGTCCATTAGGGAACCAAAATCCCCTAGTATTTTTTGACATGGTTTAAAACCAATTTATCGGGAAGGCCTCTCCCCTAGGAGGGTTGAAGTCACCAAACTGGTTTGAGAAGCCTGAGTGGAATACCGCAATCCATTCAGTAACCGAAGGATACCTTTCGTAGTTCTCGGTGTATCACCCGTATGGGGATACGATGGCGATAGAACCAAACGACAGATTCACCCAACTGAACGTGTCATGAACGGGGTATCTTAGTTGCTTTTCTTCTAGGATTGACTACCCAATGTCCCTCTCGACAAGGGGATATCTTTAGCCACTTGGCTCTACTATCCATATTGTCTGACTAGGATTTCATCACCTTGCAGAGGATATGTCTGGTTGAGTTAGAATACTATTTAGCTAGGTGTTTGCATGCTCCCTTACCTCCTTTTGGTCTAACGAGTCCACTATTTTTATTTTCTAGGAAACCACTGCTTGTTGCTATTCTGACCATTTCTGTTGATACTCCACTTATTGTACCACAACTGTTATAGTGAGTGTTTTGAGTTGGTTGTTGACCTGAGTGCCATATCTTTTGTGCTCTCCTTCTGCAAACTCGGTTGCATTAGGGTTTTTGAGCTATTTTTCACTCAACACAACCCCCAGATACTTGACACCATCTGTCACCATTGAGTCCTTGAGACATTCTCGGTGCCTCTGGGGTGAGCCCCCATAGCACGGTTCACTTGACATCACCCATCATAGATGTAGATCTTCATCACTTGATACCACTCATCATAGATCTCGAGCTTTGTCACTTGACTCCACTCGTCAATGGCATAGAACTCCGTCACCCGATCTAGACGCCCTTAATTTTACCTCCAATTCTGAGGCAGAGTCCGAGAACCCCACTTACACTACACCAACCAGCCCCATGGCTAGCATGCCATCCAACCCTTTCTTTGTAGGGACCATTGGTGGAGCATCCACCACCACACCAGCTACCATACTAGCTTTGGGTATGCCCTCGATGGGGCCCACATCTACCATTCTGATCACTGTACCCATTCCAGTAGCTAGCATACCCATCCCCACTCCATGAGTGACTCACACTACTCTTGGCAGTGCAAGACTGTCCCATACCACATTCGTGCCCCCACCTGGGGGAAACATCCCAAACCCAGTCCCTCTACTTGGGGGAATTGGCCCCAACATGGTCACAACCACCAGTATGTCACATCCTTCTACTAGTTTTCCATTCATGGCTAGTCTCAACCTTCCTAACCTAACTAGACTAACTAACAATCCCATCATACACGACCCTGCATGACCCCATATGCCCACCAAGCTTCCCTCTGACATCCCTAAGTTTTAGGGAAAGGCAAGTGAGGAACCCTAGAACCATATTATGTCCTTCCATCTATGGTGTTCCTCCAACTCCATAGTGGATGACTCTGTCTACCTCCGTCTGTTATAGCACACCTTCACTGGCTCTGCAGCTAAGTGGTACATCGAGCAGCCCCATGGGACCCATGCCACCTTTACTTCCCTTGTTTTGACCTTCCTACAGTTCTTTTAGTTACCTGTTCGCTATGATGTGGGAGTTGAGATCCTACTGTCTTGCAGATAGAACACGGCTACCCACATCACTGACCACATTCATGAGTGGCGTCGACGCCGTAGCCTCTACAAAATCAAGTTAGACAATCGTATCTTCTTAGATTGGTTTCTAAAATCCCTCCTTCTGGTCATTGCAAAGGATGTGGCATCTGAACGACCCCAGTCCAAAGAAGAGGCCATCCTCAAAGCCCAACAATTTGACCTTATTTACGCCCAATCTGGTTATATATATTCCATCATACCTGACGCCCCTCGCAGTGATTCCTCCCGACACGATGCACCGGGGGCATCCCATGCCGCAGATGGAATCATTGGCCATATAGCCTCACATACCTGACCCTTTTCCATAGCACACCCTATCCATGCCCTTGACCTTTCGCGGGCTACATCTCAGTTCGGTGCAACGCATTCGTATGCTCCCATGGCACATCACCATCATTCCCATGGACCCTCATGTCCTCCTCAGTGCTTTGGCCATGCTGCCCCCGCTTACGCACCAGTCGCACCTCAGCCATATTACCACCCACAAGATGCACCAGCTCCTGTGTCCTCTCAAGCCCAACCTGCTTATTACCCACCACAGGCAGCCCCTGCGGAAAACTCACAACCCATTCCGTAGACATATCAGCAACCCCCACAAGGTTCAGCACCTGCGCCACCTCCACCTACCTATTATCCACTGCAGCCTACTCCCGCACCTGCACAACCCTAGAACCCACCTACTGCCAAGGGAAAGTGTATGCCCAACAGAATCCGCAGCAGAACCAAAATAACCAGCGTCAACAGGGCCAGCAAAACTGTGGCAAAGGCCGTAACCATGGGAAAAAACCCCCTCCAGACCAAGGCGGTCAACATCCCAATCCCACAAACAACAATAACGTGGCACTTGCCAACCAGAACCCTGATCGGCCGCCCAAACAAGCCAAAAATCCTAATTTGCGAATAAACCACCCTTGTTCTATTTGCGGGGTCTATGGCCACTACACTCATGCTTTCCCACATTTGGAGCAAGCTCGACAACTCTGGACCAATGATGCCCATCGCCAAGGGCACGTGGCTCCTCAAGCGCCGCCTAATCCCCCACCACCTCAACATCAACCCTTGGTGTTACAAAACCCTTTACCGACCCAAGGCGTAGTGAACACTCAGCCGTTGGTTCCCCCTCAAGGAAACACGCCACCACAACAGCAGATCACATATGCCGCTTCTGATCAACCCATGTTAGACTCAGGTACCCACCACTTGTTAATGATGTCATCCACCGATGTCAAACTTCAAACCCGTCGGAACTAATATGGCTCCACCCCTGAATCCCCTCCCGCCAACAAAAACACTAACACTCATCCGACTGATCAGACGTTACATATAGCTCCGGCTCCACTAGATGGTGCCTCCAAAGCACCTCGCTTCCCACTTCATCGCATTAACAATAATCCCAGTGCTCGCGCTGCGTCTACTTACAACATTGTAGATGACATAGCCCAGTCTCCCGCAACCATGTCTGCATTAGAGGTCTTAAAAAACTGTCCTTCATAGCACAAGACTTTTCTCTCCGCCATTGGTGCTATTGACCCCAATGATTCATGACTGATGGCCTTCGATTTGGACCAATACGAACCACGCCTGCCTTCCACTTTAGCGTTCCAAGTTTCTATTTCTGTTCAGAATCTTGTCATCCATCGGTGCATTATCGATGAAGGTGCCTCTAGATGCGTTATGTCCACATTCGTTTGGAAGAAGTTGGGATCCCCTACTCTCCAGCAGTCCACCACTGCGTTGCGAGCCTACGATGGCCGTTCGGCTCAACCCCAAGGTCTCTTAGCTAATGTCCCCGTCCAGTTGGCTGGAAAAACCGTGCTCATTGACATTGAGGTCATCAATGCCCAGCTTGATTATAACCTCTTACTTGGTGGCAGCTACATGTATGCCATGCAGGCGGTTGCCTCATCTGTTTTTCGTACCATGATGTTCTCCCATGATGGATGCATGGTCAAGGTCGATCAACTCACCTATTACGATCCCAATGCCCCCGCTGCACCCAAAAATGTTCTCCCCGTGGTTGAACAACCTGTTTTTGGTTCATCTACCTCGTTGGTTTCCTCCGTGGTACCTGGACTTTACTCAGATACGTTGATGACCTCAACATTCCAATCCATTCCACCCCTGTCACCAGCGACCGAAGTATCTGACCTATGTACCCTTTCCCACAATCCACAAACACCCAACAATCAACCACCCTTGCTACCCAAACCACCATTGGTACCTAGTCATATTGGTGTTACACCCATCCACATAATCCCCTTCCTATTTCCTCCCTCAGGAGTAGTAATCGCCCTTGTTATGGCTACTCTCAGCTTCCCCGGGTTAACCTTAGGATTACTTGTGTGGTATATTTTTCCTCCCATTCCCCCGCCGACACCAAATGTTGTCCTACTACTAGTGCAATCCATCGCCACTACTAGTCAACCACCTCCCGGTGTCACTACCCCTTCGTCATATATGAATCCACCCCCTCTTATCAAGCACACTAGGGGCAGAGGCCCACAACCATACACTGTTGTACTCCCGGCCAAAACAGTTAAAACCCCCCCCCCGTGTTTCGTGCTCCTCCCAAATGCTCGTTGTGTGATGAGTTAGGCCATCCGACTCATCAATGTCCACAAATACCTGCATTACAGGAACACATGCAAATGCTTGACGACGACCCCAACATCCCAGTTGTCCAACTTGATCCAGCCCCTAAACCTCGTGATAAATCACTGCGTACCAACCACCCTTGTGCAATATGCAGTGTTTACGGCCATTAATCACATCATTGTCCTGATCTCCCAGATTACAGAGCAGCTCTCGATGAGATGGATAGTTTGGACCTTGAGATGGCACCCCCCACAATTGAGGAGATCCACCCCCCAGTATCACCCTCATCCGAAGAGATTAACACCATCTCTATGATCTCTTCGACTACCGCTTCCTTGTCAACCAATTTGACAACTCAAAGTTTCTACAATGATGAGGAGACTCTAGAGGCTCTCACTAGCTTGGATTATCCTTGGGAAGACATGCACCATCGTTCCTACTTCCTCCCAGAAGAGTCCTCCTTCACCACAACCACCCAATTTACGGTTGAGTCCAAATATTTCCTTCCCACCAAAGTCGGATGGTTTAAGGATCCCATTCCCGCTCCTGATGCCTTTGAGGAAGGTAACATGGCCAATATCTCACCCACAATCCAAATTGATATCTCTGCCCCAAGAGGTGCCCCTAAACTCATCACTTTAGGAGGATCCTGCAGTGAATATGAGATCGGAGAGTACAACAAACTTTTCCAAGAGTTCCATGATGTCTTTGCCTGGTCCTATACCGAAATGCCTGGTCTCGACCATGCTATTATAGAACACCACATTGACACATGGCTAGATGTACCCCCATTCGCTAGAAACAGTGCCCCATTCATCCCTCAAAGCTCCCCGTCGTTAAAGCAGAGATTGAGAAACTTCGCAAAGAAGGATTCATTTATCCTATTGCATATACCACTTGGGTTTCTAACCCCGTCCCTGTTAACAAAAAACAAGGCACCATCAGAGTATGTACTGACTTCCACGATTTAAACCGAGCCTGTCCCAAAGACAACTTCCCCACGCCATTTATTGACCAACTCATCGATGCGTGTGCGGGGCATGAAGTCTTATCTTTCATGGATGGTTTTTTCGGATACAACCAGATTCAGATCCGTAAGGAGGATCAGTACAAGACTACCTTTACCACCCCCTGGGGCACCTTTGCCTATCGTGTCATGCCTTTCAGCCTAAAAAATGCTGGTGCCACCTTCCAGCAGGCCATGACCTACTTTTTTAATGACTTGGTCCATATCCTGCTAGTCTATCTTGACGATCTTACATCTTGTTCCTAGAATCGATCAAACCACCTTAATGACCTCCGGCAAGTCTTTCTGCGTTGTCGCAAATATCAAATCCGCTTGAACCCACACAAGTATGTCTTTTGCGTTCCGGTAGGCTGGTTGTTCGCTTTCATTGTTTCCCAGAAATGAATCGTTGTTGATCCCCTAAAAGTCCAAGCCATCATAGACCTTCCCACTCCTCGCACGCTCCGGCAGCTCCAGAGTCTACAGGGGAGATCCAATTTTCTCCATCGCTTCGTTCCCGATTATGCCACCACCATTCATGGTTTCTTATGCCTGCTTCGTACCCACATACCCTTTGTTTGGGATGACCAGGTGAAAGATGCATTCGCAGCCCTTAAGAAATCTCTCACACAAGCCCCTCTGATCTCCCCCCCCGAATTTCTCTCAAGACTTCATCCTGTACGTCTCGACATCCGATTATGCTGTGTCCGGAGTCCTTGTTCAAGAAGACGCCACTCACCAGGAGCATGTAATTTATTACATCAGCCAGACCTTGTTTGGACCACCCCTATGTTACCCATATGAGGAAAGACTAGCCCTTGCTGTGGTCTTTTCCATCCAAAAATTGCGACATTAAATTTTACTCAGTCATACCACAGTTGTTGCCAACTCCAACCCCATTGTCTATCTCTTGAACCGATGCCTCCTGCAAGGCCGCGTTGCTAAATGGGTAATTATCCTCCAAGAATATGACCTCACATTCACAACCCCTAAGAGCACTAAAGCCCTCGTGCTTGCCCAGCTCATCACCAATCTCCCATCCCTCTTGTCGTCCCCACAAATCTCCAATGAGTTACCCAACAATTACTAGTTCATCATCTCGTCTGATGACCCATGGTACGGTGATATTTTGTTATACCTTTGCACAGAGAAGTTTCGACCCAACATAAATCATGATGGACGTCGTCATATCCGTCACCAAGCCTCTCGATATCTCCTCTAGGGAGATGTCCTTTACCGACGAGGGGTTGACACAATTCTTCGTCATTGTCTTACACATGAGGAAGACGAACAAGTCCTCAATGACTGTCATAGCGGTGCCTGTGGCGGACATTTATCTGGAATGGTCACTGCCCAAAAGGTCATCCACATCGGACACTTCTGGCCCACACTCTTTACTGACTGCATCACAGTGGTCAAACATTGCCATAATTGCCAGCTTTTGCCCCTAAGGCTCGGACACCACCTGCTCCATTACACCCAGTTGTCACCGTTGGCCAGTCCTCAATGACTGTCATAGCGGTGCCTGTGGCGGACATTTATCTGGAATGGTCACTGCCCAAAAGGTCATCCACATCGGACACTTCTGGCCCACACTCTTTACTGACTGCATCACAGTGGTCAAACATTGCCATAATTGCCAGCTTTTGCCCCTAAGGCTCGGACACCACCTGCTCCATTACACCCAGTTGTCACCGTTGGCCCCTTTTGTAAATGGGCCATCGACTTCATGGAATGTAAACCCTCATCCACGAACAGCCATAAGTACATCATTGTTGCCATCGACTACTTCACCAAATGGGCTGAAGCCATGCCCACCTTCACTTGTAAAGCTGACACCACTGCCTGTTTCTTTTTTAACCATGTTATCACTCGATTTGGGGTCCCCAAAGAGTTGGTCTCAGACCATGGTTCACACTTCGAAGATTCCATTTGGTGCGAGTTATCCACCCTCCTGATGTTCGAACATCAGTATTCCTTTGCTTACTACCCTACTGAAGTTCGAACATCAGTATTCCATTTGGCATGAGTTATCCACTCCTAGCTACTTGTCTCCTAGCTCAACAACTTCTACCAGGTGCGGGATTGCTACCTCTTTAGAAAATTCCTGCGCACAAAACAAATCAGCAGACAATTTGAATCCATAACATTCACCCATGTCCCAAGAGCTCAGAATAGTGTCACAGATCAAATGGCTAACAACATCCTAGATTGGCATATCAATCACACCATGTAAAACATCCATCATGCATCATCATCCCATATCATCTCATCAAAAATATATAAAAACCCAAAAAGATTGCATTTACAACAAGGGGCATCCACGTGCCTATCATCACATAAATACTTGCATCCATGTGCAATACCATAAACATATTACTATATAGGGGCATCCACATGCCGATCCTACATACATAATGTTGCATCCATGTGCAATATATAACATAAAATACACAAGGGGCATCCACGTTCCCATCATCCTACACTACTTGCATCTACATGCAATACAAATATATAACAAACCATAAGCGCATCCACGTGCATACACTAAATCAACATCGAAAAAAGGTGCATCCATGTGCATATATATATATATATCAAAAAATAAACGTCAATGTGCTACACATGTCCTGAGTACCCCCGTACTCAGCTATACAAAAAAATATCTATTCATCAATAAGCCTCATAGAATACATGTCGTAGCTACAAAATTGGGGGGGAGTCCCCTGTACTCCCTACTGAGAGTCATACCCTCAATCACTGCTTGCATCAGCTACCTCCGAGTCCTCACCTCGCTCCTCCGGCAGCTCCTCATCCTCTGCAAGCTCCTGTGCCTAACCCCTATCCACCAAAATGGCCACCTGGATCTTGATCGATTGAAACTCCCGTGGTGCCCTTAGACAGTCCTGAATCACCTACGGATCCACGTCCCGCCACCCATCATCAGTCACTCCAACTAGAAAACGATCGAGAAGCATCTGTATAGCATCTAGAGTCCCCTCAGTGTCCCGTCGATGCAACTCCCCTCGGCCCGGTAGGGCTGGTATCGCCACATGCCCCCTGCAAGCTACATGTCTTGGTGGTGGTCTTAGGCCAACATCTGCAGATCATCCATCAATCAGTAATAGCATATCAATATCTCAAACCTATCATACACACAACCTGACATCAACAACAATCAAGCAAATCAACACATACCATCTGGTCCCCATGCTTGCCCTAGCGGTCGTGGTGCCTCCGGATGCCCTGTATAGTCCATCTCCTTGTATGGGTAATCCTCTAGCGTCAACGGCATCTGCAACCACTATAGGTAGAGCTCCTGGGAGAAGTACCTACCAACCTCACTGCCACCTCATCGATGCATCATCTGTCCCCACCACACCATGCATGGCTCCATAGGTCCTGCTGCCCTGATCGGCACCCACGGCCGCAGTGTAGGTACTCTCTCCATGAAGAAGGCACACAGAAAGGATCCATAATAGAATCCCTTTCCAGATTCCTTCACCGAGGTCAGCTGTCGCTGAGCACAAGTGAGGAACATCTGGCCCCAGGCATAGTATACACCATCCAGCACCCGCTCCACCAGCTGCATCTGGCCCCCTGACACCTTCTAAGGTGACTAGGACCCCAAAACTCGAACCATGCATGCCACAATCGCCCGTACTGATGGATCCTGCAGGTCCACAAACCAGAGTGCATTCCTTTGCACCCTAGCCTCCGGACCATAGTACCGCTCCAATATATCCTCGATATCCACATCTACGGATACTCATGGCTGCATATCATCCACCCTACCCAGACAGGGAAACCCCTTCAAGAAATATGCATCTGCAAGGGTGAGATCCACCCTCTCTCCCTGCACCCTGAATGCCTGTATGTCAAGCTCCCAAAATCTCACTAATCAGTTCAGCAGTAGCGCTGCTCAACACATCATGGGAACCTGTGCAAACTTCAACAGCACGCACAAACCCAAAGTAGACCGCACATGCTGATCCCTCCAGATGACATCCACTATGTCGTTTGGTACCTCCCGCTCTCGCCACAGCACTAACAGCATCCTGTCAATCACACAAGGCAAACTCATCAAACTCATGTCAAATAAGTAACCCTTCCCCCCCCTAGGGAAACCCTGAAAGCTCGATCCCAATCGCGGCTTTAGGGCCCCTTGTCACAGTTTTGACCGCGGCTGTTAGGGCTACACTTGCGGTCCGGGACCATGTTTGTAGGAGCCGAACTCGTGGTTCCGAACCACGAGTCCAGCTTCAGAACTCGCGGTACCAGACCACGTATCCCGACCTAGAAATCGCGGTCCCTGTCCACATGATCAGCCCCAGAACCCACGGTCCCCGACCGCGGTTCCACCCCACAAACCTGCTTTCCACCCCACGTGGACCGTAAAAAAATCCCCTAGGAACCACTACCCCCCCGAACCTAATGAAAAATGCAGGTATGAGTTTTTCGGAATACCTATAACCCTCGGATCTGAAAACGGTTGGTCGGATCTTCTAGAAACACCAACTAAGCTCTGGTCAACTCTGATCTCTAGTCAAAGTCAACAAGTCCAAATGACACTTGTCATGTTGGACCCACTTACTATTTATAGTCCGTTGACTTTTTCTTGTTTTGGCCATTTTAAACCCACACGAAGTCCATTTTTTGAACCGTTTCCACCACTAGAATCAGCACAACGAGACCGTCATGATGGTTGACTTGTTTTCTTATTTTTTCTGCATTGTTTTTTGAGCATTTTTCTACACACCACTAGTCACCTCGGTTTGCATGCCACTTCAGCTGCTCTCCATTTTTTATATACTTTATATCATCGGATTCATTTTTTCGAGCCCACGATGATCCTTGAGATCATTTCTCGCTCTCACCCCCACATTTTTCAGGTATTTTTTCCAAAACGCCCCCCGTCGCCTCGGCTTGCATGCCACATCGACTGTTATCCTTTTTTGACACTTTTTATTCCACCGGATTCAGTTTTCTGAGCTCATGATGATGCTTGAGATCATTTCTCTCTCTCACCAGGTACAATTTCACCATTGTGTCTCGACACCTTGCTGCCTCAATTTGCGTGCCACATCGGCTGCCATCGGATTGTTCCACATTTTTAGATGAGCCGTTCACTCCTTTCATATTGCAATTATTTCGTTATCTTGCCACCATTCATTATCCCGCAAGGAGTCCCACCAGTGTTCCCCCCTACCCTCGTTCTTGGTCATCTTCAATGTTCCTTGATTGAGCACTTCCTCCTTGCCTGACCATTCCTTTTGTTCGGTATAATTTTATCCCTTTTTCGAGCCGAACAAGTCCTTTATGAAAAAGACACTTAGGGAGTTTATATTAATCTCTTTTCTGACTCCTAAAAAAATGAAAAGATCGTCGAGCAATCTTGCTTACTTTCATGCTCGTTAAAGTACCTGAAAGGGCGTCTATCTGGTATAAGTTTAACCCTTTTCCGAAACTGGTAGACTAATTATGAAAAAGAAATACTCTACTCACACCAGCTATAAGAGTTCTTCATTGCATCCTTTTATGCTTCTTCGGGCCTTGGAGACTAACACACGAAAAAGAAACCCCCTGGAGTCTTCTTATCGCTTTCAGACTCTCTAAAATTGAAAGCAACCATGAGCATGAATTGTCCTGGGCTCGTACAAATCCAAACGACAGTACCATTCCATTATTTCAGAGTCTTCTTATCGCTTTCAAACTCCTTAAAATTGAAAGCAACCACGAGCATGAACTGTCATGGGCTCGTATAAATCCACATGATAGTACCATTTTGAACACACTTCTTCTAGTTCCTTAAACCCATGAAGAAGTCCCCCCAATGCATCTTAGCACCATGATCGATCATCTCAGCAACACCCCCAATCAGGTCGCCTTTGTTCAGAGTATTCTGCAATCTCCTGCCATTTTACACCAACTTGAGTATCACTCATCCCAGTCACTATCCTTGATCCATTACAGCTATGATCCTCTTCCCTCTAGTCAGTTTCATATGCTTCCCAATCATCCCCCATCATCGTACTTTGAACAAAGGAAGTTTGAGTCCACCCACTCTACTTGCCCAGTTATTCCCTACCCCCACAGTATGTCAGTCCTCCCATCAGTACTCTCACACTTCAATTCTCCACCTCGTGCTCCTATCAAGAAAACATCATTGCCTTGCTAGTTGCAAGTCTCCCTTTGTCGATGACAGCCCCTCTATTCTAGAGGATAGACCCAAAGTTCCCTGCGCCTTGGACCCATCACCATCTGTGTTGCGTGCCTACGGACCATTTTGAGAGGAGTCATCATTGCCTCTCCGAGTGGTTGTTTCTCACATACTCGACTTCAACACCTTGATCGCATCGTTGAGAATCACGAAGGGTATATATCCCTTCAGTTATTGGTCGAAGACCCCCCCAAATCTAGCACATTGGTGAGTCACTTTAGAACGCCCAGTTATATGTTTCCGTGGATGTCTAGGTTGCGTAGGCGATTGTATTCGAAATCCATCTAGTTATATACTTCCTTGAGTGCCTAGTTCAGTGTACCATTGAGGGTATGACTGCCCATCACTATGATCCAACAGTTCATCAGTTCCTCTAGTACCCCACTCAGCAGCACTATTGCTATTCTAGTGTATCAGTTCTTTAGCTCAGACATGGTCAGCCCAACAGTATGTCCCAGATTTGTGTCCTCTCTGGACTCTTATGATGTACACAGTGGTTCTCTATGTATCTTATAGGTTCCCCTTTTCGGGCCTCATTGTTATGTTTTATATATCTTCATACGAGCATGGGTATGCCCGCCTCATCCATATATTGAGATTCTTCCTCCTTTGACGCCATGTATATTTCAGGTCCCCATTTATTGGACCCCCTTGTTATTGTTCTATATCTTGATATGCGCATGGGAATGCCTACCTCGTCCATATGTTCAGATTATTCCTCATTCATTATTGAGGTCATGTAATTTTAGTTTTTGCAATTTGTTTGGGACCGTTGTTCTAGGCTCTAGTTCGTTTATTCTCCTCTCCACACCCCAGGAAAACCATACAAGACTTATGATGTCTATCGGCCCTACAACGAGCTCCTGCCCTCACACATCAGGGGGCAATCTGTTAACACTCAAAAAGTGCTCACTACCTCATCTACCCTATTACATGACTCATTTGTCCATATTTACTACCATATTTTCCTCCAAAAGCTTAAAAACCCATTAAAAAGCCTCCAAAAGGCCAAAACCCCCCCTTTTTTTCCCCAAAATAAGTTAAATTCCTCCAAAAATAGCAAAAACCCTATAAAAAGGGAATAAAAAATACAAAAAAGAGGAAAAAAGGGAAAAAATGAAGCAAAAACCCTATACAACTGACCTAAACCATATGGTGCCAAAAACCATGGGCTAGCGCTCCACCACTAAAAACCTATAAATAGGTGATGGAGGTTCCCTATTTCACATCCACAGTCATCCATATCCTTACTCTGCCAATATCACTCCTGAAACCATAGCTCACCCTTGAGCTACTTTCACATTTGAGTGCTCCTTTGGCCCATTTCCAAAACCCTTTGGAGAAAGAGAAAGGAACAACACTGGAGCTTGGAAGTAACCCTCTTGGATTGCTGCAAAGGCTTCATCAACCTTCACATTGGAGGTATAATCAATACAAAAAACCATTTTTATTATCTTTCTATTATTTTATGCACATGCTTAGAGTAGTTTACTATTTTACTGTACTATCTTTTATTTACTGTATTTTCTGAACTGCTACTAAGGAGTCCCTTCTCCTTAGTAGGTGCTCATTTGCACAAGCTAGGGTGAAAACCCTAGCTACACACATGATAGTACCATTTCAAGGAACCTTCTATCCTTTCTTTGAAGCTCCTTAAACCACAAAGAAGGACCCAACGGTGACTCTTGGTGACACAATAGATCATAGCTAGTCAGACTATTACGGTAGCTTCCCTAGCATGGTCACCTTTGTTTAGAGTATTCTATGATGCGTCATCCCTGGAGTCTCCTGATATCAATCATCAGTCCTTTACCCACTTGAGTCTCCCCCATTTGCAGTCACAGTCTCTAGACCCTTAAGCTATGATCCCGGTACCCCAAGTTAGTTTCATCTGCTGCCAGGTCAGCCCTGCCATCATACTTTGAACAAAGTAATTATGAGTCCCCCCCCAACTCCACGACCTGAGTTGTTCCCCAACCCCTAAGTATGTCAGTCCCATCTTCAATACTATCATCTTTTGGTTGTACACCTCGCGCTCCTATCAAGGAAATGCCATTTCCTTTGTAGTTGCAGGTCTCCCTCTGTCGATGCTAGCCCATCTATTCCAGAGGATAGACCCAAAGTTCCCTATGCCTTGGACTCATCACCATCATTGGTGAGTTCCTATAGACCATTTTGAGAGGAGTCCTTAGTGCCTCTCCGAATGGTTGTTTCTCACATGCTCGAATTCAACACCTTGATCGCACCATCGACATTCATGCATGGTATTGGTCCCTTCAGTTATTAGTCAAAGAGCCCGGATGTCCCTTGACTCTAGCACATTGGTGAGTCTACTTCAGAACCCCCCAGTTGTATGTTCCTGCGGATATTTGGGCTATGCTTGGCGATAGTATTCAGATGCACCTCAGTTATATGCTTCCTCGAGTACCCCATTCATATACAGTCTAGTTTACCATTGATATTATGACCCTCAATCACTAAGTCCACCCAGTTATTGGACACCTTCATATCCAAAAACTCCTCAGCCCTTTGGGTACCACATTCAGAGTGACTGTTGTCATTCTAGTGTATCAGTGCTTCAGATCAGTCATGGAAGGATCATGAGTATGTCCCAGTTTTGTGTCCCCTTTGGACCATTATTATGTACACAACAGTTCTCTATGTATTATTTAGGTCCCATTGGACCTCATTATTATTATTTTGTATATCTTGATATGAGCATGGGTATGCTTGCCTCGTCCATGTATCAGAGATTATTCCTCATTCATTTTGAGGCCATGTACGTTTAGTTTTTGTAGTTTGTATGGGGTTGTTGTTCCGGTATCCAATTAGTCTCTTCTCTCCTCCACACCCTAGGAAAAAGACAAATAAACTATGATGTCTATCGGCCATACGATGATCTCTTTCCCTCACACATCAGGGGTCAATCTGTTAACACCCCCAAAATGCTCACTAGCTCATCTCCCTAGCCACATGACCCATGTCCGTTTTTTCCACCATTTAGCCTCCAAAACCTCAAAAAACCTTCAAATGGTCATCAAAAAGATCAAAATCAATCTTTTTCTCCTCAAAATAATTAAATTTCATCAAAAAGTGCGAAAAACTCATCAAAAGGGCCCAAAATTCCCAAAAATAAAATAAAAGGGAATAAAAATAAAAAAATTAATTCAAAAATGGAAAAAGAGGGAAAAGAGGGAAAGAAACCCTAAACCAATAACCAAATACCATGGGTCAATACTCCACCATTCAAAAAACCTATAAATAGGTGATGGAGGCCCCCTATTATTCATTCACAATCTACTCTACCCTTATGCTGCCCAAAACACTCTTGTAACCCTAAGCTCACCATTTGTGCTTAGATTCACCATTTCAGAGAGCCATTTGTCCAATCCCTATTGCATTTGGAAAAGAGAAGGATACCTTGGAGCATTGGAGCAACTCGTCCCTATGGCTGCACAAGCTCCACCAACCTCACCATTGAGGTAAAATCTTATGTAAAACTCCATTTTCAGGTTAATGAAAATATATGGTTCTCTTCTATATTTGTTTTGCATAAGAAATCAATAAATGTTTATTGTTTACTATTTTTTACTCCAGATTGCTTGTTAAGAACCCATGCACATGTTAGATTAGTTTTTACCATTTATATTACATTTTTTACTGCTTTCTCAAACTGCTACTAGGGAGTCCATTCTCCTTAGTAGGTGCTCATTTTCACAAGTTGGGGTGAAAACCCTAGCTATAGTAACATGTGTCGAGCAATTGATTGCATTGAATACTCAAGCTAGGGGAGTAAATGAAAACCTATAAAACGATGAAGTATGGGTTTATCCTTTCAATATTTATCAAATTCCACGGGCTTGAGGGGGGTCAACATCATGGATGTCAAATAATGACTAGGATGCACTGGTGCGCACACCCATGGGGGAAATATGTTATCTATGGTAGTGATATTGATGGAATATCAGTATTGGGGATGAGGACCCTATGGTTATTAGAGGAAATATTTGGTAAGTGAAATGAAAATAGAGGCAAGGTGTTTCCTATATTCCAGTTTCGAGGTGATACTTGTGATAGAATCCTTGCACAATTATTGAGGGGTGGAGACTTGTTCTTATAATGGAAAAACAAGAGGTAGTCAAGTCTTTTTCATTATCTTGCACATACGACACAAATACCCAAGTGTAGTAAAGAACATGACAAAGGTATTGATAATGCATAATTGAAAACCAAAATATAACATACCTACAAAGCGCCTAGATCAAGGGTAGAAGCGTTTAAGGTACACCCAGTTGACAGGGTTGTTGAGGGTAATTCCTTCGGGGGTCACTTAATACATATTTCCCTTTGGGAATGAATTTATTACCGCCATAAGTCGCTGTCCATTTAGATACAAATTTACTAGGTTCCAGTTTGTTGTCTTTTTTGGCGTTGAAGATGTGGACAAAGTCTCCCTCATCGAAGGTGTGAGTTCGAATGTGTCTATCATAGTGAGATTTGGAGTGTACCTTCATGGCATCATTTTGTTGAAGTGATTAACATCATTCTTCATCAAGGTGTTCTAAAGTAAACATCATTTTGTCAAGGCCCGGAGTATCAAGTAATAACTCCATCGTTGATTGGGGGGTTGGGATTTGGCACTCGATGGGAAGTATGGTTTTGACTCCACAGATGAGGTGGAATGGAGTAAACCCTATACTAATTTTGAATGAGGTGCGATAATCCCAAAGGACAGGGCCCTAACATGTCATTTCAATTGGATTTGTTCTTATTTACAGTGCGTTGGATCATGGTTTTAATAATTTTGTTCACAACTTCAACTTGGCCTTTTGCTTGGGAGTAGTAGGATGTCAAGAATTCATGTTTAAATCCTAATAGCCATGAGAGTTCCTCAAAATTATGGTTGCAAAAGTGGGTTATGTTATCAGAGACTAATTTTTTCAGGACTCAAAAGCATGAGATCACATGGTTGAAGAAGAAGCATGCTGTAGTGCTGCCTTTGCAATCGGACATGGGCATGGCTTCAACCCACTTAGTGAAATAGTAGGGAAGCACTCCATTAAACCAATTTCCAATTTCAAAATGGGTCAGCGATGATTACGGGGTGGTGAGGAGCAAGTGGTGACCGAGTCTTACAGGAACATACTTGTCAATTAGCACATCTTTTGACTGCGTAAACACAATATTCTTTGAATACTGATGGCCAAAAATAACTGGGTTGTAATATTTTTTGGGTAGTGGCCAGACCTTAGAGGTGGCGCCTACATGCTTCACTATGACAACCATTGATAACTTGTTTAGCTTTTTCATATGTCAAGAAATGGCATAGAATAGTATAACCCCATGGTGGTATATGACATCTTCAAGGAGAAGATATCTTGGGGATTGATGACGGATGCATCTATGATCATCCTGAGATAGGTGTGGGGTGAAATTTGTGTGCGGAGATATGTTAGGATAGCACCATACCATGTGCAATCGTTGGCTATGAAGAATAGGTGTTCATTAGGTAACTGGTCATGCATAGGTTCTCGTGGAGGGAGTGGTAGGGAGGTCGGTGATAAGCTCGACAAGGGACAAGGATTTATCACTTTTAGGGATCACAAAATCATGGTCAAATTCTTGTAGATAACAATCCAATGTACAAACTTACTAATGTTAAGCCTACATATAAGTATGTATTGCATGGGATTTGAGTTTAAAACCATTGTTGTTTTATGAAGCAAGATGTAGTGGTGTAGTTTTTGTACGAAGAGGATGACGACTAATGCAAGTTTCTAAGCACACACGTGGTTGAGGGATGGTACTTCCAATGTATTATTGATTTAATAAATGACATGTTCATTTGGACCATCATCTTGTTGGACCTGAACACTTCCCACAGTGGAAGCTGAAAGTGAGATATATAGGATAAAATATTTGTCAGAATCCAGTGGCGAGATGAGAGCTATTGAATCTAATTCTTGCTTTTAGTATGTCGAAGTATATTTGGGCATGGTCATCCCATTTTAAAGGAATGTATTTTCTTAGAAGATGCATAAAACTGTGTGTTTGGGTGGCATAATCTGGGATGAAACGTTAGAGTAAATTGGCCTTTCCCTGAAAGATTTGCAATTGGCACTGTGTTCACGGGGGCAGTAACTCAAGGATGGCATGGAAATTTGATGGGTCAACTATGGTTCCTTCCTTGGATATGATGAAACCTAAAAAACAGTTGGTGGTGAAGTAGAACACACACTTAAGGGGGTTCAAGCATATGTTATATTTGCGACCATGCATAAATCATATAGGTGATCACATCATTTTTTAGAATTGACAGTTAGGTCATATAAGAAGGAAAGGATGATATGAGCCAATTCATTTAAAACATACACCAAATCCCCTTAGAAGGTAGTGCCAACATTCCTTAGCCTGAATGGGATAATTTTGTAAGCGAAAGTGCACCAAAGGGTGGTAAAGGTGGTTTTATATTGATCCTAAGGGTAGATCTATATCTGGTTATAACTAGAGAACCCATCCATAAATGACAACATTTCACTACCTACACATGAATCAATGATTTAGTCGATAAGGGGGGTCAAGTAATTGTCCTTGGGGAAATATAAGTTGAGATCTCAGAAATCTATGCAGACTCGATTGGTACCTTGATTTTTGTTGATTGGGACAGGATTGGAGACCCAAGACATATAAGCAATGGGGAAGATTAATCGCTCCTACAGGATTTTTTCGATCTCAGCTTTGATAGAAAAGGCCTTAGAGGGGTAAACAAGTCATTGTTTTTGTCATACTAGGGTGGCATCATTCCAAGTGTCAATATGGTGTTCGACGATTGAATGGTCTAGGATTGAAATTTATTCGATGTATGACCATGTGAATATATTGCAAAATTCCTTGAAGGGGGTGGTAAAGTCAATAATTTCCTTTGGTGAACATGACACACCAATGGAAATGTTCTTGATGAAACTTGGTATCATAGATATATCCACCTGGATGGTGGGAGAAATATTGGCTATATTTACCTCTTTGAAGGAATCAGGGGATGAAATGGGATTTTTGAACCAATCGATGTGACTAGGAGGTAGAAAATACATTGATTCAATTGTATATTCTTGGGCCACTGTAAGGATTTAAGGGCCCTAGGCATGGACGAATGTGGATTGATGATGGAAGGAATCCCATGGGGGTTCATTTGAATGCATGGGTTTTATTATCTCTTCATCCGTGGAGAAGACATATTACTTTAACATGTCTTCATTGGAGGAGAAGGAATTATCAAAGTTTACTTGAGGGGATGGACAAGTGATGTGACTATGTGGTTGGCTGTATCCAACCTCTGTGGTAAGTCAGTTAGTGTAAATGGTATCACACCAAGATGAAGGATGCCATGATATCAAGGTGGGTTTGTGGGAGGAGGGAGGATCTCTTCCTGTTGGAATACTAGGGTGTCCAAGTATTCCAAGGCTACGGGGGATGGGGGATCATAATAACCAAGGAGGGGAGGAATAATTTACACATTGGATCCTACAGTGTCATCAGTAAAATATTGGTCTTCCTCGATTACCATTGGGAGAGTTGTTTGAAAAGGGGAAGGTTATCCGATAGTTTCTTTTGAGTGGCATGAAGGGTGTAGAATGCAGCTAATATAGGACATTAGAAGGAATGATGAGATATTAAATTTCATGACCGACATGGGAAGGTAGCATAGGTGTGATTAATAATTATTGTGAGACTTATAGGGTGCCAAAGGGAAAACTTTTTGTCTGAAAATGACTCAGCCCATTGATCGGCCATAGAGGAGCTTCCTATAGGAATGGGGACTGTCGTTGTAATGACATTTATATAAGTTGTGTCCAATGGTGGAGGGGGGGATTTTTATTCTGATGGTTGAGTAAGGAGTATGGTCAACAAAGCATCTCAAAATCAAGGAAGGTCGATACAATGATGTGTGTAATGCCAAAATTGGGAATAAATTGAACATGCATGATTGGTATGCAATGTGCATGAAGGGTCTTGGTGGACCATGAGTAACCAAAAGGAAGGAACATGATTTATTTACATGATAAAATATCGGAGGATGTGGTGTCCATGATCATCACTATAGTGACATTATGGTGCTTACGTCACTATAGCCACGATCGCCAGGGGCCAAAACATTTTTTTCCAAATTTTTTATCTTTTTATCCATGAAAGTTATGATTTTAACTTATTCGTGGCAATATTTCGTGGAAATTTTGAGCCATATGTAGTAGTAAAATTCCATTTCAAATACACCATCCTCAACTATGTATCTTTGTCTACTACAACCCTCCTCTGAATTCATCAAGCTAGTTCCAATGGATGTCAAGGTTCATCTTGCACAATAACCAATTGCAGAATTAGACCTTGATATACAGTTCTGAATTAGCTTTGTGATTCTCAGTTTTTCTTGATATAGATTCCATCATCATTTTAATTCTTCAATTGTGTTTAGTCCTTGTAATTATTCCTCTTTTGTAATTCAAATCCATTCTCTGCGACAAAGGCTTCATGAAATTTTGTAATGAAATGATTTTGAACATAATACAAGTTTCATTTGTGTATATTCACATATTTGAAAGCTCCTTATGTTTGTTCATCAACAATACTCATTTGCATTCTTCTTTCTATGTACATGAGCTCTTTTATGTGATAGTACAACACATCACAACAAATAATTGAATATATGCGCATATATTTTTCAACATAACATTAATGTGACAAACAACTTAAAATATTCTCTAACTGTAATACTTTACTAACACACTCCTTGAATTCCTGATGAATATCATGTTGATTTCCAGGATCTCACTCAATCTCTTAGAGAATAGCAATATGGGTAGAAATTAATTGTTTGTTGATACATACTTGGGTTGTTAGCTTCTTCTGCGCATGCTTGAGGAGTTTTCCTTATTGATATAATCATGTGTGTACTTCCACTTTGATGGTGCACTTGATTTTCTTCCATTTTGGTCCTAGTATTGTGATTATTGTTATGCAAAATATTTCTATCTAGACAATTCATTGTTCTTTAACAATACATAGCCTTGTGTCCAAATCCATCACAAGCATAATATCTCATAGTTTGATAATACTTTGCAATATTTCCAATGTAATTGCACCTTGCACAGTTCATTGTATTAATCCTTCTTATGTAAGTGTAAAAGAAATAATTGTAATCCCTGAAGGAATTATCATACCTGAATGACTTCATTTAATTTGGGTTGTGCTTACTATCACAGACTTTCGCATATGTTCTATCATAACCAAGTAATCACTTGTTTGATGATGATCTTTGGTCCTTCATAATCTTATTCAGGATTGTTGTGCTATCTTTGAATTTTTTCTTTACTTCATTTTCAAGATAGGCCTTGTCACTTCCTAAATGTGGACAATTAGGATTATCAATTGTGATGTGATCTTGAACTTGTTTCTTCACTTTTATTTCAGTCAATTTTTCTTCTAAGTGAGATACCTCTCTATCCTTTTGTTTAAGATGACTTGTTAGAATTTTTTTTTCCTGCACTAACTCTTCCAATGATATCTTCAATACTAATTTCTCTTCTTCAAGCATTCTGATTTTGTCTACTGTGCAATCTAGTTGTTTCCCAATGTTCATTTCTTTTTTACTAACATGTTTTTCAAGAGATTCTTGAATGAGCTTGGATTGGTTGACTTGTTCTTCATACTTTAATAATCGATCCCGCAAGAGTTTATTCTTCCTTCTTGAATTCTTCAATTCATCCAAGGCACTAACCAATTCACCTTCCCAATCAACCTCTGCAACTTCTTATTCTTCAGATAGATTGTTTTAATTTAATTTTTGCAACATGATTTGGAGATGCATTAAAGGATCCACTAAAGAAGTACTTATCTAATGCTCCTAGTTGACTTTGTGCAAATGATGCATATTTCTTGATAGAGGAAAAACCATTTTTATTTTCTTCATTGTTCTCATCTTCCAAAATGGCCATAAAAATTTCTTCTTTTGGCTTATCTTCACAATCACTTTCTTTGGATAAATTATTGTCTTTATCAGTGTAAAAAACTCTTCCTTTGTTTTGGAAATTTCTTCATGTTCTAAGATCTATCCTATGTGTGCACCAACCTTCATTCATTGTATCTAGCATCTTCCATGATGTCATTATATTCATCTTCCTTATATGGACACTTTGAAGCAAAATGGCCTACTCTTTTACATATAAAACATGTGAGAGGTAATTTTCCCTTGTACTTACCACATCCTCTTTTCAACTTTCTCACAAAGTTTGATTCTTCCTCATCTGATCCATCACAATATCCTTTGTCATGTTCATTTTTTTTCTCCCTAGTGGCATTTGAAGTAGCTTCCTTTATTATAGGATTTTCCCTTTCAATTCTTAGCTCATACACAGTCAGAATTCCTTGAAGCTCACCCTTTGTGAGATCTGCAAGATTGGATCTATCTTCTAACATGTATGCTTTTGATTCAAATCTTGGAGGTAGAATTCTTAGTATATTCTATACAACTGATTCTTCAGCTAGTGTAACTCTAATACTTTTGATGGCATTAACCAACTCATAAACTCGAAGAAAACATGAGGCAACATTTTATTCATCTTTCACTTTCAAAGCCTCATACAATCCAGAGTAATTTTGTAGCTTTTCTTGCTTTAGTTTTTCGTAACCTTCATAAGCATTTATGATTTTATCCTATACATACTTAGTTGAGGTGCAATGGATGACTTTATTGAATTCAATGTTTGTTAACCCACCCAATATTGCATTCCTAGCTCCATCATTGCATTGATATTATCTTTTATCAAGTGGATCAACTGATACTATTGCTGGAATGTTACACCCACCCACAACAGGATACCAAACATCATCTCTGAGTGATTGAAGATGCATTCCCATTGTAATCCTCCAAAAGGTGTAGTTGGTACCATCAAACCTTGGTGCTCTTTTAGTGAAGATTCCTTCCTTCTTGTCCATATCTGCACACATATCTATCTTCCAGATGTTAAGTTATTACTGAAGACACCGGATCTGATACCAATTGTTGGAATCTTATTAATACTGAGAGGGGGGGTGAATCAGTATTAGCGCAATTATGAATTTTTTTTACTTCATGTCATATTTAAATTGAAATTAAATTAAACATTTGCAGAAAAAATAACATTCATCCACATATGCACAATAGATAGAACACACAAATCATTATGTGGAAGTCCAAATTGGAGAAAACCACATAATCTTCTCTTATAATATAAATATTACATTCATAGAAGCACCAAATTCCTAAGTTCTATAGCACCAACTAGAAAGAGGCACCGACCCCCTGGTTTTATAGCCTATAACCTGAAGGAAGCATCGACTCCCTGATTTACCAGCTTCAAATGAAAGGAAGGACCGATGCCCTGCTCCTTGCCCTGTCTTGCCAACCTGATATGACTATAGAAGATATTACTGCAGTGTTGTTCTACTGATATGCACACTCTTCAGATTCTTTGTAGTTTGTAATGTTATGCTCAACTTATGTATCCTTGAAATCCTATTATCGTTGATGTATGTCATTAAATTCACTTGAATTGTAACATACCCTTTTACTGAAAACATTTTATGTTTGAAGAAGACATTATCTTAACTTTATTGTAAAGTTTTATATTTGGACAAGTGTCCAAGGATGACTATAATTGCAAAATATTATTATTTAAATAAATAAAATAGGAGACATTCACCCAAGGAGAAGGCAATGGAAAAGTGGCAGCATCATGAGGAAAGTAACTAGCTGTTGGTATGGGACAACTCCCTTGAATTGTGGTCATAATGCCCTAAAAGATGGGACGGGAGCTTGAGGCTCATTTATTCAAAACTTACCACTAAAGACCTAAGAAATCTTTTTAACAGCCATCGAATTTGGACTAAGGTTCAACACATTTCTTGATGAGGAAAACTACCTAATGGTTCTGCTATATGCACACAAGAGATTCGATGAGAGGAAGTCTAGGTTTTTTATCATGGTGTAAGTCTGCCTTGTTTACTGTTGAGTGCAGAGATTGAGTTTTTTTTTGGCAAGTCTCTATTGATTGATCGTTATACAAATTGAGTGCCTTGATTCTACATAGATTCTTCTACCTAGTGGTTCAATAAACAGGCTTGGGGGTACAAAGGAGGCAAGTAGTTTGGCTACTTCTTCTCGAGAAGGTTGGGAGGAACATGACTCCTTGGGTGTTTATCCACCCTATCTACAGTTACAGGTTCTTCTTGATATTTTATCTCTAAGTAGTTAAATTTACTTTCTGTAATTGTGATTTAGTACTCTTTAGCTACTAATGATAATACATAAGCATGAGTGTGATTTTTTGATCTATTTAGGATTTTGTAGACTGTTGATTATATTTATGAATTGATAGAATAAATGCCCTCTCTATATTTTCCCCCATACTATTTTCTATATCATACTCTAGTATAGAGAAGGAATATTAAAATAGATAAATGATAGGCAGTGAATAGATTGAATGAGTAACCTAACTCTGTTATGTTTCCCTTAATATTTCTTATCTGTTATATTTATTGTAATTTCTTAGCTACTGGGTAATTTTCATAACTTAGGTTTCCTGTCATAGCTAAACATAAAAATAATGTTTTTATATAGAATTTAGAATATCTCTACTTTTATAATAAAATAATTAATAGAAAACTCAAACACTTCTAGGTTTTTGCATAAACCTAAACTATATCTCTTACAACAAATGCTAAATACAATGTATCTCGTCATCTTTTCTTTAATGCATTTATTTTCTTTCATCAATATGTTTGAAAACTAAATAGCTGTAAAACAATTATAACAATATCCTTTTATACAGAACTAGTAATACTCATATTATGAGACCCTTTTAAACACAAAATAAATATGTATTGGATGGATGTCCCATTATTGACAGAACCCTAGCTTCTGTAATTCAACACTTAGTATTAATTTCAACATTTACCAAATCAAATAAATTATCCAAGACAGAGTTCATAGAAGACTTTTGCAAACATAACAGACATGGGTTCGAAGCCCTTAAAAGAGAACCAAATAACTTTAAGCGTCATGACAACTTCATAGCTAGTTTGACGATCAAACACTTAACATATTAAACACCACCTTTCGTGTTAAGGTTACAAGTAAGATTCAATACCCTCACTCAATAGTAAGATAGTTTTAGTCACGAATTCATTACAAGTCAAAAAATTGAACGAAGGAACAAGTTCACGGTTGACAGCACAAAATGAGGTATTAACTTTTGGCTTTCATCCTTTTTAACAAAACACCATTTTTTTTAAACGAAAACATTCAGGTTAAATTAACACAGGTTTCGGAGCATTGCTCCCAGTTCCAACGCATACAAACAGTATTAAGCTAAAGGGACCATAATATTTCATTATCCAGAATAGCCGAGGGTTAAACCCTCTCGGCAGAATTACATTCTTACAAGTATTCATGTAGAAAAACAATGCTGATAGCAACAACATTCGATAGGGTTCGAAACCCAAATCTTTAAACAAAAACAGCAGTAGATATTACAATAGCAAAATTTAAAAGCCCATCGGTATTATTCATCTACACAAACAAAACCAAGTTTGAAACTACAGACCAAGAGACCAAGCCATTCGGATTTTCAACACTTTAAACTTTCAACATCATCATCACCTACCAAACCAAGGGTTCGAGGTTGCGAATAGGTCCATGCATTGAAATGAAGTAAACATTAGGGTTTGAGGTTTCAAAATGAAGCATCAGGCCTTAGCTCTCAGCCATTAACCAAATACAACAAACATTGACATCAAATAAAACCGAGCATTGATTTCAAGCACAATTTATTTTACACAATATCAAAACCATAGGCCAAACCCTTCTCATTATCCTGTAGTCGATGGTTAAAACCCTAGCAAACAAGTAATACATTTCGACAAACAGTAAAACTGTATAATACATCATAAGGGTAGGTTGAGGATTCAATCCTCCCTATGCATGCTTCATAACATGTAAGATTTACAGCAGCGACCACACCTTTTGAAAATCGGAAGCTCCATCCAAACCAAACACAGCTAACAGTTTACAGGAGAAACCACAGGAAAAACCACCAAGACTTACTGATTCAAGCAGTAGTTTCCCACTTAACTTGAGTGTAGAACCCTGTAGGTGAAAGCACCTACGAATAACATAGAGGGTGGTTAAAATTAAGTTCCAAGCTTAAAACATTACATACAATTGCATCAACATGAAATTTTTGGCAAAGACATTACCTTTACATTAAACTGAAGGTCGAAAACGATATCTCCTGCAACCGTCTTTGAATCCAAAAACACTCACATTTCACTTGGTAAACACAACTATTACATCCACAGTAATGGCTCATCTCGTAAACTCTGAAAAACTATCAATCCTCCATTACAGGTCATGGTATCGAACCTAAGGAAGGAGCCCTCAAGAATAAGTTTCCAAACCCTACAGAAACACAAGCTTGTCGACCCACTACACCCACTACTTGCAAAATGAATGCCAAGTTCATCACTCCTTTGATGTAAGCCAAAGTGCAGTTGTTACACACCTACCGAGAAAGACCACGTGATTACATCCATGTTGAATGCCAACAAGAAATATAGTAGTACCACCTTTATTGCACTTTAGTTGATCCTGTCTACCATCAGTATGATGAATTAACAGCAAACCTTGCAACAGGATCATCTTCGTGTTAATCATCGGCTATGCAATATAGTTCAGGTCGTAATTTATCAATCCCACCCTATCATTTCCCAAACTTCATACCAATCCACGATGATCCTATCTAAGGTTCGATGAGTGCCAAGGGAACCTACAACCATAAACATTATGGTTACGTATGCATCATTAATACCTCCAACTTATAATATTGTGGTGAACCTTGCATTTATACTATACTTAGATTATTATATCAAACCCTCATGTTATGTATAAAGACCCTATCAATAATATGGTTTAGTAGGATGTGTTACAACATAATTTTCCACCTTGTGAGCATCAACATTCTTTGGCCTATAGGATCCATTTCACTGACTCAGATCCACTTTATATCCTTCAGACATACTATTTCCTCCATTTTCTTCTTACCTGCTTGCTGCATCATTATAGCAGGCGTACCCGCGAGTTGCATCACCATAGCTCACAGGTAGCATGTAAAATGGTAAAAATCACTAGTTAATTACTTTTTACTCCCAAAAAGTGATTATTGGGTGACCTTTGACCCTCCATCTGCCCAAGTAATGCCTCGATGTGTCCTTTCACCTACCTTTGGGAGAACTATATATTGTGCACATAGGGCTTATGGACAGGAGGAGAAAGAAGAGCAAGAGAACTCTAGTGGATTTTTGCCCTATCTTGAGTTTACACTCATTGATCCTTGTAGTTGTGAACCCCCTTATGTTCACCTTCCAAACTCCTAGCATAGTTTGAGTTTGCCATTCATGGAGGATTGAAGTGGTGGAGGCACAAGTTGATTGATCCAGATCTTGGTTTAGATTGGTTGCCGACAAGAGGTCATATCACATTGTACTTCTTCTTGTTTATTAATAGAAATACTCATATTCTCATCCATTAATGTTGTGAATCTTGTTTATTCTACATTGGGTTGCATTTACTTATAATATCATGGACCATTACTATTGATTATGTTAATGTTGTTTATATATTACATGTACTTGTTGTATATTGGCTGTCAAGACTAATTTGCAGATTTGAGTGCATGGATTGAAAAGCTCCAATGGGGATCTACATCAAACATTTGGATCGAGGTTGGTTACATTCTCCATTATCTTAGCATTGTCATTTATAATAGCATAGTTCTAAGAATTGAGTTAATTTCTCGTAGTCAGCTGTCTGTAGTGGTCCCCCAAGCCATAGTGAGTTTTCTTGAATATAAAAATGGCGACTCTGGTGGGGAAAACATCCATGTTTGGGAATTTTTTGAGCATTAGTCCATAATTAGAGTTGTTGTTTGTCGAAGCTCTGTGTCTTTGATTGGCCGTTAAGATACACTATAGAAAACTTGCTTTTTCTGATCCATTGGACTCTTTATTTTCCCATTTTCCTTTCCTCACCCGTGGGCTAGCTTAGCTCTGCCCGCTTACACCCACCTCTTTTTACTCTACTGCTCGCGGGTACCCCCAGGTATTCCTTTGACAGTAGCATACAACTCCAGCTTTTGTTGATTTATGACTTTTGGTTGTTGCTAGGTTGGCTTTGCATGATCCTGAGTCTTTGTTGGCCTGTTTCTTGATTGTTCTATGCCTTGGTTGTTACCATAACTCTTCTTTCTCTTGGTTGAGCCTTATTGGTTTTTTACCCATCTTTGGATTTAGCCTTTTTGGTTATTTCCTTTTGAGCTCATTCCTGTGGCTGGGTCTTACTATTTGGGATCTATTGGGTTGTCTTAGTGATCTTCTCGGCACTTCAGTGACTGACTAGTAGGATTTTGCTTGCATTTTTCATTTCTTTATATTGAAAAATACAAAAAAAATATACATATAGTTTTGCATTTTCCTTTTGCTTATAAGAGAAAATACAAAAAAAAACAATTTACTTTCATGTACTGCATCTTGCATTGAGTGCTTGCTGCTTTCATTTAAGTTCTGATTGTGCATCGAAAACATAAAAGTATTGTATTTTTATTTCGAAATCGTTGGGTTGATTTTTCATGTTAGTGACATTGTTTTATTGGATAAATGAGTCTAGGATTGGACGGTTTTGCATACTATTGAGTCATACACATCACTAGTTTCAGGACAATATCCTTTGAGTAACCACATCCATTAAAATTAATGCTTAATCTTAAAATTGATTAGACCGATTTTATTTATAGGGTACACCAACTAGCATAGGTTTAGAGTCTTGGAATAGATCATTGTGAGTTAACAATCCAAGAATACTAGACAAAACATTAGGTGTCTAACGAGGGAGTGGAGGAATCCATGGTATATATCTGTCTTCTCAGGAAGCTCTACTCAAACCAGAGTTAAGCATGAGGTCATGGGAGGTTGGTTGAAGGGATATCCCTCTGATACCGGCTGAATGTGGGAGATATTTCCAGGGTTTGTTCGTATCTCGGGGTACCGGAGGTTCATCCTCTTGTGCTTCGGGCTTAGCTACCCTGCTGATATGACGCATCCCACCTGCGACTGTCCCCCTAAGCATTGGTTATATTGTGGTGACCATAGTTTCCTTACCTAGGTATCACATAGGGTACTTGCAGTGGTTATGCTGTTTGTGTCCTGAGTCAGATAGGGATTGAACAACACAATTGCGTTTGTATAGTGGACTTGACCCTATGCACGTAGTGAAGCCTGGGTGTCTCTATAACTGATTATGTTACCTCTGGCTATAGTTTGAGAGTCTCACGCCTCTCCTAGGCGAGACATACCAGCTCTAGTGTCGGGATCTCATTTAGCCACTCTGTTTGTTTGCACTTGGTTGTAGTTTCTCTAGGTGTGTGCTTTTGATTTTCTATTTTTTTATCGATAGTTGGCCGTAGGAGACGTTGTGATTTGATATTCTCTTCTAAGATATTGTGGCATGGATTCCTACTCTTCGTTGATCCCATCGGTTGGATGGTTTGAATCCGGCCGAATTTTCATGTCGTGTTGCTCGGGGATGCCGGTGGGCTCTCTTGTTAGGACCGTGTCAACCCTTCTCTTTACTATGTTATTATATTGTTGTTGGACACATATGCTTTGTAAGTCCTCCCATAGTATTTGTTGATCCATAGTTTATATTATCCCATAGTATTGACCCAAAGTATTGGACACATATGCTTTGTAAGTCATCTCGTAGTATTATATGTCCCATGGTTTTGACTCATAGTGTTGGGAATAGACTTTGTATATAAGTGTGTGTTGAGGTCATTGAAGGCACTGTGAAGTTAATTGTATTGAGCTTGCTCAAAGGAGGTTGCCCCCTTGAAGTGGCCCGTGATCAATATAAAAGTGATTCTGAGTTCTATTATTTCTGATATCTTGTGTATTTGCATTAATTAATTATTGCAGGTTCTTCACATCTGGTATCAGAGCACTTTCTTGGGCTTGTTGGGTGGAATTTCTGCCAATTTTTTTTTTCCATCTATTGCAAGTTCGGATCTGGGGATAACCCCTATCCACTTAACTATGGGAAGTACTTGGTCATAATCCCTAAAACTCATTGTGAGGAGTACCATAGGAACCCCAAAGTAGCTGGCCCATTGAGAGGACCTGCCAGCGAAAAGGGCAACGACCCCTACCTGATTGACTAGTTCCCACCCGTGAGGTAAACCAAGAGCTGTCATTTGTGGCAAAGCGGTTATCAGTTTTACCTAAGCCGTGGAGTGAGGGGTACTGCCCCAATACGCAAGCCGTTAGACAACATTGGTGGTCGAGTGAATCCCCTGAACCGATAGGAAGCTGCACATACCTGGGGTCCATATCTATTCTCAGTTGAACTGTTGCTGATCACTTCTACTCCAGATCTAGCCGTTTCAGATCTATTCTGAAAGTTGTTTCAGATCCAGTCATCGTTTCAGATCCAGCCGTTTTCAATCATTTCTGCACTGTTGTAGATCCATCTGTTGCGGATCCCTTGTTTCAACTCTATTTTCCCTGAAACTTCACTGACATCCCTGCAATCCCATTCTGCATATTTCATTCTTGAAGATCCTATCCCAAATTCCACTTCCCAAGACCAAAAATCTCACATTTGTCTATTTTTCGGGTTTGCCATAACTCCTTCAATTTTCACCCAAACACCATCAAATTTTGCCACCATGTTCCTTTCCGAATTCTGCTTCTTTGTTCCTCTCTACTAAATTTTCTCATTCTTTCACCCTGCTTCTGAAATCCCCATTTTTTGCTTCCCTATTTATCAGAAAGTGTCCAAAACCTATTCAAACCCCAATTACCCATCCGAGTTTTTCCCAAATCCAAATCTTCCTTTACTAAATAAGCTTTTGTTTGTGTTTTTCTATCCATTTCCAATAAAAAAAAAGCCCATGAAGGAAGCACTTGCAGCCATCCAAACCAAACTCCAAGATCTTGATGAAAAATTTCTCAGTCTTCATCTTCGGCATTCAGCCATGAACAATAACTGACAGCTAGAATCTTTTGCAGCCACCAGGTTCTCTTCTTCCAACAATTTTCGTGGGCCAAAGCTTGATTTTCCTCGCTTCAATGGTACTGATCCGACTGGATGGATATACCGAGTAGAACAATATTTTAGTCTGCATAATACTTTTGATGTTCAGAAAGTTCCACTTGCATCCTTTCATTTGGAACAAGAAGCCCTTCAATGGTACCGTTGGTACATCAAAGCTCATCCCGAGCCAAACTGGATATATTTTTGCCAACTCCTTTTTCCATGATTTGGTCCTAGTGCTTTTGATGACTTCACAGGAGCACTCATTAAACTTCACCAAATTGGCACAGTGAGAGAGTATCAGACAAAATTTAAGAAACTGGCCAATCACACAGAAGGATTGTCTGATGAATTCTATAGGAGTTGTTTTGGTCTCAAGGATGAAGTCCACTCAAAGGTCAAAATCTTCTGTCCCAACACAATGATGGAAGTCCTAGGGTTGGATAAGTTGGCAGAGGACAAGATCGCAGCTCAAAAACGCTCCAAACCCACCTTTGTTCCCTTCAGAAATATGGGTTCCCAACGACCTCCCATCATGCCTGCCCCGCAACCAACTCCTATCAAGCATTTGTCTGAAATAGAGATGCAGGCACGTCGAGAAAAAGGGCTTTGTTATAATTGTGATGAGAAATTCACTTGGGGACATAGATGTGTTCAACAAAATCTCTATCTCTTGGATGTGGATTCTCCGCCTGCCTCAGAACTTGATGAAGAAGCTCCAGATACAGTAGATGATCAGGTTGACATTCAACACCCTCCTATTGACACCCCATCTCAGGACGACCCACCCGAGCTCTCTCTCCATGATGTAACTAGTGTCACCACCCCACAAACAATGCGAGTCAGGGGATACTTCAAGAAGCTCCCTCTTACCATATTCATTGATTCTGGCATCACTCATAACTTCATTGACCCTCGGATTGCCAAACAGGATGATTGTTTTGTCCATCCTTGCTCCAACTTTGAAGTCATGGTTGCCAATGGGGGCACCTTACCTTGCAAGGGGAAGTGTCACAATGTGTGTATCTATATGGAAGATTATAACCTGCGCTCTGACATGTTTTCCTTGTCCTTAGGCTGATGTGATGTGGTTTTGGGCGTTCAATGGTTACGCACACTTGGCCCCATCTTATGGGATTTTTCAGAACTTTGGATGCAGTTTTCAGTAAATGGGGCACAATACAAATTAATGGGTTTACAACCAGGGTCTCTCTACATCATCAGTTCACATCGCCTCGAAAAAAATCCTTAAGAAGAATTCACATGGTATCATCGCTCAACTCCATTCCCTTCAGATGCACCCATCAACGGTCTCCACTACTTCCTCGGATAGATATGCAGGTGTCTTTGCTGAACCAATGAGCTTTCCGCCTTCAAGAGACCTTTCTGATAAGAATTTAGTCGCATCTACCTCTTAGTAGGAATTGATGGCTATTTTACATGTAGTACAGAAGTGGCAGCCATACCTATTAGGGAATTATTTCTGCATCAAGACTAATCTCCAGAGTCTGGAAAATTTTCTGGAACAATGGGTCTCCTCCCCAACACACCTAAAATGGGTTTACAACTCATGGGTTATCCCTATGTGATCACCTACAAGAAGGGTAAGGACAATATGATGGCAGATGCTCCTTCTCGCACAATTGATGACCCAGTTTCTCTTACAGCTCTTTCTCTGCTTGTTCCAAATTGGTTGCAATATGTTCAACAGGGCTATCTCTTCTATGAAATCCATGCTTTTTCATCTGCAGGGCACTCTGGGTTCCTCAAAATGTATGACCAGGAACAATGTAGCTTCTTTTGGCAAGATCTGAAAATGACAATTCAACAGATGGTGGCTGACTGTGATACTTTCCAAGTCAACAAGGGTGAAACGACACTCCTTTCGGGATTGCTCAAACCCTTGCCCATCCCTACACAGCTTTGGCCAACTATTTCTATGGATCTCCCAGTAGCTCTCTGGTGGTACAATACCACATCTAAAGGACACCATATGAACCAGTCTATGGACAGACACTGCCAGTTCTTCTTCCATACACCCTTAGCAGCTCCCCAATTCAGGAAATTGACTTGGTTCTTTGAAACCACGATCAGATTCTTCTCATTCTGCAGGACAATCTTCACATGGCCAGAATTCGCCTAAAACAACATGTCGATCAACACCTTTCTGAGCGCATTTTCTGCGCAGTTGATGGAGTTCTTCTTCATCTACATCCTTCCAAGCAATCCTCCCTGACACTCCAAAGGCGTTAGTGGCCCGAAATGCAACCCGAGGATGCTACCGGGGAACCACTTCTTCAGATTCTGTAGCAATTTCTCCAACCAAAGCTTTGAGGACCAAGCTTTTTCTAAGGGAGAGGGGATGTTAGGAACCCGCGTCAACCCTCTTTTTACTATGTTATTATATTGTTGTTGGACACATATGCTTTGTAAGTCCTCCTGTAGTATTTGTTGATCCATAGTTTATATTAGCCCATAGTATTGACCCATAGTATTGGACACATATGCTTTGTAAGTCGTCCCGTAGTATTATATGTCCCATGGTTTTGACTCATAGTATTGGGCATAGACTTAGTATATAAGTGTGTGTTGAGGCCATTGAAGGCACTGTGGAGTTAATTGTATTGAGCTTGCTCAAAGGAGGTTTCCCCCTGGAAGTGGCCCGTGATCAATATAAAAGTGATTCTGAGTTATATTATTTATGATATCTTGTGTATTTACATTAATTAATTATTGCAGGTTCTTCACATCCCTCTGAGTCTTCAGATTCTTATGAGACATACATAGTCGACGTTATGATGGCTGCACATTCCGACATGGAGAAAATCCCCACAATTCCGTCGGGTGGAGTCGAACACACTTCGGACACCCCCACACCTTGAGAGGCCTGGGGGGGTGATCTACCTAAGACTCAACCTAGTTCGATTTGGTCGAATCCACTCAAGAACGATTCGTTCAATCCTTCGAATCCAGATAATTATCTTTATGGGATGCCAACCTTACCTGAAGACGAAGATGAATATCCTGCGATCAACGTTAACCCATTCTCATATAGTATGCCCAGTTTCAGCACAATTGATCCTCCCATTGATTTTGGTAGTCATGTTGGCACTAGTCATGCTGTTAACAACACTGCACCCACTGGAGGCAATACCCTCGCGGGGGCCACCACGTTGTCCACTCACGCACATAATATGAGGACTGGTCATAATCCTCCTAACAATGCTAATGTTGGAAGAAGACCACCTCCTAGGACTGCCCAACGTAATAGGAACACTGTTCGAAACACGACTCACCATCCACCACCTAACACACATATCGCTACCCGTCAACCCAGGACCACTTTCACAAATGTTAATGCTCCTCCTAACTATGCGGGTGGACAAGTACCACACACTTTTGGATCCACAACCACTACTAGTAATGCTAATGTAGGATGTGGGAATATATCTTATCCTCATGGTCATAACGCCACCATTCCTGCTACTAGTAACACCAACGTTGGGGTTGGGAATACTTCTCATGCTTTGGGTCACCACACGATTGTTCACGCTAATCCTAATGCTAGGGGTGGGAACATACCTCACCATTATGGTCATTACAACTCGGTTCCTACTACGAATAGTACATATATGCCCCATACTTATGGTGGCAACCCTTACTACAACATAGTCGGTGCTGGCCACTAGTTCAACCCACCTCAATACGGTGCCCAAAACACACATATGCCTGCTTACTCTCATATGGGTCAGGTTGGGGGAGGTTATCCACCTTATGGCCATGGTCAAGCTTATGGTCCGTCAGGTCCTCACTATCAGTCATTTAATGCTCATGGTCAAGCTTTTGGTACACATTATAATTTGGTTCTGTTCAACCAACCTTTTTTGGGAGCTTATAATCAAGCTTTCCAGCCGTAGCTCTCGTTCCTCGCACGTTTGAATCTTCTAGATCTTTCAAAGGTCACGAATGATCTAGTGTGTCACGACCCTAATTGGCCCCTGGTCCCTACCAAGATTCCTTCATACATTCCTAAGTTTGAGGGGAAAGGTGGTGAGGATCCGGGTGATCATGTCACAACGTTTCACCTTTGGTGCTCCTCCAACTCATTGAATCACGATTTTGCTAGATTACGACTATTTCAACGCACCCTCATGGGGGCAACTACGAAATGGTATGTGGAGTTTCTTGGGAACACCTATAGGGGATTCAACGAGATTGCTTTGGTTTTCTTGGACCATTTCTAGTTGCCAGTTCATTATGATACTGGTACTGAACTGTTGTCCACCTTCTGTCAGAATAAGGCCACACATATTTCTCACCACATTCAAGAGTGGCACCGATGGAAGAGATTAGTGAAATCCAACATTCCTCCAAATTTTATGTTGGAATGGTTCCTCAAGTCTCTACTCTGATACATTGCTAAGGATGTTTTGATGTTCGAGATTGTGTCTGAGGAACAAGCCATCTTGAAAGTCCAGCAGTTAGATCTACTATACTCTTAGTCTGGAATTTTATATGACATTATTCCTGACGCACCGAGAACACGACATGAGCTTGCATCAGTTCCTGGACCACATGCCGATGGCATTGTGGGATCCGCAAGCACTCTCCCTATAGTCTTGGTAGCTAATCAAATGCAAAATTTGTCGCTAAAGCAGTCTACTCCCGGACAAGTTCACACCTTGTCCACTTCCACTTTGTCGTTTGATGTACACAATGTGCAATCAATAAAGCCGTTAGGTAACTAGCAACCTAGTGGTAAGAGAAAGGTGAAAAACAACTATAGGGGTGGAAAAAATGGAAGTAACAATAATAGCAATCACAATACCCCTCGTAAAGAGAATGCCAACCCTCCTTGGGAAGGTGGAAATGTTGGTGAGGATCGTAAACCTAGGCGTAATGTGAAATTCCTTTGCAAGCTATGTGGGGAAGATCATCTTACTCACTTATGTCTTTGAATTGAAGAAGCATCGAAGCATTTGGCACAGAGCCTAGCTGTGTTAAAGGATACCCTTCCTCATCATCAAAACATGGCTTCGCATGCTCCCACTACTGGTTATGGACCTACTGAAACGGCAACAGCTTCTTCCAATACTAGTGGTTATGGATGTGTGAATATGGTTCAATCAGAGGTTAGTGTTGCTACTTGTAATGTCCCCTCCCATCATACCAGCATGATAGAAAGAACGTGATGCTAAAGCTGGGCATCTAGCCCCATGAACTTTTAAATAAGCATTCACATAATATAAAAAGACACATGGAAATGTATAATTATAAGAAAACATAGCTGAAGTAATTTCAATAACACATCCATCATACATTCAAGATATTCATCAAATAAATAATTGCAAGTTAACACAAGAGAGTACTTATCTTATAACAAAGTAGCCCCGAGCAACTGGCTATGCAACTGCAATGTTCCACCCAACCATAGGCCAGTAGTGATCATCAATATCTCAACACACTGCCACCCCTGAGTTGGGCATGATCTCTACAAGGAATCAGGAAACAACAGACTCACACATAGCCCAAGGATACACCAAATCAGCCAAGCCAATCTACAGTTGGGTTTATCAGGCTGTTAGGCAATGGAAGGAAGAATTTATAATCTAGTGGGATCATCCATAGAGATATGAGTACCCTCTGCAAAATCTATCTAGCTTGGCTCCCACAATACCTACACACCTGGCACATGGAAGTACTCCCTTCACTACTACAGAGTCCCTCAGGCCATACCTTCCAATCTAATATTGCTCAAGGTGTTCATAGAAGAGTAGCTAGCCCTCTTGATCTTCTTGAGAGGTTATCCCCCTGAATAGGTTTATCAATCCAATTCAGGTCCACTTCCACTCCTAATTTCTTGCTCACAATTCAAACCAATGTAGGGATGCACCCAACAACAAAAATACAAGTGCTGAAAAATGTGGGCAACCAAAACGAACTGGTAGATAGGAAATAAACTCTGGGAGAGCCATTCATTTTCAGAAAACATTTATATGCATTCCAGGGGCTGAAACGACCTCTATAAACCCCCAAAATGTGACTCCCTTTATCCCAGCCACTGTGCAACACAAAAATGAGCTCCCATCTATGGAAAAATGCAGGAAATTGGTAAAAAACATGATGGGTAAATCCCAAATAGCTCAGACTATGTGAGAGACGAAAGACTATGGGTTCAGAATGGATTTGGGCACCATTTCGTGGGTGTTTTCTTACCCCAGAAGCAAAAGTACATTTTTCCAGGTTGATGGCTTGCCCATGCATGAAATTGGCTGCCATACCTCTTCATTCCCAAGGCATTAACTACCTCAACCAATTTCTGGAAGAATTAAATGATTGGGTGCATAAGTCAGAATGGGTACTTGAGGGTTTATTCATTGACATTTGGCTTATCCCCATTGGCTCAAGGGTTTGAATAATTTCCCTCCCTATTCCTTCTAGAATCATGCCCCCATCTCTGTGTTGCATTGCATAGCTAGTTGTGGGTATTTAATTAAAATTCGTATTTACATGATGTCTTAATTTACATTGTGCATGTCCATCACAAGAACCATAGGCATCTATTTTTTAATTTCCAATACATAAAACACTAAATCAATGGTGGGGCCTTGGCCTTGAGCTCCTCACCATGATTAAATAGCAATATTTACATCATTTACGATTTAATGCAAAGGGTGTCAAAATGGGGACATTACACTACTCATCAACGCGATTATGGTGCACCACAACCTTATATGGGGAGTGAGCCCCCCCCTCCTCCTGACAATTCCTTGCATATCGAGAAGCCCTCTAATATGCCACAGATACCGAAAGGTGTTCTCAAGCACTCTATGCATAATCCTAATGCTCGAGCCTCCCAGAACTACTCCATTGTAGAAGATTTGGGCCAAAATCTATGTGCCATGTCGGCTCTTGAAGTTTTGAAAGCCCGTCCTTCTCAGAAGCATGCCCTTTTGAGTGCGTTAGGAGTTCAATATGGGGGAAATCCCAGTGTTATCAAGTTCGATTCTACTGATGTTCAACCTCACTTACCTTACCACATGGATTTTCAAATCCAGGTGGTGTGCCTATAGATTTTTGTCAAACATACTATGGTTGACGAAGGTGCTTCCGCGTCAGTAATGTCATTAACTTGTTGGAAAGCTCTTGGCTCTCCTCCTCTACTCGCGTCTAGAACCACATTCACTGCAGTCAACGGTCGGTCATTTAAGCTGCATGGAATTATCCCTTCCCTTGTTGTCTACTTGGGAGGTAAGTCTGTGCCTATTGAAGTTGAGGTGGTTGATGCACCCATTGACTACAACCTATTACTAGGTCTGAATTGGATGTACACTATGAAGGCTGTCGCATCCACTGTATTCAGAGTTATCTTCTTTCCCCATGAAGACAAGATTGTGACCATCGATCAGCTAGATTTCGTTAACACTCCTTCCACAACATCTATGGGATCCATAGTCCCACAAGTTACTGATTCTCCGCTGGAAACTGGGAACATAGGTGTTGGTATGTACCCTTCATTGATCGAAACTTATAGTCTTTTGGCACCTGTGAACTTCATCGAAACCATTTTCGACGGTGCATCTCCTCCTTTGCGTAGTATGCCATTCTGGACTTCCTATTGTACTGATCCATGGACTTTACCATCCACAAGTTCTAAGTTTGGAGACATTACGCACGTTGGGATGTCTATGCCCTTGTCTGTAGCTGAGTTTGCTTACTAGCATATTCAACAAGCCGCTGCAGAACCGTATCTCTCTTCTTCTCAGACAGTCGAAGAAGATCCTGTTATGCTGCCAGTTTGGGTAGCCAACTCATCTTGTTCACATGACTGCCTTGATGATACTTTTCCATCTGATGAAGCTATTATGGAGGCCATGTGTGGTAGTGAGAGGCCTTGGGATATGCATCATCGCTCTTATTTCCTTCCCAACCTCGAGCTTGCTGAGCAAGAAGAGTTTAGGATGACTCTAACATAGATGGTTGGTCACCCTATGGATCTTTTGGAGTCGCATGATGTTTTTGCGGAGGGGAATATGGCCAATATTTCCCCAACCATGTCGATCAACATCTCTCGTACTCCCAAAAAGGTGGAGAATGTCTACATCGGTGCCGATTGCACTCCTGAGGAGATTGTTATTTACACTGAATTGTTTATAGAACTCTGGGAAGCTTTTTCCTAATTATATGAGGAGATGCCAGGAATAGACCCCCACATTATTGAACATGAGATTAGAACGTACCCTAATGCTAAGACCATTCGACAACGCTTTCATGTGGTGAACCCTAGGAAGGAAGCTGCTATCAAGGCAGAGGTGGAGAAACTGCTCAAAGCTTGTTTCAGCTACCCTATTCCCCTTACTGAATGGGTGTCAAACCCTGTTCCTGTGGGTAAGAAGCAGGGAACGATCTGTGTATGCACCGATTTTAGAGATTTGAACTGTGCATGTTTGAAAGACAACTTCCCCACGCCATTCATTGATTAGATCTTGGATGCTTGTGCAAGAAGTGAGATTTTTTTGTTCATGGATGGCTTCTCAGGCTATAATCAGATTCAGATCAAACCCATGGACCAACATAAGATGGAATTCCTTTGTCCATGGGGAACGTTTGCATATCAGAAAAATGCTCTTCGGCCTTAAAAATGCCAGAGCTACATTTCAGCGAGCCATGACCTACACCTTTCATGATTTTAAGAAGATTATGGAGGTTTTCTTGGATGATCTTGCTAGCCATTCTTGCAAGAGAGCGTACCACCCCAAGCACCTCCATATGATTCTCGAATGATGTATACACTACAAAATTTGATTGAATCCCAATAAATGCATCTTCACTATAAGGACTAGTCACCTTCTAGGCTTCATAGTTTCAAAAGAGGGTATTAGAGTTGATCCTCTAAAAGTTGAGGCAATACTTCAGTTGCCTCCTCCACATAATTTGTTACAACTTCAGAGCCTCCAAGGGAGAGCTACTTTTCTGCATCGATTTGTAGTAAATTATGCTAATCTTACAAAAGATTTTGCGCGCTTATTGAAGAAAGACACACCTTTTATCTGAGATGAGCGAGCCCAACAGTCTTTCGACACCCTTAAGAAAGCTTTGGTATCGGCCCCTGTGTTTAGTCCACTAGACTTCGCACGAGATTTTATCCTTTATGTGGCCGCATCTCAAGAGACGATTAGCAAGGTCTTGGTTCAGGTTGATGACGCACTCATCGAGCATGTTATCTATTACCTCGGTCAAAATCTAGTAGACACTGAACTAAGATATACTAACGTAGAAAAGCTAGCACTTGCGATTGTCCATGCAGTCCAACGGTTACGACATTACATTGTGCTTAGAACAACCACAGTTGTAGCTCACATCAATCCATTTTAGTTCATGCTATCACGATGCCTTATAGGGGGGAAATATAATAAATGGATTGTAATCCTTTAGTAGTTCGATCTCAATTTTGCTTCGGCGAAATTGGTGAAATCATTAGTGTTTGTTGATCTTATGTTGGACCTCCCGATACTTGATGAGGATGTCATTCACGAAGATTCCTTTGTAGATGAGCACTTATTTCTTATCTTGTTCGAAGACCCTTGGTATGGAGATGTCATTGTATGTCTCCAAACTTTGAAGTTTCCTCCACATTATTCACGAGACAAACGACGGCGTGTGAAACATCATGCTAAAGACTATACCATCGTCGGTGACACTTTGTATTGCCGAGGAAAGGATTCCATTGTCCGTCGTTTCTTAACTCATGAAGAAGTAGAGAGGGTGCTTAATGATTGCCATGCTGGGGCGTGTGGTGGTAACTTATCTGAGCTTGCTACAACCCAGCGTATTATGCGAGCTGGTTATTTTTAGCCTTCCATACTTAAGGACTGTGTTAATGCTGTAAAGAGATGTCACTGTTTCCAAGTGTTTTCTTAGAACATACGCTCACATCCAGCGCCCCTTCACTCGGTCGTCACCGTCGGTCCCTTCACTAAGTGGGGGGTGGACTTCATGGATTGCAAACCAGCTTTGGCTAGGGGGCATCACCATATTATAGTGGTCGTGGACTATTTTTCCAAATGGGTTGAGGCCATGGCTACCGTAAAAGCCGACGATGCTACTGCATCCCATTTTGTGTTCAATCAAATTATCACTTGGTTCAGTATCCTGAAAGAGATTGTCACTGACCATGGCAATCACTTTCAGAACAAGATGATGGAGGATTTGTCTCTCAAACTTGGGTTTTGTCAAGAACACTTGTCTTCCTACTATCCCCAAGCGAATGGTCAAGTTGAAGCAGTTAATAAGTCTTTGAAGACCATTCTCCAACATACCATCCAACAAAGCAAGAACAATTGGCACATCATGTTATATCCTGCTTTGTGGGCATATCAAACCGTAGTCAAGACTGCCACAGGATTCTCACTGTTCTAGCTAGTTCATGGTGTGGAGTCACTTTTATCGATTGAATGCGAAATCCCTTCGCTTAAACTGGCCATAGATCCCCTCCCTCATATGACAGATATTAAGCAACTTGACGAGCAACATTGAGATGCCGCTGTGGCCATAGATGCCAACAAACATCGTGTCAAGATTCAATATGATAGGTCTGTCCATCCCTGGAAGTATGCTGAAGGCTACTTGGTCCTCTTATATGACCAAGCTAAAGAACCCTGAGGGCAGGCAATTTCAATCCCATGTGGCACGGTCCTTACATCATGAGACACGTCCTGAAAAAAGGAGCCTATGAATTAGAAGAATATGAGGGGCCTATCTTGAAGGAGCCTAGAAATGGGCTCTATCTCAACTGGTATTATGCTTGAACCTCTGGTTTAGGCTAATACTTTTGTATACTATTGTATAGTTGCTTATGTACATAGTTTATCTTTCTTTTGGTTTTTCGGGTCTGCTGATTCACTTCCATTTGATTGACAGATGTTAGCAGAATCTCCCATGTTCTTAGGGTTCACGGATGGTGCTAGCCGGCATACGCAGGAGCTTGCTTCTGCTGCCTGGGTTATCTTCTCACCTGACCACCTAGTTGTGTCTTCAGGAGGTGCTTGTCTCGGTCCTACATCTAACAATGTGGCCGAGTATAGTGCCGTGATCAAGCTACTTCGGGATGCTATTTCACATGGTATCCAGTCTTTAGAAGTCTACCTGGATTCACAACTAGTTGTCTCTTAGTTGAATGGGAAGTACCGTGTGGGAGATCCTACGTTACTTCAGAAATTCCTAAGGGTGAGACTCTTGGAACGACATTTTGTTTCAATTACATACATACATGTTCCGAGAAGTGCTAATCATATATCTGATGCATATGCTAACTATATATTAGATTAGCATTTGTCACATTCACCATGAAGCACACAAATGAAAGAGAGATTCATACATTTGTACACACACATATAGTAGAACAGGAGAAGTAAAGTTTTTTTTATAAATATGTCAAAAAATGGTAGTGTAATACAAAACTGGAGCCCGTAGCCCTCAAAAATATACATATTGATACAAAAATGAGATCCCAAGATATCTACTCCCTATGAGGAGGCCTAGCTGCCGCCCTGACAGGATGTGTCTCATAGAAATCATGAACTACATTGGCTACCCGCTACAGTAACCGCACCCAGTCACCCGGAACCCCCACTACTTGGCGCTGCATGGCCTCAGGTAGTCACGCCACCTCTATCTGTGGAACCCTGGAAACCATCCATGATAGGTTTCACCGTAAGTTCTGTAGAGTGCACCCTACTACAACATCACCAGCCTCCTCACCCCTGCCATGGTGACCATGTCTTAGGAAGCCATCGAGTCTCAATGGGCCCTTATCTACGAGAAAACAGTCAAACATTAGCATTAGATACTACCACCAAAACGATTTTTGCATTCACATCTATAATAAAAAATCCATAAAAAATTAATATACACAAAAACCTAAAAAGAGTACTCATCAATGTCTTCGAACGTTGCGTCTGGTGGGAGTGGCATGTCCCGATCCTGGCCGAAATCTATCCTTGCATAGGAGTAGTCCTCTATGGAAATGACCTGTCGGTCCCACCAGCAGAAGAACTTCTTAGTATATGGTGATGCCAGATGGACACTACCTTGTCGTGTCAAGATCTCATCCCACCGCTTCAGGGCTGGATCGTAGAGACTATGACGAGGGACATCCACCCTTGGACTAAGCCCTGGGACACTCTCAAAGAAGAAGCTGCATAGGAGACTTCCATACCCGAAGTTTTTGGCCTTCCCTTCTCTGCATTCTGTCAGTTGGGTCTTCATAAACCCCAGTAGTGTGGTACACCAATCGAATACTATAGGCTGCATGCATTGTGATGCATAGAACATCACTGGCCTGGATTCCTGATGCAGAGCTTTAGAACCCGATATTTGCACTAAGGTAACCGCAATGATCTTCATGCTCAGATATACTATGGCACTGATGGGCACCTGACTTCCCACAACTCCTGTGTCTATGGGACAATACCGCACTATGTAATCAAGGATGGTGACCCCACCACCCATAGTACAAGACCGAAGATTGGCCACCTCACCTCGATGGGACAAACCAGTAATGAAGTAGATGTCTTCCACTTCTAGTGTGAGGATTTGCCCATTGAGACTGAATTTTTGTGCATCAACATCCCAATAATCGGTCAAGCGATGGAGTAGTAGGTTTTGGGCCCTCAAAACCCCTATACTCCAAAATTTGTACTACCCACACGCTTGCAATGCCTCCTATGCTTGCACATCATTGCGCACAACCTCATATACTAGGTCATGCTCCATCTCCCTCCACTCTAGAACCATCATGGAGCGAGGAAAAACAAGTATTTTAGTCAAATTCTTTTTCAAAATCAACTACACGACCGTACCCGCGGGCTAATTTGTATATAGGTGCGGTTACCCTTGGTCAACTTGTGCATTGACTGCGAGTATCATGCCCTACCCGCGACCCGCATAGTGATAGCCCGCGGGTAGCGCCAAAGCCATTTAGGGCTTGGCCAAACTAAAAATCCCACTACTGAAAACTAAAATGAAAGCAATAAAATTAAAGGTATGGATGAGACTACTAACCTGCTCCAGACGGTTCGATGAACGGACGCTTGTATCTCCTAGAATCGACAGTTAAACTTCAAGGTGAAAACTAACCTCAAAACTCCAAATGGATGAATAGTAAAAATGAATTGTAAATTGTAAATTTTTATTACTATTTATAATTTTCAGGACCCACTTATCTATAGTTTTTATCGTTTGATGCCATTATGGACTAATATAATTTCTTGGAGTAGTATTTTTTAATCATATTTTTTCAGCGAAAGTTGTTTTGGACCATTTCACACCTACGACAGGTACGTTTCACACCCGGCATATAGGTTAGATGCCATTTCCATGTGCATTATAAATTTGAGCTTTTGACCATTTTCATAAACTCTAAGTGCGACCCCACTTTGTAACTGACACAGAACCTTCATACTACTATAGAAGTGTCGTTATGTGGCAGTAGGGATTTTCCGAACATGGGTACCCTAGTTAGAACCTCGTTGTGCATTCTGGTTCCCATGCCATTGTTTGTGCTTAGGATTGGGAGTCCTTTGTAGTTACGCCATGGCGTTGCGATGAAGACTCATACTCTACTTTATATTATGCTAGCCATCTCCCTTAAGGAATCCCCTCAGTTATATCATGTTGTGATTGCATTGCATCATCTTGCTTGCCACTTGAGCCTTATGCCGGCTCCTGCTTACTTAGTTGTTAGCCTGGTGCCTAAGCACTTTTCTTGTTGAGCCTTGCAAAGATTCCATTTGTCCTTCACAATTTGATGACCTGTTGACCCTGAGGGAACATTCCCCTGAGTGTTCGCATCCTGCATGCACTTCCTTGCATTGATCATAGGTATGTTCCACGGCTTGGGACTAGTCTGCTTGCTATTTGACACTCGTTCCCTCACTTGTACTATAACTAATTTTATTCTTTTTCAAGTTTTTCCCAAATATGAAAAAGACCAAAAAAATTAAATATTCCAAAACGACAGATGGGATTATGGTTACTACTTCTTGTTGGCAGCTATTGTGTCGCCTTTGATTAAAGCATTCATTCCACTCCATACACTATGAGTCGGGACTATAGTTGGACCCTAGGAGTTTTACTTGTTTCTTAGTTTCTCCACCGATTGGTTAAGATTCCAGTCATTATGGAGCCCTTTGTGATGCCTCCTGCATCGCACAGTTTATATTGAGTCTATGTTTCCTACGTCTATCCATCTACTCGTGCTTGTGTTCAAAGGAAGTTTTGAAACCACTGTTGGCCACTCCTCAAATCTCTTGACTATTGCATGTCAGCCATCCTTATTGAGTCAGTTCGTTTCACCTGAGATATTCCAAATCTTTTAGCATAGATGGTACCTCGTCCTTATTGATGGGGGATGCCTTAATGCCCTCCTTCCTATGAGTCTCATTTCGTTGACTTCAACCCATTTATTCAGGGACTTGAGGCTTAGAGTTCAGTTGAGTACCTTGAGGCTTGCAGTCATTAGTGGCAGGTTCTCTCACCATCAACATTTTTGGGAATACATCAATGTCCCTTGATTGATGGATTCATCCTAGTGTTCGACTTCGACTCATTTATTCACACTCTGATGATTGTGCTCAGTGCCTTGATACCCTTTTTCATTATTGGTGGGTCATCTTGTGTCTGTTAACGGTATACATCATTGACCGGTAATCAAACAATGTCACATCAGGTTCGACCCCAACTCCTTTATTCACTTGATGGGACTTGCACCATCGAAGACTTGTGTAGAAGACCCCAAGCGATAGTGGAATTCAGTATACTACCTATGAATTTGACTTTACATCTGAGATATCACCTCTCAGATATATGCAGTTCGTACCTCCAGTTTACACCAGTTGTTTCCTTTTCAGCAGGAGAGCATATCTTACTATAGAGGGATCATGGCTATGATTACTTATGACATATATCCATTATGTATTTCCTATTCATGGTCATTGTATCAGATTGTTGTACTATACCGACATGTATTCAGAGATACTATTGTACTATGACGAGTGAGCTGCTCTTTCCACTTCTGTTTCCATCACTTCGCTTCTGAGTTTTATAATATATTTCGGCCATTGTAGCATCAATATCTGACCTCACACATTAGGGGGCATCTATTACAACGTAATTTTCCACCTTGTGAGCATCAACATTCTTTGGCCAGTAGGATCCATTTCACTAAATCAGATCCACTTTATATCTTTCAGACATACTATTTCCTCATTTTTCTATTTACCCGCTTGCTGCATCATTATAGCAGGCATACCCGCAAGTTGCATCACCATAGCCCGCGGGTAGCATGTAAAATGGTAAAAATCACTAGTTAATTACTTTTTACTCCCCAAAAGCGGTTATTGGGTGACCTTTGACCCTCCATCTACCCAAGTAACACCTCGATGTGTCCTTTCACCTACCTTTGGGAGGACTATATATTGAGCACATATGGCTTATGGACGGGAGGAGAAAGAAGAGCAAGAGAACTCTAGTGGATTTTTTCCCTATCTTGAGTCTACACTCATTGATCCTTGTAGTTGTGAACCCCTTTATGTTCACCTTCCAAACGCCTACCATAATTTGAGTTTACCATTCATGGAGGATTGAAGTGGTGGAGGCACAAGTGGATTGATCCAGATCTTGGTTCAAATTGGTTGCCAGCAAGAGGTCGTATCACATTGTACTTCTTCTTGTTTATTAATAGAAATACTCATATTCTCATCCATTAATGTTGTGGATGTTGTTTATTCTACATTGGGTTGCATTTACTTATAATATCATGGACCATTGCTATTGATGATGTTAATGTCATTTATACATTAGATGTACTTATTGTATATTGGTTGTCAAAACTAATTTGCAGATTCAAGTGCATAGATTGAAAAGCTCCAACAAGGATCTACATCAAACATTTGATTGAGGTTGGTTACATTCTCCATTATGTTAGCATTGTCATTTATAATAGCATAGTTCTAAGAATTGAGTTAATTTCTGGTAGTCATCTATCTATAGTGGTCCCCCATGCCATAGTGAGTTTTCTCCAATACAAGATGATAAAAATGTTCCAAACTCTAAAGTATTAAATGGTACAAACCATGGAGACAGCCTATATAGTAACTATTTTATATTGTAGTGACTATTGTCCATACCCTTGCATTTAGGACAATACCTAGGTTAGTGTATAAAGATCATACAAGTAAAAGTAATAACCATGGTTATAATGTGACAAGTGTGGATATTATCTATAGTATCAACTTTAGGAGAAGCATGAATATTAATAGTATTAATGTAAGATATTAATACTAGTTAGTCATAGTATGATTCTTAGAAAACTTAAAGTGTTTATTACACATCAAAACGAGGTTCAATTACAAAATGTATAGGAACAAAAGTTAAACAAGGATCTACTTTAAGGATTATTGAACTTAGGATATGATCCTATAAATATTCAAAATACTAAATATAAATCCTTAAACAAACAACCAAAACAGATCTTACCCTGATTTATATTGCAAGCTATTCTATTTTCTCATTTAAAAACTTGAAAGATATTTGACGATAATGTAGATCTTTGTACCTTCACTTTCAAAATTATTATTACTCTCTTACCTGTAATCTGCGAAAAGGAAGGTTCAAATGCCTTAGCATAAATGCTAAGTAAGCCTCGAGGTACCCATAGGACCCCTTCATCATCAACAAACAAAAGAACATAGTTAGCACATATAAACAATAACTATAGCAAAGGGAACCTAAGTTGAAGCATTGACATCATCGCAAAACAATACAGTTGCATAATCATTACAAACATTTATTTTAGCATGTCTACATAGAAGCATTTAATATGGTTTCGCATAGCAAAGTACAATATTTAATGCTACATTGAAAATTTTTAAATTTTGTGAAAATGTCGGGATGTTACATGTACCTATAGAATGAATATTCTGGGGTTAAATGAACTAAAATCTCAGCTGAAGGATTTAATAGATAAAAAATACATAAGGCCTAGTGTGTCTCGTTAAGGAGCACTAGTTATCTTTATCAAAAAGAAGGATGGCACCATGCAACTGTGCATAGATTACCATCAACTTAATAAAATGACAATTAAAAATCGATATCCCTTGCCCCTCATTGACGATCTATTCGATCAGGTACACGGAGCAGAGGTATTCACTAAAATTGATTTAAGGTCTAGATATCATCAAGTTAGAATAACAGATGAACACATTTTCAAAACTACTTTCAGAACTCGTTATGGGCACTACGAGTTCGTAGTTATGCCTTTTGGGCTAACTAATGCACCGACAGTGTTCATGTTCTTAATGTATAATGTTCTGCATATGTACTTAGATAAATTTGTAATCGTGTTCATTGATGATATTCTAATCCATTAAAAAACTAAAGAAGAGCACAACAAACTTTTAAGAATAATTCTGCAAGTGTTAAGAGAACATCAGCTTTATGCTAAGTTCAATAAATGTGACTTTTATAAAGATAAAATACGGTACTTAGGTCACATAATCTCTAAAGATGGAATTTCTATTGACCTGGATAAAATAAGAGCAATTAATGAGTGGCCGATCCCTAAAGACATAACTGATGTATGGTCATGTACGACAATAACGGGTTACTACAGAAAGTTTATTCAAGGATTCTCTAGAATTGCGAATCCCATAACTTCTTTGCATAAGAAAGGGAAGAAATTCTTATGGGATCAGAAATGCGAAGAAAGTTTTAAGAAGTTAAAAGAGTTATTAAAAACAAAACCTATATTAAAAATTGTTGATCCTAATAAGGACTTTGTTGTATGCATTGATGCATGTAACGAAGGACTTGGAGGGGTCTTAACTCAAGAAGGTCATGCTATTGTTTTTGAGTCTAGAAAGTTAAAAATCCATGAAAAGAACTATGCAACTTATGATCCAGAGTTGGCAGTCGTGATACATGCACTGAAAATATGGCGACATCATTTGATTGGAAGAAAGTTTATACTAATGACAGATAATAAGGGTTTAAAGTACCTGTTGGATCAAACAAATCTTAACGCAAGGCAAGCTAGGTGGCTAGCTTTCCTTAGCGAGTATGATTTCGAAATTCAACACATTAAAGGTAAAGAAAAAAATTTGTTGATGCCTTGAGCAAAAATGCCAAATTAAGTTTTCTGGCAGCAATCAGCATGTTTAAGACAGATCTGGAAAATCAGATCGAAGAAGGAATTAAGCAAGACGAAAATTATCAAAAATTGCATGATAAATTTGCTAAAAAATTATCTGAAAATTTAATAACAGATTATAGCATTAATGAAAAGGGATTAATAACATATAAGCACAGTGTTTATATACCTAATGTGTCAATAGTTAAATTGTTGATTTTGGATGAAGCACATAAAATTCCTTATTTGGGACATCCTGGTTATCATAAAATGATAACTATGTTAAGGAAGGATTGTTTTCGGCCCAACATGAAGAAGGAAGTGGGTGAATACATAGCTAACTGTTTTGAATGTCAGACCATTAAGGTTGAACATCAACACCCAGCTGGCCTATTGCTTCCATTGCCAATTCCGGAATGGAAATGGGAAATTATAAGTATTGATTTTATTACAGCTTTACCTAAGAATCAGAAAGAGAATGACTCAATAGTGGTGGTTGTGGATAAACTTAGTAAATCTGCTCATTTTATTCCTATTAAGACTACTTTCAAAGTTGCTAACATTGCAGAGTTGTTTATGCAGCAAATCTTTTGCTTACATGGAATTCCAAAGGTAATTATTGTTAGTTTTCAGAATTTACTTCAAGCTGATCTAGGATCTTAACTGAGAGAACAACATGTACAACATATCTACAGCATATAAATCATGGACATAATAATGCAAGCACACAAGAGACAATAGACACACAGAGTTTCACTAGGCAAAACCATAAAGGTGAAAAACCCCACAACTTCCTCAGAGATAGATAGAGCAATGATACAACCCAAGCATAAGAGATAGTCTTCTCCTAGCAACAGCTTCTCGTCCTCCATAAGTGCGCCACTCTCCAATGAGAGTATGAGTTAGAAAGTGAAGGATGAAATACAGTGCCTCTTGCACTCTATTTATACTTGACTTGACTTGCCTAATAACCTTTAATAGGTCGGCCTCAACTTAACCAGTTAACATAATGCTGACAGGGCCGACCCCCTCTAGGGTGGTCTAATAACCCTTTTACCCACATGAATTTTACACGGCCAACCCCATCAATGTGGTCTAATAACCCATCAAGTATAAGTTATGACACTTACAATGTAAATGACGACACTTCGATATAGAGGAATAATAACATCTCTAGAGGAATACAAACACTTCCGTATAGAGGAATAATAACATATCTATAGGGATACAATATACATATATGAAATACATTCCGAAGTTACATATACATCAACACTCCCTCTTAACTAGGAAGGTATTTCTCGACACAAGTCTTCTAGCACAAGTCTTCTTCTCTAGATCATCATCACCGTCACGGCTGCTGCTATCTCAATCAATCTATGAACTACTCGTCATAGGAAGTTCTACAGAGCCAGCCGTTTTTCATGATAGATGTAGACCCACCACCTACAGGTCTTCATCATCTGCAGAGCCAGCCCTTTTTCATGCTGGATGTAGGCCTAGCCTCCATGTAGGTGTTCAACATCTGTACGAGCAATCCATCAAGTAGGTACACCTAAAGACTGATTACACTGCCTCTACAAAACCTGCAAGATCTCCCAGGACTAATTACACTGCCTCTACAAAACTTGCAAGAGCATCTCAGGACTGATCATATGCCTCTGCAAAACCTGTGTACCATACTGTCACATCATCGTATTCAGATCATCATCATCGTCCACGGAGCAAAACCCAGATGCACACACACAACACTTACACTCACCGGCATGGAAGGAATTTCCTCTAACCATCCGGGAAAGGTTCACAGCACTTACATCAACGACCATGGGAGGACCAACCTACCACCATGTAAGAATGGCACAGCACTTACATCAAGAACCATGGGAGGACCAACCTACCACCATGTTGGAATGGAACATCACTTACATCAATGACCATGGGAGGACCAACCTGCCACCATGTCGAAATGGCCCAGCACTTACATCAACGACCATGGGAGGACCAACCTACCACTATGTTGGAATGGCCCAGCACTTACATCTACACCATAGGAGGGCCAACCTACCACTATGTGAGAATGGCTCATGTGCATCTGTGTCTCTGGACTCATCACTTCCCCTTGGAAGGTATCTCGATCTGAAGTACACCAAGTCTCCCTCTGAAGTATTCAAACTTCACTCTGGAAAGTGGCTTGGTCAACACATCAGCTATCTACTCATCCGTCGCAACATACAGGAGCTTCACTGCTCCTCTCTGCACCATATCCCTGATATAGTGATACTTGATCTCAATGTGCTTCGACTTGTCATGGAACACTAGGTTCTCCGACAACTTCACACAACTCTCGTTGTCGCAATATATATAAGTAGCACTCAGCTGGAGATCAAACAAATTAGACAGTAGCTTCCTAAGCTACACTGCCTCACAACTAGCCAAACAAGATGCGACATACTCTACTTCGGTTGTACTCAGTGCCACACAGGACTGCTTCCTACTAAACCAAGAGATCATACCGGATACCATACTAAAGCAGCACCCAGAAGTGCTCTTTTGATCAGTGGCCTGCCCAATACGAATCAACATAACCCTCCAGGTTAAACTTTTGATTCGCCTCATACTTGAGCCCATAGTCAAATGTACCCTTCAGGTACCTCATAATATTCTTTGCAGCTATAAAGTCAACATGTCTCAAATCTGTCAAGTACTAGCTCCAGGTGTTCACCGCAAAGGTTGACTTTTAAAACTTATAAATATTGAAACATTCTAACATCTTTTCCATACAAGCAATGGTTTGCAGAAGTTTTTTTATTCAGTGGACTATTTTTCGGCAGACTGTTTTTCATTATTTCCATTGTTTTCGAGATTCAAGCGAGCGAAGTGTGGAGCTTCATTTTCTAAGATCAATAATCTCCATTCAAGCTCTTTACGAGAAAATGTCAACTAGCAATATTCTTGATCCAGACGAACAAAATCGACAATTGCTTGCTAGATTGTGGGAAGGAGATGAAAAAAGGGGTGATAGGAAATGCTATTGTCCATGTACTCAATGCAGGGGATTTAAGAGGAGAATAATTTTGATCACAACAGCCACAGAACATTGTAGGGAGCATGGGCACGCTGAGGGGGGACATGAATACCATCCATTTGTAAGTTTTGCATTATATATGTTTTTATTTTGATTTCTTTTGTAAATTTATGTATTGATCGTGGTTTCAATAGATGGGGACTAACATGGACAATAAATAATATTTTAATATTAAATATTTATTATAGTATTTCTTTTTCTTTTGTGCATGTTTAATCTAGGGTATAGTAGAATCACTCATTAATTTGTTCGTTAGTGAGACTAATCCACCCATCGGGCCACTTTCTATCATGATAATAGAAATAACGACTATATTGGCATGTTGTAATTTCTCTTATATTTTCTCTATAGAAATTACCATAGCATCATTTATCTTACCTTAGTGGAGTACAGTATGAGAAATTTTGTGTTATATTTGAGTAGCTTTGCTCAGTAATTGGGTAAATCATTATGTCTCTTGGATAGTTTGGATGCACCTATTTGACCAACAGTTCAATAGGCCATTGCTCTTTTCATCCCAACAGTACAAAATTTGTTACATTTTAAATGCATCACATAAATGTTTACATTTTACGTTTGAAATTTTTACATTTTGCGGTTGAATTTCTTATATTAACTTTTATCTATTGATGGTTTCATGTAATTATAAAGGAAACACATCCTAGGGCACTTCATCCGGAGGAAGTGATTCCACAACAAGTACTAGAAGCTATGAATATTAATGGAGAACAAGTTAATGATCACATTAATGAAGATGATGATCATTCTGAAAACATAGTTGAAGATGATGTTACAAATAATTTGATCCATGATTCATTTAATGTTGGAATGGTCGATGTTGATCATGATGATGATGATCATGAAAATGATGAATATTTTGATGATATTCATGATATACCTCTTCTTGTTAAGGCATATGAACCCCTTTATGAGGGCTCCAAGACAAATCTTCTCTCTGCTATATTATTGATAATGAACTTGAAGGTTATGGATGGTCTTTCAAACATATCAGCCACACAGATGTTAAGGTATGTAATATATTCCATCACAAAATATATATGATTGTGTATTTTGTTGTTCATTCATATATAAGTCAAATTATTACGGATGAAATTTGTTCCATTAATATTATTTCTATATTATATTAACTAGATTTTTATTTTAATTTGTTGTAGCATGATAGATGAATATTTGTTACCACCATCAAATATTTTACTTCACACATATCGAGATTTATCTTCCATCATGAAAGAAATTGGAATGCTGTATGAAGCAATTCATGCGTGCCCCGATGACCATGTTCTATATTACAATCAGCATGAATTTGGAACAGAATGTCTTGAATGTCATATCAGTAGATATTGCACAGATCAAGTAACTAAAAAGGTGCCTCGCAAGGTTCTATGTTATATTCCCATTATTCCACGTCTACAACGACTGTTCAGGTGCAAAAACATAGCGCAGTTTATGGATTACCATGCACGGAACAGAAGTCAAGACGACATTATTTGGATGTCTGCAGATGGGTCTGCATTTAGGGATATGGAGGAAAAATGGCCCCACTTTAAAGAAGAACCTCGTAATCTTAGGATTTCTTTGGCAGCAGATGGTGTCAATCCATTTGTAGAGATGAGATCCATTTACTCGGTGTGTCCTATTTTTGTTATCAACAACAACATTCCACCATGGTTGATAATAAAGAGGGAGCACATAATGTTGTCGATGATTGTTCTAGGTACGAACCCTGCAATTTTTTTTAGGTAGTTGTATCTCATTTGTCGTATTTTTGTCGCATAATGTCATATATATATTTAATGTTTTTCTATTGTGCAATATGGTTTAATTAATGTTATCTAAATGGTATGTCTCATATTTATATTTTTTATATGTTCATATATATCAATCAGGTAAGTACTAAGTGAAAGATATGAATGTATATATCGAACCTCTTATTGATGAGCTACTGAAGTTATGGAAATGCATCACTATGTATGACATATCTAGACCAATACGACAAAGGCAATTTCAATTCCATGCAATGCTTGTATGGATAATACATGATGCCCCAGGGTTAACCCATTTCTGTTGTATGTAATTATAAGTTCCACTTTATTTGCAAAAAGTTATATGAACTACTAGTTAATATACTACGCACGCATGTTTTTCTAAATAATCTTGTCGTTTTGTATATAATTATAATTGACATAGATATTCCATCTCTTTATATAGGTCTTCAGACAAAGGGGAAATTTGCATATCTAGTTTGTGGTCCTAAGATCAAATCTCGTCATTCAAAAAGCTTAGGAAAGGAGGTGTTTGATGAGTATAGGCACTTCCTCTATAAGAATCACAGGTATCGAACTACCAAAAAACATCTGTTCAATGGAAAGCAGGAGACTACATTAAAACCGCAGAGAATGACACCTCGCCTATGGAAGTTGCAATATAATAGAAATCGTCAAGGTACATATAATGAATCATCGTATATGATATGTTATATTTTATTTTTTTTTATTGTGTGCTTTTTACTTTAATTGACATTAATTTATGTAATTTCATGATTTTCGTTCATGTGATCATGAAGGAATTAATGGGCTTACACGAGGAATGAAAAGTTATCCTAGACAATTCAGTAGGTTTCCCTACTATGAGCACCTACAAATTGCTCATCTATTTGATACAATGCATATCGGAAAGAATGTGACCAAAACATTATGGCGAATATAGGATGGAAGGAGTGAAAGAAAAAAATGTCAAAATTTGCAAAGCCATTCAAGATAGAAACCATGTAATGAAAGACGTCATTCAATTTCATAGCAACGGAGAGGAAATTAATATAAACTCACTTCCATGGATGTTAATGGACCAGCAAAGTAATGTTGATGAGAAATTCATTTGAAAAATTAAATTTACCACCGGATTTTGTGCGAACATGAAGAATATCATAACAAAGAAAGGTGATTTCACAGGGGTGAAAACTCACGATTGGCATGTCTTCATGAAGGTAATTATTATGGTATAGATTTAATTAGTTTTTTTTTCCTATTACAGTGAATATGGTTGGCATATTTTTTATTTGTCTACTCTTTGTTGATAAAATGAAACTAATTGTATATTATTGTTACAGTATGTTCCACCTCTCTCTATCCCGGACAACTTTGACAACAATGTCAAGCAAATAATATATAGTCTCGGGCTATACATGAGGTAAGCCGTGATTTTTTTCCATGCGCTTAGTGTTTGTTTAATTCAACATAGAAATTATATTTGATTTTTGTTCTGTAATTCATGATGTTACGTAATATATTTTTTTTCTTTCTTTAATCTCTTGATTTTGTTGTCATGTCACTTGTAGATGGTTGTCATCTAAAGAATTCCATAGAGAAGACATAAAGTATTGGAGGAGAGAAATTCCTCATCTCATCTGTGAAATGCAAAATCATTTACCTTTGACATTTTTCAATGCACAAGAACACTACCTCATACACCAAGTTGAGCAGATTGAACTGTGTGGACCTGCGCACTCAAGTTCCATGTGCATGGTTGAGAGGCACTTGAAATTTATGAAGCGTTTGGTCAGACAACAAGCATATGTTGAGGGTTCTATGATGGAGGGATATATGGTATACCAGAACATGCTGTATATTAGTGAATATCTTCCTAAATTAGCAGAAAAGCTCAATTTACGTCACATTTGTGACCCATAATCCAATAAGAGTTTCTAAGGGGGAGTACCCCAAGGGAAAAGGTAGATTGAGGAAGGTGAAAGGTAATATAACACATTCTTATATTCAGTACTTTGCATAAATTTATACTATAATATACTTTGTTAAGTTACTATATTACATTTGTATTGAATTTTAATTTTATTGTCATGAAACAGTTGGTCGAGAGTGGGATGCAATTCATTTATACATCGCAAACAATATTGATTGGATGAAGGTATGGATCGAACGATGTGAACAATCTAGTCATGGAATATCATGGGAAGGTGTGGCCTCATTGGTTAAATATGCACATCGCAATGGAGACACCAATCTAACACAAAGGGAAATCGATTTAGCAAAAGGTTTAAAAGATAAGAAGGTAAGCATATTAATAATCCACGCTATTTTGTTTTTGTAAAAAATAATGCCATTGTACATCACACTGTTTTTTTCATTGTATGGCATTATAAACATGCACTAGTTAATCATAAATATTGGATCATTATGTAATCTTTTCATGTAAGGCTTGTTGTAGGTAAAACACCATAAGGCTATGTGGTGCACTGGATGTAGATATCGAATCAAAAAGTTGGATGAAATAAAGAAAACATTTGATTGTGGGATATCTGCAGTCTTTGAGGTGACCAATGTTTCTTCTAGAAGTGACAGACATCCAGAACTCTCTGAAAATTGATACTATGGGTATTTGGAAGACATTCTTCAGTGTGACTTTAACTCCTTCAAGGTATTTCTGTTCGTTGTCAAAAAGTACAAGTGTCAATTGAATCAACGTGATCCCGATAAAACAATAATTGAATGTGATAATGGATTTACCATGGTAAATACAAGGTTGTTTGAGCCAGGAACGGAGCCCTATGTTCTTCCAACCCAATGTGAATAGGTATTTTACTCTGAGGTTCCAGGTAGAGCGGGTTGGTCATTTACTGTGAGACACGATCCAAGGGGAAGGCCGGTAAAGTATAACATAGATGAAGGTAATGAAGACGTTCTCAAAGAAGAAGACGCTGCAGAAGATCATCATGATCAACATGAGTTAGATGATCATGTTCCTGAAGAAGATGTCGAAGAACTTATTGAATTAGATGATGTATCAGACAATGTCCATGAAGATGATATCAATGATGACATGATGATCGTAACTGACACTAACGACGAGGATGATATGGCCAATCCTTACAATGTTGAATCTAGATCATCGGATGATAGTACAAACGATGACTCAGATGAAGAAGATGATGATCAAGATGATTGAAGTTTATGAGGTATGCAGTAGTAATAAATTAACTGTTTCTTAGTGAGTTTCCATTTTCCAGTATGATATTATTAGTAACATTGCATGTTATAGAGTATGTAAAAAAACACATTTAAATTTTTTTTACATAGATATTTTTGTCAGGTTATGGGGAATTTAGAGTGATGTGAGGGGGGGGAGGGGCCATAAGAGCTTCCAACTTCACATGGTTGGCCCTATTTAGTAGAGAATATTAAATTATTCTCGAAACAGAGAGAATCTTAGTAAGAAAATGCACAATTATCAAGACTCAAACATCATCATCATCATCATCGTCATCATCACCATCATCATCATCATCATCATCATCATCATCATCGTCATCATCGTCGTCATTGTCATCATCTTCGTCATGGCCACCATCATCATCATCATCATTGTCATCATCATCGTCGTCGTCACAACCACCATCATCATCATCATTGTCATCATCATCGTCATCATCCTCACCATCATCATCATCATCATCACCATCTTAATCATCATCATCGTCATCATCATCATCGTCATCATCTTCATCATCATCATCATCACCATTCTTCATTGACATCTTCATCATGCATTGATGGTGTGGGAGGGTTTCCGGACTCAAACATGGCTGACACTAACCATTGGAGCATAAAAAACAATACCTCTAGATTAATTAATGTGATATAATATGGGGCCAACGTTGAAATTTTTTAAATATGTGTTGGCTTGAACTAAAATTTGGCATGGTTAGTCTAGACTCATGCATTGACATTGTGGGAGGGTTTCTAGACTTAAACATGACTGACAATAATCATTACAGCATCAAAAACCATACCTATAGATTAAATAATGTGATACATGGGGCCAATGTTGAAAATTTTAAATATGTGTTGGCTTGGACAGAAATTTGGCATGGTTAGTCTAGACGCATGCACTGACAGTGTGGGAGGGTTTTTGGACTTAAACTTGGCTGACACTCGCCATTGCAGCATCAAAAACCATACCTATACATTAATTAATGTGATACATGGGGCCAACGTTGAAATTTTTTAAATATGTGTTGGATTGGACTGAAATTTGGCATGGTTAGTCTAGACGCATGCATTGACGGTGTGGGAGGGTTTCTAGACTCAAACATGACTGACAATAATCATTGCAGCATCAAAAACCATACCTATAGATTAAATAATGTGATACATGGGGCCAACGTTGAAATTTTTTAAATATGTGTTGGCTTGGACTGAAATTTGGCATGGTTAGTCTAGACGCATGCATTGACAGTGTGGGAGGGTTTTCGGACTCAAACTTGGCTAACACTCACCATTGCAGCATCAAAAACCATACCTATAGATTAAATAATGTGATATATGGGGCCAACGTTGAATTTTTTTAAATATGTGTTGGCTTGGACTTAAATTTGGCATGGTTAGTCTAGACCCATGCACTGAGGGTGTGGGAGGGTTTTCGAACTCAAAATTGGCTGACACTCGCCATAGTAGCATCAAAAACCATACCTATAGATTAAATAATGTGATACATGGGGCCAACATTGAAATTTTTTAAATATGTGTTGGCTTGGATTGAAATTTGGCATGGTTAGTCTAGACGCATGCATTGATGGTGTGGGAGGGTTTCTAGACTCAAACATGATTGACAATAATCATTGCAGCATAAAAAACCATACCTATAGATTAAATAATGTGATACATGGGGCCAACATTGAAATTTTTTAAATATGTGTTGGATTGGACTAAAATTTGGCATGGTTAGTCTAGACGCATGCATTGACAGTGTGGGAGGGTTTTTGGACTCAAACATGGCTCACACTCACCATTGCAGCATAAAAAACAATACCTATAGATTAAATAATGTGATACATGGGGCCAACGTTGAGATTTTTTAAATATGTGTTGGCTTGGACTGAAATTTGGCATGGTTAGTCTAGATGCATGCATTTATGGTGTGGGAGGGTTTTCAGACTCAAAATTGGCTGACACTCACCATTGCAGCATCAAAAACCATGCCTATAGATTAAATAATGTGATACATGGGCCAACGTTGAAATTTTTTAAATATGTGTTGGCTTGGACTGAAATTTGGCATGGTTAGACTAGACGCATGCATTGACAGTGTGGGAGGGTTTTCTAGACTCAAACATGACTGACAATAATCATTGCAGCATCAAAAACCATACCTATACATTAAATAATGTATCTTTTTTCTACTATAGGGTTTATCATGTGTTATTTCTCTTGTATCTTTTTGCACTATCTTCATTTAAATCTCAATTGCTATCAAATTATCGTCATCATCTTCATCGTCATTTAAATCATCGTCATCATCGTCGTCATCATTATCATCATCATCTTCATCATCGTCTTCTTCATCATCGTCATCATCATCATCATCATCTTCATCGTCATCGTCATCATCATCATCATCATCGTCATCATCAATCGTCGCCATCATCATTGTCATCTTCATCATCGTCATCTTCATCATTGTCATCATCGATCATTGTCATCATCATCGTCATCTTCATCATCGTCATCTTCATCATCGTCATCATCATCATCATTGTCATCTTCATCATCATTGTCATCATCGTCATCATCATCGTCATCATCGATCATCATCATCATCATTGTCATCTTCATCATCGTCATCTTCATCATCATCATCTTCATCATCGTCATCATCATCATTGATAAGCAAGGATTTCACTCCTATCTGAAATACAAATCATTTTGGTGAAGTGAATTATCTCTTCACCTCGAGACTCTGGGAAGCAACTCCACTGGCAAACCCATATAGGGACTCCACTAGGTATTTTACAATCAAAAAAGCACAATGAGTTCATATGTTTTCCTCTCATTTTCTCAAGCCTTAAATTAGTTAAACCAAATAGTCTAAAATTTAAGATAGACTAGATAATTAAGAGAGGCTCATGATGACTGGGAATCACCATTGCAGTATGAGGATGACATGGAATATAATTATGGGTATGAACCTAAATCTCAAAAAAATACAATACCCATGATTTTTCTCATTAGTCTAATGTGGACTCTTCTGAAGTAATTTCCCAAGATCCCTTCAAATATCATTCATTTTATGATTGTCCAATATACGCATCTCGCCATAGATGCCTTCGTTTCTACAGCGTTGGGCCAATTATTTATATTAAATTAGATTATTACTTTTATAATTGTGGATTTTAAATTGATTACTGGTATATTCCATGCCGATTCAAAATCATGGGTGGAAGTAAATAAAATGGAAATGCCAAAGCGCACATCGGGTTAATAGTTTTTTTAAAGGAAAATAAAGTGTGTTATTGAAATTAGTGGGCAGCATTACTACTACTCTAATCCTTTCATGATTGTAGAGTCAGAAAGAGAATATTAACCCATCCTAAACGTAAGGAACACAAAAGGGTTACAACCTCCCCATATTGTATTGGGAAGTTTTAAATTGCCATGCACACAAAGTCTCAATTCCGTGACATCTAACAATGTGAAGAAGGCTAAATATTTTGAATTTTGACCTTCAAAATGAAATTCTAGCTGGAATTGCAAATTTCGATTATTATGATCATTGATTTTAACACCTGAATTGATTCAACAACCAAAACTACTCATACTCCAAATCTATTTTTCAATATTACTAATTGATATTTACAATTTCATCAATCCAAATGACTTTATCCAATTTTAGGAAAAAATAATACCGATTTCCCCTCTTGCATTTTAAGCCACCAAAACACAATTAATAGATATATTTATTCCAATAACTGAAACAATCACAATGAAACATAACTCAAGGCATCGAAAATACTAGTGAAAATATCCAATTTGCCTCTTAAAAATATCAACGAACTTAATGTTGGTGTTTTTCTTATGGTTTGCAAAACCAAGTTGAATGAGATGGACTTTAAAAATTCCTTTAGATTGATATCCATCGATTCTCATGATTGCTTAATCGTGCTTTGTGTATTTTCAAATCTATGTGATTACTTTCTGTTGAATAGTTTCAGTTTCCATTGAATATTAGTATATCACTTTTGATCATAGAGTGAATACAACAACTTTGTAGAAAATCCATGTAAGAAATGTCAATGAGTGATAACGAAACAAAAAATATGTTTCTTAATTATAAGAGAGAACAACAAAAACTATCCACTTCCATGAAAGAGAAATGCTTCCAGGGAAGAAAAGAATGTGCAGTAAAGTATTATTACAACATTTGAACAAAATTCCCCAATGAGATACTAGGGGCTATTTTATCTATAAATTCTCTATAAAATAAGTTGAACACGTGGATAGGATGTTAAATATGGAGGAGACATTAGAAACACACCTGTTAAAGAAAAATGGGAGCTTTCTATAAAAAATAGGAGCGAGTGGCAAGCTCAACGCCCACATCCAAGATGGAAGCTGGTCTATTTGCACAACAACTTAAATAGCGAACTCAAATAGATGATGAAGATAATGTTGAGCATAACTTAGTGTGGTAATATGACTATCTATTATCTTGCTGGATGCCTTTTTAAAACTGAATATGTCAATCATGGACTCATGTCACACTCGATTATGGAGTGGAATATTAGCTCTACCAATCTAGTCGTTCTCACCACTGTGACCAAAACATGATAGAGGGGAAGTTAGGCTATATCGAAAATATACAAGAGATCATGCAAGTGGTCTCATCTTTCTAATGTGTCATTTTTGGTGCAAGTGGCGAGATACCTTCCCCCATAGTAACATAAATGAAGATCATGGTATTGCAATAATATGTATCAAGTATGGAAGGACGTGGGATGAAACTAAGTGTGCTTTTTTCTCGAAGTACAACAACCAACTAATTTTTCTCAAGGGATGTGTTGGATAGGAATTCGTGGTTCCTACTAGGACATCACCCTAGACCAAAAGCAAGGATGTGGTATTTCAAGGACTAACCTATACTAAATTATATCAATAGATAAACAACCTATACTAAGATGTAAGCTTATATACTAACCTGTTAACGCCTACTAACCTATACTAACCTATTAACATCCTATAACCTATACTAACCTATACTAAATTATATCAATAGATAATCAACGTCCTACACTAACCTATTAACCTATACTAACCTATTAACACCAAACCCCGCCTAATACCTCAACTCTCCAGCCATTAAATGCATAAACCATTAACCACAAAACCCCTAATATTCCTGTCACTAATCGATAATCCCGTCACTATGTTCGATAGCATGTTTCAGCATTTTTTGGAGGGAAAACTCCACCTCCTCCGCATTTGTTTCAGACTTGTGGTCTGGTTTGTGTGACGGGAAATGTAGTTCGAAGGGTAGTGATGAACTAACAATCTAATTAAGTGATTGATAGGTGGTTTCTCCATTTTGTTGAGGGAAAATCCCACCTCCTCCACATATGTTTCAAACCTATGGTTTGGTTTGTAATGTGGCTCCATTTCTGGTGGGCATCTCAACTTCAATTTGGACTTAAATGACGTTAAGTGACAACGCAGGTGTTTCCTTTGCAAAAGCACATGCAGGATTAAGAGCAGGGGTTTCGATTGCAAAATCAAGAGCAGGAGAAGGATTAGTTTCTGCAATGTCTTCGGTATGTGGCTACATTTCATCTTGAACCCTCCTACACTTGAATTTCGTTCAACCCATTAGCAGAGCAACCTAGTCGGAGGTAGGGTTTTTTAAATTTGTTTTCATCTCCATGATCCTTCCTCTTTCCTAAAACTTCGATGCCTACTCTATTCACGATGAGGAGTGTGTTTCTATTTTTTTGTTTGGTTCCCTTCGGGGTTTCTATAACTCCGTTTCGAATTGGGGCTAGTCATGGGAAGTGAGAAATTGTAATGGGTTTGACCCATAATGGGAATGTAATTCGTATGAGTAATTTGGTAGTTGTTTATGGCGTGTTTAATGTAATAGTATGCCCTTTCTGGGAGCTTATGAATTGGTCGTGGCCATGAATGGTTGTAACCCTGTTTGTAACTAATCTAAGGTTTTGACTTACCTCTGTTTCGGTATTCGCTTACTGTGTTGCTCTAAGTGATGGATTGGGTATTGTATAAATTGTTTAAATGGTTGCAATCTGGAACATGCTGAAATGCATATCTTTCATTTGGGTTCTGTGTATCAATTCGTAGATAATACGAATGCTCTACTTGTAATTCGCCACCTGTAGGTGACAAAAATGACTCTGCGTGTAAATTGATGGTTTGGAAAATGAATTGGGGTTTCGCTATGTGTAAATACTAGCCCTGTTTCTATTTAAACATGAGTTTTTATACTCTGCTAAGCGATTGGGTGAGAATCGACCCTGCCGCTATACGTTATTGGAAAGAGTCTTTAGTTTAAACGATTCTATGTTAGCTTGATGAAGCGATCCTGTAGCTATTTGTTTTGGAATCTCGGCCCAAGTATTTATTTGTTTGGCTAAAAGATTCGAACCTCTAGCTAAAATGTTTGGAAAATGATTCTATATTATGAGTTTTGACTTTGATGAAGCAATTGTGTAGCTTAACGTTTTTGGTTCTGGGCACAAGTATTTTCTGTTTGAGAAGTCATCGAAAACACACAATATGTGTTTTGACTTTGGAGTTTTGGTCTGTAACACTGGTCATTTTATTTATTTAGTGTTTCTCCTTTGGTGAGATTCGATCTCTGTGTTATTACATTTTAATATAGGATGTATTTGTTCCATGACAAGAGTTGGGTAAGCCCTAGCTAGTAAATCGCATTGGGTTAAATGTTTTAGCATTTGCGCAAAGGTTTGGTAGATACGATCCTACTGTAGCTTTTGTTTAGATGTTTGTTTGGTTACACCTCTACATGATTCGATCCTGGGTCTATGAACTACTTTTATTTTTATTTTTGTTTTGGCTTAGTTGTTTGGTTCAGCAGTTAGACAAAAAATCAAGCTCCTAAAGATATCATCTTCTTGATAGGTCAGCACTTCACTGACACTAGACACAAACCTAGATGCACACTCTAGATTTGAGATTCCATCTCCTAGGAAAAACTGCCCAAGTCATGCAATTAAAATGCACTAATCCTAACTCAAAATTAACTAAATTAAGGTCTTACTAAAACATATTGTCTTGATATCCAAATCTGCTAAAAATGAAATTGCCCCTAAAATAGGAACTTCTGAAAAATAGAAAACACGTGATGAACAGAGTCTTTCAACATCTTGTACAATGCCTAGTGACAAAGGTCAATTTGGCATCAACTGGTCGTGCCAAAGATCTTGCCAACAAAAGTCATTGTTTAACAACTAATGTCAATTTACTTGGCAATACCCTTACATTAAAACATCATATTGATTGATTGGATCTTTGTAGGGGTCCTTTTAGAGCTACAACTAGACATCAGGTATAGATGGAAAATAAATTTAAGAGGGATCTAGAATAGTTATTTTGTCCATATGGAAAATGTTAATACCTTCTGTCCCAGACTCCCAATTTGAAGTTTCTAAATTATGTTGTCGATTGTGCCTTCCCAATCTTCAAGAATCAATTTTCCTTTGGAATTGCTTTCTAGAATGGCCAACAATCTACTTGGCAATGATGGATATCCCTGCCAATTTGCATGACACATGCTCTAGATGATACATGGTGCATATAAAAGGTTATAAGAATATATAGATAGCATTACTGCCTGTGAAGAAAAGTTATATGGCATAATGTGAAGACAATAAAAGACGGTTTGATCGACGGTAGTAGTATTCACTGGAATTTTATGGTCTCACGTAATACACATTAATAGATTCATTCATGTGATCTGGCAGTTGTGGGGTGGTTGTGTTCTTAAATTACAAATATAATCTTGTTCTTCCTAAAAAAGTAGTTTGTTAGTAGTGACCCATTTCAGTGGTTATTGTAATCAACACAGCTGATATAATGGGGAAAACTCAGTTAGTTTAAACATGCGAGTTTATTTTTGGTTAATTAGGTAGAAGCTGGGAGGTGGGCAGGTTTAGGCTCTTATGTTAACTTGTTTTAATATGTGATTTATTGAATAATTAAACATACTAATACTGACAATAAGATATTCATCAATAGAAATGGATAGTACATTACATATTTTCAACCTTTAGGGCCTGCAAAGTGTTATAAGATTCACCAACCAAAATTTTTTTTTGACAAATGGTTGGGTAGAAAATTTCACAAAGATAATGACATGAAGAAGAATTTAGTTAGTTGGTGGTAGAGGTAAATAGGTTCATATCTAGGAATGATGGCATGCATTTTATTAAAAAATTGATGTTTCCATATATATGTCATGGCTATTATGTGTAGGTTGTATGGACAACAAGAGATTACAGTTACCTCAATGCAGTTGGGTTCCTATTATTTATATTGGGGTTACATCAATTGCAATTTTTAATTGGGAACCTATCTTGTCTTTTTCCATGCATAAATCTATAGAGAGTTCCTAGAGTGACAATCCTAAACTCTTCCCATCTTTCTACATGGCCTCTAATATTTTAGATATAATTTGTGCAAGCAATTATTTTCCAAAAGTTCGTTGGAGTTGGAATCTAGGGTGTAACCCAGTTCATGGATGGAGAATTAAATAAGGAGAAAGGTTGTGAACCCCTTACATTTCAACACATAAAACTAAAAAAAATTCCCTTTTACGGGTCTGTTCCAAAAAGTGTCATCCATCATTACCACTAGTCAATACCCAACAAAAAAATGGACCACATATGTTTTCAGAAGAGTAGAAGAACAATCTCAAACTCTACTAAAACACCAGGGGGCTTATTGCTCCATATACCCATTGGACTTAGTTCAATTATGCATTTACCCATATATATTTCTTTTATGTTGTACATGCTAGCACTAGTAGATTTGAACCCAAAAACTGCCGAGAAAATCCGATGACCTCCGACGAAAAGGACTGTGTCGTCGGACTTTCTTTCAAAATTACAATTTTTTATTACTTCTCAGCTAGGCTGCAACAATTTGTAAATCTATGTTTTGGATGCTTGCTTGGTGTGTTTTAATGCATATTACAAGTCTAATATTACAAATTACAATAAGCATTTATTGCAGTATGGATTTTCTTTTATCTTTAGTGTTCACACTTTGTACAAGGATTCCCCCATGCGGTTAGTGTCACCTACCCAATTTTTGAATAATTATTTTCTACTATTATCCTTTTGCAAAAACATACTTTGTGTTAAATTATAATTTCAAGTTTGTAATTATGAGCAAGTAGGTCAAAAATGAATGTAATGACTCATTATTATTATTTAATAAATGAAAATGGGAGACAAACACTCAAGAAAGCTGTTACAAGAGTATCCACTAGCCCACTAGGAGGAATGGAAGCTGCTGGAAGGATTGGGATAGATTGCAGCATTTGCACTCTACCATTAGCTATTGGTATGGGACAAATCCCCCTAATTTTGTGGCATTTCCCTCTCCAGGTGGAGAGAGGTGAGCAGGCAGCTCACTAATGACCAGTTAATTTCAAAAGACCTAGGGAGCCTATAAAGGGCAATTCGAATTGAGCAAGCAGCTCTTACAATGTTTTCTGTAGAAACATTCCTCATGCTCATCAGGTGATGGCTGAGAGATTCGAATAGGGGAGGTTGTGGAGAGTGCAAGTATAAGTTTGCAAATGTTATGAGAAGGACAGACCAGAGGTGCTGGTGCTGATCCCATTGGTTACTAAGCCTGTAAGGCTGTATATATAAATTTTCTTGCTGGTGCAAGTTGAAGTCCTAAGCTGCAGAACCTTCTTCCTCCTGGTGGATGAGTGGCTAGGATAGGGGGTCCTAAGGTAGACATCTTGGCTGTTTGGGAGCAGGTTGGGTGGAAAAGGTTTCTTGAGTGATTTGTTCCTCCCTTTACACTCAGGTTCTATTCAGCTATGTTTTATTTTTCAAATCATATGAATGCTCTCAGAAAATGTCTTACTATTGTTATTTAATAATAAATAGTAGAAAATGTCAGACCCTAATTAAATTAGATTTGTTGAACTGATAAAATGACTCCTCTACATTTTTCCCCATGCGTGGAGCTACATCGTACTCCAGTACAGAGAGGTAGCATTAAATCTGCCCAGCTCTAAGTGAAACCTAGCATGCATCTAAATATCTAAACCAAAGACCACCCATGCACAGACTATGTTATCATGCATCTTATATTTTAGCACTTGTAGATTAGATCCTTGCATGTAATGGCTTTACTGTTCAATTCTGTATGCTGAGCAACTTAACAGAAACTAATTGTAGCAGTAGGTTATTTTCTGATTTCTGAAGGTGGACATTATGTTAACAACTAGGGCACTGATCCTTACTAATTACTTCAAAGAAAAGCAATACCATGCATTCTGTTTAACCATATTCCTTTTTTTTTTTCTTTCTGAAATCTTCTTATTGTTTTTAGAATCTGATTGATCTTATATAAATACTGTCTTCACTATATTATATTGTACAGAAAGAAAGAAAGCTACTATGTTATTTTTTTTCATCAGAGGTCCAAAATGGACGAATACAGGAATATATAGTTAGAATAGAAAAATTGTATATTCATAAGCAATCAAATTATCTAATGATTGCACTGTTATTTTCTTTGTTCTTTTTTTCCCGAATTATCAATTGCATGTGGTAGAACTTACATCGCAGAATACCAAGTTATTAAGAGCTAGGACAAACATAGCTTTATTAAATTGACAGATTGAGTTATAGTATCTCTACACCCAGCTAGGGTTGACCTGTCTCATCACATTATTATTTATAAACATTTAAACAGTTTCCAATCGAAGGTTTCATTACCATAGACAATTTAACTGCAGAATCAAGAGTTGTTATTCTTTTTCTTTTAAAACATCAATATAAATATGTAGATTTCATTCACATCGACAACTAGGGTTTAACATTATCACTTATGCTTTCAAAACAAAGCCATTTCCGTTCTATTCTCGCCTTATAGCCACTTTTTAATTAAACAAACATGCCTTTCGTTCCTTGAATCAGAGTTCAAGAATGAGTAGATCGAAAACACCATACACAGACATGAAACCTAAAATATCTTAAACAGGCTTCTTAGATTTAGATACAAAAAAAAGACGTTGAATTCAGCAAATGAAACATTAAACCCTAAATAGTAATCGTTTCCATTTAAATTAACAGTGGTTGCACCCTATGGTCGCTACTTTCTTTTGCCAAAGGTTCCTCTTGAAACCCCAAGCCATTTATACACACAACAATGCCGAAGCAAAAATTACAGTCGATGTATCTTTTTCTTATCAACCTAGAAGTACCAAAACGATAAGACATGAAACGTAAAGATGTAAGACTACTTGCAAACATGAGGGTTCAACCCTACTAAAGTCGCCAAGCCCAGGAATGGTCGGCCATATTTTTAAACATTCACATCACCTACTCTATCAACAAAACTTAAAACTGAGGGTTGCCCAAATGCTGCAGATGAGACAAAAGCCATTGCCATGAAGGCATGCTACCAACACTTGCTCATCAAGTCTGAGTCCAGGAGAACCACTAAGGAGGGATACCACCGAAGCTTACCAGTGGTTTCACTTAGCTCTTTTCCCCTTCAAATGTTTTGGCACCCTATCATTCGCTGAGGGTTACCTGCCAACAACCATACATTAAATTAAGCATCGTATCATGAGGTAGAAACGCATGCAATAAAGAATAGTATCAAAACCTTTGGAACATTACATTACCTAAGATGTGACAGAGATTTCAACATAGCTAGCATCCATCCACTATGAGGGAGATGCTCCCAGCTCGAAGACCACCCTGTGTGATAACTCCCGAAGACTTACAATCCGAAGGAGAAACCCAGACTTGCAAGATACTACAACGCCCAACCGATGCACTCATCTAGCCTATTGATGGCCACACCATTTAACTCCTAAATCGGCCTCCGTTGATGGCTCTCACATACAATTTGAGGACTGATACTGGTCTCAGGATCGAGCCTGGGGAAGGCTAGAAAAACAGCAAACCTTAAGTGCCTCTCGTCCAGTCGGCCTCACCTCCAAACCCTACCACCGAATAATGACCAAGAAATGTTACAAAATCCATAAGTTACGCTAGGGTTCAGCTCATCCCAATACACAATGATCAACGACGGAGATCCATCCTCATCAAGCCACGCTGGAATGTAATGCCCATATTTTGATTAGGCATATTTATCAGTTAGACACGCCATACTTTATTTTCTTATATATTCTGTTGAACTCAGCTCGACTGAGTAAACTATATTCCGATATGATGGACCTCATTATGTGATGTTACTTTGTTTAATGATTTCACCATGATTATGATGTTACTATGTTATGCGGTTATGATGTCATGATTATCATATGATTTCTTTATTTTACGATTTCAGTATATGTTTATATGTTTTCATTAATAAGATGTGAAATATATGATTCGGTACGTGGATACCATCTCTTTATATGAATTATTGAAGTATTATATGTCATATGCATCTATGATAAACTAAAAGGTTACATGAAATAAAATGATTTTTGATAACATGGATCAATTGGCAATCAATGGGAAATGCTTCTATAAATTGTACTTTGCGAAATACTAACCTACAGGACACAAGGGCTACTGGATAGCCAGTTACTTGATTTGATATATGGGACACAAAGAAAAGTTGTTTGTACAGTAAACCTTAGCAGCCAAGAATGATGATACGATAGCACAAACTGATAATCCCGATAGCAGCAAAGTATGAGTCGATAAGGGCGTAGGCCCAGTATGTTGAGAGGGATGGATGTGTTTCCCACCCTATGTTTCCATGAGACCCAAGGTCATGGGAGGGCCGTGCTGAGACACGCTCCCCATGTTGTTGTGATGACGATGGTCGGATGCCTGCTAGGGGAGGATAGGTCTATTGTTCAGCCGATGCTATCGCTCTCAAGTTCTATGTGGTCAGATCGGTGAGTCCGACATCCACTTTGGTACTAGCAGAGGAAGGATAGGGAGGATGCAGGACGTAGGTTATGATGGGAGGATGTGTTAGTTACTACTGTTGAGGGTTGGGTATTCCTTGATTCCGAGTTAGTGGTAGTAAGTACCCTTCCTTGTACATGATTGATTAAACTAATGTAGAGATAAAGATAATGATGTGAAATCGTAAAGAATTAACTGATAAATAACTGAGGATGTTAAAGTACTTGTACTATGTATATTATGCTTGTTTTTCTACATGGGGGTAAATACTACTATTAGTTAGCAGGTATGCATAAGCGGGATGGGGTTTGTCTATAGTACATTAGTGATTTGTGATACGCTGGCCACGCATGCACACCTTGCACATGTACAGTAGTATCGATATACAAACACTTAACATATTGAATAAATGTATAAGTTGTCATAAGTAATTATGTTAATCATGCATTGATTGAACTCAGGTAATGAATATAAAGTTATTCAAGATGTGTAAAACAAATCAATTAAGCTATGTATTACTTGTTGGTAAACATCATGATAAACAAATGATTTAAAAGACATCTTTATTAAATTCACCATTTACTGTTACTTTGTGGGGATTTAATTAATATTATTACTTAATTAATGTTATTTTAATAATATTACTATCCATGTCATAACAATTGCAAAATAGGTAAGATTTAAATATTGATTAATAAATGATTAAAGGTGATTATTTCCATTTCTAAGTTAGACATAATAGGGTCAACTATTTATATAATATTTTATTAATGACATTAATAACATTAAATACAAAAGGAAAGGAGTAAATGTTTGAGGGGCTCGAGAGGAGCGTTTGGGGGCGGTGGAGTAAGCCCAAGGCCTTCTCGAGTGAGGAAATGTATATAGAGGGGAGGAAGTTGAAGGTAAGAGGGGGGATAGTTGGAAGTGCAGAGAAAGGTTGGGAGAACCAAAGGAATACTGCTCTCGGGATTATCAGTTTGTGAGCTCAGGGGCTTGGAAATCCTTGAATTTCCAAGGGCCAGCATGATAATAGCTGGTCGGTAGGGTGGACACATCGTTTTGGCTAACTAGGAGAATAAAATCATAACCTGCTACAACCTACGGTCTACTAGCATCAGCATCAGGTAATTTCCTTGTTATTCACGTTATTTGATTATTATGCTTAACGTACTTAAAACATGGATATAACTTGCTATTTACTGGTTTACTACTGTGAAACATACTTTTATGCTGGAACAATTTGCTGAAAAGAAAATATTAATATGTTGGTTTATTTCAAAATACGCATGTATGGTGGATAAGGACAAGACAGTAAACTAAGTTTCATTTAACAGAAATAGAGATAAGATTGGAAATTTACTTCCGTACACCTGAGTAAAGTTTAATACATAGAAAATTAACTCAGAAAATCTACTTAGTGCTCTACTGTAAAAAAACCAGGGCACTACATGGAAGGTGGCAGGAGTAGCATTAAATTGCTCATCTACCTCCCAAGCCACAGAGTTGCCATTTATGTTGACACTAGGGCAGGAGGCCGTCAAAACTCAGCAATTGCCAAACCTTATCACACGCCAAAAAATCCACATAGACATGCATGTAACACTATCCCTAACATGGTGTCCAGGCACAATCATTACAAACCTAATTATTTAATACACCCTCACCGTCAATTTTATAAAAGGATTACTTTAACAACCGGAAGGCATTTATGGAATGACCTTACGTAATTTCATCAACACTTAATAGAAACATTCATAACAAACACACCCTGAAATAGATGTTATCTGTAGTATTGAGATAGACAGGTTCATCTTACAGAATTGGAAGGAGACCATACCTGTAGCATCGAAATTCGTAAGCAGTTTCAATTTATATCACGGTTATTAAACATTCTGAATTTTATCGCTATTTCTTACCTGTGAATCTGCACATGAAGGACGAGTGCAATGCTTTAGTGGAGTAGCTAAGTAAGCCTCAGGGCACCTCGTGGGACCCCTTTCATCATCATCTACAAAAGTTAAACTGTCAACACTTGTCAAAATAATTCTTTTTTCCAATGCATCATAATTTTCAATCATTCCAGCATACGAATAAAGTACATAATCATTAATTGATTTTCATGACGTCATTAAAAGACAAAAGACACAACCATTAAATTGTTCCTACCAAGTGACACTTTTATTAATTGCTGAATATTGATTATTATTATTTCCGCATTTTACAATATTAGCTTTTTTTATGGCGATTTAAATTTTATGAAAATATCGAGATGTTACGTGTGGTATCAGAGCTCATGTTCGAACTCTAGGCCTAAAGACGGTCCAAGAAACACACAAACATAAAATTTATGACTGTGAAAATTTTCACTAACTTAAGTTTAAATTATTTGTCTTATACAGAAAAATTTTCTTTGATTTATAGATATGGAAGGATTCGCTGAACACATAAGGGGCAGATTTCCGCCAAACAACCCCAGTATGGAACAACAATTCCAGGGCAATCAGGGTAATGATTCATCAGAATTATTGCGTGCTTTTCATGAATTAAAAGCAGAGATCCAGTCAGTAAAATAGGACAACGAAAGAATCCTACAGACACAGGAAGAATTGAACCAAGCACTGTTTGACCAATATCCAAAATATGAACAGAACTTGGAACATACTTCTGAAACTAAAGAGCTATCCCAAGAAGGCAAGAACAAACAAACAGAAACAGCTGAAGACAACAGCAACTCAACATCATCAAGAGCTGCCAAACATCCACGTAAGAAGAAGCATAATTACTCCAGTGACAACAGTGAAGGAGAATATAAGCCAAAAATAAAAAGGAATAGACAGTACGAACAAATATCTGGTGAATTCAAGAAAATCAAACCCCCAACTTTCAATGGCGAGATGGAAAAAGGAGAGACAGCAGAAGCATGGCTGTCTGGCATGAAAAAGTATTTTCAGATCTACGACTACTTGGAATCCTTGAAGGCAAGGATGGCAATTTATAATCTGACCGGGAAGGTAGATATTTGGTTGCAAGATCTTAAAAGGGTAAAAGGTATAAAAGACCGAGATGTGAGTTGGAGTACTTTTAAAAGACACTTCAAGAAGAAATTCTTATCTAAGCAGTATTATGAAGAAAAATCCAAGGAATTTTATGATCTGAAATTGGGAACGATGAATATGAAAGAACTGAACAACAAGTTTTTAAGTTTGCTAAGATATGTGCTGTATATGGTGGAAGAAAAACTGAAGGTCCAGAGGTACCTAAGTTGCCCACCTTTCCACATCAAGGACAGGATAAAGTATGATAACCCTAAGACCCTAGAGGAAGCCAATTTTTGCTTTGACCAGAATAAGAGAAGAGAAGGGGTACCTAGCCGGAAAAACTCAAAACCCAGTAACTTTGAACAGAAAAAGAAGAATTTTAGATATGGTAGCAATTCCAGTTTTCAAAAGAAAAATTTTCAGAATCAAAATATTAGCAGAACAGAAATAATCAGCAGCAAAAATTTACAGTACCTAGAAATGTCCCTAATGAACAGAAGCCACCTATAAAATGCTTTTAGTGTCAAGGGCCCCATTATGCCTCAGACTATCCCCTCAGGAGACGGGCGGCCAATCATATTCACTCCATATCGTCTGAAGCTACTGTAGGAGATGTGGCAAGAGAAGTACCCAGAATTAGTGCAGCATTAGACAACCGGCAAGTAGAACACCAAGTCTCAATGGTGGAGGTCGAAGGTATGATGCAAAACCACCCTATTTCTATTTTAATTGACCCCGGTGCTAGTCTAAGTTATATATCACTAGTTGTGGTAGAAAGACTTAATTTGAAAACAGAGAAATTTGATAAATTCTGGTTAGTTAGATTAGCGACAGGAACAAAAAGGAAGGTTTTTTACTTTGTGGAAAATTGTGCTTTATCTATGAATCAACTAACAATGCAGGTTAAGCTAAATATTCTGCCATTAGGGTCATATGACATCCTAATCGGTATGGATTGGTTAGAAACCCATCGGGTCATTCTGAATTGTTATGAAAAAAGCTTCAATTTCCTGGATGATGAAGGAAAGACAGCAGAGGTAAAAGGCATCCCCAGAAAAACATTCGTTTGGCATATTTCAGCCACGCAAGTAAAAAGGGAAATTAGAAAAGGGTGTCAGATGTTTGCTGTGAATGTGGTGCATGATGAGATAAGTACTAGGGAGGACAAACTAAAAATGGAAGACATACCTGTCTTGCAGGATTTCCAAGATATTTTTCCTGAAGAGATCCCAGATTTACCTCCCAAAAGGGACCTAGATTTTACTATTGAATTAATACCTGGTGCTGTACCAAGTTCTAAAGCTCCATATCAGATGAACATACTAGAGTTGAATGAGTTAAAATCTCAGCTGAAGGAGCTGATCGATAAAAAATATATAAGACCCAGCGTGTCCCCTTGGGGAGCACTGATCATTTTTGTTAAGAAGAAGGATGGTACCCTAAGACTTTGTATAGATTATCATCAACTGAATAAAATGACGATCAAGAATAGGTACCAGCTGCCCCGCATTGACGATCTCTTTGACCAGCTATGCGGAGCAACAGTGTTCTCAAAGATCGATTTACGGTTGGGATATCATCAGGTCCATGTGAAGGATGAAGACATTTTCAAAACAGCCTTTAGAATTGGTCATGGACACTATGAGTTCGTTGTCATGCCGTTTGGACTAACTAATGCACCTGCTGTATTTATGTGCTTAATGAACAAAATTTTGCACAAGTACTTAGATAAGTTTGCAGTGGTGTTTATTGATGACATTTTGGTATATTCTAAGAACAAGGAAGAGCATGATGAACATCTATGTATCATTCTGCAAGTTCTGAGGGAGCATCAGTTATATGCAAAATTCAGCAAATATGATTTTTACAAAGACAAGATTCAGTACTTGTGACACATAATCTCTGAGGAAAAGATTGCGGTTGACCCCACCAAGATAAATGCCATTAATGAATGGCTGCTTCCTAAAGATGTGATAGATGTGCGATTGTTTATGGGCATCATTGGTTATTATAGAAAATTCATTGAAGGGTTTTCCAGGATCATAAACCCCATAACGTAGCTGTAGAAAAGGGAAAGAAGTTTGTTTGGGACCAAAAGTGCACAGACAGTTTTGCAAAGTTAAAAGAATTACTGACTTCAGCACCTATTTTGAGGATTGCAGATCCTAATAAAGATTTTGTAGTATGCACAGATGCGTGCAATGATGGACTGGGAGGAGTCCTAACGCGGGAGGGACATGCTATAGCATATGAATCAAGGAAACTGAAGGTTCATGAGAAGAACTATTCCACCTATGACCTAGAATTGTTAGCAGTGATTCATGCTCTAAAAATGTGGCGTCACCACCTTATCGGCAGAAAATTTACCTTAATGACGGATAATATGGGGCTGAAATATTTGTTAGATCAAATGATTTTGAATTCCAGGCAATCCATATGGCTAACTTTTATGAGTGAGTACGATTTTGAAATTCAGCACATCAAAGGGAAGGAGAATAAAGTGGTCGACGCATTAAGTCGTAATGCAAGAATACACTTTGTTTCATCCATCAACACATATGCAACAGATTTTGGAGGAACAGATTTTCGAAGGAATCAAGGAGGATGAGGAATATAGAAAACTACAGGAAAGGACAACAGAAAACAACTCTGAAAATTCTGTAACAGATTTTAGTTTGAAGGAAAATGGCTTACTGCTGTACAAAAACAGATTGTACATACCAAACGTACCAATAGTAAAAATTCTGATTTTGGATGAGATGCACAAAATCCACTATTCTTGCCACCCAGGTTACCAGAAAACCATCACAATGCTAAGGAAGGAGTACTACTGGCCCAGGATGAAGGATGAAGTAGCAGAGTATATAGCTAAGTGTTTTGACTGTCAAAAAGTGAAGGTGGAACATCAACATCCTGCTGGATTGCTGCAGCCCTTTCCTATACCGAGTTGGAAATGGGAATTCATAAGTATAGATTTCATCATAGGATTACCAAAGAATCAAAAATAGCAGAACTCCATCATGGTGGTAGTGGACAAACTTAGCAAGGCAGCCCATTTTATCCCTGTCAAAACTACCCATAAATCCCTTGATATTGCAGAAATTTTTATGAAGCAGGTTTTCCGACTACATGGCATACCCAAGGTAATAGTTTCAGACTGACATTCGAAGTTCACAGGTAATTTTTGGACGTCTTTGTTCAAGGGCTTAAACACCACCTTAAATTTTAGCATTGCATTCCATCCGCAAACAGACGAACAGACTGAAAGGGTGAACCATATATTGGAAGATATGCTTAGAATGTATGTTAAGGATCAACCTGGCAAGTGGGAATACTACTTGCATTTAGCAGAGTTTGCGTATAATAATCACTACCATGCTTTAGCCAAACTTAGACCATTTGAGATCCTTTACGGAAGAAAGTGTAACACACCGGTGTCATGGAGTGATCCGGTTAGTAGGGTCACCTTAGGGCCCGAATTGTTGTAGGAATTAGAATTAATCGTGAAGAAAGTACAAGGGAATCTTAAAGCTACCTAGGATAGACAGAAAAGTCAAGCAGACCTTAAAAGAACTCATAGCGAATTCCAGGTTGGTGAACATGTTTTTCTTAAGGTAAGGCCAAAAAAGAGTTCCTTAAAATTGGGAAGCTGTACCAAACTGGCACCCAGGTATTCTGGTCCTTTCAAAATCTTCTCCAGGGTTGGACCTGTGGCATATCAATTAGCCCTACCTTCAAACCTCAAAGTCCATAATGCTTTTTACATTTGATTTCTAAAGAAATATATGCATGATCCTACTCATGTTGTAAATTGGAATAATGTTCAGGTGGAACAAGGCGGTGATTTTTTTGTGGAACCGGACTATATTCTCGCAAGGAAAGAAACTTTACTCTAGAACCGCGCGATTGGCCAAGTAAAAGTGCAATGGAAGCACTATAGCCCAGTAGAGGCTACCTGGGAGTTGGAGAGTAGTATGCGGGATGCATGCTCAACTCTGTTCCAGGAACACTCAATAAGTGATTAAAGCAACATCGAGGACGATGTTGAGGCTTAAGGGGGATTGTATGTCACCTACCCAATTTTTGAATAATTATTTTCTACTATTATCCTTTTGCAAAAAAAAAACTTTGTGTTAAATTATAATTTCAAGTTTGTAATTATGACCAAGTAGGTAAAAAATGAATGTAATGACTCATTATTATTATTTAATAAATGAAAATGGGAGACAAACGCTTAAGAAAGTTGTTACAAGAGTATCCACTGGCCCAATAGGAGGAATGGAAGCTGCTGGAAGGATTGGTACAGATGGAAGCAGTTGCACTCTACTATTAGCTGTTGGTATGGGACAACTCCCCCTAATTTTGTGGCATTTCCCTCTCCAGGTAGAGAGAGGTGAGCAGGCAGCTCACTAATGACCAGTTAATTTCAAAAGACCTAGCAGCCTATAAAGGGCAATTCGAATTGATACAGAAGCTCTTACAATGTTTTCTGTAGAAAATTTCCTCATGCTCATCAGGTGATGGTTGAGAGATTCGAATAGGGGAGGTTGTGGAGAGTGCAAGTATAAGTTTGCAAATGTTATGAGAAGTGCAGACCAGAGGTGCTAGTGCTAATCCCATTGGTTACTAATCCTGTAAGGTTGTATATATAAATTTTTTTGCTGCTGCAAGTTGAAGTCCTAAGCTGCAGAACCTTCTTCCTCCTGGTGGATCAGTGGATAGGCTTGGGGGTCCTAAGGCAGACATCTTGGCTGTTTGGGAGCAGGTTGGGTGGAACAAGTTTCTTGAGTGATTTGTTCCTCCCTTTACACTTAGGTTCTATTCTGTTGTGTTTTATTTTTCAAATCATATGAATGCTCTCAGAAAATGGCTTAATATTGTTATTTAATAATCAATAGTAGAAAATGTCAGACCTTACTTAATTTAGATTTGTTGAACTAATAAAATGACTCCTCTGCATTTTTCCCCATGCGTGGAGCTGCATCGTACTCCAGTACAGAGAGGTAGCATTAAGTCTGACCAGCTCAAAGTGAAACCTAGCATGCATCTAAATATCTAAACCAAAGGCCACCCATGCACAGACTATGTTATCATGTATCTTATATTTTAACAACTATAGATTAGATCCTTGCGTGCAATGACTTTACTGTTCAATTCTGTATGTTGAGAAGCTTAACAGAAACTAATTATAGCAGTAGGTTCTTCTCTGATTTCTGAAGGTGGACATTATGTTAACAACTAGGGAACTGATCCTTACTAATTACTTCAAAGAAAAACAATACCATGCATTTTGTTCAACCATATTCCTTTTTTTATCTTCTATCTTCTTATTGTTTTTAGAATCTAATTGATCTTATATAAATATTGTATTCACTGTATTATATTGTACAGAAAGAAAGAAAGCTACTGTGTTATTTTTTTTCATTAGAGGTCCAAAATGGACGAATACAGGAATATATAGTTAGAATAGAAAAACTGTATATTCATAAGCTATCAAATTATCTGACAATTGCATTGTTATTTTCTTTTTTCTTTTTTTCCCGAATTATCAATTGCATGTGGTAGAACTTACATCGCAGAATACCAAGTTATTAACAACTAGGACAAACATAGCTTTATTAAATTGACAGATTGAGTTACAGTATCTCTACACCCAGCTAGGGCTAACCTGTCTCATCACATTATTATTTATAAACATTTAAACAATTGCCAATCGAAGGTTTCATTACCATAGACAATTTAACTACAGAATGAAGAGTTGTTAGTTTTGTTCTTTTAAAACATCAATATAGACATGTAGATTTCATTCACATCGATAGCTAGGGTTTAACATTATCACTTATGCTTTCAAAACAAAGCCATTTCCTTTCTATTCTCGGCTTATAGCCACTTTTTAATTAAACAAACATGCCTTTCCTTCCTTGAATCAGAGTTCAATAATGAGAAGATCGAAAACACCATACGCAAACGTGAAACCTAAAATATCTTAAACATGCTTCTTAGATTTAGATACAAAAACAAGAAGTTCAATTCACCAAATGAAACATTAAACCCTAAACAGTAATCATTTCCATTTAAATTAACAGTGGTTGCACCCTACGGTTGCTACTTTCTTTTGCCGAAGGTTCCTATTGAATCCCCATGCCATTTATACACAAAGAAATGCCGAAGCAAAAATTACAGTCGATGTATCTTTTTCTTATAAACCCAGAAGTACCAAAATGATAAGACATGAAACGTAAGATGTAAGACTACTTGCAAACACAAGGGTTCAACCATGCTAAACTTGTCGTGCCCAAGAATGGTTGGCCACATATTTTAAACATTCACATCACCCACTCTATTAACAAAACTTAAAACTGAGGGTTGCCCAAATGCTACAAACGAGACAAAAGCCACTGTCGCGAAGGCATGCTACCAATACTTGCTCATCAAGTTTGAGTCCAGGAGAACCACTAAGGAGGGAGACCACCGAAGCTTACCTGTGGGTTCGCTTAGCTCTTTTCCCCTTCAATTGTTTTGGCACCCTGTCATTCGTTGAGGGTTACCTACTAACAACCATACATTAAATTAAGCATCTGATCATGAGGTAGAAACAAATGCAACAAAGAATAGTATGAAAACCTTTGCAACATTACATTACCTAAGTTGTGACAGTGATTTTGACGTAGCCAGCGTCCATCCACTATAAGGGAGATGCTCCCATCTCGAAGACCGCCCACACCATTTAACTCCTAACTCGGCCTCCATTGATGGCTCTCACATATAGTTTGAGGACTAATATTGGTCTCAGGATCGAGCCTAGGGAAGGATAGAAAAATAGAAAACCCTAAGTGCCTCTCGGCCGATTGGCCTCACCTCCCAAACCCTACCACCGAACAATGACCAAGAAACATTACAAAATCCATAAGTTACACTAGAGTTCAGCTCATCCCAATACACAACGATCAACGGCGGAGATCCATCCTCATCAACCATGATAGAAGGTGGCAGGAGTGGCATTAAATTGCTCATCTACCTCCCAAGCCATGGAGTTTCCATTTCTGTTGACACTAGAGAAGGAGTCCGTCACAACTCAGCAATTTCCGAACCTTATCACACGCCGAAAAATCCACATAGACGTGCACGTAACACTATCCCTAACACTGTGGCTAGGCACAATCATTACAAACCTAATCATTTAATACACCTTCGATTCGTATGCAGGCTTTAGAAGGGCCATCATTCCACCTGCCAATCCATACAAATCAACGTTAGAATCATTAACATGTAAATATTATCAAGGTATAATGACCTTCGATAGCATATGACAAAGGTCTTATACAATCCATTTAATCAATTGCGAAACATATTCATAGCATATGAATATCCACTAAGGTCGCGAGCAATCATAGGGCATGGTTTGACTCTGCCCATCACATTAAGTGAACTATAAAGTTCATCTTTGGATCATCATAAAGCTCCTAAAGCTTTGTTCACATTACAAGTTATTGAAACAAACCCTTAAGGTATGGTTACACCCTAGGATCCATCGCATACATTGCATGGTAGCGTATTAATGTTTAATGCACCACCATTTTAACTACCCAGGCAATAGAGATTTAAACCAACTTATCAAACTCTCCATAGTATGACTTAAGACCATGCACCCTTGCCATTAACTTGTCACCGTCAATTTTATAAAAGGATTACTTTAACAACCACAAGGCATTTATGGAATGACCTTACGTAATTTCATCAACACTTAATGGAAACATTCATAAAAAACACACCCTGAAATAGATGTTATTTGCAGTCTTGAGATAGACAGGTTCATCTTACAAAATTGGAAGGAGACCATACCTATAGCCTCGAAATTCATAAGCAGTTTTGATTTATATCACGGTTATTAAACATTCTGAATTTTATCGCTATTTCTTACCTACAAATCTGCGTATGAAGGACGAGTTCAATGCTTTATTGGAGTAGCTAAGTAAGCCTCGGGGCACCTCGTGGGACCCCTTTCATCATCATCCAGAAAAGTTAAACTGTCAACACTTGTCAAAAGAATTCTGTTTTCCAATGCATCATAATTTTCAATCATTCTAGCATACGAATAAAGTAGATAATCATTAATTGATTTTCATGACGTCATTAAAAGAAAAAAGACACAACCATTAAATTGTTCCTACCAAGTGACACTTTTATTAATTGTTGAATATTGATTATTATTATTTCCACATTTTACAATATTAGCTTTTTTTATGGCGATTTAAATTTTTTTAAATTTTATGAAAATATCAGGATTTTACAGTTAGCAATCACTTTGTATAATGAGTGATGTAATTAGATGTATTTCATGTTTTCCTGGAGGAATAGGAGTTGTAGGGCTCCAGTTGTGGTTATTATTTTTTTATTAATCTCATGAACATTTATATGCAGTTTATTGTTTCTACTATCACTGTGTTTTTGTGATGAATGATTGAAGAATGTTATAAGTGTTCCTAGAGAATTACAAACATGGGTAGTAATGTAGTAGCTTTAACACTTAGAATATAGTAGCTTCAAATTTGGACTATGGTGGCTTAATAAAAAAACAAGTTGTGGTATAGCTTCCCATCCAATTGTGGTTACTATTTTTTTATTAAGCTCATGAAGATTTATATGCAGTTTATTGTTTCTACTACCCCTGTGTTTTTGTGAAGAATGATTGAAGAATGTTATAAACTGTGTTCCTAGAGAATTATGAACATGGATATGTACAATTCCTTATATTTATTATCACTTTGTTTTATGTGACGAATTCATTTGCATGACTTGAGTATATCCGAAGTTCTCCTTGAGGTCCCATGAATGAACTTGAACACTTGTTGGATTCATTTAATTTGAAAGAGTAGTTATAGTTTGAAAGAACTCTCTCCTTACCTTAGATAACATTCATTGAAAGGAAAGGCTTATTTTATTCATATGCGTTTGCATGGTTTGAGTCAGTCATCACACCACGAGTTGCACTTCCATCACCCGACTGAGTAATACAACCATTAAAATTTAACTCGTTAACTCAACACACTTTAACCTCGCTTGAGGATAAAAAGACTTTGTTAGTTAGGTAGGACATTGGGGATAGGCATCCAAATAATTCCCCCTTGTCATTATCATCCGAGATATAGTTGTTGTACTCTAGGGTGATAAAATCCTCTTGTACTTGTTGACACGGTCATCGACCAGTTTGTGGAGGGGCCTCCTGTTGTTTCAGGGTTAAACCACCGCGAGATCAAGAATCAGATGGACTCTGTGGAATGCCGCACTCCACTTAGCCCTAAGGCAACATCAATCATTGTCTTCCTTGTATTCTCCGGCCACCATACTAGTGATACAAGGGTGATAAGGCAGAAGCGCCGAAAACCTTTTCTGACGTGTAATGAATGAGGTAGGTTAGTGACTTTTCTACTCATGCTCTTTTACCCAGGATACCTCTTAGTAGAGGGATATCCTTCCATTATTGGTCTCTCATTTTGTATTGTTTGGCTTGGATTTCATCACCTTGCGAAGGATACAACTTGTTGAGGTCTCCAACACTTAGTTGGGAGGTTTTGCTTTCTATTTCACCTTTTTAGAGGGTCTTTTTCTTTTTAGTGATGCTTGTTGGCATTCTGGCCACTTTTGTTTCATCTCGCTTACTGTGACACCGATCCTAGTACAGTTTTTTGAGCTTATCTGATGATGTGTGATGTCCTCTTCTCCTAGGTCTTCGAGATGGTTGAATTAGATGGTCTTCTCAAGGGACTTAACACCTCTTGATGGAGCCAATGATGCTTGACCTTAGGAGTAGTCTAGAGGACCACGTGATCACATCATCCGTGTGGAATTTTCCATTTACTGTGATGATGGTCTTTCAGGTTATATGGAACAATGGTACAGTTGAGAGAGAGATGATTGGTACATTGTACCCCACCTTGGTTGATTGTCTTATGGTCCTTCCATTTTGTTGATAATATTTGTGTGGTACCTTTCCTTTTACCTTTTGGGTCTTTTACTCATATTGGTATATCTTTTGATTTGTACCACCTTTTATGTTTTTGGTCTTGTGGGTACTACAGTAGTTTGTACACATTTGAGGTACACACCCTAATTTTTGTCGAAGTTGTTATGCGTTTTTATACCTTTTGGTGGTCCTATTTGAGTTACAAGAGGTAGTTACAAGGAGCTATTGCATATATTTGACATTATTTGACCTTCGATCTCTTTGGCATGTCAAATAACAGGTAGTTACAAGGAGCTATTGCATATAAGAGGTAGTTACAAGGAGCTATTGCATATATATGACATTATTTGACCTTCCATCTTTTTGGCATCTCAAATAATAGGTAGTTACAAGGAGCTATTGCAATATATATTTGACCTTACTTGTACCTTCCCCACAATGGTTGATTTACTTTTGGACCTTATACCCTGGTGTTTATTGGTCTTTTGGTAGCTTGTCCTTTAATTTTGGCCCTTTCATTTTTTTGTGGTACCTTGCCTCGCACCTTTTGGGTCTTTAACTAATCTTGAGTTATCTTTTGAATTGTACCACCTTTTTTGTTTTTGGTCTTGTCGATATAACTATGGTAGATTGTCCACATTTGGGGTACTACACCCCCCTAGTCCTAAGGGTTATGAGTCTAATTTATACCCACTCTTTTCTTTTTTACTTGTACCTTATTGGTTGGTTTTTTAACCCTTTGGTTGGTCCTTGTACCTTACTGGGCGCCGTGAGTCTCTTTGGCCTCAGTCTGCTGGCTGTCAACTCATCTTTATTGTGATTGTACTGAGCCTTTTGACTATCATTGACTTTCTTTGATTGACCGTACCAATATAGCCAGTCATCTCTCTCTCTCTGGTTTGTACTAACCCTATAATAGGGTCACTTGGTTCCTAGAGTTGACTGGCCTCTAAGAGGCACAGTCATTTCTGAAAGTAACTCTTCTGAGTATATTACAGGAAACATCTACACCCAGGTAATTAAATCTGTGTTGGTTATAAGAATGAATTAGTAATCAAAGTGTTGGTAATCAAATACGTGGTAAATAATTTGAATTAAGTAGTTAAGGCTTGTCATGTCATACAAAATTGTTGGTAATCAAATTATATTTGTTGGTAAAGAATTTTAAGAGTGGTGGAACTCAACCTCAACTGAACTTGTGAGGAAAATTATCTTGGATAATAAGCGTCCTGACAGAAAACTGAGTAGAAATATGACTTTATTTCTTGAACCATGACGTTAACATAACTATAACAAATTGCTCCAGACTTCCGTTTGTGAGCTAAACAACACAATAAAATTTGTAACAACAAAAGGAAAGTTTGCAAGATGGGAAGCATTGTTCTGATGTTATAACTGTATTGTTCATGAGCACATTTCTGGGAAATCAAAAAGCATTCCTGACTTTATAACAACAGAATATTTGACACAGAAGTGTGTTGTTAATTTTTAAGAAGCGGGCCTGAAGCAAGAAAACCTAAAAAAAGTAATTCTGGTGCAAGCGAGCATGAGGAAAGCGAGCGTAGAAGTTCAAAGCAGAATCCAGTGGGTCCATAACCCACAAGTAAACATGAAAATCTCTGCTCGGACTGGAGGAAAAAATCATATCTATACTATCGATGATAATATGAGTTGGTTGTATTATATGCAAGACTGGAAACCTAGGTGGGAGTTGAGACATGCTGAAGTATTAGATGCTAACTTACAAGGATATAATGCTTTTATTAGACTAGTGCCAGAACTCAGAAGAATGAAGTGGGATAATCTCTCGACCCTTTGCACCGAGCCCCACCCGATGCCGTCGAAGACTCCCCTCACGACGTTGGCTTACTCCGTCCAGACGAGACCCTCCTTCGGCCGGCTGACTGACTGCACATTCATCGATGGAAAAATTTCCGATGGCTCCTTTAATTAGACGTAGTTAATGGCCATGCTTATGGGAAGTATGTATGGCATCTCCCATCCATAAATTTGAATTTCATAATAAGTGAGAAGTTTGAATTTGAATATATTTGAATATCCCACTCAGATGTGATGTTACCAAAAGTTAAGTTATCGCTGCATTTAGAACTCCATACACAAAAAGAGGAATGAAGCTAAGGTGAATCATACAGATAGATTTCTTCTGCAAATACACGTGTAAATTATAGTGTTGAGGTTTTTATCAATTAACTTAGTTTTGTAATCATGTGCTCTTTCAGGGATGTGACGGATCATTTCTCATAGTCTCCAGTGTTAGTGCTAGAAACAATGCATATCTTCCCAAACTGGCGTCCAAGACTCAAGCTTCCTATGAGGATGCAGATTTTAACATACTGCTACAGAATGCATTTCGCAGATCCCAGCAACTACCTACCCTAGTTCAGGACATGTCCGATGAAGTCTTTTGTTTGTTCGTGCACAATTCCTAGCGCTTAAGCGAAGCTAACTGGGATTTTGGGGAACACCCTTCAGGAATTAGAGATTAAACGGATCAAAGCAATACGTGAAGGAAAGATGATCCCACTGATACGAGGCTAATGCCCTGCAGTTATCCGCTCATATCGTTGTCACCGATTGGATATGAAGCAGACTACATGAAGTTATTAGACACATTTCCACCTTGTCTGTTCTATTCGTTTCCTTCAGAAGAAGAGTCGTTCTATCCACAAAATAGATTATTGACGAATTTTCTAACTAGCCGACGAATTCTCTAACTCCCATTTGGCCAATTCAAATTCTCAATTATTGAAGTTGGTTGCCCAGCTATCTCTCTGCCCACCATCTGTTTCAATGAACACCAAAGGCCTGAAGCAAGGTGATGTACCTTGGTTATTTCTCCGTTGAAGTCATCTCTTGATAGAGTATCTCAAATCTCGTGGTTGGTGGGAGGATAATAGAAAGTGCGGTCTTACTCGGACAGAAATAGAGGAATTTATAAAGTCATGTTAGTATCATTTTTGAAAGAATGAGCAAAAGAATCCAGAACGAAACAATGGTTATGTACTTGTGAATTGGTAGCTCAAACTGAGGGAGCTCCGAAGCCATTCTTTATTAAAAAGATAGAGTTCTCATATATTGGTGGCACAGCTTGTGATTGGCTACTAAATTTGTATTTCATGATTTTAGCATGCCCAAATGGCTATTTCATCTCATATGGCATGCGTTTTTTCTTTACATTGCTTGTGCTCAGGTTTGTGCGGGTATTCCTATTGCTCATTTCATTTCATTTCAGTATATCTTTTTCATTTTACAATGTAGTTATACTTTTATTATTATATTAATTATTTTGGATGGATTTTATTATTATTATATTTATTATTGTATTTTACTGCTTTATTTTCGGTGGTTAGACTTATTTGTCTAACCTCGACATTATCTCAAACATATATTGCTTCTCGCTTTTTATTTTTATTTTGTTTATAAACTGGTCATTATTCAAATATGCAAAATAGTACAAATATATTTCAATTAAACTGTACTTTTATTTTAATAATAATATTTTATCAAATTGTAAAATTTTAATTTTTTTAAAATATATAAATATTTAATTATTAATACTAATTGAATTTAATATTAGTATTTAATTTTTATTATATTAAAATGATTTTTTATATTAAATAGATTTTTTTGTTATTTGAAAAAATGACAATTTCAAACAAGAAAGGTGAAAAGTTATATTTTATTTACCAATAATAAAATAAATTTCTAATTTTTAATAATAATTTTTTTACTATGTTGCTTAAGCCTCCAAGTCAATAAAAACCAATTCCTAACACCTCAAGGCCCTATAATCTTAGAAGAACAACAATAGTAAAATGTTTGAGATGTGAAAGATATGAATACATTGGTAGGAATTATGTGGTAAATGTGATTGCATTTTTTTAAGTTCATATTTTTATAAATTTTTAAAAAGAGGAATCACTATTATTCTAAATATATGGTAAGTTCATATTTAGAGATGTAAATTATTAATCTCAAATTAAGATGAATTTAAAATTGACAATGAAAATAAGTTATACCAACATAGATCTATCTTAAATCTTGACTCCTCAAATATAGAAAGGATAAAAAAATTACATACACATATCTTGAACTTAAAAGATTTCTAGGTGCATAAGATATTTTTCTAATATTTCTAATTTAATGCTATAATATCACCAAAAATATATTAGAAATAGAAAATGTAGAATAGTGAGTTATCTAACAATACCTCTAATACCCTAAACCATAAGGTGACCATGCAAAAATATCTGCATTGCAATTAAATTTAAAATCTTAATTTGGAAAACTTAAAAATGATAAATCAAATGAGACTTGCTTTAGAAGAAGAATTTAGGAGAATAGAATGAAGGTGTGATGTTTAATAACCTCAACAATGTTTCCTTCTTTAAAATCTCCATTGAATAGATTTGATAATTTTACATCTTTAAATAAATTAAAATATCATTAAAACTATAGCATGTACCAATATTTCTTATAATCTAGTTTAGTGATTTGAACTCAAACTACCTCTTAAGTTGTGTTCACAATAAATGGTTCCCAATGATTCCCATTGATGCACTAATCTATAAGCCATATCTCAAATCTGCAATTTTAGTAAGTATTGTGTATAAATATTTATGATTTTACATTTTTAAAGAAAATAAAATATCATTAAAACTAGAACATGTACTAATATTACTTATTTAGTTTAGTAATTTGAACTCAAACCATTTCTTAATTTTTTGTTTACAATCAATAATTAGCAAAAATTTGCATTGATATATTATTATATAAGCAACATCACAATAATACACTATTCTATAAACAACAAAATTCCATTGATGCACTATTTTATAAGTAATAGCTCAAATAAAATAATAAAACCAAAATTCCAAACTTAATCTATAATATGAATATATAGTAAAGGATCACTTAAATATCATTGTATGACCTAACTCCTTTGTAATATTCCATAATTGAATAATTTTTTCTCCACCAATAAACCATAAACCGTGTCACTTTAAAATCTTAAATAAAATCTAATATAGAATTATCAAACAAAATTATATAGTAATATTGCTTATCCAATTTAATAATTTTAACTCACCTCAAAAAAAAAAAATCTCCACTAATAAATTGTCATTTTAAAATCTTAAATAAAATCTAATATAGAATTATCAAACCAAATATTAATATTACTTATTCAATTTAATAATTTGAACTCACCTAAAAAAAGTGTCCAAAAGTGTATTATATAATATGTATTATATAATATGAATATGAATAATTAATCAAAGTATGAATTTTTTTCTTTGGATTTTTCATCATTCCATTACATATTGTACATGAAACTATTAAAAAAATATGTGTAGATATAAGAACCATATGTTTTGGAGAAAATTCTAGAATAAATAAGCCAAAAGGACAAGTGATTATCATTATTTGATCACATGTTCTAATGAATGTTTTAACCCAATCCTTTACTAAATTAAAAAGAACTATAATTGACTAATAAAATAGAGTATTAAAAAAATAAATGATATTCATAAAGAGAATATTAAGAAAATCAAGAAAATGAGCTAGACATTATAGTGTACATTTGATCTTTAGAAATAGATAAGCATGTGAGAATAATAAATTCTTATGAAGTTTTCAAAGTGGCATGAGTTTTAAATAATTATAATAACATGAAATATAAAGAAATGAGCAAAAAATACAACTATATAATGATTTTAACATAATTTAATATTTAAATTTAAAAAATACAAACATCTTAAAGCATGTTTGTGGATTATTAAAACAAAACAAAAACATGTTTTGTCTTTCTTCGTAACTAATTTCTTTGTCTCGTCCTACTTATTTTGTGATGAGTTCAAACCAATACGAATTAAAAATATTATCTTAGATAATTTTAAGCAATATGATATGTTTCTAATTACAAAAAGTTTTACCAAGTTTAATTGCAACATGTCTCATATATGTTAGATATAAAATTGTGGAAGGTTTAATTCTACTTATATTTTTTTAAGTTGAAACTTTAGGGCTGGTGCAAGGTAATGATACCCACTTATGACGCATTAGTTGTAATGGCATGCTGGAAAAACAGAAATCTTATCATTAAAATGAATTATTAGAGGTACCTACAAAATGTTTTAGAATTAGGTGTAAAAATATGAACCGTAGAAAATTGGATCACCTTCCGGAATATATAACTTTTATTTATGGAAAAGTGGTATAACCACCCCAAAATGTCATTATTTTTATATTGATATGTTATTTTTTCTCTAAAACATAATGCATATGTTTGCATTGGTCCACCGGTTTGTTATGTAAATTGTCAAATTATGAGGAAAAAATATGTAGTGGCGTAAGAAACAAACATATCTTGTGTAGGGCTATTTTTCCAAAATTCTAAAAGTTAATTTTATATTTTTTTAAATTACGAAAGTCAGTGAATCCCTAAAATGACATGGTCGAGTGTTGGTCCACCATATCATGGTCTGAACATAATCAATCAATTTTTATTTTTTTTAGCTTGTAGGTATTCGTGTACCCTTGTGCAAGTTCTTTTTCGTTTTCCTAATATGTAAGCCAATCAAAAGTTATAGCTCAAATAAATGATCTATGTTTTTTACAAATTTGACATGTGTGCAGTTAAAAATGAATTAAAAATAGAAAACAATAACATATCTATTCAAAATATATAGAGTTAGAATCTACACACAGAGCTTGACAAGTGTGTGCAATTTCATCAGTAGTGCATAAGTGGAGCATATGCAGAACTAAGCGTGAAAAACATGAAGTTACATAAATTAGTGTGTTTTTCCATAACTCGAACCGAGACTCAAGGTTTGGAAATATGAAGCTAGTACCAAACCTGCAAGGGTGCAAAAAAAAATTGAATACAAACATGCGTGCACGGAACTATGTGCACACGTAGATGTGTCCACATGTTTCTACGCGAGCACTTGTAGATGCACGCATGTGTTTATGCACGCACGCGTTCATTTTGACCCCTTCATTTTTTTCTATCTCTCCCTAACCCCACCCCCTCCCAATCTATAACCCCACCCCCCCTCTTCCTATCCACCCAATCCCCCCCCTTCTCTCTTCCACTCTGCCCAATCCCTCCTCCCTCCCTCCCTCCCTCCCTCACCCCTCTCTTCTCTCCTTCACCACAAGGGTTATGAGATATATTATTACAAAAAATCACTAAATCACATTATCCTCATGTACATATAAATCTTCATCCTTATAATCATAAATCCATGACCCCTATATCTCAATCCCCAAACCCTTGACTATTAGTCCCTAGCCATTGCAATCCCTCGTCCCTAGTACAACTAACCATTATAACTCTTGGCCCACTATAATCATAAACTAGTATAGCCCCTAAAACTCCTAACTAATAACACATAATGATATATATCCATTAAGCCCTATAATCCTACCCACCTAATCTTAACCTCTAAAGTGTCTAGTCAAATAAAAATTAACCCCTAACCCTTATAACCTTTAATTCTCATCAACCCTAAACTCTATCATCAAACACCCAATCCTTAAAACCTATAACCCATAGCCAGTTTAGAGAGATAGTCAGAGAGAGAGAGAGAGAGAGATTGGAGGCTATAGGTTTAGTGAGATAGAGATTGGGGGTTAGGGGTTTAGAGAGAGAGAGAGAGAGAGAGAGAGAGAGAGAGAGAGAGATTGGAGGTTTGGGGCTTAAAGAGAGAGACATAGAGAGAGAGGGGGGGATTGGGGGTTAGTGGATTAAAGAAAGAGAGTTAGAGGGAAATAAATTGGTGGTTATGGGTTTCGGGAGTGTGAAATTGCCCACATAAGATCCAAAGAGATGATGTAAACCTCACTATGAAAGAATTTAGGAAGAAGAGAGAAGCAATAGAACATAGATCCAATAGAGGCAGAATAATTACACACATTACATTAATCAGAATAGTAACCGGGTAAATATACAATGCTGAGTATGAGGATTCGAATTCACTAGGTGTAATTCGAATTATCCTTCATGCATAGATCCATAATCAGTGGAGAGTCATCAGTGCCAAACTAGGAGTCTATCTCATCATCGGTGAAGTCATCAATGCACAAGTAGTGATCAACCGGGAGTCAAACTGAGTCTAACTGAGTGTGGTTGGTGTAACTGGCACATGGAAGCACTGATATAGTGAAGGAGACTCAGTGGGGGGCGCTCATGGAGCTAACTGGAGTCAAAACAGTCTATCTAGTCACACTGGAGGTCCAAAAGAGTGATAAGGTCAGTTAGGAGTCAGTTAATCCTTAAATCAAGGAAGAACTGAAGATAACTGAACTAAACTGGACTGGTAGGTGAAGAAGGGCGCCCTTATCATGCAATAACTGAAAAGAGGGCGCACTAAGCTCTAGGAGAGCTAAGACTGATCCGAGAGAAGCTCCTGGGGCTAGTTTGGCAAGGGCTAGGTGCTGGTGCTGCAAACCCTAATTGCATGCAAACCCTAATTGCATGCAAAACCCTAATTGCATGCAAAACCCTAATTTTGCATGCAGGACTGAAAATGTCAGAAATGTTAGAAAGACTAGGATGGAGTATAGGAATATCCTAACACCCCCCCTTAATCCATCCTGGGCCCTGGTAACTAGGACCAAAGGTCACCCATACAATCAATGAAATGATAAAAAGAATACTGCCTCAATTTTTCTTTTTCCTTTTTTTTTTTTGTTTTTTTTTGTTTTTATATATTTGAATAACTCAAGGAGCCATTACTCTAAGCAGAAAAGAAGCAAGCTTTCATAAGTGAAAACTTTGCAAAGAGACTTGGTAAGCTAATCCTCTGTAAAGTGCGAATGCAAGTGCTAGAGAATGTGTTGAATGTAGCAAGTCTTTCAGGAACCTTTTCTGTCACTGGAGTGAATGTATCATGATGAGTTTTCCCAAGGAATGGAAGAGTAAACCCCATCATCATGCTGAATCTCTCATGGAGAGGTGGATGGCATAATGCAAGGTTAGCATGCTGCTGAAGTCTAGTAGTTCTGTAAGCAAATACATCATCAACTGTGTTCTTAGTAGTAGCAAGGACTGTGTGAGAACATATTTCTCTTGAATCTGGACTAAGAATAGGTGTTGGTTCTGAATCTTCTTGAACTATGATCTCAACATCAAAATCTTGATCTTCTTCCTCACTAGAATAGGAGTCACTGGAAGAGAAGTCACTGTGATCCTCATCAGAATCTGAAGGGATAGTTGGAGAGAAGGGCATGAAGTTGGAGAACTCATATGCCTTTGAGGCATGATTAGCAATCCCATTCACTATAACCTTTCCAGTGGAGATTTCTGTAATCTCTACTGTGTCTGGACCAAAAATCACTTGTTTTGGAGATCCTGTATGAGTCATTTGATATACTGATAACAAATTAGCTGTAAGAGAAGGAACAAATAAGACATTTTTGAACTTACCATGCTCCATATGAACTGTACCCAAACCTTTGGCAGAAATCTGAGAGTTGTCTCCCATGTGAATGGTAGGCCCATCTTGGAGATCCAAAGAGGAGAAGGATTCTTCTTGTGCCATCATGTGGTTGGAAGCTCCAGAATCTATGAGGAGAACTTTTGTCTTTGAAAAACCAGCCATCAATGCATGACAATCATCAGATCCACTTCCAGAATCAGACATCTTTGCTTCTTTTGGAACAACAATTTGGTTTTGTTCAAGAAGCTTGGTTAGAAGATCAATCTTCTTATGCATGCAGGCATGCTCAAGATGGTTTCCTCTCTTGCAGTAGGTACAATTTGGTCTCTTTTGTTTGTCATTCTTGGATCTTGAAGGTTTCTTTCCTTTGCCTTTTTGTCCCCCTTTATCATTCGCTCCACTTGATTCACCAGCCAACAGAGCTAGATCTCTATAGGTTTTGATGGCACCCATTTGAAACAGTTTGTTTTCTTCTTGAGTGAGAGCCTCAATGAAGTCACTTAAGGTGGGAAACTTCCATCCAGGGATGGACATTCGAATAGAATGAAAGGTAGATACAAAGACAGAAAATTGAGATCCAAGTTTGCTCAATATAGAGAGTATCAATTGCTCATCACTTTTAGTGATGCCACATTGCTTGCAATGCAAAACCAAATTCTGAAATTTGGAGAAGAAATCTTGAATGCTCTCGAAATTGCTAGGTTGAAGGGCAACCAATTCATTCTCAAGAATGTAGCCTCTCAGTTCGTCTTGTTTGCCAAAAAGACTCCTCAATTTTATCCATAAATCATATGGAGACTTCAATCCATCAGCATGAAACAATAGATCATCAGAAATATGAAGGCATATGAATCCAAAGGCTTCATCCATTTTGTTTAGGTGCTTGACTCTCTTTTCAGCTTGATGTGGTATGACATCTTTTTCTTCAACTATTCTAGTAAACCCTCTTGATCGCAAGAGTATTATCATCTTCCTTTTCCATTCGAAATAATTGAAAGGAGTGAGAAGTATAGAACAAGGATCATTCGAACTGCTCATCTTGATTGCTTGAACAAGTGCAAAATAGAAGCTACTGAATCTGCTGCTGCAACTGCTGGAACTTCAAAATACCTGCAAAAAACTCTCAAGAATGGAGGTAGAATAAACTCTCAAGGATCTGATACCATGTGAAATTGCCCACATAAGATCCAAAGAGATGATGTAAACCTCACTATGAAAGAATTTAGGAAGAAGAGAGAAGCAATAGAACATAGATCCAATAGAGGCAGAATAATTACACACATTACATTAATCAGAATAGTAACCGGGTAAATATACAATGATGAGTATGAGGATTCGAATTCACTAGGTGTAATTCGAATTATCCTTCATGCACAGACCCATAATCAGTGGAGAGTCATCAGTGCCAAACTAGGAGTCTATCTCATCATTGGTGAAGTCATCAATGCACAAGTAGTGATCAATCGGGAGTCAAACTGAGTCTAACTGAGTGTGGTTGGTGTAACTGGCACATGGAAGCACTGATATAGTGAAGGAGACTCAGTGGGGGGCGCTCATGGAGCTAACTGGAGTCAAAACAGTCTATCTAGTCACACTGGAGGTCCAAAAGAGTGATAAGGTCAGTTAGGAGTCAGTTAATCCTTAAATCAAGGAAGAACTGAAGATAACTGAACTAAACTGGACTGGTAGGTGAAGAAGGGCGCCCTTATCATGCAATAACTGAAAAGAGGGCGCACTAAGCTCTAGGAGAGCTAAGACTGATCCGATAGAAGCTCCTGGGGCTAGTTTGGCAAGGGCTAGGTGCTAGTGCTGCAAACCCTAATTGCATGCAAAACCCTAATTGCATGCAAAACCCTAATTTTGCATGCAGGACTGAAAATGTCAGAAATGTTAGAAAGACTAGGATGGAGTATAGGAATATCCTAACAGGGAGAAACATTAAGAGATTGGGGGTTAAGTGTTTAGAGAGAGAGAGAGGTTGGTGGTTAAGGTTTTTGACAGAGAGATATATTAGGAGTTAGGGGTTTAGAGAGAGAGAGAGAGAGAGAGAGAGAGAGAGAGGATATTAGGGGTTCAGAGAGGGAGATTGAGAGAGAGAGAGAGAGAAAGAGATCGGATCTTAGGGGTTTAGAGAGAGATATTGGAGCTTAGTGGCTTAGAGAGGGAGATAGAAATTGGTGGCTAGGTGTTTAGAGTGAGAGACTAGAGGTCAGGGTTCTAGGGAGAGATAAAGTGAGAGATTGGTGCTTAGTGGTCTAGAAGGAAGGAGCTACCCCTTGAAAAGGCCCATGAGATAAGAGAAAAGGCCATGTTGTACATGGAAAATCGTAGACATCAAAATGTTAGTGCCTTAGATCCTAGCACAATGCATGCCACAATGACCTCGGGTTCATCAGGAGAAGTGAAACGAATGTGGGAAATGGAGCCCTCTCAAAATCCAATCAATGTCAAGCGAGCATCCAAAAAATAATCCATCAGCAAGCAATGATGAAGAGGCTGAAATCAATCAAATATTGGTTGATGTCAAGTATGCAGAGATGGATGTTGAATGAGTTTTTAATTGGAAACCTCCCCAAGAAGAGCACACACATGTCGAACACACTCCCTTGCAGGACCAAATTATGAACGAAGTGCCACAACAAACCGATGACGAGACTCGTACTTCCTTTCCGAATCCCTTGCCTCGACTATCAAGCGGAGGACGAAGAAATCCTAGACGTATTCTTGTGGATGAAAGTTCATTTTCAGGACTTGAAGGTAATTTTTCCAAACGCACTATTGATTTCCATTGTAGCAGGATCATCAAAGAATTTTTTGAATCCAAAACCAATGTAGTACAATGTCAATTGTTTCTAACTTTGTTAAAATCACATTGTCTAGCTCATGTTGGGAGAATTTTAGGCATAAACGTAGTTAGAAGTTCAGAGGCCAACAGTCATGTTGTTAGAAATCTACAGTCTTCATTTAATTTGATTGGAAAAACTTCTCATACAAAATATCTTAATGGGGCCCGTCTCAGGCTCTTGGACAAGTCAAACTACTAAAATTTGTCATTCTCTTATACTAGGATGGCTCTGGAAGGAATTTAGATCAATGTGCATGTCTAGATACACCTGCAATGGAACCAACTTCATGGAATCCTACTAAATTTTAACCCTTCATTAGTGCAAGCACAACTAGGGGTTAACATTTCCAAACTAAGCTTATCAAACAAATTGATTTTCATCTCAATCCAATATACATAGCATGTATGTCACTATGGTCGATTGATAGACTATCATGCCATACCTAATCTATGTTGGATGTGTTCTTCATTAGAATAGTTTCTTTAAATATCTCCTGGATTGACGAAACTGATCAACTCATGATGGACTTATTCAAGTGTTTTATATGCAACTAAGTTCCTAAAGATCCCTTTAGAAATATCGAAGTTTAGAATTTTCATTAAGAGTTGTTTGATTTTTGCAATTTTCAAGCTGCATTTCTGTTAATTAATGTTGAATGTTTCAGGTGCAAGGTTTAGCTATACAGAAAATGAAGATGTTCAAACATAATAGAAATTAGTACAATATGTTTACTATGGGGAACAACTCAACTATTCTTTTTTTTCCAATGTTTGAACTTTGAAACAAATACTATGTTTTCAGTATGCCAATGTTATGATGAGTTTCTTGAAGTGGTCAATCACTACTACAGAAATTACATTTCTAATGGTGTTGTGCAATTCAATATTTTTCCAGTGTGCTTAACATTTTTAGGTGATGAAAAATCCTTTTTTTGTTGTCTGCTTATCTAAATTTTCATTTAGACTTGAGTCAGTGGCTCAACATGATATTATACAAACATTTTAAAATTTTCTCTTTGCTCATAAAATCTTTGATGATGTGTGTTTTCAATTGCACATCTTGTTGAATGTTAACGCAGACTTTGGGGGTACTTTCTTTCATTCAAGTTTGCTAGAGTTCTAAAATTCCTTTGACAAATAATCTTGGATATCAAGAAGCCCCCCCCTTAGAGTTCTCTCTCAATGCTCCATGCCTCACTAAAAGAGGTTAGTAGACATATTAGAGTAGAGATCTAGAAAGCCTACTTGAATTCCACATGGATTGAGCCAATCTTCAATCCTAAAATGATAGAAGGTGGTTATGGAGTCAAACACATGTACTCTACACTATATATAAACAAATTATGTCATGGATTGGATAGACTAACCTTGAGGTTTAATCTTCTCTCAGTTGGTTTATGGAAGGTTAAACTACCTATGAGGTTGAGATACAATCCAAAAATTCCATGAATGGCATGGGAAGACCTAGAAATTCCATAATGGCAACCTATTTTGATATAGGGTGTCACTAGTAATTGTGTAGTTGTTGAAATTTCCATGAATGTTGGTTTATTTAATGTTTAATGTTCTTTTTGTCTACCGTTCTTCTCAATCTAAATTTAGATCCGACCTCTAGACTTAAATACCATGTTCAATGTTTTTAGTTGTTCGAGCATGTTGGGAATCATCATGTGTTGATACATTGTAAGAAGGTGTTGAATTGTTAGGTTAATAACAAGTACTCAAAGGCAACTCAACACCTTAGAGACTAGATTTTGTCAATCACATTGTTAAGCGATTTAGAACTATTTTCTGGCTGCTTCGACGAATAAGAACTCTTTTCAGATGGGCATGTGCAAGCTAATCAGGGTCACTTTTGGCGCGTTAGATGCAATAGAAAACTGAAAAATCAGGCATCCATCAACTTACTTGGTTTTTTTGAGATACTTACACAAGATATCTTGCATCGAGTAAAAAATATGAAATGTAGTAAATTGAGTCATGTTTCCGAATATATAAGTTTTAAGTATTGAAAATTTACATAACCATGTCATATTTCATGTTTTCTAACAAGAACTTTTTTTTTGGCCAATGATAAGGTATACGTTTTTGTGGGTGCATCCTTTCAGTGCCTAAATGACGGATTCGGGCTACAAAAATTGGTAGACATGTATAGAACCCGTAGCACTAATGCAACACTATTTTTTCAAAATTAAATGTTTAATGTTTTTTTTTTTTTTTAATTATGTAAGTGATCAAACCTCGAGAACGGTATGTCAAATGTGGGTGCAGCCTTTGAAGGTCTTAATGCTGTTATTTCGACTTGGATTTTTTATAGCATGTAGAAGTCAATGTCTACTAGTGCAGCAGATACTTTTTTTTTAAATGGTTGTGAAATAAAAAATTTACGGAATAAACACTAACAATATGTTTTTTGACTTAACGAGTGATGACACAAGAAAATTAGGAAATAAATAGAGAATCTCAATATTTTTTTTTTAAAATTACATATTTGGAATATGCATAAAAAATTCTATCTATGCCTAAAATTTCATCAATAATGATCATGTATGTCATGATGTAGAGAGCGGTGAAAAATAGGGATATTGAGAAAAAAGGTGGAAATGTCTAATTAGCTATGGTTTAGTAAATTCCATAGCATAGGTTTGGTAAGTCCGAACCAACCATAGGACTATGGTTGACACACGGGCATGGGAGGAGTGGTGATTAGGTGCTCAGGAATGCGTGCATGTTCTGTTTAAATTCAAATAACGTGCGTGTGTTATAGTTCAATGCAAATTTTATTGTTTTCACGCTCAATGTTATACGAAACAAGAGTGCGTTTATTCACTACAAAACGCATGAGCGTTTTGTATATACATAACGTGCGCGCGTTATTATTTTCACAAATTTATGTTTTCAAGTGTTGGATGGAGATAAAGGGGGTGAGAGAAAGATGGTGATGATGAAAATGATGGTGATGAAGATGATGATGATGATGATGATGATGATGAAGATGAACAAGAACTGTGCCTGCTATGAACTTTACCCAACAGGAACTATGCCTGTTAGGAACTTTGCTCGACAGGAACTCTGCTTGACAGGAACTGTGTATGACAGGAATTGTGTCTGACAGGAACTTTGTTCGATAGGAACTTTAATGCTACCATTGATAGGAAATTTTCCCAAGAGGAATTGTTCCTATTAGGAACTGTGCCCGACAGGAAGTTTGCCCAACAGGAAGTTTTTCTAACAGGAACTTTGCCCAACAGGAACTGTGCCTAACAGGAACTGTGCCTGTTAGGCACTTTTCCCAACAAGAACTGTGCCTCATAGTAACTTTTCCCAATAGGAGTGCATGTTAGGAACTTTGCCCAACTGGAATTGTGCATGACAAGAACTTTTCCGAACAGGAACTATGCCTGTTAGGAACTTCTCCCAACAGGAACTGTGCCTGTTATGAAATTTTCCCAATAGGAACTGTGCCTATTATGAACTTTTCCCAATAGGAACTATGCCTATTAGGAACTTTGCCCAGCAGGAACACTGCCTGACAGGAACTGTGCATGACAGAAACTGTTCTCGACAGGAACTTTGTTCGATAGGAACTTTAATGCTACCATTGATAGGAACATTTCCCAAGAGGAACTGTGCCTATTAGGAATTGTGCCTGCCAGGAACTTTTCCCAATAGGAAGTCTGCTTGACAGGAACTTTTCCTAACATAAATTGTGCATGACAGGAACTGTGCCTGTTAGGAACTTTGCCCAACAGGAACTATGCCTCATAGGAAATTTTCCCAACGGGAACTATGCCTATTAGGAACTTTTCCCAACAGGAATTGTGCATGAAAGGAACTTTTCCCAACAAGAACTGTGCCTATTAGGAACTTTTCCCAACAGGAACCGTGCCATGAAATTTTCCCAATAGGAACTATGCCTGTTAGAAAGTTTTCCCAACAGGAACTCTGCCTGACAGGAACTCTGCATGACAGGAACTGTTCCTAACATGAACTTTGTTCAATAGAAACCTTAATGCTACCATTGATAGGAACTTTTCCCAAGAGCTACTGCGCCTATTAGGAACCATTCCTGACGGGAACTTTTCCCAACAGGAAGTCTTCCTGACAGAAACTTTGCCCAACATAAATTGTGCATGACATGTGTCTGTTAGGAACTTTTCCCGACAGGAACTGTGCCTGTTAGGAACTTTGCCCAAGAGAAACTATTAGGAAATTCTACTACAAATGCATTAAAACCATTTTCAAGAATCATACACATAACAATTCTAGAATAGTAATTGGAACAAACACATAGCATAAATAAACTCCATGACATTGTAAACACATTTGGCACTTATATTTTAAATGTCCACCAACTAGCTGCAAGCTAAGGATTTTCCTCCCAATCATAGGCACTATGTCAAGTCATTTCTCTTTTCATAGATGCTACCCCCATATGCTACCCCCAAGCTGGGGATATTAGTCCACAAGGGGAGAACTTCCACCCTTCCTTCTTAGTATATGGCCACACTCTTCACAGAGCACTCCTCACCCAAGGGCACCTATTCTCTACTTAAGTGGTGCAGGTAACCCCATCAACAGCTGACTCCAACCCCTCATTTATTCCCCATCAACCTACACAATGCTAGGGAATGAACCTCCTTCTTTGCTCCCCAATCTCTCAGGTTGTCCCCTTCCCCTTTTGGCACTCCATTAAAGATTGGCCAAGAAGTATATGTTACAAGGATCCATGAATGTCTAGTTGCAGGTGAGGATTCCTAATCCTTGGCACTAGTTCATTAGGTTCGTTAGGCTGCCATTTCTCAGGGTGGACTCTAGTGTTAGATTATGGACCTTTTATTATGATATTCAAATATGGAAGCAATGTTCATGTAGGTTGGATGACCTTTCACTTGAGTAGAGATCCGATACAATAATTCTTGACAAAACCATTCATAGACTTATAGCTCTTTAAATAGGCTTCCAAGATCCAAAAACCTAACTACTTGACATGGCCAAATAATTAATCAAGAGAAACTTCCTAGTGGACCTTAATTAATAGAGAAATATTTTTACATTGATTTTTGACTACTAACTACTCAATCTTATTCAAAAAAGATGGTCATATGCATTACCTAACTAACTCCTAAAGTAAGGGGGTTAGGGTACTAAGCTAAAAACACATGTCTTCTGATTTCAATAAAGGTCCCATTGAGGCACACATGTATACTTCAATGTTTTCATCCCATACAAGAAAACTAGTGATACAACGAATATAAGTGTTTAGTCTTTAAAGAAATAGTTTGTTTGCAATGGTTTGCCAAGAAGCATAACCTCGAACATGGGAAGCAACTTTATTGGTCACTTTTGGTGAGCTTTTTGGAAGAAGCTTGACACGAGATTGAAGTTTAACATTGCATATCATTTTCACATTGATGCATGGACTGAAGTAAACAAAAGCCTTGGAAATTTGTTAAGCTCTCTAGTAGGATAGAAACCAAGGCAGTGGAATTTGGTGCCCGTGCGTTTTTGTACAACAATTTTGTGAAAAGGGAACATGAAAGAGTCCTTTCTGGATTGTGAATAGTAGGCTACCAATAGGAGTAATAGATTTTGCAAACTACTTGAAGGAAGCAAGAGAAGTGCAGATGTAGAGTCATTTGTCGACCATATGTAGGGAGTGCATAAGAAAGTGCAATAATGATTACCATGGAGTGAACAAAGATACTAAGCAAAGCATTGATAAGAGAAGGTGAGTTGAAGAAATTTGAAGGAGACCTTGTATTGGCACATCCACGAAAGAAACGATTTTCGAAAGGAACCTACAACATGCTGAAAATGAAGAAGATTGGACCTTGCAAGATTCGAAAGAAAATGTCAAACAATGCATGTGTTGGTATTGTCATAGGGTTTTGATATTTCACCTACTTTCAACACAACAAATTTGTATAAGTAATAGGAGGGTGTTCTAAATGAAAGTGAGCAAGTTGTTCACCGAAAGGAGCAAATTCCAAAGAGGGAAATAGAGGAAATTGCAATAGGACAAGATGATAGAAGATAAGAGATTTGCAAGTAGGAACCACTAATCAAAAGACAAAGGAGCATATGGGTCATCAACAATACAAGGGCTTAGAAGAAGCCACTTAGATCTCAAAACAAGAGTTGGACCAAATCACACAACATTTACACGGACCTTCTATCAATCTTGTGCATAAGAGCTCACTTCCCTTTTTACCAAGGGAGTATGATGCAATGGTTTCCAACTCGAACTTTGGGAAATAGAACATTCCCCTTCCAAATTGTTCCAATTTTTGCACCAAGACAAACATGCTAGGGATAGAGTATTATTGAGAACATGTTAGGGATAGAGGATTATTGAGAAGCCCATAATGTTATCAACAATCAAAGCCCGTCCACTTAAATCGACCATTGGGAGTGTCACAAGGTAAACTAATTAGAGGCATAAGAGAGGGATTATGATGGCCTCAACCATCAATCCTTCCTCCATTCGATGGTTGTGAACACACCCACACGAAAAGAGCTTGGAGTTGACAATTGGTTAAGGGGACCCACGTTCCTTTGAAGCATACTTGTGGCATTGGTGGGGTTTACAACAATAAAAATCAATGCCATTATAGTTAGTTCTTTGGTGTTTATTAAAAAGTATCACCAAGTGTATGTGAAAATTAATCTACAGTAGTTCAACAAAAAAACATACAGAGGAGAAACAAAGTAAAGCCAAAGGACAATAACATAATGGTTAGTTACAAAAAGAAATATTTTTGCACGAAGCTACAAAGATAAGTGACACTGTTTACACTTCAAATTCACATTTCAATATTAACTCTACTTTTAATGTTTTGTATTTAAATCACTAACTTTACTTTTAATGTTTTGTATTTAAATCACATAATAGTAAGTTACAGAATAAATATTTCTATGCGCTGCAGATTCACACTTCAATGTCATCCCATGTTTGATATATATTGGATTTATATAAATATATCTTATTTTCTAGATTAGTATTGTGTTAATGTATTGGATTCATATCAATATATCTTAGAATTAAATGATGAGGTTGCTGGAATTACAAGAATTGGTAAAGAAGAGAGGAAAGAATCGAGCTAGAATCGTATCAAAGAAAGGGTTTAAACAGTAGAATATTCAATGGTGGAGAAACACCAAGTGAAGATTGGCAATTATATGTAGGATATAAAAATATTGTTGTTAAATGAGGAACTTGGAATAAAAATTTAGTGAAAGAAAAAACTGTTTTTTATATCATTGATTCAATTAAAAAAAAAATCCATATTTAAGAACCTAAAATTCTAAACAAGTAAAATACATGAAGGGCATATTGAGAAGACACCTCTGAAATAAAATGATTTAATCATAGCTTCTCATTTCTTGGCTTCCATCACCTTTTATCTTTCTTTTGCCTAACTTAACATTCATTTCATTTATTCTTCTTCCCAAATATTTATCCCATCCTTTAATCCTTACTTACACCCTATTCTTCTTATTTATTTTCTCTTTTATAATTTATCACTTTCATTTTATGTTTCATTCTTTACCATTTAACTCTTTGGTTAATTTATTATATATTTTAGACTTTTTCCTTTAACCCTGTAAATTATGTTTGATGGCTTTCTATTTTTCAATATAATATTTATAAAGCTTGTCCTTGTATATCCAAACTTTGGTGACACAAACATGTTTCATTGTGAAAGTAATAATCGTACTTTAGGTTGAGGAACTGTTTCATTATGAAAGTAATAATAATCGTTCTTTGCATTAACTTTAAAGAGGAGTTCAGTACTGTGATTCCATTGATGTACAAGTGAAATTCATTAAAAAAATAGTAATTTCCTGAAGTAAAAATTAGTAAAATTGGATTCAGTAATACAAAGAATTGCTTGACCAGGCAGCGATACCTCATTTAAAGAGGTGTAGATAAGTAGTTAATTCGACAATACAAAGAATTGCTCGACCAGGCAGCCATACCTCATTTAGATAAGTGTAGATTAGTCGTCAAAAAAAATGTTCAAGAGGCATATGCAGAGAGAGGATCCTCATCAGTGCGTTCAACTAGGGTTAGTATTAATTTTATTAAACGCAATCATGTTCAACAGCCACATTTATATTTCATTGTTTGCAAAAGTTCACAATTTGAAATCTATTTTATAAGACAAACGAGATAGTTTGAGATAAAAACAACACAAACTAAGCGATTATCTGCTTTAACTGATCCAGAAATCAAGCCCAAGGAAATAGATGGTATTAAGTTCAAAATATATTGCTCAAAACAGCATCAGATGCCAAACATATTGTTCAAAACCTGTCTGCAGTCAACTGGTGCCAAGCATTGCCAAAAATACAATTGCAGTGGAACTACAAAAACTGTCTGCTCCAGCACCGTCATTATACTTAACAGAAGAATCTATTCGTGCGCACCGCGAACACAAAAGTAATTTTAGAAAGTTGAAACTACAGACTCATTCAGCACTAACAGCTATTTTCTTCTCTGTTGCAATCTCGCTACCATTTGAAGATGATCCTTTCTTCGATTTCCTAGACTTTTTCCTGGAACGCCTCAACTTTTTCTTCTCTGTTGCAATCTCGCTACCATTTGAAGATGAGCCTTTCTTCCTCTTTGCACCCGGGGATTGTTCTTCATCTGCGCTCCTTTTCTTACTTAAAAGCCCTCATGTAACACCCTCCCCCTCATTAGTCTCTGGTTTACGAGTTTTTAAGCTTCTTATGAGACCTTCAATCCCAAGGATCAATGGAGAGGAATAGTAAAGTGGAAATGCCAAAGTATCCAAGGACTTCAGATACACAGAACTGATGTTACTCGTTCTCCCCTTTTTGGAACTGCCGACAAAAGAACTCCGATCGCAGCAACAACATTCTCCACAATTTCTTTGTGTGTCTGGGAAGCCGTAGCTGCATTAACAATACAGCAAGAACCTCTAATGGAGATAACGGCCGAAGTACAAGCAGCCTCCATCTGTCCCCTCCATTGCTCGTGGGTCAAATCCACGGGGATCAGGCTCCTTTTCCTTGAAAAAAATGTTGGCCCCAATAAACTGGGGACCTGGGCTACTTTTATATATAGGTATCGAATGGGATAAAAGGATGCTGGCTTTGCCCTTGCCCACGCTGGTGTTTATAAACTAATGAGGCAAACAATGGTTATGCGCAGAGTCTTGAGCATAAGATGCAAAACCAGAGGATGAAGAACTGACAGATTGATGGTATTTTCATCGGACCTGTCCTGAACTGGAGTAGGTAGTTGCTGGGATCTGCGAAATGCACTCTGTAGCAGTATGTTAAAATCTGCATCCTCATAGGAAGCTTGAGTCTTGGACGCGAGTTTGGGAAGATATGTAGTGTTTCTGGCACTAGCACTCGAGACTATGAGAACTGAGCCATCGCATCCTTGAAAGGGCACACGATTACAAAACTAAGTTAATCGATAAAAACCTCAACACTATAATTTATAACTGTATTTGCGGAAGAAATCTGTCTATATGATTCACCTCAGCCTCGTTCCTCTTTTCGTGTATGGAGTTCTAAATGCAGCGATAACTTAACTTTTGGTAACATCACGTCGGAGCCGGATATTCAAATTCAAACTTCCTGCTTATTATGAAATTCAAATTTATGGATGGGCGATGGCATACATACTTCCCATAAGCATGGCCATTAACTGCGTCTGATTAAAGGAGCCATCGGAAATTTTTCCATCGACGAATATGTAGTCAGCCGGTCGGCCAGAGGAGGGTCTGGTGTGGACGGAGTAAGCAAACGCCGTGAAGGGAGTCTTCGACAGCACCGGGTTGGGCCCCATGCAAAGGGTCGAGAGATTAGCCCACTTCCAGAAGAATGCCTATGGGATCTAGTATTGACGTACCAGAGATGATTTACAACAACTCCTTGAGAAAAGCAGCTGATGCAAGCAATTCGTTAACTCACCTATACCATGATCTTAACCTAATCTCGATGGAGGGCTCTACACCTCACCCCGGGCTATAACTAGAACAACAATACTACTGTATTAACCGGATACGTTCTTTGGAAGCATCGCCACATCAAGATGCTAGTCTCTGGTTTCCAAGTACTACACACACTTATGAAAAATATAAAAAATTATGGTGGAAATTCTTGAGAAAAGAAAATAAAGATAGAACATATTATACCATGCTAAATTTTGGACCTCAAATGACACATATCCATGAGGATCCTGCATGGTTCATCCCTGATTGGACTAGAGACTGGTGGCAGTCATTCGGCATCAACCTGACAGCATTAGATCCAAGTGCTATTTATAATCTAAAATGGGAAGTTGGAGAATCTCTCAAACAGGTCAAAGATATTTTGCAGACAAAGCTTACTGAGGCTCAAATCCTTCGGTACTATGTTAAAAACGAATGACAGTGGCTTGTCAAAACCCACATAGACGTCCACATGCATCAAAATGACGCATGGTACTGAGGTCTGTTTATTCAAAGGCATGGGTTGTTGAATCCAACGTCTTTAGAGAATTGTATGGTCCCCCATACTCTGATGAGTTGTAAATATATCAAAAGTATTTGGCTATGAGTGGGGCCTGTCCATTCAAATTGTCAAAAAGATTCAAAGTAAATTCTTTGTAACTATGTCATGATAATATAAAGAAAGCCTTACTTTTCTCTCTGTCAATATGATTGAAAATCTATGTTATGTATTAAACACCCTAAGTCAATATTACAAGTAATTGTCAAAAGGCAGCATTAGTTGGGAGTGTGACTAAAAGCTACCATTTTTCAAAACAGCTTACATGTTTACGGTTTTGTTTTTGCTTGATTCAATTGCTTTCAGTCATCTAAGAAGACCATGCTTGAATAAGATTATACAAGTTCCACAACATTGTATAAAATATTGTTTTTGAATATTTGTGAACACTTATTAACCACTTAAAAGATCTTACTTTTGAAAGTCTAAAAAACTTTTAGACGTTTTCCATAATGGTTACTGATTTTTATTTTATATTATTATTGTTGAACATAAATATCTTAATACTAAATGTGACTGGAATTCAATTACCGAGTTGATGAACCCAAATTGATGGGATGAGAGAGACTTTAGGGCAATGACGACACATCTGATAATTGGATGGATTGATATGGGATTCAAGACCCAAAGGAGCAATAAGAGAAAGCTCATAATTGCGTGAATTTGTAATCATAAGAAAGATAAAGTGATCGTCTTCCTCATCGCTTGAATGCCTACATGTTGAGAAAGGGAATGAGGATAAAGTAACCTTATAAAGGCATGACACGTCACCTTTTAAGAGGCTCTATGCCTTGCAGTCGTATCTAAACTTTTTTCCCATGTTGCAGGTAGAACCAAAGAGGTATTTGTTAGATCTGTCTTCCTCAAGTGAGGGGAGTTTAGGAAGGCTAGAGGAAAGTGAGACATCCAGTAGGTCTAGAAGAGTTGTATATTCAACTAGATGTCAAAAGACCAGAAGAAAATTCGAGAAACACAATGAATTTTTTCACGGTCAAGGGGGGTCATGTTCTTATGGTGATGAGACAAAAGACAACCTCGAGGTGCCCTTGAGGTACAAGCATTTAGTGAAACAATGGGTACCCAAGGATCTTCCTCAACCGAACACAGATTTTTGTGTGAACGATAGGATATATCGAATAGCACCGTCGTCAATACATGGTTTCGGGTTGTTCAGCATGGATGGCATAAGGGTCCCTTACAACACATGTACAGAATTGATGGAGTATGTTGGACCCTATTACAGCTACAAAGATTGGATGCACCTGGTCTAATTTACAAAAAGTATGCGTAGCTATGGATTGTCAACAAACTATTTACAGTTGAAAGACAAAAATCAAAATAAAGGTGCAACGTTGTACATGGACAGAAGGCGAAAGGCCACAGGGAATATTGTGAGGTTTATAAATAGTACACAACTAGGGTCTACAATTAAGCAACCAAACTGTGAATTTGAGGGGCATGAAGGAAACCGTGTTTTTGTAGTTGCCATTAAATCAATATCTATAGGGGAAGAGTTGCTTACTAATTACAATTTGAACCGAGTAGATACAAAAAAGGTTACTATGGGAGTGGTACATATAGCAATTTACCCAACCTTTTATTAATGAATTTAACATATTAAGGATTTTTTCGTTAGTTTATTTCATTTAAATTTTCCCCATTTACTTTGCAGGCTAGTGATCAGGATAAAGCAACGCCAGCAGATGGTCATAGGAGTACATCTTGCTCGAGGGATCAGGTATACATCTTTGTAATAGTGCAAATATAATAAGTAAAAATAGTTGACTTTCACTATGTTTTTTATTTAGGTTTCTGTAAGGGGCAACTCCTAGTTATTATCATATCAGGGCAAGTCACTTATGAGCATCGATCCGAGGAGTGGATCACGATCCTCTACGTTGCAGGTATAATCCATTGGAATTGTTCATATAATTTTAGGAATCTATCATGATATAACTCAATAGTCTTTTATATTTTTTTGTTGCATCCCAATGAATCATTGTATGAAACAGCATCAGAAGAATGTCTAGTAGATCCTGAAGTGGCTGAGATCCTTAAGATGATAGAAAAACTGGTGAAGCCACAAACCGGTTTATGATGATAGACAAATTGTTGGAAAAATATACTGCAGAACTCGTTTCTCTGCTTATCAAGTTTCCGCAGACAAGCGAGACCCTGGAAAGGATTGAATTGTTGGAACGGAAATCTGAATCCTTGGAAGTAAGTTGAGGAATCTTGATTCATAAAATAATTCATTTATAACTTTATAATTTTCTCTTTTATATGATAGTACTGAACGTGTATGATGTGGTTTGTATTTATAGAATTATTGGAAAACACACAATAGTGGTGGAGGAGATGTTGGCCACAACGAGGCTCATGGAGAGACGTGGCATCATGAGCAAACGACTCCACATACTACATCGACTCCTTCGCCATTGTTGTCAACTGAACAATCAGCAACACATTCTGACACACCATGGACCCCAACTGTGAGCACACCGGCCGCTGGTGACCGACGCACACCAAATCGTCCACTAGAAGAGGTCGACAATGAGAATCTTGGTAATATTGATATCGACCTAGTTGCATTTACAAGATCTTCCCATGTCACTAGCACAAGAACAATGGAGGTAACATTTTTGGTCGACACCGATCTCGTCCCAATAAAGATCGATAAGGTCCCAGGTAATTAATATACGTTGATCAAGTTACTGTTTATAACTTCATTGTAATATACCGATAAAACATTTTCTTTCAACTAATTATGATCATGGCATGATCGTTTCGCAGGAAATGACATTTTCTATAAACAAATGAATGACGCATACTTGGAGATCTTTGGACCCACCATCTAAGAAAGGTGCAATAAAAAATGGAAATGTTTAAAAGATGAACTCATGCATCGGTTGGTTGGCCTGTTCGGTGACAAAACCTTTAATAAAGTCGAGGTCATGAAAAAGGCTTGTCAACATGTGAAGGTTGTCCAAGACCAATATAGGACACACCTTGAAAAAAAACCCTAAGTATGAGCGCCCTCCAGTGATTTCACCAATGGAGTGGAGAGCTCTAGCGGATGATGAAAGGGAGAGGGCTCAGAGAAGAGAAGGAAAGATAACACCCGGCAACGGCGCCAATTTGTTAGCACCAAAATTGACCCCCTAGGTTGTGGAAAGGAAAATTATGGGTAACCACTAACTAGTCTTTAGCTTGCGTTTCTGACCTAACACAAACAGAGAGGGCTCTCTCTTTAACTCATAGAAAGCTGGAAATCATCAAGATTGTCAATAATGAAGAAACAGACCAGCATTCAACATTTAAGATATTCAATGAAAAACAGGTGCAGAAGATCAGATTTCTGCTGGAACAAATTGTTTAAAACCTTGGTAAGAGAATCAGGAGGAGAACTATTCGGAAATGGAGTCAAAAGATGAATCATAAAACACATAATAGTGCAACTGCATAATATATCTAAAAAGAGGCAAGGTAGCCACCCACGCACAGTCAGAGAGCTTTAAGGGGTGAAACAGAAGAGAAATGAACAGTCCATCAGCATAGGGCATCTAACAAGGATGAATCCTATTCCAACTTTAGCAGAAATTGGTGGTTAAATGCCTGAGATGAAAGGAACAGAGCATTATTTCTATGAATCCCATTCCAATGCTACACTTATCCAAGCATGAGAGAAATTTAACAGAATGAAATACAAAGAAAGATAAACAAATTAACATGGGAAAAGGAAAGACAAACTGCAAGAAAGATAATACAAGAAATCTCTGCAAATAACCCAGCCTCAAAACACTGCTGATGTATTAACAATAAAATCTCAAAAAAACCAGAGTTGAGCTCTCCTAGGCTTCAGCCAAATGATTTTGTCACACTTAGTTCTTCTATTACAATGAATATATAGTTGTCCTGAGACTCCTGGTCGACCTAATACTAACAGAAAATAGTTACAAATTTAGTGACAGATCATCAATTACAAATCTGCCCCTATCTTTTCAAAACATAAATATGAAATAAAAGCCTAACTGCCCTTTACATCTGGCAGTAATTTTCAGTAAATGACAAAATTTGTTAAAAGAAAAGACAGAAGATATGTCGAATAGGCTCTCTAGGTGTCTTCCCTTATTAGCTCTCGAACCCTTCTTTCCTGCCTTCTTAACATGCCAAGTGTTACATTATTTATTCCTTTAAAATTACCCCCAAGGCTTCGTTGAACTTCACTCCAAGTGGTATAATAGCAGCTGCAAAAATGATTTAAAAATCTTTGAAGCATGCGTCTGCAACAAATAGATGAACCCCTAACTGTAGCATTTATCTTCTTAAATACATGGGCCAAAAAACCTTCCAAGAATTATGAATAGATTTGGAAGTAACTGCTACTGCAATAGCTTCATTCATGATATTGTCTTTTTACTAAACCCACACAATTTTAAAGATAGGAACACTAGCAATAACCAACAATTTTCTGCTGTATGAGGAAGAGTAGAAACAAGACCAGTTCTGCATTTCAAAATGAAATCCAAGCTCATAATGTCACCTTCTCGACATCTTCTTCACCTTCTATACATATGATCAAACCCTGCACCCATGGCCCTTGAAGATCACTGGAGGATTCTCCATGCTTTTCATGAATTCTATTGCATATATTTCGATGGTACTTTGCAGAGACATGTTCCAGCTAACCTCCAAAAGACCCACGACTTCTATTACAACTGCAATAAGCTTCGGCTACAGGTTTTAGCCCGCACTTTAGGTGTGTCCTCCTTCTTTGAAATACAAATCTTTGTATGTATAATCACCAATGCCTCGAGCTATACAAGCTCCGGACTATGATGTTTGGCAACCAACTCTCACATTTGACTTATGTGTAGGTGTGATGAAAGCCCATACTAGAATCCCTATCTCGAGGTTTGTCTGCTATGAAACTCCCATACTGGAAACCCTAAGACAGGTGCCCACTGAATGTATTAACCATCGCATCTTTAGCTGGAGTATGAAACAAGCAAACACGTGTTGCATGATAGGTAACTGGTTGCCAATGTAAACCTTCTACAACTACCTGAAAACAACCACGGTATTACAATACATTCTTTGCTGCAAAATGACTCTATAGAGTGTTCCCAATAGGGTTTCTATGATCTTTTGTTTGGTCGCCATCATCTTGATAGACCCGGCATTTTTGTTCTTAGGGAAACTTCGATTCTTTCTCTGATTCCTTTCCAGAGTCTAGTTATAACACCCTGAGATGGATTTCAAAATATGGGCTTGTTTGCTTTGAAGCTGCCACACTTGAAACCCTAATGCCTCCTCTTTTATCAAATGAAACATCACCCGATCTTGCGTCGGCGAGTATGTATATGAAAAAAACGAGCAGCCCATTTACTCTGCATACGCATGCTCAATACTTAATGTGTCGATGCCAGCATCCAAACCATGAACCCTCAAATGATAAGTGTAAAATTAGTCACAGCAGATCTAATGAACAAGTAAATCAATCACAATAGATGAACATAGAAAATATGGTGTAAAACTGTGTAAAACATGAACAGTGCTCAATACCCCAGTAAGGGTGAATGATTACAATAGAATACAGTAATAATGACTGAGCAATTCGAATTGCCTAAGGAGGTCATTCGAATCACTGAGTGGAGTAGCTTGACTCCAACTAGGAATCCTCATCATCAATCAGTAGTGGTCATCAATGAACAAGAACCAGTCATCCAGGTGTCAATCTGAGTCTAACTGAGTGTAACATGGGTAACTGAAGTGTGTAGCACTGATATAAGGAAGTGGGCTCAGTGGAGGGTGCATGGGAGGCTAACTGAAGTCAGAACAAGTCATCTAGTCAATCTGGAGGTCCAACGGAAGTGAAATAGTCAGTCAGGAGTGAACCTAGCGTCAAATCAGGGAGAATCAGAGCTAACTGAGTGTAACTGAAGTGGAATTGCAGTGGTAGGTGAAGAAGTGCACCCTTCTCTGGAAGTAGGTGAGAAGTGGGTGCCTTCTTGACTAGGAGGGCTAAAACTCTGAAGTAAGTGGCTCCCGGGTGCTAGAATAAGGTGGCTAAGGCGCTGGAGGCATCAACTTGGTGAATGGGATGCATGCAAAGTGCATGCAAACCCTAGAATTTGCATGCAAACCATAATTGCATGCAAGATCCTGAAAAAGATGATGTGGATATCCGAACACCCCCCGTCAAGCTAGACTATGATGTGCAAAATAAAATAATGTGGGGCCCTGGTAACTAAGACCAAAGGTCACCCCAATACAATAATCCAAAAAATGCTGAAAATAAACTAAGTGAGGAAAGAGGGAAAACCAAGTGGGAAGAAATCCCCCCCCTCAAGCTAAAGCATAATAACGGATCAATCTATCTCCACCGTTATGGAACTCACCCCCAACAGTGAACGGAGGTAAGAGAACTTCTTCTCAGTGAATCTCTTGGTGAAGATGTTTGCAATTTGCTCATCAGTAGGGCAATATTGCAGAATGATGGTGCGATCATCCACCAACTGTCGAATGTAATGCATATGAATCTCAATGTGTTTGGTCCTCTGCTGCTGAACTGGATCTGTGGAGATCTTGATAGCACTTTGATTGTCACAAAATAGGACAGTCGAAGTAGTGCCACCAAAACCAAACTCGGAAAGAATACCCTGCAACCAAACTGCCTGAATGCAGGCATTGACTGCCCCTCGATACTCTGCCTCTACTGAAGAAAGTGCAATGGCTGCTTTCTTTTTGCTGGACCAGCAAACAACACCATGACCAATCATGAAAACATAACCGGAAGTGGACTTCCAATCAATGCTATCACCTGCCCAATCTGAATCAGTAAAACCAATGAAATCAAGCTCAGAATCTGCAGCATAATGTATGCCAAACTGTCTCGTACCTTGCACATACTGCAAGATCCGCTTGGATGCTCACCAATGAAACTCATGTGGCTGCTGCATATACCTTGACATGGCACTCACGGCATATGAAATATCAGTCCTTGAGTGTGTCAAATAAAGTAGTGAACCAATCAACTGTCGATACATATTGCAATCTGCAAGCGGTGTAGAATCTCCCTCCTCAAGACTGATTCTTGAGAGGAATGGGAATGGGGCTGCTTTACATTCAGCCATATTAAACTTCAATAACAGGTCGGAGGCATATTTTTGCTGACATATATTGATCCCATCAAAATTTTGAGCTATCTCCAAGCCCAAAAAGTGACTCAGCAAGCCCAAATCGCTCATGTCAAAAGCTAGATTTAAGGCAGTTTTTAGCTTGTTTATTGAAGTAAGAGTGCTACCAGTAATGAGAAGATCATGAACATAAATTACAATACCAACAAATTACCTTTAACTCGCTGAATATACACATTCGGATCAGATTTTCATCTTTGGAAATTCTGAGAAAGAAGGAAGGAGTCCATCTTTGCGTACCAAGCTCTTGGGGCCTGTTTTAACCCATACAAAGATTTCTTCAATCTACAAACTAATGATGGATCTGATGTGTAGCCCTCTAGCTGCTGCATATATACCTCTTTAGCAAGGTCTCCATGTAGAAATTCACTCTTCACATCCATGTGGTGCACTTTCCAGTGCTTGGATGCGGAAATAGCCAAAACAAGGTGGATGGAATCCATCTTTGCAACCGGTGCAAAGGTCTCAGTGTAGTCCACTCTTTGGACTTGGGAGAAACCTTTTGCCACCAACCTTGATTTGTATTTGCTGATAGAGCCATCATCACCAACTTTCGTGTGGTAGAACCATTTACACTTTACTAATTTTCTTCCAGGTGGAAGAGAAACTAGCTCCGATGTGTTGTTCTTTTGAAGAGAATTGTACTCTTCATCCATGGCACTTTTCCATCTCGGATCTCGGTGGGAAGAATAGTATGATGTGGGATATGAACCAGCCATCAAACAACAAATCTCAGGAAGTAATGGATCAGCAATAGAAAGAGCCATACCTTCTCTTTGAAAGTCTGCTCTTGTTCGTCTCGGATCAGCAGGATTTCCAAGGTTTGAACCAACAGATTGAAGAGTGTTTTGGGCCCACTTTGGTAACTGAGGAGGATCATAATGGTCAGATTCCCAACCTGATATGTCATGATCATCATGTGCTGCTAAGATATCAGAAATATCAGAACTCATACCTTCATTATTGCTGAACGGATCTTCTTCTGGTGAAGGTGGTGAATCGGCAGTCTCTTCCTCGACTAGTTGCAATTCTTGAAGCGGTTCTTCAAATTGCACACTGTGCTCTATGAATATCTTTTTAGATCTGATATCCATGAGTTTATATGCTTTTGATTCTTCCCCATATACTATCAGTATGCACTCAATACTTTGTGGATACAAAGCTCGTCTCTTCTTGGATGGAATTCTAGCCCATGCAGTAGAGCCAAAAACTCTCAAATTTGACACATCCAGTTTGTGACCAAAGAATGCTTCAAAAGGAGTCATACCTTTCACGGATGAATGTGGAACACGGTTCTGTATGTATGCAGAAACATTGATTGTGTGAGCCCAAATATTTGCAGCCAAACCTTTTGATTCAATCATGCATGTAGCCATCTCTTTCAGTGACCGATTTTTCCTTTCCGCTACACCATTCTGCTGGGGTGTGTAGGGAACTGTATGTTGGATCTAAATTCCACTTTTGGCACAAAGTTGCAGCAACTCGGCCTTGATATATTCTCCACCATTATCATATCTAGGAGCTTTCATCTTGCTCTCGGTGGCGGTCTCAACAGAAGCCTTAAAATCCTTGAATTTTCCAAGCACTTCTAACTTGTTTTTGAGAAAGAATACCCATGTAAAGTGGGATAAATCATCAATAAATGTCAAAACATACCTTGAACCATTTAATGACGTATGGGGAAGAGGACCACTTATATTAGAATGTATCAACCCCAAAACTGTAGAAGCTCTGCTAGCTTTGCCGCGGTCGAATTTGTGCTTGGGGTGCTTCCCAATGATGCAACCAGTGCATATTCCCTTCGAGGAACGGAGTTGTGGAAGACCATCTACCATGGAATTGTTTGGTAGTAGAAGCAAATACTTATAATTAAGATGTCCAAATATTTCATACCAAAGCCTCCTAACCTAATTACCATGTGTGCGAAGAGCAGTGGGCTTTGCAAGTGGAATAAAGTGTGAAAACTCATAGCATTTTGCAGTGTGGTTTGCCTTTCTGACTGTAACAAGTCTTCCACTTTTGATATCAGAAATTTCAACTATATTAGGGCTGAATGTAACTTGCTTTGGTTCACCAGTGTGTGTCATTTGATACACAGAAAGAAGATTTGAAGCCAAGGAAGGCACATAGAGAACATTATGAAAGCTTCCATGATCTACATGAATCGTACCTTTGCCCTTTGAAGAAATTTTTGAGTCATCTCCCAAATGGATGGGGATGGAGCTGTTTGAATCAAATGAAGAAAAATAATCAATATTTGTAGCCATATGATTCGATGCACCCGAATCTATCAAGAGAGTAGTGGGCTACGAAATAGTTTCCATGAGTGCTTGTCCTCTTTCATGATCATCATTCCTATCCTTCTTCCTTGCACCGTTAGGAAGAGTTATGTTGTTCTTTTCCAAAAGGAGGGCCATTTGATCTATAGTCTTCTTCATACATGAACTTTCGGGATGAAAGCCACAGTTGCAATAAGTACATTTAGATTTTGGTTACCTTCTTTTCCCTTTTGCTTGAACTTTGAACTGGATGGTGCATGCGTCTGTTTGCCTTTCTGTCTTTGCTTGTGAGGTTCGAATTTGGGCTTTTCCTTATTTTGCTTTTCTTTACCATTCAATATCTTGGGTCCTTGAACATATAGGGCTGAATCTTTGGAGCTTATGGACCCCATTTGAATCAACTTGTCATGCTCTTTTGTGACAGACTCAATGAAGGCATTCAAGGTAGGCATCTTCCAATTCGGGGTAGTTAGCTGACCGGAATTGAAAGTAGAGACAAATACTGAATAATATTTACTAAGCTTGGTGAGAATGGAGAGGATCAATTGTTTATCCTCTTAGATAACTCCACTGTTCTTCAACTGCAAGTTCAAGTTCTTGAATTTTGTGAAGAATTCATTAATGGTCTCAAAATTCTCAGGACTAAGGGCAATCAATTCATTCTCTAATTGAAAATCCCTAAGCTCGTCCTGCTTTCCAAATAGTGTTTCAAGTTGCTCCCATATAGCTTTTGGAGTCTTCAATCCACTGAGATGGAAGTGAAGATCTTTGGAGATGGAGAGACAAAGAAGACCATAAGCTTTATCAAGCTTCTTGTAGTGTTTGGTTCTATTTGACAAGTTGTTTGGCTCCAATTCAAGACCAAGAGTGACTCGGTAGTAACCTTTTGAACGTAATATGATCTCCATATCATCTTTCCAATCAAAATAATTGAATGGGGTGAGGATAGGCTTTGAAGAAGAGTATTCCATTGCTAGGAGCGAGTGCACACTGATGTAGAGGAGCTTGCAAGGGCAGAGTAGCGAATGCAAATGATGGAGATAATAACTTGCAAATCACAATAAACCAAGAACAATGAGGTCGAACAATCCACCCTTTTAGAGTTGCATCACACCTCGGATTGGAGATCAAACAATGTTGAATGGGTCCAATGTATCAAATCCAGGAATTATGTGGAAACTCAAGCTTCTGGAGTGGTATTGGATGTATTTTCAAGCTTTGCATGCATAGGAGCGAATGCCCTTGAGATCTTTCATGCCAAAACCTTTTGCAATTTTTTAGCAATTCACTCAAATCTTCTTGTAAAAACACCTGTAGAAAAGATATCCTGTCCCTGCAATGGCTCTGATACCATGTAAAATTAGTCACAGCAAATTTAATGAACAAGTAAATCAATCACAACAGATGAACATAGAAAATATGGTGTAAAACTATGCAAAACATGCAGCAGTGCTCAATATCCCAGTAAGGGTGAATGATTACAATAGAATACAGTAATAATAACTGAGCAATTCGAATTGCCTAAGGAGGTCATTCAAATCACTGAATGGAGTAGCTTGACTCCAACTAGGAGTCCTCATCATCAATCAGTAGTGGTCATCAATGCACAAGAACCAGTCATCCAGGTGTCAATCTGAGTCTAACTGAGTGTAACATGTGTAACTGAAGTGTGTAGCACTGATATAGGGAAGTGGGCTCAGTGGAGGGCACATGGGAGGCTAACTAAAGTCAGAACAAGTCATCTAGTCAATCTGGAGGTCCAACGGAAGTGAAATAGTCAGTCGGGAGTAAAACTAGCCTCAAATCAGGGAGAATCGGAGCTAACTGAGTGTAACTGAAGTGGAAATGCAGTGGTAGGTGAAGAAGTGCACCCTTCTCTGGCAGTAGGTGAGAAGTGGGTGCCTTCCTGACTAGGAGGGCTAAAACTCTGAAGTAAGTGGCTGCCGGGTGCTAGAATAAGGTGGCTAAGGTGCTGGAGGCATCAACCTGGTGACTGGGATGCATGCAAAGTGCATGCAAACCCTAATTGCATGCAAGATCCTGAAAAAGAGGATGTGGATATCCGAACAATAAGACCCAGAGCACTTTTACATTTGCTTCTTCTATCATCTACTTTCATAGAAAGGGCGACAGCTTCAATCCTTGGACGTGAAACGTCAAATTTAGATGGAGGGAAAGAAAATCATGGGAATAAGATTAGTGAAAAACAATATTAGAGACAGACGACTGAGTTCCTTTTTCCTACTCAAACTCTTAATGCTACAGCAAACATCCTGGCCTCACTCAAGCAGCTTGGACGAATGGTGTTTTCTTGGCGTTAGGTTTTTTTTTTTTTGGAGCTTGAGGTTTCGGTCAAATAAAACAAACCATCGACATGGGACCACCTTTATATTGTTTCCAAAGTTTGGTATCGCGCGGGCCTTAGGTTGTTTAGGATACCACTCTTTGTGCGTGCGACATACCTATAATGTGACACATTTGCTAGTAGTTTCCCCCATCACAAGCACCCACCGACCTTCCCTTCATGCATGTGGATGGTGCGATTATTTTCAATTGTGGGGAGTTATCCCACATGCAAAACATAAAAATTGCCTTCACTCTTTATATATCCCAACGCTTTTAATATATATCATGTAACAAATAAGGAGTGGCTCTAGGGTGATAGAGGATTCATGGGGCCCCTTTGAATTGGATCTTGGTTCCTTGGTAGGCCCTCGGTGTTGGGCGTTAATACTTTTTTCTCCAATTTTAGAATTTGGGCCCACAATCAAACATTAAAAGAAAATCTCAGGTTTTCTAAAGCCAAAGCTTAGGCCATATGAATTTTATATAACAATTAAAAGCTTTTTTCCATAATAACCTTTGACTTAGGCATATATCAAACCCCTTTCTTCATTTTCACTTAGGCTTTTATAAAAAACCTTCATGAAGTTGAAACTTAGGCTTAATATAAATATTAAATCCTTTGTCTATAGCAGCCTTTAACCTTAGGCCATTAATGTCCTTTCACAATGCAATTTATCAATGCATTTTTTCTCCGTAAGAAATTCTTCTAGATCCCTTATAAAAATTCCAAGGCTTAGTTCTTCAAACACGTAGGACCATTTCTTTTTCTCGACCAAGCTTGAAACCTATTTTATGATAAAATGTTTCTATTTTGCACCGCCTATGTTTCCAGAAGACGATAAATGTCGCTAGAAGACAATTAATCACAAGATTTGTTTGGGGTGCTAACAGGGAGGTATGCAATACTTTCCGCAATGTAATTCAAAACCTTATTATTATTGAATATTTCTATATCGAACTTGGAACATCTAACGTATTTCAACACTTGCATAGGCTGCCAGACATATCAAAGGCCACAAAGGCAAGAGTTGAAAAAATAGTTCAGCACAAGCTTGGGCCTGGTGGTTATTCCAATTTCACGACACGATTTGTAAGTTTCAAAAAACCAATAATGCATGCAAATAATAAATTGCATTTTTTTTTTTCGTTTTATTGCACCTGAAAATGTTAATTAACAACATTATGCAAATATGTAGGCCGAACGATTCAATGAACAGCCCACTGAGGAAAACATGAAGCTTCGCTTCAAGGAAGGCTTTGGAGCTATTGTTGAATGACGAAAAAGCTTGCCTGGCCAAACACAGTCTTCTGGCACCAATCCATCCGGTGCACAGGTAAATAGAATCTATATACTTTATTGAATATTAACCGCTTGTGCAATCTATTCGTTATAAATACTTGAAAAACAATATTGACTCTGTTTTGAGCAGGAAAGCAATGACCCCCCTAATGTCGAGGAGGGAGAACAACAAAATGAAGATCATGCTTCTAATCCTAGTAATGAATTTATTCATATGCTAAAATTTTATGTATAGCATTGCAAATGGTGAACATTAATTGTAGTTCACCATATTTCAACTGCAGAGCATGTAGAGGGTGAAACTGTACAGGTTGAGCCTGGACAAGAACATGAACTACATGATGTGGCCACACCAGGTAAAAAAACACCTTTGTAATGTTTTTTTTAAATGAAATACTTGTCATTACAATATCAAAATACAACAATGTAACATTTTCACATTGTTGCAGCAAATCCAAACCCCTTGCTGCAGACATCACCACAAGCACCTGATGAAGAACCAAGAACTGGAATAGAAATTCCAGGGGTAGATGCTCCTCTTAGAGATTATTTACCAATTACGAAGAGAAGAAAAACTGCTAGTAAAAACAAGTGCCTCAAAAAATGTACTCGTCTAATTATTTTTAATAACAATATATCGTCCATGATTTTTGGCCTAATGAATGAATGAATGGTTTAATGGTTTAATGATTCAGTGTAGTAAATTGTTATCTTTATTGAATGTCATTTTTTATTGAATGTTATATTTTATTGTATGAATGTGTTGACTGGATGAAACAATGGTTTAATGAATGTTAGGCTTTATTGAATGAATGGTAGATGAAAGTTCATGATGAAATATGGATGAATTTGCACGTATTTGTTTTTTTCAAGTATATGCATTGGGTATGGGGAATTGAGAGTGATGTGAGGGGGGGGAGGGGCCATAAGATCTTCCACCTTCACGTGGTTGGCCCTGTTCAGTAGAGAATATTAAATTATTCTCGAAATAGAGAGGAGCTCAATGAATGGCTATGATACTAGCTTTCTACAACCCACTAGCGTGTCATCTAAATTTTGACAATTTCTTGGAGTTTGTTGTGATGTTTGGTTTCTCATCATGACCAATTTCAAGTTTCCACAACTTCAAAGGATGAGTAAATGATGCACTCGAATCAATATCCTTAACCTTCTCTTTAATTTCATTGGAATCAATATCCTTAACCTCACATTGAACCCTTCCAAAATGGTCTATTTACCATTGAATCCTAGCTTTTGAAGCATGATATTTGCAGCTAATCTAGCATACACAACCAACAATTAGAAACATGCTTGTTGTTGTCAATGTTCATATTTTTTTATGCCTGCACTTAACTAAGGATATTCGAACCTGCGACCTATGTCTAGTCCCAAGGCTAACACCTTCAAGCTTGAAGTGCAACTGATAATGGGAGACCACCTTCAAGCAGCTTGATTCATTATGCATGCATTTCATAGTGGGAGACGACGGGCTACCACCTTGCTTGATTCATTATGCATGCATTTCACTATGCAATAGTCTCAAATCCCCTATGGACTTTCCCTAAATTAGTTTCTCAATTCAGCATGACCCGCATCTGTCGGCCGAAGAGTGTTTCCAGTGGTCTAGAGTTTCATCCTGGAAATGGTGACGATTCATGGTATTATGTTTCCCTTTGGCTACAATATGACAAACTCAAAGCTATCATACAAAGGTTTGTCTGACAAATGTGATGGTTTTGGTTTCTTGATTCAGCATGACCCAAATAGTCACATTTGTCAGACAAACCTTCGTAGTGGACTATGAGTTTTCGATATTGTAGCTGAAGGGAAACATAATACCATGAATTGTCACCGTTTCTTGGCTGAAACTCAAGACCGTTGGCAACACTCCTTGGATGGTGGGCATGGGTCATATTGAATTGAGACACTAATTTAGGAAAAACGCAGTGAATTTGAGACCGTTGCATAGTGAAATCCATGCAGAATGAATGAAGAGACCTGGGTGTCGAGAGAAATGGTTGTGGGACTTCCTATGAGGGTAAATGATGATGGGAATTGATTGACAAGGTCAGTCTTGAAGTTGGTAGCCTTGGGACTAGAGATAGGTCGCAGGTTCGAATCTCCTCAGTTTAGTTCGTACCCGGTTATTCTTTCGATGAAAATTATAGATTTTATTTATTTTCCTTTGTCAACTTTACGTATCGCTTTATGTGTTTTCTTTATTTTACTTTTTTAACATCATGTATCCCCTTTTGATAATCGAAATTGTTAATATTGAGTCACTCGAGAATGAACGTAAAGAGGATTTCCATGAAAATGTATTCCATCCAAACCTATCAAGTGTACTTTTAGGTCAAAATTATTCTTGTAACAAAGCGATGAAAGATCTTAGAAGCAAATGTAACAAAGCCCTAAAAGAAGTTCGCGTAACATAGTGGTTTGTGTTTGCAGGAATCCTTCCTTTTATCCACTCTATTTTCTTTTGTTGCACTTTCAAATTCATCTGCAATGATATCAACACACTACACATTATGGGAATAAGACGTTCACATTTGCATATTCCACTACTACATCTAGTTAAATATCATCTCCTTGCAACTCCACCATTGTAACATCACTCTCTTCTATAGTGTCATCTTCTACAACAACACCACTCACTACTGCAACATATATCCATTACACCTTTTCCATTGTTTATTGAGTTTCTTGTACAAGCTCGACCTTTACCCCCAATCTTTTCCTTATTGTATTTTGCTACAATCAATTCTTGTACACCTTTACTTGACTTGATAGCTTGAATATTAAATAATTTTTAGTATGGTTTTAGCTTGGAATGAAAACTTAGAGTTTTTGTTTCAAGTTTGATAATAAAAGCCACCTTTTAAATAATGGACTATTATAATAATTAGAAAATATTTTCAACTTTATTATAAAGGTAAAGTTAAATTATTATATTAAAATCATATATAATTTATAAATGATTTTATAATAATAATTTAAAGTTATTTGGCAAAATATTTTCAACTTTATTATAAAGGTAAAGTTAAATTATTATATTAAAATCATATATAATTTATAAATGATTTTATAATAATAATTTAAACTTATTTGGCAAAATATTTTCAACTTTATTATAAAGGTAAAGTTAAATTATTATATTAAAATCATATATAATTTATAAATGATTTTATAATAATAATTTAAACTTATTTGGCTTTGAACAAGAATGAGGCATGGGACAACTTCAAGCATGGTACAACTTGGAATTTGCAATGAAGTAGGAAGGTTATAATAGACCTTAATTTGGACAATGAAATGCAATGGTCATTTAAACATGACTTCACAAAGTTCAAGACTCCGAGGGTGTACCAGAAAAGAAAAGGACAAATTGTAGCAACATACACTTCCAAACAATTTTTATTTTTTTTTTAAATTATCCATTGGTGTTGGATAATCAATGGCCATGGCAAATAAAATCGATGACTCCACCATAGATCCGACGACAAATGACATCAGATAGGTGTCGGTTTTCCGACCTCCACAATGAAAAATATCGACGCCTATGCCATAGCTTCGACGAAAAAAGACGTCGGATTCAAGCCATTTTCAAATGTAAGCGTTGTCAGTTTTCTAACCTCCACAGTGAAAAATACCGATGCCTATGCCATAGCTTCAACAGAAAAAGAGGTTGGATTCAAGCCATTTTTAGATGTGAGTGCCGTTAGTTTTTTGACCTCCACAGTGAAAAAATACCGATGCCTATGCCATAGCTCCGATAGCAAAAGACGTCGGATTCAAGCCATTTTTAGATGTGAGAGCCATCGGTTATCTGACCTCCACAGCGAAAATCACTGACACCTATCCCATAGCTCCGACGATAAAAGACGTCAGATTCAAGCCATTTTTAGATGTGAGAGCCGTTGATTATCCGACTTCCATGGGAGTCGAATAACTAACGAAGTTCGAGCCGTTGGTTTTAATCCGAAATTGGACCGATGTTAAAAAAATATTGAAGTTGTCAGATAGTCGACAACAAAATGTAGAAAATCAGACCTTTTGGCCGTTGGATTTTGGGTCCAAAAAACCTAGTGAGTCCTTCATCTCAAACTCGGTAGCAAGCTTCCTCTTCATGTTGGCAATCAGTCTATCCTCACTTGTTACAAATAGGTCATCCACATACAATAGTAGTATAACTGGATTTCCTTCCTCAACTTTGTAGTAAAGGTTGGAATCCGATTTACTCTTGGTAAATCCCAAACTAGATAGGAAGCCATCTATCCTGCCATACCAGGTTTTGGGTGCCTGTTTCAAAACATACAGGGCTTTCTTCATTTTGCACACATGTGACTCTCGGTCATGTATCTCAAACCCGAGTGGCTACTCCACATACACTTCCTCTTCAACTACACCATTCAAGAAAGCTATCTTGACATCCATCTGGTGTACCTTCCATTTCATCACTGCAGCCAGAGCAAGTACTGATCTAATGCAAGTGTATCTAGCCATAGGAGCAAAGGTCTCTTCATAATCAATCCCTTCTTTCTGGGAGGAGCCACGAGCTACAAACCTTGCCTTATATTTTTATATGATGCCATCTGCAGCATGCTTGATCCTATAGATCCACCTGGAAGTCACCACAGACCTCCCATCTGGTCTTGGGACCACATCCCAAACATCATTATTCATGATCAACTGGTATTCCTTGATCATGGCATTCTTCCATTACTGCATCCCAAATCCTGGGAACTTCATATTCTTCAATATCTTCAATAGATAATTTTCTTTGAATTTCGTTTGCTGGAATAAATGTTGTAGTCCTTCTTTTGTAGGTGATTGTACACGATCATTCTTACAGGTCAAATTCAATTGCATGATTAGAAACTTCTCATAGTTTATAGAACAAAGTCTTATACATAAAGATATATGTCATACAGTCATGCAATTATCTTAGCCAATGCTTTAATACAACATTTATCCATATCCCATAACTTTCTAGATGCCTTCCAATCTCTACCAAAACATTGTTAAGATTGTGCACAAATTCCAACATGTCAGCAAAGAGGTTTCATTCTAGATAAGTAGCAATGGAATGTTGTACAATTCCATAGGCCACTTACCCATCACATGCATATTAGTAGTATACTGTTCATCAATGCAATTATTCTAATATGCATAATACACACCCTAAGTCTAGGAACATAAGCATATACATCATTGAACAATATTATTTAAACAAACAAATATGCAAAAAATGACAATTCAAATACTTATCTTTGTTTGGCTTTTAGGGTCGACTCCCTCTCAATATTTGCTTCCTTGCAGGGACTACTGGAGTGCACTCCCTCTTGATCTTTGCTTCATGGATTACCTACCCTTGAACTTATATCCATCCTTGATCACTTATGCATACTTACTAGTATCATCATTGTGTTATCCTCGAGATCTCATACATAATCATACATTCATTAGTACAATATCAATACTATCAAAAGACAATAATCTTAAACATGTATAGTCATGATCATTTCAAAAACACATAATCAGCATTAGCATTCAAAGTTTCAGGGAAGACTTCTCTTACTCATGCATATTCATATTTGACCATAGAACTCTTCTGGTTAGTCATATCATCAATCAAGGTAAGAGACATAATATGCATAAACCGTAGATTACTTAAATTTCTAACTTCATAAATAATCATTATCAATCATGCCATGTATACTTATATAAGAGATCCTAACACAAGGTAGGATTCTAACTTGATATAGGAAAAACATACCTAGATTAGCATGCTAGCTAGTTATGTCTAACATACCCGCATAATGTCTTCTTGTTCTCTTCAATGACTTGTGCTACTAGACTGCATATCTCATAGGTTAACCATTATAGAACCAAGTTATACATACCTCGTAAGTAGATCTTCTATGTGATCCATGACAATGGATGAATCTTTGTCTTCATTTCACCATGGTCATATGTTCTTGAACTAGAACATGATTTGTCTTTCTTGATGTACCTTTCATGTTAGAAGACAACATCAACCTCATACAACACCACAATGCATTACTACAATCATAAGTGTCAAAACCCTAATCAATGAATATCTGCATTCATAATTTTATTAAGGTGATACGACAAGTCTAAAGTTAATCAAGATTGTACTAACCTTAATGAATACAAACATAGCATAAACTTAATCATGAACAGATCTCGAACATACTTGGATAAGTCATACCCGTCGAGATTGCTTGTAATCTTCTTATGTAAGGCCTTAGCCTATCTCCCTCTGAAACTGGAACATCTTCACTTATGCAGGTGACCAATCCATTCTCTTCTAGGATTAACCCAATCCACTTGATTTGCAGAAACTAGATCTGGTGCTCGATTAGGGTTTGTTAGGAAACCCTAAAAATTCAAACTTTGAATTTAAAACTTCTGAAAGGATAGAAAGATGCGCCTTGATGAGTGGATCAAGCTAGTATACTTAGAATTTGAAAACTGCAAAGTTTCACCCCTCAAAATTGCCTTTTAGATTTCTGGATTCACTAGGGAGGACCCTGAATTAGGGTTTGAGTTTCCCGGAGCTTAACCCAACCAAATAGTTTGATCCAAAGCTCTAAACTTCGATTTTTCCAAGCAGCTTCTAGCTATGGTCACAGATTTCAAAAATTCCCATTTTTGCAGAAGCCCTAATTTTTCACTTTTCCGATCAAAGTCTCGAACTAGGGTTTGATCAAGCCTCGCCTTCTACCCAACCAAAAAATTTGATCTTGGTCTCTAAATTTTGATTTTGATGAGGATTATTCAGCCATGGTCTCCGATAAAAAAATTACAACATTCTCCGAAACCCTAAATTCTCAGAGCCATGAATGAAGGTGCTCAAAATCCAATTTTGTTTTAACAAAAATATGCACTTGATTGTTTCTAGTGTAACTCAGAAATTATGAATCCAGAGGGTCTGAAACTGCGAACTATGGTATCCTGACTTGTCATCTTTCCAACCCCATAGTTTTGACCTAAATTGGATTCTCTGAGAGAGAGTTATTCCAAGTGTTGCAACGTGACCTATTTATGGGATAAAACAAGAGTGAGAACTTGTACGGAGTGCCACATGTCACTGGTTCACTTTTGGCCATTGAACCTTCGGCCTGTGAAAGTACAATCGGTTCCCTACCTGTCACTTTTTATGAAATTTCATTTGGAGCTTCCTACCCCAAGTTGTGACCTTTTATCCCAGGTCACCTTTTTATGACTCAGATTTGGAAGAGGTAGAAACCCTAGATTGTACAGATCATAAAACACAAAGTAAAACAAATTAGAAGTTGTGCTTCAGACACAAGGTACATTGGGATCTTATATTCGACCTGTAAAATTTTCAGATCCGGAAACGTCACCAAAATGGAGTTATAGTGAAAGTTCTACGATGACAAGGTTTTTCTACATCAAGCCTTACCTTCGCAAGTGCAACAAGTGTCATAAATGCCATACCATGCCTTCTTTCAGACTAGCTCTGATACCATGTTAGTTTTTCAGAATTTACTTCAATATGATCTAGGATCTTAACTAAGAGAACAACATGTACATCATATCTACAGCATATCAATCATGGACATAATAATGCAAGCACACAAGAGACAATAGACACACATAGTTTCACTGGGGAAAACCATAAAGGTGAAAAACCCCACAACTTCCTCACAGATAGATAGAGCAATGATACAACCCAAGCATAATAGATAGTCTTCTCCTAGCAGTAGCTTCTCCTCCTCCACAAGTGTGCCACTCTCTAATGAGAGTATGAGTGAGAAAGTGAATGATAAAATACAGTGCCTCCCGCACTCTATTTATACTTGACTTTACTTGCCTAACATCCTTTAATAGGTCGGCCTCAACTTAACCACTTAACATAATGCTGACAGGGCCAACCCCCACTAGGGTGGTCTAATAAGTCTTTTACCCACTTGACTTATACAAGGCCAACCCCATCAAGGTGGTCTAATAACCCATCAAGTATAAGTTACGACACTTACAATGTAAATGACGACACTTCCGTATAAAGGAATAATAACATCTCTATGGGAATACAAACACTTCCATATAGAGGAATAATAACATCTCTATAGGGATACAATATACATATATGAAATACATTCCAAAGTTACATATACATCAACAATTATTTTTGATCAAGACTCAGAGTTTACTGGAAATTTCTGGATAGCATTGTTTAAAGGTTTAAATACTAAATTAAATTTCAGTATTGTTTTCCATCCACAAAATGATGGATAGACTGAACGAATTAATTAGATTTTAGAAGACATGTTACGAATGTATGTTAAAGATCAACCAACTAAGTGGGAAGACTATTTGCATTTAGATGAATTTTCATACAATAATCATTATGAGGCATCTACTAAACTTAGTCCATTTGAGATTTTATATGGAAGAAAATTGTGTACTCCTATTTCTTGGGATAACCCAAATGACAGATTAATGTTAGGATTGGATTTGTTAAAAGAGATGGAGCTAACCGTGAAACAAGTACAAGGAAACTTAAAAGTTGTACAAGATAGGAAAAAAGGTTATGCATATCTAAAATGCACTGAAAGAGAATTTCAGGTTGGAGATCATGTCTTTGTAAAGGTAAAACCCACGAAAAGTTCTTTTAATCTTGGCAGTTGTGTTAAACTAGCACCAAGGTACTATGGACCATTTGAATTCCTATCAAGGATTGGACCTGTTGCATATCAGTTGGATTTTCCATCTAATTTAAGAATCCACAATGTTTTTCACATTTCTGTTTTAAAGAAGTATGTGCACGATGCTAGTTATGTGCTGGATTGGAATGACATACAGGTGGAACCTGAAGGATATTTTTAGGTGGAACCAGACTGTATTCTCGACGAGAGGGAAATTATGCTCTGGAATCATACCATAGGGCAGGTAAACATGCAATGGAATCACCTTAGCCCGGATGAAGCTACCTAGGAAAAAAAAAGTAACATTTGGGCAGCATATCTGGATCTATTCCAAGAAGGCTCTTACCTTAAGTGGGGGTGTTTGTAACATACCCTTTTATTGAAAACATTTTATGTTTGAAGAAGACATTATCTTAAATTTTATTGTAAAGTTTTATATTTGGACAAGTGTCCAAGGATGACCGTAATTGCACAATATTATTATTTAAATAAATAAAATAGGAGACCCTCACCCAAGGAGAACTGTTGAAAGAGTGTTTACTGACCCACTAGGTGGAATGGAATCTGGAGTAGAAGGAAATAGACAAGTGGCAGCATCATGAGGCAAGTAACTAGTTGTTGGTATGGGACAACTCCCTTGAATTGTGCTGATAGCACCCTAAAAGATGAGACTGGAGGTTGAGGCTCATTTATTGAAAACTAGCCACTAAAGACCTAGGAAATCCTTTTAAGAGCCATCAAATTTGGACTTACGTTCAACACTTTCCCTGATGAGGAAACTTACCTTGTGGTTCTGTTGTATGCACACAAGAGATTCGATGAGGGGAAGTCTAGGTTTTTTATCATGGTTTAAGTCTGCTTTGTTTACTACTGAGTGCAGAATTTTACTATTGAGTGCAAAGATTGAGGTTTTTTTAGCAAGTCCTTTTAAGAGCCATCGAATTTGGACTAACATTCAACACTTTTCCTTACGAGGAAAATTACCTTGTGGTTTTGCTGTATGCACACAAGAGATTCGATGATGGGAAGTCTAGGTTTTTGATCATGGTGTAAGTCTGCTCTGTTTACTACTAAGTGCAGAATTTTACTGCTGAGTGCAAAGATTGAGGTTTTTTTAGCAAGTCTCTATTGATTGTTGGTTATACAAATTGAGTGCTTTGCTTCTACATAGATTCTTCTACCTAGTGGTTCAATAAACAGGCTCGGGGGTCCAAAGGAGGCAAGTAGTTTGGATGCTTCCTCTGGAGGAGGTTGGGAGAAATAAGCCTCCTTGGGTGTTTGTCCACCCTATCTAATGTTACAAGTTCTTCTTGATATTTCATCTCTAAGTAGTTAAATTTACTTTCTGTAATTGTGATTTAGTACTCTTTAGCTGACTAATGATAATACAAAAGTATGAGTGTCATTTTCTGATCTGTTTAGGATTTTGTAGACTGATAAATATATTTATGAATTGATAGAATAAATGCCCTCTCTGTATTTTTCCCCATACTGTTTTCTGTATCGTACTCTAGTACAAAGAAGGAAGATTAAAATAGATAAATGATAGATAGTGAACATATTGAATGAGTAACCTAACTCTATTATGTTTCCCCTAATATTTCTTATCTATTATATTTATTATAATTTCTTAGCTACTGGGTAATTGTCATAACTTAGGTTTCCTGTCATAGCTAAACATAGAAATAATGTTTTTATACAGACTTTAGAGCATCTATACTTTTATATTAAAAGAATTAATAGAAAAGTTAAACAGTTCTAGGTTTCTGCAAAAACCTAAACTATATCTCTTACAACGAATGCTAAATACACTGTATCTCAATATCTTTTCTTTAATGAATTTCTTTTCTTTCATCGATATGTTTGAAAACTAAATAGCTATAAAACAATTATAACAATATCCTTTTATATAGACATTTTACATCTTCACCCTTGCACTATCAGAAGATAAATAGGGTTACTTTTTATTACACAACTAATTCTTTTAACAAAGTAATCAGATCTAGTAATACTCATATTATTAGACCCTTTAAAAAACAGAATAAATCTGTATTGGATGAATGCTCCATTATTGACAGAACCCTAGCTTCTATACTTCAACACTTAGTATTCATTTCAACATTTACCAAATCAAATAAATTATCAAAGACAGAGTTCATAGAAGACTTTCGCAAACATAACAAACATGGGTTCGAAGCCCTTAAAAGAGAACCAAATAACTTTAAGCATCTTGACAAATTCATAGCCAGTTTGACGGTCAAACACTTAACATATGAAACACCACCTTTCGTCTTAAGGTCACAAGCAAGATTCAATACACTCACTCAACACTAAGATAGGTTTAGTCACGATTTCATTAGAAGTCAAAAACTTGAACTAAGGAACAAGTTCACAGTTGAAGGAACAAAATGAGGTATTAACTTTTGGGTTTCATCCTTTTTAACAGAACACCATTTTTTTTTAAACAAAAACATTCAAGTTAAATTAACACAGGTTTCGGAGCACTGCTCCCAGTTCCAATGCATACAAATAGTATTAAGCTAAATGGACAATAATATTTCATTAGGAAGAATAGCCGAGGGTTAAACCCTCTCGGAAGAATTACCTTCTTACAAGTATTCACATAGAAAAACAATGCTGATAGAAACACCATTTGATAGGGTTCGAAACCCAAATATTTAAACAAAAACAATAGTGGATATCACAATAGAAGAATTTAAAATCCCATCAATATTATTCATCTACACAAACAAAACCAAGTTTGAAACTACAGACTGAGAGACCAAGCCATTTGGCTTTTCAACACTTTAAACTTTCAACATCATCATCACTTGTCGAACCAAGGGTTCGAGGTTGCAAATAGTTCCATGCATTGAAATGAAGTAAACATTAGGGTTCGAGGTTTCAAAATGAAGCATCAGGCCTTGGCTCTTAGCCATTAACCAAATACAACAAACATTGACATCAAATAACACTGAGCATTGATTTCAGGCACAATTTATTTTACACAATATAAAAACCATAGGCCGAACCCTTCTCATTATCCAGTAGTCGAGGGTTAAAACCCTGGAAAACATGTAATACATTTCGACATACAGTAAAACTGTAGAATGCATCATAAGGGTAGGTCGAGGATTCAATTATACCTACACATGCTTCACAGCATGTAAGCTTTACAACAACAAGAACACCTTTTGAAAATCGAAAGCTCTGGCCAAACCAAACACTGTTAACAGTTGCTAGGAGATACCACAGGAGAAACCACTGAGAATTACCGATTCAAGCAGTAGTTTCCCACTTAGCTTGAGCGTAGAACCCTGTAGGTGAAAGCACCTGCCAATAACACATAGGGTGGTTAAACTTAAGTTCCAAGCTTAAAACATTATAGACGATTGCATCAACATGAATTTTCAGAAGAGACATTACCTTTACATTAAACTGAAGGTCGAAAATAATAGCTCCTGCAACTGGCTTTGAATTCAGAAGAACTGACATTTCGCTTGGTAAAAGCCTCTATTACATCCACAGTAATGGCTCAGATCGTAAACTCTGAAAAACTATCAATCCTCCATTACAGGTCGTGGTATCGAACCTAAGGAAGGAGCCCTCATGAACCAGTTTCAAAACCCTACAAAAACGCAAGCCTGTCAGCCACACTACACCCACCACTTGCAAAATGAATGCCAAGTTCACCACTCCATCGAGCTAAGCCAAAGTGCAGTTAGGGTTACACTCCTACCGAGAAAGACCACTTGATTACAGTCATGTTGAATGCCAACAAGAAATCCACTAGTACCACCTTTATTGCACTTTAATTGATCCTATCTACCAGCAGTACGATGACTTACCAGCAAACCTTGCAATAGGATCATCTTCGTATTAATCATCCACTATGCAATATAGCTTGGGTTGTAATTTATCAATCCCATCCTATCATTGCCAAAACTTCAGACCAATCCACGATGATCCTGTCTAAGGTTCAATTAGCGCCAAGGGAACCTACAACCATAGACATTATGGTTATGTATGTATCATTAATACCTCCAACTTATAATATAGTCGTGAACCTTGCATTTATACTATACTTAGATTATTATATCAAACCCTCACATAATGTATAAAGACCCTATCAATAATATGGTTTAGTAGGATGATAAACATGTTCCAAACTCTAAAGTATTAAATGGTACAAACCATGGAGATAACAAATATAGTAACTATTTTTATATTGTAGTGACTATTGTCCATACCCTTGCATTTAGGACAATACCTAGGTTAGTGTATAAAGATCATATAAGTAAAACTAATAACCATGGTTATAATGTGACAAGAATGGATATTATCTATAGTATCAACTTTAGGAGAACCATGAATATTAATAGTATTAATGTAAGATATTAATACTAGTTAGCCATAGTATGATTCTTAGAACACTTAAAGTGCTTATTACACATCAAAACGAGGTTCAATTACAAAATGTATAGGAACAAAAGTTAAACAAGGATCTACTTTAAGGATTATTCAACTTAGGATATGATCCTATAAATATTCAAAATATTGAATATAAATCCTTAAACAAACAACCAAAACAAATCTTATCCTAATTTATATTGCAAGCTATTCTATTTTCTCTTTTAAAAGCTTGAAAGCTATTTGACAATAATGTAGATCTCTGTACCTTCACTTTCAAAATTATTATTACTCTCTTACCTATAATCTGTGAAAAGGAAGGTTCAAATGCTTTAGCATAAATGCTAAGTAAGCGTTGAGGTACCCATAGGACCCCTTCATCATCAACAAACAAAAGAACACAGTTAGCACATATAAACAATAACTATACCAAAGGGAACCTAAGTTAAAGCATTGACATCGTCACAAAACAATACAATTGCATAATCATTACAAACATTTATTTCAACATGTCGACATAGAAGAATTTAATATGGTTCCACACAACAAAGTACAGTATTTAATGCTACATTGAAAAATTTCAAATTTTGTGAAAATTTCGAGATGTTACATGTACAGTATCACAGCGCGAGTTCAAACTATAGGCCTGAAATAGGCTCACACGCGCAAAACGGAAAATGAAAACAAAAAACTTAGTTACTGACTCTTATTTAATTTTATTTTTGTACATAATAGTTTGACGTTTAATTTGTAGGTATGGATATGCCGGAAGAATCAGCAGAGGACAAATCTCCTCATCATAATGAACATAATGACAATGCACATAATAATGATAATGAAAGAATTTACGTAGAGTTAAATAATCAATCTTCTGAACTACTACGTACAGTAAAAGATTTAAAATTTGAAATAAGAACTGTTAAAGAAGAAAATGAACGAATTTTGATGGTGCAAGAAGAGTTAAATTAGATTTTAATGGAAAACTACCAAAATGAGGAAAGAGGAAGGAAATCAGAAGTAAATTCTGATTCTGGTACAATGTTCCACAAACATAAGAACACGAAATCAAAGAATGGTAAAAGTAATAGTTACTCTTCATCTGAATCTGATCAAAGTAACTGTAACTTTGATCAGGACAGTAGTGACAGTGATTATTGTTCTAAGAAGAGGAAACATAAGCATCATGAACAAATTGCTGGGAAATTTAAAAAGATAAAGCCACCAACTTTTAATGGCGAAAATGAAAAGGGAGAGGTAGTTGAAGCATGGCTGTTCGGAACGAAGAAGTACTTTTAGATTTATAACTAATCATCTCAATTAAAAGCTAAGATGGCCATATACAATTTGACTGGAAGGGCGGATATTTGGTGGAAAGATGTCAAAAGAGTTAAAAATAGTAAGGATAAAGACATAAAATAGAGAACATTTAAGAACATGTTTAAGAATTTTTTTTTATCCGAACAGTACTACGAAGATAAGTCAAAATAATTTTATGATTTAAAGATGGGTTCAATGACCATGAAGGAGTTATGCAGCAAGTTTCTTAGCTTGTTAAGATATGTACCTTACCTAGCTGAAGAAAAACCTAAGATACAAAGGTTTCTGAGTTCTTTACCTTTCCACATAAAGAACATAATTGAGTACGATAACCCTTCAAATCTTGAAGAAGCTATGAGGAAGGCTAAATTATAGTTTGAACATAACAAGAGAAGAGAAGGCGTATCGAGTTGGAGAAGTAATAAGTCTAACAATTTTGAGCATAAAAAGAAAAAATTTAATCAGAATTCTGGAAGTTTTAAGAAAAAATTTAATAACAGAAATTTTCCAAGTAATAATAATTACAAGGGTAATGTGCCACAGAATTTTACTGCTGCAAGGAATGTGCCTAATAATAATAACAACACGAGAAATGCTGAGCAGAGGGCACCTATAAAGTGTTATGATTGTGGTGGACCCCATACTAGAGCTCAATGCCCATGCAACAGAGAGATAGTCAGCAAGATTCACACCATACAAGCAGAACCTATAGTTGGTGATGTAGCAAGAGAAATGCCCAGGATAAATGCAGCGCTGGAAAATCATTAGGCATACCATCAAATGTCTATGGTCTAAATCGAAGGTATGATACAAACAAATCTATTTCCATTCTAATAGATCCAGGTGCAAGTTTGAGTTACATTTCACCTGATTTAGTAAAAAGTTGCAAGTTAAAGGTAGAAAAATTTGATAATTCATGGTTAGTGCAGCTAGCAACAGGCACTAAAAGAAAGGTTACTGAATTTGTCAAAAGTTGTGATGTACTTATGAGTCAGCTGAAAACGCAAGTCAATTTGAATGTTTTACCATTAGGGTCATATGACTTGTTGATTGGCATGGACTAGCTTGAACAGCATAGAGTAGTACTTAACTATTATGAAAAGTCTTTTACTTGTTTAAATAATGAAGGTATTACTTAAACGGTAAAAGGAATTCCTAGGAAAACATCTGTAAGACAAATTTTTGCTTTACAAGTAAAGAGGTCTGCAAGAAAAGGCTGGAAAATGTTTGTTGTGAATGTTATTAATGAAAAATGTTCACCTAAAGAAGATAAGATAAAACTAGAAGATATACCCATCCTTAGGGACATTTCTGATGTATTCCCAGAAGAAACTCTAGGACTACCTCTGAAAAGGGAACTTGATTTCACCATTGAGTTAGTACTAGGTGCGGTACCAAACATAAAGGCTCGGACCTACAGAATGAATATTCTGGAGTTAAATGACCTAAAATCTCACCTAAAGGAATTAATAGATAAAAACTACGTAAGGGCAAATCTGTCTCCTGTTAGTTTTTCAGAATTTACTTCAATCTGATCTAGTATCTTAACCAAGAGAGCAATAGGTATAGCATATCTACAGCATATCAATCATCGACACAATAATGCAAGCACACAAGAGACACAGAGTTTACTTGGGGAAAACCATAAAGGTGAAAAACCCCAATAACTTACTCAGAGATAGATAGAGCAATGATACAACCAATGCATAAGAGATAGACATCTCCTAGCAGCAGCTTCTCCTCCTCCACAAGTGTGCCACTCTCCAAATCTTGTGTGTGAGAATAGAATGATCAAATAGAGTGCGGGACTTGACTTGACTTTCCTAATAACCTTTAATAGGTTGGGCTTAACTTAACCACATAACATAATGCTGACTGGGCCGACACCCAATAGGGTGGTCTAATAACCCTTTGACCCACATGGCCGACCCCCAATAGGGTGGTCTAATAACCCTTCGACCCACATGAATTATATGACCGACCCCAACAAGGTGGTATAATAAACCATCAAGTATAAGTTACGACACTTATAATATAAATGACAACACTTCCATATAGAGGAATAATAACATCTCTATAGGAATACAAACGCTTCCATATAGAGGAATAATACCATCTCTATAGGAGTACAATATACATATATGAAATACATTCCGAAGTTACATATACATCAACACTCCCTCTTAACTAGGAAGGTATTTCTCGACACAGGTCTGCTAACACAAGTCTTATTCTATGGATCATCATCAATGAATCATCGTCATCATCCCTGCTGCTGCTATCTCAATCAATCTCTGAATCTACTCGTCATAGGAAGTTCTATAGAGCTAGTCCTTTTTCATGCTGGATGTAGGCCCACCACCTGCAGGTCTTCATCATCACTGGCCATATTGTGGAATCCTCAGGATTGATTACATGAATCAACAAAACCTCGAAAGAGCATCCCAATACTGATTACGAGCATACTTCTCAACCTATCGGATCCCCCAGGATATTTTACATGTAACTACACAACCTGTCCATGACCACGGAGTATCATCCTGATACTCATAATCATACTAATCATCATCCACGAAGCACAGTCCAGATGCACACAACACAACACTTACACTCATTGGCATGGAAGGACTTTCCTCTGACCATCCGAGAAAGACTCAGTACTCACATCAACGCACATGGGAGAAAACATCTGCCACCATGTCGGAAAGGCTCTGCACTTACATCAACGCACATGGGAGAACACATCTACCACCATGTCGGAAAGGATCTGCACTTACATCAACGCACATGGGAGAACACATCTGCCACCATGTCGAAAAGGATCTACACTTACATCAATGCACATGGGAGAACACATCTGCCACAATGTTGGAAAGGCACTACACTTACATCAATGGACATGGGAGAACACATCTACCACCATGTCGGAAAGGCACTGCACTTACATCAACGCACATGGGAGAACACATCTACCACCATGTCGGAAAGGCTCTGCACTTATATCAATGCACATGGGAGAACACATCTACCACCATGTCAGAAAGGCACTGTGCATTTGTGTCTTTGGAACTCATCACACATAATCCAACTAATTATGTAATGTATCCACCTAATACATATGATCATCCTGATCATCATCATAGCATCATCCTGATGCATATCATCTAGAGTATCGTCCTGATACTCATCACTGCATCGTCCTAATGCATATCTGGAGCAACATCCTGACGCTCGTCATCCATGATCATCCTGATCATACAATGCATCCACCTGATGCATACATAGTATCCACCTGATACATATCATCATACATGATCTACCTGATCATACAATGTATCCACCTGATCATACCTGATACATATCAACATACATGATCTACCTGATCATACAATGTATCCATCTGATACATATACATATACATGATCCAACTGAACATATCCGGCATCCAACATGATGCATATACAGAGCAGTAACTGGAGCATCATCTTGATGCTCATAACACAGTGCTTACATCCACATCCATGGGAGGGATCCTCCTACCACCATGCTTGGAATGGCTCCTGCAAATGTGTATCATCACTTCTTCCTTGAATTATCTTCAATCTGAAGAACACCAAGTCTCTCTCTGAAGTATTCAAACTTCACTCTGGCTAGTGGTTTAGTTAACACATCTGCAACCTGCTCATCCGTCACAACATACAGGAGCTTCACTGCTCCTCTCTACACCATATCCCTGATATAGTGATATTTGATCTCAATGTGCTTTGACTTGTCGTGGAACATGAGGTTCTCATACAGCTTGACACAACTCTGGTTGTCACAAAAGATACTAGTAGCATCCAATGGGAGATCAAATAACTTAGACAGTAGCTTCCGGAGCCATACTACCTCACAACTAGTCGAACAAGCTACAACATACTCTGCCTCGGTTGTACTTAGTGCTACGTAGGACTGCTTCCTACTAAACCAAGAGATCACACCTGATCCCATACTGAAGTAGCACCCAGAAGTGCTCTTCCTATCTGCAGCAGTGCCTTCCCAATCTGAATCAACATAACCCTACAGGTTAAGCTTTTGATTCGCATCATACTTGAGCCCATAATCAACTGTACCCTTCAGGTACCTCAAAAAATTCTTTACAGCAACTAGGTGAACACCTCTGGGATCCATCAGGAACTGGCTCAATGTGTTCACCACAAAGAAAATATATGGTCTCGTGTTCGTCAGGTATACCAAGGACCCAATCATCTGATGATACACAGTGACATCATCTGGATCAGATGAAGCATCACACAGAAGCTTTAGGTTCGATGCCATAGGTGTGGCCATGTCCTTGCAGTCCATTATCCCGAACCTCTTCAGGATCTCTACTACAAACTTCCCTTGTCCAAGGAAGATTCCATCTGCACTCTGCCACACCTCCATACCTAGATAGTAGTGCATCATCCACAAGTTCTTCATCTCGAATTCAATAGAAATCTTTCGTTGTGTGTCGGCAATCAATCTATCCTCACCTGTAACAAACAGGTTATCCACATACAACAGTAGTATCACTGGATTGCCTTCCTCAACCTTGTAGTAAAGGTTGGAATCTGCTTTACTCTTGGTAAAGCCCAAACTTGATAGAAAGCCATCTATCCGGCCATACCAAGTCCTGGGTGCCTGTTTCAAACCATACAAGGCTTTCTTTAGTTTGCACACATGTGACTCTCTGTCATATGTCTCAAAACCGAGTGGCTACTCCACATACCCTTCCTTTTCGACTACACCATTCAAGAAAGCTGTCTTGACATCCATCTAGTGTATCTTTCATTTCATCATTGTAGCCAGAGCAAGTACTGATCTGATGGAAGGGTTCCTGGCTATAGGTGCAAAAGTCTCTTCATAGTTAATCCCTCCTTCTAGGAGAAGCCACGAGCTACAAACCTCGCTTTGTATTTCTCCATGCTACCATCTGCAGCATGCTTGATCTTATAGATCCATTTGGAAGTCACAGCAGACTTCCCTTCATTTTTTGGGATTGCATCCCAAACATCATTCTTCATGATCGACTGATCATGGCATTCTTTCATTACTTCATCCTAGATCCTAGGAACTTGAATATCTTCAATAGATATCTTTGTTGCTGGAACAAATGTCATAGTCCTTCTTTTGTAGGTAAAGGTATACGATCTTTTCTACAAAACAAGTTGATTTGCATGATTAGAAACATCTCACAGTTTTCAAAACAAATTCTTACACATAAGCAAATATGTCATATAGTCATGCAATTATTTTAGCCAATGCTTCAATACAACATTCATCCATATCCTATAACTTTCTAGATGCCTTCCAATCTCTACTAGAACATTGTTAAGAGTTTTCACTACTCCCAACATGTCAGCAAAGAGTTTTCATTCTAGATAAGTAGCAATGGAATGTTGTACAGTGCCATAGGTCACTTATCCATCACATGCATATTAGTAGTATAATGTTCATTAATGCAATTATTCTATATGCATAATACACAACCTAAGTCTAGGAACATAAGCATATACATATTTGAACAACATTATTTAAACAAACAAATATGTAATAAATGACAATTCAAATACTTATCTTTGTTTGGTTGTTGGGTTGACTCCCTCTCAGTCTTTGCTTCCTTTTTGCAACTCCATTCTGATGTGGATTGTGAGAAGTGGTCAAATCCCTCTGAATGTCTGCATCCTTGCATAAACTACTGGAGTGTGCTCCCTCTTGATCTTTGCTTCCTAAATTACCTGTCCTTGAACTTATATCCATCCTCGATCACTATCCATGCTTACTAGTATCATCATTGTGTTACCCTTGAGATAATCATACATTCATTAGTATAATCTCAATACTATCAAAATACAATAATCTTAAACATGTATAGTCATGATCATTTCAAACATAGATAATAAGCCTTAGCATTCAATGTTTTAGGGAAGACTTCTCTTACTTATGCATATTCATATTTGACCATAGAACTCTTCTGGTTAGTCATATCATTAATCAAGGTAAGAAACATAATATGCCTAAACCCATGGTTACTCAAACCTATACTTTCATGACTCTTCTGGTTAGTCATATCATCAATTAAGGTAAGGAATATAATATGCATACACCCATGTTTATTTAAACCTATGAATAATCATTATCAATCATGCCATGTATACTTATATAAGAGACCCTATCACAAGGTAAGATTCTAACTTGATATAGGAAAAGCATACCTTTAGTATGTTAGCTAGTTATGTCTAACATACCTACATGATGTCTTCTTGCTCTCTTCAATGACTTGTTCTAGTAACCTGCTAACATACTAAAGGTATACCATTATAGAACCAAGTTATACATACCTCGTAAATAGATATTCTATGTGATCCATGACAATGGATGAATCTTTGTCTTCATGTCACCATGATCATATGTTCTTGAACTAGAACATGATTTGTCTTTCTTGGTGTACCTTTCATGTTAGCGGACAACATAAACCTCATACAGCACCATAATGCATTACTACAATCATAAGTGTCAACAACCTAATCAATGAATATCTTCTATCATGCATTCATAATTTTATTAAGGTGATATGACAAGTCTAAATTTAATCAAGATTGTACTAACCGTAATAATATGAAGACACACATACCATAAACTTAATCATGAACAAATCTCAAAACATAACTGGATAAGTCATACCTATCGATATTGCTTTTAATCTTCTTATGTAAGGCCTTAGCCTCATCTCCCTCTGAAACAGGAACTTCTTCACTTATGCAGGTGACCAATCCATTTTCTTTTAGGATTAACCCAATCCACTTGATTTGCTGGAACTCGATCTGGAGTTGGATTAGGGTTTGTCACAGAAACCCTAAAAATTCAAACTTTGAATTTAAAACTTTTGAAAGGATAGAAATATGCACCTTGATGAGCTGATCAAGCTAGTATACTCAGAATTTGAAAACTGCAAAGTTTCACCCCTCAAATTTGCCTTTGAAACTTCCGGATTCACTAGACATGACCACGAACTAGGGTTTGATAAAGCCCACCCTTATTCCCAATCAAAAGGTTCGATCCAAAGCTCTAAGATTCTATTTTTCTGAGGAGCTTCCAACCGTGGTCACAGATTTAAAAAATTTCCATTTTTGCAGAACCCCTAATTTACCACTTTTCCAATCAAAGTCTCGAACTAGGGTCTAATCAAGCCCGGCCTTCTGATTGTTTCTGGTGTAACTATGAACTTTTTGATCCACCGGGTCTAAAACCTTTTCCTATGATAGCATGACCTATTATCTTTCCAACCCCATAGGTCTGAGCTCAAATGGACTCTCTGAGAGAGAGTTATGCCAAGTGTCACAATGTGACCTGTTTATGGGATAAAACAGGAGAGCGAACTTGTATGGCGTTCCGTGTGTCACTGGTTTAGTTTCGGCCTCTGAAAAAGTTACCTGGGAAAGTACAGTCCATGTACTACCTGTCACCTTTTACAAAATTTTATTTGGAGCTTCCTAGCCCCAGTTATGACCTTTTTTCCTAGGTCACCTGTTTATGACTCAAATTTGGAAGAGGCAGAAACCCTATATTGTACAGATCATAAAACACAAAGTACAATGAATTAGAAGTTTTCTATTGGACACAAGGTACATGAGGATCTTGGCTTTTCCCCGTACGTTTTTCAGACCTTGAACCTTTGCTGAAATGTATTTATAGTGAAGTTTCTACGATGACTAGTTTTTTCTATATCAATCCCTAGCTTCGCAAGTGCAACAAGTGTCATACATGTCATACCATGCCTTCTTTCAGGCTAGCTCTGATACCATGTTAGTTTTTCAGAATTTACGTCAATATAATCTAGGATCTTAACTGAGAGAACAACATGTACAACATATATACAACATATCAATCATGGACACAATAATGCAAGCACACAAGGGACACATAGTTTACTTGGGGAAAACCATAAAGGTGAAAAACCCCAATAACTTCCTCAGAGATAGATAGAGTAATGATACCACCCAAGCATAAGAGATAGACATCTCCTAGTAGCAGCTTCTCCTCCTCCACAAGTGTGCCACTCTCCAAAGAGTGTGTGTGAGAATAGAATGATCAAATAGAGTGCCTCTCGCACTCTATTTATACTTGACTTGACTTGCCTAATAACCTTTACTATGTCGGCCTTAACTTAACCACATAACATAATGCTGACTAGGCTGACACCCAATAGGGTGGTCTAATAACCCTTTGATCCACATGGCTGACCCCCAATAGGGTGGTATAATAACCCTTCAACCCACATGACTTATACAGGGCCGACCCCAACAAGGTGGTCTAATAACCCATCAAGTATAAGTTACAACACTTAAAATATAAATGATGACACTTCCGTATAGAGGAATAATAACATCTCTATGGGAATACAAACGCTTCCATATAGAGGAATAATACCATCTCTATAGGAGTACAATATACATATATGAAATACATTCCAAAGTTACATATACATCAACATCTCCTTGGGGAGCACCAGTTATCTTTGTTAACAAGAAGGACGGTACCATGCAACTGTGCATAGATTACGATCAACTTAATAAAATGACAATTAAAAATCGATATCCCTTGCCCCGCATTGATGATATATTCGATTAGGTACGCTGAGTGGATATATTCACTAAAATTGATTTAGGGTCTAGATATCATTAAGTTAGAATAAAGGATGAAGACATTTTTAAAACTGCTTTCAGAACTCGTTATGGGCACTACGAGTTCGTAGTTATACCTTTTGGGCTAACTAACGCACCGATAGTGCTCTTGTGCTTAATGAATTATTTTCTGCATAAGTACTTAGATAAATTTGTAATCATTTTCATTGATGATATTCTAATCTATTCAAAAACTAAAGAATATCACGACAAACATTTAAGAATAATTCTGCAAGTGTTAAGAGAACATCAGCTTTATGCTAAGTTCAGTAAATGTGACTTTTATAAAGATTAAGTACAGTACTTAGGTCACATAATCTCTAAACATGAAATTTCTTCCAACCCAGATAAAATAAGAGCAATTAATTAGTGGCCCGTCCCTACAGATGTAATTGATGTATAGTCATTTATGGGAATGAGAGGATACTGCAAAAAGTTTATTGAAGGATTTTCTAAAATTGCGATTCTCATAACTTTTCTTCAGAAGAAAGGGAAGAAATTCATCTGAGATCAGAAATGCGAAGAAAGTTTTAAGAAGTTAAAAGAGTTATTAACAATAGCACCTATATTAAAAATTGTTGATCCTAATAAGGATTTCGTTGTATGCACTGATGCATGTAATGAAGGACTTAGAGGGGTCTTAACTCAAGAAGGTCATGCTATTGCTTTTGAGTCTAGAAAGTTAAAAATCCATGAAAAGAACTATGTAACTTATGATCTAGAGTTGGCAGCTGTGATACATGCATTGAAAATGTGGTGACATCACTTGATTGGAAGAAAGTTTATACTAATGACAGATAATAAGGGCTTAAAATACTTGTTGGATCAAACAAATCTTAACGCAAGGAAAGCTAGGTGGCTAGATTTCCTTAGCGAGTATGATTTTGAAATTCAACACATTAAAGGTAAAGAAAAAAAAGTTGTTGATGGATTGAGCATAAATGCCAAATTAAGTTTTTTGGCAGCAATCAGCATGTTTAAGATAGATCTGGAAAATTAGATCGAAGAAGGAATTAAGCAAGATGAAAATTATCAAAAATTGCATGATAAAGTTGCTGAAAATTTATTTGAAAATTTAATAACAGATTACGACATTAATTAAAAGGGCTTAATAACATATAAACACAGTATTTATATACCTAATGTGTCAATAGTTAAATTGTTGATTTTGGATGAAGCGCATAAAAATCCTTATTCGGGACAAACTGGTTATCAGAAAATGATAACTATGTTAAGGAAGGATTATTTTTGGCCCAACATGAATAATGAAGTGGCTGAGTAGATAGCTAGGTGTTTTGAATGTTAGACCATTAAGGCTGAACATCAACACCTAGCTAGCCTATTGCAGCCATTCCCAATTCTAGAATGGAAATGGGAAATAATAAGTATTGATTTTATTACAGGTTTACTTAAGAATCAGAAAGAGAATGACTCAATAATGGTGGTTGTGGATAAACTTAGTAAATTTGTTCATTTTATTCCTGTTAAGACTACTTTCAAAGCTGCTAACATTGCAGAGGTGTTTATGAAGCAAATATTTCACTTACATTGAATTCCAAAGGTAATTATTTCTGATCGAGACTCCAAGTTTACTGGAAATTTCTGGACAACATTGTTTAAAAGTTTAAATACTAAATTAAATTTCAGTACTACTTTCCATCCACAAACTGACGAACAGACTGAACGGGTTAATCATATTTTAGAAGGCATGTTACGAATGTATGTTAAAGATCAACCAACTATGCGGGAAGACTATTTGCATTTAGCTGAATTTGCATACAATAATCATTATCAGGCATATGCTAGACTTAGTCCATTTGAGATTTTATATGGAATAAAATGTTGTACTCCTATTTCTTGGGATAACGTTGTTGACAGATTTGTTAAAAGAGAATGATCTGAATTTTAGGGGGCATATGGTCTAAATGGAGAGGCCACCCTCTCCCATCCATGGTATTTGGTAGCACATAGTTTTGGCCCATGGTATGGCCTCAAGACACATTGTAATAGTGCTATATAAAGGCCTAGCAAGCCTTCTCATAGTAACAAGTTACTCATTTAGTTTGTCTCCTATTTTATATTGTTCATTGTGAGATTAATTAGATCTGAGTGACTTATTGGTAATTAGTTTCAGAGGTGGGGCTCCTCTTCGAGCCTCACCTCCCATTCACTTCATATGTTTTTGTTCATGCTTATTCTCATGCAAGATTAGTGTTTTTCATGTGAATTTTATGACAAATTTGCATGCTTAATGTCCTCCTCTCTCGGCATTCAAGCCTTCTGGTTCTCAGCTCCCAAGATCCGGATCAGTGGTATCATAGTGGGTACGCTCTCCATTGGGACAATATTTTGAATCATGATGCAGGCTCAACAGAGGTTTTACAACCTCTACAACAACCCATGCTTCTCTACAAACCCTTGGCATCTCTACACTCAACACTCTCACATTCAACAAACATTGAACAGATTTCATGGACTACAAAGGATGTTTTAGAGGCTCTACCATATCTCACCAGAAAAGGTATTTTTGTCAGCTCAAATGGGTATTTCACGAAATTTCATTTTGTTTCATGGTTTGTAAGATATGCTTGTTTGAAGTAGCACATGTTTGTGCATAATGCGGCCAGACGTACAACAACTTTAAACAGGTGCTACAGAGTCTGCATAATGTCTTAAAGGCTCTACCATAGTTCATTGGAAATCTCTTTCTATCATTTAAAATGGGTATTTCACTGAATTTCATTTCATTTTCAGGTTTATGAGATATGCTTGTTTGAAGTAGTACATGCTTGTATACAATGTGGCCAAACGTACAACAACTTTAAACACATCATACAGACTCAAAAAAATGTCTCAAAGGCTCTACCATAGCTCATTGGAAAGCTCTTTCTGTCAGCTAAAATGGGTATTTCATGGTTTTCCATTTGGTTCTTTGGTTTGAAAGATGTCATCGATTGAAGCAACATATGTCTCCAAAATACTGTGTGAATGTCTCTTAAGCTTTAACAAACATTTTCTCAATCTCTACACCACCCCAGAGCAAGTATGTTATATGGATGGAAAGGTCTCTTCGATATCTCAAACGAGTCTTCAACAGAATTCAATTTCACTACATGCATCAGAAGCTATGGATATATTTGCAGCAAGACATCAACTGCACCTAAGATCATGAATTTTCAATTTTTTAAATCTTATTGTACTATGGTTATGGGTCAACCACATAAAATCAATGGTTACGGGTCAACCACACAAAACCCATGGTTCTAAGTCAACCACACAAAATCTCCTCTTCATTGGAATCAAGCTTTCCATTGCCATCATGGTTATGGTTCACCCTTGCAAAACCCACGGTTATGGGTCAACCTCGCAAAACCCACAGTTATGGGTCAACTACACAAAACCCTTCTCTTCATTAATAAATAGCACATTGTAATTATGGGTCTCTTTTTAGCATGAAATGATGGGGACCATCATTTTCTAAGGGGGGAGGAATGATCCAAATTTTAGGGGGCACATGGTCTAAATTCAGATTTATAAGCCACAAAAACATTAAATGCAGAGGCCACCCTCTCCCATCCATGGTATTTGGTAGCACATAGTTTTGTCCCATGGTATGGCCTCAAGACACATTGTAATAATGCTATATAAAGGCCTAGCAAGCCTTCTCATAATAACAAGTTACTCATTTAGTTTCTCTCCTAATTTCTATTGTTCATTGTGAGATTCATTAGATCTGAGTTACTTATTGGTAATTAGTTTCAAAGGTGGGGCTCCTCTTTGAGCCTCACCTCCCATTCACTTCATATGTTTTTGTTCATGCTTATTCTCATGCAAAATTAAAAATTTTCATGTGAATTTTATGACATATTTCCATGCTTAATCTCCTCATCTCTCGGAATTCAAGCCTTCCGGTTCTCAGCTCCCAAGATCCGAATCAGAGATGGAGCTAACCGTGCAATAGGTACAAGGCAACGTAAAACTTGCACAAGATAGGCAAAAAAGTTATGCAGATCTAAAACACACTAAAAGAGAATTTCAAGTTGGAGATCATGTCTTTGTAAAGGTAAAACCCAAGAAAAGTTCTTTTAAGCTTGGGAGTTGTGCTAAACTAGCACCAAGGTACTTTGGACCATTTGAAGTCCTACCAAGGATTGGACCTGTTGCATATCAATTGGATTTTCCATCAAATTTAAGAATCCACAATGTTTTTCACATTTCTGTTTTAAAGAAGTATGTGCACGATGCTACTCATGTGCTGAATTGGAATCACATACGGGTGGAACCCGGAGGATATTTTTAAGTGGAACCAGACTGTATTCTTGACGGGAGGGAAATTATGCTCCGTAATCGTACCATAGGGAAGGTAAAGGTGCAATGGAAACACCTTAGGCCTGATGAAGCTACCTGGAAAGTGGAAATTAACATGCGGGCAACATATCCAGTTCTGTTCCAGGGAGGCTCTGACGAAGAATAAGCAACATCGAGGATGATGTTGAGCTTAAGTGGGGGTGTTTGTAACATACCCTTTTACTGAAAACATTTTATGTTTGAAGAAGACATTATCTTAAATTTTATTGTAAAGTTTTATATTTGGACAAGTGTCCAAGGATGACGGTAATTGCACAATATTATTATTTAAATAAATAAAATAGGAGACACTCACCTAAGGAGAACTATTGAAAGAGTGTTTATTGACCCACTAGGTGGAATGGAATCTGGAGTAGAAGGAAATGGACAAGTGTCAACATCATGAGGCAGGTAACTAGCTATTGGTATGGGACAACTCCCTTGAATTGTGCTCATAGTGCCAAGAAAGATGAGACTGAAGCTTGAGGCTCAATTATTGAAAATTGACCACTAAAGACCTAGGCAATCCTTTTAAGAGCCATCGAATTTGGACTGAGGTTCAACACTTTTCCTGACGAGGGAACCTACCTTGTGGTTCTGCTATATGCACACAACAGATTCGATGAGGGGAAGTCTAGGTTTTTTATCATGGTGTAAGTCTGCCTTGTTTACTGCTAAGTGCAGAATTTTACTGCTGCATGCAAAGATTGAGGTTTTTTTAGCAAGTCTCTATTGATTGCTGGTTATACAAATTGAGTGCCTTGCTTCTACACAGATTCTTCTACCTAGTGGTTCAGTAAATAGGCTCAGGGGTCCAAAGAAGACAAGTAGTTTGGTTGCTTCTTCTGGAGAAGGTTGGGAGGAACAAGCCTCCTTGGGTGTTTGTCCACCCTGTCTACAGTTACAGGTTCTTCTTGATATTTCATCTCTAAGTAGTTAAATTTACTTTCTGTAATTGTGATTTAGTATGCTTTAGCTGACTAACGATATACAGAAGTATGAGTGTGATTTTCTGATCTGTTTAGGATTCTGTATACTGTTGAATATATTTATGAATTGCGAGAATAAATGCCCTCTCTGTATTTTTCCCCATACTGTTTTCTGTATTGTACTCTAATAGCGAGAAGGAATATTAAAATAGATAAATGATAGATAGTGAACATATTGAATGAGAAACCTAACTCTATTATCTTTCCCTTAATATTTCTTATCTATTATATTTATTGTAATTTCTTAGCTACTGGGTAGTTTTCATAACTTAGGTTTCCTGTCATAGCTAAACATAGAAATAATGTTTTTATACAGACTTTAGAACATCTCTACTTTTATAATAAAATAATTAATAGAAAACTCAAACACTTCTAGGTTTCTGTATAAACCTAAACTATATCTCTTACAACAAATGCTAAATACACTGTATCTCATCATCTTTTCTTTAATTCAATTCTTTTCTTTCATTGATATGTTTGAAAAATAAATAGTTGTAAAACAATTATAAAAATATCCTTTTATACAAATATTTTACATCTTCATGCTTGCAGTATCATAAGATAAATAGGGTTACTTTTTATTATACAACTAATTCTTTAACAGAGTAATCAGAATTAGTAATACTCATATTATCAGACCCTTTTAAACACAAACTAAATCTGTATTGGACGAATGTCCCATTATTGACAGAACCTTAGCTTCTCTACTTCAACACTTAGTATTCATTTCAACATTTACCAAATCAAATAAATTATCCAAGACAAAATCCATTCGGCTTTTCAACACTTTAAACTTTCAACGTCATCATCACCTGTCGAACCAAGGGGTCGAGGTTTCAAACAGTTCCATGCATTGAAATGAAGTAAACATTAGGGTTCAAGGTTTCAAAACGAAGCATCAGGCCTTGGCTCTCAGCCATTAACCAAATACAACAAACATTGACATCAAATAACACTGAGCATTGATTTCAGGCACAATTTATTTTACACAATATAAAAACCATAGGCCGAACCCTTTTCATTATCCAAAGATCAATGGTTAAAACCCTGGCAAACAAGTAATACATTTCGACATACAGTAAAACTGTAGAATACATCATAAGGGTAGGTTGAGGATTCAATCCTCCCTACGCATGCTTCACAACATATAAAATTTACAGAAGCGACCACAACTTTTGAAAATTGAAAGCTCTGGCCAAACCAAACATAGCTAACAGTTGCCAGGAGAAACCACAGGAAAAAACACCGAGACTTACCAATTCAAGCAGTAGTTTCCCACTTAGCTTGAGCGTAGAACCCTGTAGGTGAAAGCACCTGCCAATAACACAGAGGGTGGTTAAAATTAATTTCCAAGCTTAAAACATTACAGGCGATTGCATCAACACGAAATTTTTGGAAGAGACAATACCTTTACATTAAACTGAAGGTCGAAAACGATAGCTATTTCAACCGGCTTTGAATCCAGAAACTCTCACATTTCACTTGGTAAATGCATCTATTACATCCATAGTAATGGCTCAGCTCATAAACTCTGAAAAACTATCAATCCTCCATTATAGGTCATGGTATCTAACCTGAGAAAGGAGCCCTCAAGAACAATTTTCGAAACCCTATAGAAACGCAAGCTTGTCGGCCACACTACACCCACTACTTGCAAAATGAATGCCAAGTTCACCACTACGTCGAGGTAAGCCAAAGTGTGGTTAGGGTTACACTCCTACCGAGAAAGACCACGTGATTACACACACGTTGAATGCCAACAAGAAATCCACCAGTACCACCTTTATTGCACTTTAATTGATCTTGTCTACCAGGAGTACGATGACTTACTAGCAAACCTTGCAACAAGATCATCTTCGTGTTAATCATCGACTATGCAATATAGCTCGGGTTGTAATTTACCAATCCATGACGATCTTGTCTAAGGTTCGATTAGTGCCAAGGGAGCCTACAACCATAAACATTATGGTTACGTATGTATCATTAATACCTCCAATTTATAATATAGTCATCAACCTTGCATTTATACTATACTTAGATTATTATATCAAACCCTCACGTAATGTATAAAGACCCTATGAATAATATGGTTTAGTAGGATGATAAACATGTTCCAAAATTTAAAGTATTAAATGGTACAAACCATGGAGATAGCCTATATAGTAACTATTTTTATATTGTAGTGACTATTGTCCATTCCCTTGCATTTAGGACAATACCTAGGTTAGTGTATAAAGATCATACAAGTACAACTAATAACCATGGTTATAATGTGACAAGTGTGGATATTATCTATAGTATCAACTTTGGGAGAAGCATTAATATTAATAGTATAAATGTAAGATATTAATACTAGTTAGCCATAGTATGATTCTTAGAACACTTAAAGTGTTTATCACACATCAAAACGAGGTTCAATTACAAAATATATAGGAACAAAAGTTATACAAGGATCTACTTTAAGGATTATTCAAACTTAGGATATGATCTTATAAATATTCAAAATACTGAATATAAATCCTTAAACAAACAACCAAAACAGATCTTACCCTGATTTACATTGCAAGCTATTTTATTTGCTCGTTTAAAAACTTGAAATCTATTTGACGATAGTGTAGATATCTGTACCTTCACTTTCAAAATTATTATTACTCTCTTACCTGTAATCTGTGAAAAGAAAGGTTCAAATGCTTTAGCATAAATGCTAAGTAAGCCTCGAGGTACCCATAGGACCCCTTCATCATCAACAAACAAAAGAACACAATTAACACATATAAACAATAACTATAGCAAAACGAACCTTTAAAGCATTGACATTGTTGCAAAACAATCCAGTTGCATAATCATTACAAACATTTATTTCAGCATGTCGACATAGAAGCATTTAATATGATTTTGCATAGCAAAGTATAGTATTTAATGCTACATTGAAAAATTTTAAATTTTGTGAAAATTTCGGGATGTTACATCAATACATCAACATTATACACTTGAATTCATACTTCATAATTCATGCATTGCTTCATCATATCACTCTATTTATGCACAATTAACTAAAATTGTGCATCATATGTTGTGCCGATGTTCATATTCTACACATTTATGAACTTACATGATACTCCGCATTATGTGCTATGATGTTGGTTTGACTTTAGCATCTATATCAGGTTACTCTGCGCACCTCTTGCAATATTACATTTCTTCCTAGTTGGTGGAATTGTCTTTATATAATCCACAAAATTCTATGCATCATTTACGATATGGCCTTTATGTTCTTCACACTTTTATTAGATTACCCTCATCATACTACGCATCCTTTACTGTGTTGCAACTTTGTCTTTTTGCATTTCAATCAAATAAACGACTTTACTTCGCACATTACTAGGTGTGCTTCAAGTCTGTATTTGCACATGTGTATTAGATCATCTGTGGATTTTTGCATACTTTCTTGAATATAGTCATTATTTTCTTATGCACTTGGGAATCCTCTGTAGTTCTATAATTATATATTTGCGCAAGTGTCACAAATAAAATACATCATCCTGTGCACCATCATCAATTATGTTCCTATGTTCATGTGCACTAAAATATCTGTTAGATCATTCTATTATGGTTCCACGAGCCCTTGATGCCTCAAGATAAGAAACTTTCCAATCGGTATCTTCCAGTCTTCAGCTTATAATATTACTTCAACTCTCCAACTTGGCTTCTTAGTTATACTTGTCCTGCACGGATGGTATGTCCACAAGTTGATAATAGAGTCCCTTCTTCCTTATGTCACAGTTCCACTTACTTCATGATTCTGCCACTTGTCATGTTCTATGCCATTGAGGTGTCATACCTTGCAAGTCTTGCAAATGCTTGGTCCCTTTCCTAGTGGCATTTGCACCCTTGATCTATCATTGCTTGTGGGACTTGCACACTTGAATTCTCCAACCGCTACTTTCTTTTGGTACTCTTGCATGCTTCAACAAATTTTATACTTCATCTGATTGATGTGTCTTGCACACTTCTGGGACTTGCACAATGGTTCAACCACTTCTTGTTCTCAATCCTCTTGTGCATTCCCAAACCTTGTCCAAAAAACTCTTTTGACTTTGCCTTGGGATAGCATGACCAGGTGGAATTAGGACTTTCACATGTACCATATGTACTTCTTCAAACTGGATATACTTGATGTAGTTCTAGATATACTTCTATAATCTGGATGTAGTTTGTATGTGCTTCTTCAAACAGGATTCCATAAACTTCTTTAAAGTGGATTTCATATATTTCTTCAAACTTGATTCCATATACTTCTTCCAACCAACACAAGGATAATGATTCCTCTTTACAATCAATTGACATCAATGACAACCAAATTTCAAGAAGCCCTTCTTCTTCTTACCTTTGCTAAAAGCGACAGGCCCTATTCATCAATGCCATGCTCTATCTTCTCCTTAGAACCCTCTCAAATATCCCTCTGCAGGAAGTCATCCCATAATGTTTCCCAACAGATAAAGTTATCCCTTTTGATCACACATTTCACTTAATCCTTGTTGAACCCCTTCGAGGATATATACACCAAATAGGAATTAGGAATGATCTCACAAAATATGCTCAACTCATCCTTCACTTGTTTGATCCTAGTGAGATGTGAGGCTACATTCTCATCTTTCTCCATCTCTTTGTGTGAATTTTATCTTTCAAATTGATCTTGTGGTTCTCATTCCTTTTTTCACACATTCTCTTCAAAGCATCCCACATTTCCTTCATTGTATTTTTCTCATCCAAATGTGGGATGAGGTGATCCCTCAATCCATCTAGGAGAATTCAATGAGTTTTCACCCCTTTCACCTCATGAATATCCAAGGGAACAAGATCTACTAATGAAGGAGGTACTAAAGTGGTATTGAAATGTGACGTCCCCAAATAACAATAGGACATTATATTTTATATATATTGTTATCATTGTGAAATTTATTTCAATAAGGGGGTTAGATGAAAAATCTGCCGAAGAAGTCCTAGGAGGACTGTTGTAAGAAACAATTTTTATTTAAATTATTTTTTTTAATAAAAGGATGAGCAGGAACAGCCAAGTTAAATGAGGAGATCATGCATGGAAAAGTGGGGGACAAGTTAGAGTTAACCTCTGGGAAACTAGAACAGGTGTCAGAAGTGTATTTAAGACACTAGACACACCCTGAAAATCAAGGATTTACTTAGCTGCGAAAATTCCATGAGGAATTGGCTGCTAATGGTAAGACCTAGGAAAAAACTATAAAGGAATGGCATATGTGGGAGGAAGGACGCTGCTGAGTATGTCGGAGAGAATTACATTTGCTGTGTGAGCACTCTGTGTTAGGCAAGGGATTCCGAAAAATGTGACTGAGTTTTTGAGGTTAACTGTCCGCACTTTTCATGCATGCATCTGGCTTGGGGGTGATTACGGTCAGACCTGGTGTTTGTACCTAATCTACGGTTGGGTGGAACGTGGTTGTTCCGGCTTCATTCGGGTTATCGGTCCTAGGTTTTTCTGATTTTAGACTTTCAGCACTTTTCATTATTTTATTCTTTCTAGATTATATGAAATTAAGATGTTATGCATAAGGAAAATTTTAGATACATTACTGTCAAAATGTTAGATCTGATAAAGAATAGAAATGGATTACTTCCGTGGGGATTTCCTTTTTATTAATTTAATCTGAGTTATTCATTGGCATAGATTAAGATAGCTTAAGACTGGTAATTTCAATCGGCGTTGTACTCAGACATTAGTGATAAAATGTGATGAATGTTATTCAGAAAATTGCCCCTCAAAGGTTGAATTATAGAAGTATTGATTTGTATTATTAGAATTCGATCTATTATTTGTATTATTTCTTCTGCAATAGCAATCGTTGAGAGCTGGGTTAGTGTTCAACGTTGAAGGGTAGAGAAACCCTAAAATCGACTTCCCTTACTTATATAATAGCGGTTGTGGTAACCTTTTATTACCTCTGCAATGACAAATGAGGACCTCTGTATGGTTGAATAGGATCCAAATAATATTTCAGATCTGGAATATCTAGTTAGTATAGCTCCTGCGTTATCGTTGTTAATTGCCATATGGTTAGTTACAACCAAGTTCAATAAATGGACCGTGTGGAGATCGATACTATATTCCTCTGTCATTAAAAATAAAATTCTATTTCTAGCTCGAAGCATAGACGCATTCCCTGGACAACATTGTGAGGATCAATCTCTAATTTGACGAGTTCCTTTTAAGGACAAAACCTAACAACTACCTCGCAAAAGCATTTGTTTTCTATATAATCTACTAAGCCACGCCCTCCAGACTTTGTCTCTAATCTAGGGTTTGGCCGTGAAGCTTCTCCAAAAAAAATGCTTGTGCAGACGGTTGATACCTAAATAGGCAAAATTCAAGAGATTTGGGAATGGCAATCTTGGCCAGTTATTGTTATATTAAGATCTTGACTGCTTTAGATTAGAGAATTCTCTGTCTTATTACACCTTTGATTTATTCGTCTCAGCCACTGCTGTATTGTAGTACACCATGACATTTGTAGGGTTTGACCCTGGGCACTCACGTTTGACTTGGTTTTGGGATTATGAAAAATTGTAAATTATAAGGAATTGTTAAATTAGTTGTTATCATTTACACCAATAGAAGTGACAGAACCTTTTTAAAAGACTCGCTGCAACCATTAAAGAAATGGTGAGTTCCAGTTCGGAATTCTAGCAAAAAATTATTTAAAACAATAAACATTCAGACAGAAGATATTACATTTAAATCCCTGGCATTGAATCCCAATCCATAGACAAGTTCTTCCGAAAATATCTACTGCTAAAAACCCCGATTCTACCAAAAGTGACAGAATCTTTTTAAAGGACCCGTTTCAACCATTGAAGAAAATGACGAGTTCCAGTTACAGGGTTCAAGCGAAAGTTATTTCAAACAATAAACGTTTCATACAAAAGTTATTACATTAAATCCCTGGCATGGAAACTCAAACCAAAGACGAACTGACAAGTTCTTCCAAGAAATTTATCTACTACTAAATCCAGATTCTACTAACACCGATGAGGATTATGGCGCAAAAATTCTTCCATACAATGATGGAGTTTGTATGGAGCGATGCCTGCTTACCGAAAGGAGTAGACCCAAATCGTCCAGCACCTGAATGCCTCGACAAACCCTGCCACTGACACAACAAAGATATTAGTATCTAGAAAAGAGGACATCTATGTATAAAGTTAAAAATAAATCTTTGTCTTTTATTGAGGACTTTTACCTTTGAGACCAAGCTGCTAGTCATGGCTCCTTCCTGCTATCAATGAGAGCTACCATCCACTAATTTCCTCTGCGATGAGGGTTTCATCCCTTTCAATGAACCATCAAGCAAAGACTAGTGTATTATCTCCCCTGCAAACTTTTATCTATCACCATCACAGTTACCTGAGCTTACAACAATGGTGCCTCGTTCCAATATTGGAGAGGTAAAGAACCATGCCGAATGGAAACCAGAGTTTTAATTTTAACAAGTGTGTCTAGCTTGTTCAGAAAACAGGAACCGAGGCTAAATACGGAAGGGAATTTGTCATCTCCTCATTTAAGGCGTTTAATAGAGTTACATGGCTCAGTACCACGCTGAGCTTGCTGGCAGGTATCGAAGACCACATCTGGAGCTGTGAACCATTGGTATAATGGCCGAATTAAATGTCAAGGTACCACTGTTGGATATGTCAAATCCCAGAGTATGACTTAGTCTGTAGGATATGTTGATAGGTTACGACTAACCGGGAGATAACCTTAGTTCCTAGCTGGAATGCTGAAAGTCGATTTTTCAGTAGGTAACTGTAGCCTAAATATCATCATGGGATAACCGTAGTATAGAATCACGGTATTGTTTATGCATAGCAACATTTCGAAGGGTAGACTTTCATAGAGGTTAATTCAAATTTACCTTACCAAAACATGCTATCCCTTACGTGGCCAATAGTTTATGTAGTTAAGTTGGTCCATAAATGTCAAGCATCTCGATAGAGTGTTAAGCCGAGCATTCATAGCATAAAGACTTAAAAAGTACACCAGGGTACCTTTTATAAGATGTGACCATGGAATTTTGAGCGCAATCGAATTCATAGAATATTTAATCCCCTTGAGATGCACTATAGGGTGATATTGTTTTACACAAGGTACCAAATATTTTACAACATAATCATGGAGTGATTCATACCAAAGTGGAACTCATTGACCTCATAACCTATACCTACATTATGAAGTAAACAAAGAGCTGAAGGCCCACACATGTTGTAGGTAAGCATGCATGTTGAGTCACATTTAATTAATAACTCATTCCTGCATCAATGAAGAAATCCCGATGGTATAGGTGTATCTGCAAATCAAATACGGAGTGTTGTTAGCTATAGCTAAGTAAGCGACATGTCAACCATAAATACTCCTCTAACCAGTAGAAAGAATTACAAGGGTAAGCAGTTAAGTATGATCAACATACGAATGTTCTTTATTTGTTGGTTTAAGTGTTTGTTATCAGAGAACCATTCATTTACAGTAAAGAAAAGAAATAAGAAATAAAACAAAGAATTTTTTTTTTATGGAGATGTCACATGAAAAACAATCATATCTTGTTGTCCTTGAGAATAATAGTCCTATGGTATTTCTAGTTCAGGTAGTTGGAAATACCCTCGAACTGATTTTCATGCCTAGTACTAGTCATATTCCCCTTATATTATTTTTCCAATCACAAGACCAAGCAAAATATGCCAACCAGTTTCAAAAACCAGAACACAGTTGTACTAACCATCAATACTCTTGCATACACAATTGCACCAAAACTACCCACTGACAAACTTGGATCCTTATCTCTAATACCATGTTAAAAATATCGAAATCGGTGCCCTAACTTCACTAGCATATTTTTACAAACACTTGGTACACTCTAATATTTGTTTTCTACATGCATTAAAGGAACCACATTTCACTCGCATAAATTTTTAATGTGATTGTATGTTAATACACAGTACTAAAAACACTATTAGTAGAAAAACTAACTCATGGTACAATAGACTGTAATAAAGCATTTAAAATAGTGATTTTGGTCTAAGATCTTGGAAAATCCCCCTAAGGGGGAAAACAGTCACAAGAGAGTTTCTTTGTTGAGATTGGTTAAATAATTTCACAAATAAAACAATAGTATAACAAAACTGTACTTGCAACAGTAAATACACTAAAGCTTCTCTCATAAAATCAGACTTTATTGATTTTTGTGCCGAGTTGTGTATTCCCTCCCTTCAAAAGTAAAAATATTCTTAGAAAACGTGCGTGGTAAAACTCATAAATCTATCCTTTTCTTAGAACAATGCGTATGGATTCAAATTCAGTACGAATCTAGATCCGAGCTATCCTTCAAACTACTATTCAATCATTAGCCCTGAATGATTAATGTAAATGAAGAATACTCACTTTTCCAAGATGTTTGTTGACAATGCATTAAAATTGCAATGTATGACGTGCTCAAATTATTTTTAAGCTCATAAATTTTAGGAAAGGCTTGAATCTAATTTTAATAAAATATTCTTAATATGCTTTTAATCTCACTATCGTGACTTAATCCAATCCACAAATCTAAGTGCATCAAAGAAGGAAACATAAGAGACATAAACACATCAAAACCATAACTCGAGACATTGATAACAAAGTTCACCGGGACTACCCTAGATATGTCTTTGGGCCCACTTAATCAGGATGACCACTCTTATTAGTCTCAAAAGGATTTTACAAATTACAAAGAATAATAAGAAGCACCAAAAATATCACCTCGATGTTCTGCAATCCTGCAACATAAATTGACTATACCAACAGTTGTAGCAGACCATTCTGAGTCCTTAGAAAGTAAACTTGAATAGTATTGGACCCATCTATAGGTTTCTGGAGGAACTTTTGTGTTCGGGCACTCTGATGAAAAATATGACAGCAGATTCAGATTCCTCTCAAAAAATTGAGAAAAATGAGTATAAAGTTGATATATTTCTAAGCAGGTACGTAGGAACCCCCTCTGGAATAGACTCCAAGAATGGCTTTGATCCATGCAATCCATATGGTCTCGAACTATATTCGCACTGCAAAATGCATCAGGATGCATGCATACTATGTGAAACCATCTCAGTTTCCATGCACAAAACCACTTTGGGAAGTGTGCAATACCACCTCGATATGTGTTCCCATACTTGTCCTCTGTCCTCGGCCCCATCCTCCAATAAAACTTGGCCCCTGTGGCCTGCGTGCACCAGTTCTACGTGGTATACCCCCATGTTGGCAGCTCACCCCCCCTAAATAATAGTGGCGTGGTAGAGACTCCAAACAAGTGCTGGTGGCACCTTTGTTACGATGGCTAACTTTGACATTTGTCCTTCCAAGAGGTCCGAGGTTCAATCCCCATGGACCCCTGTTTTGGGTTCCTGCGTTGGTATATGTGGTTGTCTGTGTTCCATATTTGGGCCCCCGTTAATCCATTGTTACAACCACTTCTATGCTGGGGCAGGATTCGTCTAGACTGCCAACTTTGGTGGTCGGTCGCCCCCCCTTTTTTCCCTCTTATGCACATAATTAAAACTTAAATAAATAAATTTCCACATGTTGTAACAAGTTACATAAGTGGTCTAGTGGTAATACATTTGGCTTCTGGATGGGAGGTCAGGGGCTCAAATATCGCGACCTCCATCATTTTGTTACAAATGACCAAAGTCTGGCCAATCAAGGTTTCCATGTGGCGGCTCTGGACCAGTACACATTGATACCAAATCACCCGGGTTACCATGTGTCCCCATATTATAGGGCCAAGTAATTTCCATGTCACCAACCTACTCATTTTCCATGTCAGTCGACCATACCACATGGCTCCATGAGGGGTTTCCACGTCAGACTATGAGGCCACATGTCACCACTTCATTTTTCCACGTCACCTCCAACTTGGATGCCCATTTGTTTTCCAAATCAACCTTCCCTCCCATGTGGTGCTATTAGGGAGTTCCATGCCAGCCTATGAGGCCACATAGCACCCTTGCAGTGGTGCCACACGACACCCCCTTTTTGCATTGTTGCACATGAAAATGTTGGCTTTCCAAAATTTCAGAAGTCAATAAATTTCTCATTCAGACTCCATTTGAATTGAAAGAAATGCCACCAAAATCATCTCAACGAGATCTTTGTAACCATGTTGTTATTTTTGAGTTTTTAGACTTTTCATTTTTGAGTGGTCTTGGATCCTCAAATACTCCTCCCCTCCGAGGAGATTTTTGGGCCTCCAAAATCTTCTAAACATTTTTGAAATGAGGGCATGACCTCCCGACTTACCCTGAATCCACCCATATTGATTGTAGTATGGAAACCTTGTATATCACCATATATTGTCCACACATGATAACAACTGCAACCAAAATGCTGACATCAATGATCAATCCCTTACCATATTCTGAATTCATGGTCATGCCTTTTAACCAGAAACAACTAGAAAATAGTAAGATGGCCTACAATGGTGCTAAAGGAAATGAATAAATAGTCCTTCTCATGCTTTTATGAAATGGTTTTTCCAATTCAGGATGAAGCTCTGGATCACAACCTAGAAGTGAATCTGGTACTTCTTGTTCTAGTTCACTTCTTCTCTTGTATTAACTACCATCCTATGACTTATGAGATTGAATGAAATATATGTAACTCACAACTAGCATACCTATAACACCCACAAGTATAATTGTTTCTTCATCATGTAAATCAGATCTTAGATCCCACTGCACTGTTGCATTAGTCTTCTTCCTTCTCTTGAACTTATCTCATAGAGGTTCTGGATGAAATGTCCAACATTGTTCTTCTGTATGTCGTTTCCCAAAGTGAGAACATGTAGGCCTCTCTTTCTTCACTATCGATTCCTTCTTTGACTGTGGCTCTACAAATGCATCCTCCATACCATACTTACCCGTACTACCCTCCAAATGTGTGGCTTGAACAAACACTTCATCAGTTTTAGAAGGGTTAGACATCAAAATGGTATGTCTTAAATAAGAATGCAAACCACTGATATACTTCAAAAGAGACTCCCTAGTGTGCAATGGAGTTCCCAATCCAAGTTCCCTCTCCTTGAATTCTTGCATATAATCTTGTACATTTTCCCCGTTTGTCTTATTTAGATGTAGCCATTATATCATTTTCGTCTGACTGTATGCTAAGGGATAGAACTATTGTCTTATTGCAGCAATGAACTCTTCCCAGGAGGAAATGATCTTACCATTATGTGCCACATATGCTTGAGTTTGACTATCCCACCATATCAAGTTTGAACCACTCATGCACAAAGAATCCAACTGAATCTTCATCACATCATCCCTGATCTGCTGCACCCTGCAATAGACCTATATCTGCTTGATCCAATTGTCAAGTTTCTTTGTATTCAATTCCCCATCATATATAGGAAACCCAAATTTTACATCCAATTTCAACAAAACAATTTTACGAGAATGAGAGGGTTTGGAATAATTATCCCTGGAAAAATTCCCATCTTCACTATCAATTGATGATGATGGAAAGGAAGGTTCTGAAGGACCTCCTCCTTCACCTTTAACCGAATACTCTGCAGCCTCATCCCTAACATGACTAGTGCCTTCTCCCTTTCTTTTCCCTCTTTCATTGTAGAGTTATTCTACCATTTCCTTCATCAACTTGAAATCTTTGAAGAAATAGTCTTCAGATTTGTATGGTCCTATCCTCCTTGGTGAAGCCATCTTACTCCTTTGAATGCCTCTTCTTCAGCCAATATCAGGATTGCAAGCCTCAAGTTGGCCTTCTCCCTTCTTGTTCTTTGATCTCATGAGAATCCACCTATCAACCTGATCCAAGCTATCCTTAAAACTACCATTCAATCATTATCCCTAAATGATTAATGTAAATTAAGAATCCTCACTTTTCCAAGATCCCTGTCGATAGTGCATTAAACATGTAATGTTATGTGGTCCTGAAATTCTTTTTAAACTCATAACATTTATGAAAGGCTTGAATCCAATTTTAATAAAATATTCTTAATCTTCTTTTAATCTCATTATCATGACTTAATCCAATCCAAAAATCTAAGTGAATGAAAGAAGGAAACATAAGAGACATAAACACATCAACACCATAACTCAACGCGTTGATAATGGAGTTCACTAGGACCTCCCTAGCTACGTCACCAGGCCCACTTAATCAGGAGGATGACTCTTATTAGTCTCAGAAAGGATTTTACAAATTACAAAGAATAAATAAGAAGCACCCAAAATATCACCTTGGTGTTCTGTAATCCTACAATAGAAACTGATTGTACTAGCAGCTGTAGCATACCATTATGATTCCTTAGACAATAGACTTGAGTAGGCTTGGACCCAGTTATAAGGTTTTGGCACCACTTTTTTGTTCCATCACTCTGATTAAAAATATAACAACATATTCGGAGTCATCTTGAAAAATCAAGAAAAATGAGTATAAAGTCGATATATTTCTAAGCAGGTTACTATGACCCCCCCTCTGGCATAGACTCCAAGGATGGATTTTTTCTATATAGCCCGTACAGTCTCAAATTGCATTCCCACTAAAAAATACCCTGGGATGTGTGTACACTATGTGAATCCACCTCGGTTTCTATGCACAAAACTACCTTGGGAAGCATGCAATACCACCTTAGTATGCATGTCTATCCTTGGCGTATGTCCTCATCCCCCATGCTCTGACCCAACTAGAACCTGTGGTATGCATGCACTCATTTTTCATGGTATACCCCCATGTCGGTGTCTTACTCTCCTTAAATAATCGTGGGGTGGTAGAGAATTCAAACAAGCAACAATGGTGTGTTGGTTATGGTGGCTAACTTTGTCGTTTGTCTTTCTGGGAGGTCCTAGGTTCAACCCCCACAAAATCCTGTTTTGGGTTCACTTGTTGGTATATGTGGTTGGTCGTGTGCCATATTTGGGCCCCTACCAACCTGTTGTTAAAACCACTTGTATGTTGGGGAGGGGCTTGTTTGTCCTGCCAACTTTGGCGGTTGGTCCCCCGCCTTTTTTCCCTCCTATGCACATAATTAAAACTTAAATAAATAAATCCCCACATTCTTTGACAAGTGACATCATTGGTCCAATGGTAATACATCTAGCTTGTGGGTGGGAGGTCGACTGTTCAAACCTTGCAGCATTAGTCTTTATGTTGAAAACGACCAAAGAATGGCCAATCGGGGTTGCCACATGGCGGCTCCATATTGGTCCATTTTGACACCAAAGCACCTAGGTTTCCACGTGTCCCCATATGAAAAGGCCAAGTCATTTTCATGTCACTGACCTACTCAGCTGCCATGTCAATCGACCCTGCTACCTGGAATTACGAGGGGCTACCACATTAGACGGTGAGGCCATGTGTCACAACTTCATTCATCCACGTCACCACCAACTTGGATGCCCATTTGTTTGCCATGTCAGCTTCATATACCACGTGGAACTACCATGGAGTGCCACATCAGCCTATGATTCGACATGGTAAACTTGTAGTGGTGCCACATGGCACCCACTTTTTTCACTATTGCACATGAAAATGTTATCTTGTCGAAATTTTAGAAGTCAATAACTTTCTCGTTTGGAGTCCGTTTAAGGTGAAATTAATGCCGCTGGAATCACCTCAATGAGATCTTCGAAATGGTGCTATCCGTTTTGAGTTTTGAGACTTTATTTTTGAGTGGTCTTGGATCCTCCTGGATCAAAACCACTTTGTAAATGGTACCCACAAGCAAGCCTTGATATTTGTGCCACTACTGGACAATATGGCCTCAAACCTCTAGAAAGAAAACTTCTTTACAAGCTCCAAATAGTTGTTGTACAAATTTCTATAAATTTTCTTAGGAATGTGCCTCCCAAATGTAGGAAAACATGCCTTCTCCTTGCCTAAAAAAACATGCTCAATCTCATTGTTGTATGGACAATATTAGTGCACAAGATGCCTAGAAGTATGTATCCTCTTTTCTAACCTTGGGATGCATGCTTCTCCCTTGGAAAATGTGCCTTCCTTTTGGAACTCGTGCCTCCTTTCTCTATTGTCTTTTTCCCTCTCTTTACTCAACTCAAGTTCTCTTGTAATGCATGCCAAATGGATCTCATGAAATCTCTTCTATTATTAAATTAGGGAAACTTCCATGTCCTTCATCTTCTAGTTTCAGGATCAAATCTTGTCTCACAAGATCGATCAACATGATTTAATCTCAAGTTCACTTAAATCACTTAAGTTATAACAATATTAAGTCATCTTCTCATTTGAAGATTCACTTAATCCTAAAACAATAAAAATTACACTTTAATAATATAAAGTACAACTCATTTTAACATTCTAAGTTCACTTTCGTAAAGTACTTTACAAACACATATTGCAATGTCATTTTATGTCATTTATGAGACCTCTTGTGATTGACCCCTGCACCTCGGCACATGGTGCAGAAGTACCTCCAAGCTACCAAAAATAACATATGTGAGTGGACCTACAATGCATGCATAATTCTTAGAAAATTTCCTATAATACCTTGTAAGACCCAAAAAGTGTCTAAGGCTCTTAGGAATGGGCCATTTTGTGATGGTTTCAATCTTTCAAGTATCCACCTCCGCCCCTTCTCTTGAAACAATATGACCTAAGTACTCTAGTTAATGTTTCTCAAAAGCACCTTTCAATCTATTTCCATACAATTGATTTTTCTCAAGAACTTGTAAGACTTGATCAACATGTTTAATGTGTTCTTACAATGTTTTTCTATAGATATGTCTATCATCAAAGAAAAATAGCACAAATTTTTGAATATAAGGTTGAAAAAAAATGTTCATAAAGCTTTGAAAAGTAGAAGGAGAATTAGTTAATCCAAAATGAATCACCAAGAACTCATAGTGTGTTTCATTTGTTCTAATAGTTATTTTGGGAATGTATTTTTCTCTTAATATGATTTGATGGTATCCTAATTTTAGATTAAAATTTTTGAAGTAAGCTATTCCTTGAATCTCATCTAATAGCTCATCAACATTTGGAACAAGAAATTTATCCTTGATGGTGATTTTGTTTAGATCTCTATAATCATGGCACATTTTACAAGAATTATCATTTCTTATAACCATTACTAATAATGTTGAAGGGAACTCTTGACTTGGTTGAATAATACATGCATCCATCACACCTTGGTTGAATAATACATGCATCCATCACACCTTGTACCATTTTCTCAATATATCATTTGTGTTGATGTGGATATCTATAAGTCCTTTTATTGGGTGGAGTACATACAAGAATGAGTTAAATGTGATGTTCATGATCTCTAGATGGAGGTAGTCCCTTTTGAACATCCTAAAAGACTCTATGCTACTTTTCCATGGTACTAACTTTTAAGACTTCTAAATATTTTCATCTTATGCTAAACTTCCATAGCGTAAATTCTAGTAATCAATATACTACAAACCTTTTTTAGGATCTTGTCCATTATATGAGAGTTGGTGATATGAGATGGTGGAGGATTTAAACCTTTGTTTCATACCGAATTCCTTGCAATTCAAATCTCATGAATAATTCATTATAGTTTGTAGAAATAGTACCCAAGGTTCTAAACCATTGAACCCATAAAACAACATCTACTCCTCCAATGGGATAGTTTACATGGGGCTTGATATATTATAATCTCCCATACCAAGTTTAATGTTATAGGATTTCCTCCACAATTAATACTCCCCCCCATTAGTAACTAATACTTGAAAATTTGTGACTGGATGCAAAAAAAAATTGAGGGGATCTGTTAATTTTTCATCAATGAAATTATGTGTACTTGTTGATTTGATTGGTACTACGACCCTTTACTTCACTTGCAATCTTGAGGGTTTTGTGTGATGACACATATTCCAAGCAATGAAGTGATATATTAGATTGGTCTGGATGCATAATTTATATATATGTTCCTTGATTTTGTTTGTTCATATGTAATTCTTTAGTAATTTATGTTGGTGCATATATTTCCTCCTCCTCATTATTCTCCAAAGAAACATTTTTTTTCTTGGCATTTATTCCCTTTAATCCATTTTCTATTACAACCAAAACATAGCCCTTTTGCTCTTTTACCATCCATTATCTTTTGTGATATTTGGGTAGGTTGAGGTAGTGTTTCCTTATGAGGAAATTTTTTGTCTTTGCTTCCTACATATGTTCCAATTGTATACTTTTGTATAGCCTTCTTTTTTTCTTGAATATGGCAATAATATTGTATATATGCATTAACATTTTTAGTTTGTTTTAAGAAAAAATGATGTTTATTGTTTTGTTTTAATCGACCCATGTAAGCCTCTAATAAATGTAGGTCACTTATGATATCTACCATTATCGATAACACTTGAAATTGTGAATGGTAATCTTCTGCATCACTTAAGTTCTTGATTCTTAACAATTTACTAAAGTAATATTGTTCCCAAACTTCACCATATTTATCTTATTTGTCTCTTCTAAATAGAACCCAATTATAATGACAATATAGATGATTCATTTTAACAACCCATTGACATCATTGATAGCTTTTATATAAAAATACAATCTAGCTAAGGAAATCCTTTGCTCACCATTCATAATATTATGCAATTCAAATCATTTATTCACCCATGTGAACACCTCTCTTCCATCAAATTTTTTAAATTTGACCTTCTGAATGAAGTAGTTTCTTGATCCCAATATGAACTAAAGATAATGTGGGTTATCCATTATTAAGGACTCTGGCCTCCTATTCTCCACTAGTTTTTCAATATTATCAATATGTGGTTGGGACAAGTCAACCTTGTTCTCCTTATTCTATCCACAAGGAAATGAATTAGAATAATGCTTGATCTTATTTAAAATTGCCCTCTTCATTTTTTGAGATCCTCCTTACCAATTATCTTTATGAGATCCTCCTTATTATCCATCTTTGCACACATATGTTTAAATTCACTTGTTATCTCATTTTTTGTGTATCCCAATTACAAATGTGTCACTAATATTTTAATCCCTTCTATAACTTTTTCCTCCAATTTGGATAACCATTGAAACATATCGTCATTTTCTTCATGTGTCATGGATGAGTTCTATGGGGGTTTAATTGGTGTACTATTTTTTGTAGAACCACTTTCCCTATGATCTCAAAGTAATATTTAGAGAAAATTATATTTATTTCCTCCATCTCACCCTTTTGATTAATCTAAATAGATATTCCAATAACAACTTATACTTGAGTGTCATGTTAAGATACCTTGTGAAACCCAATTTGTAGGTTTCCTTGGTGGTTCAACTTGATCCTAAAATATTTTTGAAATTTTGGCCCTTTTACCTCTACAATTTATTTTTTTAGTAGCATGATATTTATTCTTTGTAATTACATAGGTATGGTTCAATTCTAGTGTGCCAAGAAAAAAGTTATAGCAAATTTTTGAAAACATGGGAAATTCATGGAAAACAGTTCCCAAAACTTTCTAATGTGCCAAGAAAAAATTATGGAAACTTTCCCAAAAATTTCTAATGTGCCAACAAAAAATTATGGCAAGTTTCCCAAAACTTGTCGCTTTTGTTCCTTTGAGAAAGTCCATGGCCTTCCACTTGTCCAATTTTACTGATTAGTTTCTTAAATTGGTACCAAAAAAACTCTGGTTCATCTTATTTATGATACAACAAATATCACTCAATTTGGATGTCTCAAGCTTCATAGATAACAATTTTACCCATAATAACTATTTGAGACTAGTTTTTGGACTACTCAGGACCCTAAATTCCACAATGTATAATCCAAACATGTAATGAATTAGGGTGTGAAAATAACTTCACAAATATTTACCTATATCCCCTTTTACCCTTATAAGTTTGACTATTTGAAACATGCCTCAAAAAAAAAATTATAGTAAAAATGCCAAGATGACTCATTTTGAAAGCGTCCAAGCTCTAATACCTGAATGATATGTACCAAATTCCCCAAAACATCATACAATAACCAGGAGAGTGTAATACACACTTAAATAAAAGACATGGATAATAAGCATCTTCAAAGGGAAAACCTCCGTAAATACAATGTACCAAATAAACAAGACAAGATGAAATGCTTATACAAATGAATCTCCTTTATTATAAATAGGAGATGAAACTATAATTATGTGACCTAATACTAATATGACCTAAAAATAACTAATATAATAGTAATAATTAATTCTGGTTAGGGCCTTAACAAAATCCCTCATAGAAGTTCCCAAGGAAACGAAAACCTATAAGGTGTCGAGGTAGAAGTATTTATCTATAATTAGAATAGTAGATAGTTTTATAAGAGTCATTGTTATAGTGTGCACGTAGTATTAGTGTGTGATATGTAGTTTGTTGTAATTTTTTGTCGGTGGTAGTGTCTAGATTCGATCTGTACTAGGTGAAGAATCCACCCATCATGGATGATATTGCATTTGATATAGAATAAGAGGTGTTTGAGAGGCACAATCACAATGCGACTACATGAGCTTAAATCTAAGTGTTGACATTAGTAATGACGATGGAAACAATAGGTCTAGGTCACTAAGCTTTATATTTATCCATGGAGAGATGATGAGTTATCATTGAGTTGCAAGATGATGGTGCATTGTGATCATTTCAGACATATTTTTACCCTTGCAATGACCTCTCCAAAGGTGATATACCTGTAATTCTTGGGTTTCAAGGGTTCCTTTGACATAAAAAGGAGGCCAATACATGATTTTATGAAAGGATGGAAAGTAGAACAAGCTTGAGACTGATCTATTGGAAGTTGAAATGATAAAAGAAATATTTCAAGTTTGTCATCAACATGAAGAGGGAGGTGAGCAACCCAAGTAATCTCTACTAGATAAATCAGTTTGGGAATATGTCAAAGGATGTACAAGATGCTACAATGTGAAGTGTATTTGATTGAATTTATTTGAACATTTGAAGAATATGTTGTTTGTGGTGTTTGTCTATAATGATGATGTCATTGATCCATCCTAGGTACCCCATCTATTTGATATGGACTAACAAACACTTGAGGTTCTCCACATTATGATAAACAATCAGGGAATGCTTGATGCTAAGTATTCCACCCCTGCATAGACCTTTGATGAAGATTGAGACTAGATGGAGTACAGATCATATTGGTGATAAGATATAAGTGACATTGTTTTTTGAAGCATGTCATCAAGCAATGAGAATGTCCAGTTTGGTGCTTATACTGAGAATATGAAGATGATTTTTTAAGCATGTCATCAAACAACAAGAATGTCCCATTTGGTGCTTATATTGATAATATGAAGATGAGAAAGTATAGTTCTCTATTTTCCAAGGTTTTATAGTTGAATGGTGTACAAAAAATCCAATGTGTAAAGAGGTTCTTTTGGAATTATTTTTCACATTCTTGAATTGTTATTTGACTTGGATCATTTTGGAAAAAAAAATGTTGCAAGAAGAGTCTAGGGAGTATTTTTTGTGAAAGAAAAAGAGCGTTCACTACAAACCATGTCAAGAAAGGTGTTAAGAGTGTTAAATTCAAGTATAAATGTGAGTCAACAAATTTTTATTATGTAATGAATACCTTGTTTACGGTAAATCACAATTGAGTTAATTTTAGAGTCAAAGTAAATAAAAAGTTAAGTTGATTATGTAAAATCATGACAATTGTGTGTTAATTGAGTTTTATAAGCAATGATCATAGGGGTCCTATTGGAACTTGATCAACTCCAACAATAAACATTTTTATGCAAGGAGTTTTAGTTGCATGAAAATTATTGTAGGTGTAAGTGAAAGATGCTAATAAATTAGAAAGCAAAGAACAATATGAAAGAAGACCAATGTGGTGAAAGATATAGTCATGATGAAGTATTACATGAAAAAGGTTTTGGAAAACATGAATTGCTAAAGACGAAGAATGCTAACTCTAGATCAAGAGGTAAAATAGAAGGTATGCATGGTGATTAGATGTAAATGGGTTTATATTTTGAGCATATGTAATTTCCTTGTATTTTGGACATAATATGATTGGTACCATGGAGTGATAGTAACATCATGATTTTGTAAATAATTTTGAATGCTTGTTGTACCTAACTTGAAATGTTCTAGTTGAGGATGTGTTCCAGGGGATGCATGATCAGTTGTACCCAACACCCCATATTTTTGGTCCAATTTGTAAAGGTTATCCATAGGAAAGTTGACTTCCCTAGGCTTGTCGTAAGCCCTATTGAGTCACGCCTAAATGAATTAGTGTGGTAACAAATGTAATAATGTAGCATGTGTCCATATCATGCATAGACATGATGTGGCATCAAGGGTACTTGTATGCTAATATTGATGTGGAATCAGAGAAGTTGAATATTCAATTAAGGGGAATGTGTGTTGGTTGGGACCAAGTTATGATTAAGAGAGAGTTTAACATGATGATGAAACATGTACATGAAAAGGATTCCTAGAGAATATGAGAGTACAATGGATGGAACCCTTGTATCTTGGTAGATGGATTGCTTTCTATATGGACATCAATGATTATTTGTTTACAGGAACACAAGTAAGAAGCATAAAGTTCAATCAATAATAAGTTTTATGCAAGAAAAAAAGGGATAAGTAGAAAGTTTGAGTATGAATTCATAGTGAAGAAATCGAAATTAGTACGTGGATCAGAAATTAGTTTACCATCATGATGGCTAGTGGTCGTCCAAAACCACATGTTATGTTGAAAGTTCATGGTGCTCTAAGAACTAGTTTGTATTGTAAGGTTCGTGGTTAGCTGAAACCATTTGTTGTGACATATGGATGCTCATGGAAAGATAGAAATGACATGATATGAATCATGGTTCGTGGAAAGTCGAAACCACTTATAATGCTTGAGGGTAAGCCAAAAAATCCTATTATGATTTATGATGAAGAAAATATTGGTTGTGGGTTATGATCTTCCTTATTAAGAGGTCATGTTTACCCATGTTTGGATCCCATCCCATGACAGGGGGGTTTGGGGGGTACTTCCCCCCCAAAATAGTCTCCATGGGGGCTCCGGGAGTGGTGGGAAGACTACTTTTAGGATCCCCCCCCTTGCAGGGGTTCAGGGGGAGCACCCCTGTAGCAAAAATTTCAGAAAAAATGCCTTGTAAAATCTTGTAATTTCATAGTCATGACTTGGTCAATAATGGGTTATTTATAGGTCCATGGTATAGGGTGTTCCATAGTATTTTCCCATGGTAATCCCTCTCTAAAAGGAAGGCATTGTAATACGACTGAGTATTGTAGCATTGTAAAGATCTCTATGATTGGGTGAGAGAGAGTGTGAGAAAGAGAAGAGGAAATTGCAGCGGATGTGCTGCGGGTTGTATCCCTTCATTTTGCTAGATGGTATAATAATAAGGACTGGAAATATTTGTGTGGACGTATCCCATATTGGGTGAACCACATTATATTGTTGTTTCTCTTGTATTGTGTTTATGTTATTAATATTTGCATCTTGTTTATTATTATTGCTCTATGATCTCGTTTTTCTAACGGAAAAGATAGTAAAATGAAGCAACGCACTTAAGCCAATCCATTTGAAGTACAAAACGAGAAGATGATACAAGATGAGAACATGACCTGGATGAATACCAAGACAAGAAAAACAAGCACAAGAAGATAAACATTAAGGGAGATTGTTAGGAATAATGTTTACCTTATCTTATTCATTAGGGACTTTTTAGATAGTTGAGTGTGAGAGAGATTCTCTCCCACTAAGTCTTTTATATTCATTGTGTGCTTAAGATATTCCCTCAAAATTTTCTTACTTTGATTAAAGGAAAAATTCATGTATAAATATGTAGCATTGTTTTATGAATAAAAAAGTTAGAAGAGTTTTCTTTATGTGTAACAATGTATTCTCCATCATATTTTATTTGTAACTACAAGATCAAAGCAACATAGCTTTAACAATGATTTCTTGATCGTTACTATGGCTAAGATCAATTCTTAAAATGTTACTGCCATCATTTTCAAGATCATTATTTTTACCAATTCTTAAATAATTGATAAGTAGCATACATAAAGTAGGTGAAAACACAATCTATATATTACAAAATTACATAAATATATTTGCATTTTGTATAGTTATAATGTTGTATGAAAGATATACTAATCATGCTACAATGTCTATATAACTAATATAACTTTATTGCATCTAAGAAAGTCATTTGTTTCTTTGCTAAGAAATTAACAATCATATTATTTATATTAAATTATTAATAGAAACTTCATTTATGTGAGGATCAAAATTATTGATTTGTATGTCAATAAAACATGGTATTTTATTAAACTTTATTCAAAACAAAGAGAGACGAATATATCAATGATGTATATATAATATCTTCTTACCAAATAAATAGTTGAGTGACGTGATGTTTACATGGATGGAAAGTGTCTGTCACTAAACGGTCATTAGATAGTTTACTAAATATGTCACTGAAAGGTCATTAGTTAGATTACTAAATATGGGCATTTGATATGGGGATTCAAATCATTATCATTGAACTTTTGTGTATTTTATGGCAAAGAAAAGTTACGTCATTTGTGTATATTTCTTTAAAATATATGGTGATCAAAATAATTAAAAAATGGGTTGAAAACTTCAAGATCAAAGTTTTATAGACAAAGTTCCAATAATGAAGAACTTTTGATATATTATAATTCCTACAATGTTTTTGAGAAAATTCTCCTCTAAAGAAGGTGATATGAATTCCCCTATCCCATGCCATATAAAATGTAATTAATAAATAATATATGCGTTAAACATTCTCCTCTAAAGAGGGTGACATGAATTCTCCTATCCCATGCCATATGAAATTTAATTAATTAATAGTATATGCGTTAAAAAAAATTAAACTTTTTTATTGGTTAAAATTCTATATATGTTCTTCGTTTCTACACAACATTCATGGGTCGTTTAATCATGTTATATGTTTCAACATTACCCCTAACATTACATGAGGATTGTACGTGATATTTTCATGAGACTATTTAGAGATCAATATGATGCTAACTTCATGATTAGAGCACTTACATTGGATTTTCTTTGCATTTGATGAGTTGATATTAATAAAGAATTTGTTTGGGTTCATATTACAATACTATTTTGCATTTATATTGTAGTATTATTATTTTGTATTTATATTATAATATTATTTTGTATCTTTGGGTTTATATTACAATATTATTTTACATGTATATTATAATATTATTTTGCATCTTTTTTATTGATTTTTTTGGTTGGTATTTAATAACATTAGACATTTAATTATTTGAATTATGTTTTAAAATTTATATAACATTATTTACCTATATTTTTGTTTTCAAAATTTTAATGATGATTTTGAACCAAAAGTTAGAATTTGTTATTGAATTGTCACTTGCGAGTAGTATTATAATAGTAATTGAATTAAATGTAACAAATTATATCCGGATCAGGATGAAAACATAAGAAAAAATTAATTGTCATGAAGGAATTAGATGTAAATATTAAACAATGCAATGATGTTGAATGTAATGATACAATAGCCCGTGCGGGTGTGGCTCATTGGCGGTTCAGTTGTTATGAAGTCACAGTTGTAAATGGAGGTCACGAGTTCAAATCACACCCGGCTTTACCCATGTCCCATGCTTGCGGGGTGTGTGGGGCACCTAGGGGTATAGTGGTAGTGGGATCGGATCCATCCCAGCCTCCAGTTGCCGATTCCCCTAGTTACTAAAAAAAAAAATGTAATGATACAACAAAACAAACAAGGAATGTCATAATGTAACCTAATGAGAGGCTACCAAACTCAATATTAAAGCCATAATCAAGTATGGTTGACTATATTCATCGATAGTCACACATGGTCCATAGTCGACCATGTTCAACCATAAACAACAAAATCAGAGTTGATATAACTTGTGTTCAAAATCAAAATGCAATATAACAATTTAAGAGCACCGTAGGAATTCAATACAAGTAAGCAATGATGGTTGTCACAATGTGACATAACCTTTAAGGAGCATCACAATTTGACATAACATTTAATGAAAGTTGTAATCAAACATACCAATTTAACACAACTTAACTAAGACAAATCTCATAGTGTGAGATAACTATTCAATAATCTCATAGTGTGTTGCAGTTTGACATATCCATTAATGAATGTCTCAATATTGAAGATTGTAGCATTCTAACATAAAATATATGTGCGTATAAATCGTTTAATAGCCAATTTTATTTTCATTTCAGTAATGAAATCATTGCACTAAGACTAGTGAAGTGTTTTACAACCCAGTATAGGGCAAATATTGTCACATAACGTTATGTAATGTGACGTTACAAAAAAAAATAAAAAATAAAAGACAAAATGAGAAAACGAGCACAAATATTATTTTTATTTTATTTTATTTTAATTATAACAATTTAGGATAGAAATGAGATAAAATTAATTTTGGCACCTAAATGGCTCCCATTTTAGCACCTCACTGGCATCTTTTTCCACCAGTTCTGATTTGATTGTCAAAAATCCAAGCACGACCACGTCCAGTTGACGAACCTCCTGCAGCTATGTTGTTTACAAAATCACTTGTTATATATTACATTTCCATACATTTCCATAGGAATTCTCTTTTTTCTCCTAGATATATGCTCGACGACCACTTATTATTAGAATAGGGGATGACTCAATAGCAGTTTTGACTGAAGCTGCTTCTTCAAATTCCACAAAAGCATAACTGCATCCGTTATCAATCTTGTTCCTCACTTGTACACTAGATCACTTGTACACTAGAGTGCTTAACTGCCCCCAAACTTCTTCATCTCTTCCTCAACTTGGGAAACGGGAATATTCAACTGCAAGTTGTTGATAAAAACAGAGCACTTATTTCTTTGTGCATTGATGTTATTATATTTTTATTGTTTCTCCCTCAGATATACTTGACGCCCACCAATTGGAATAGGGGATGCCTCAATTGCACTTTGGACTGAAGCTGCTTCTTCAAATTCAACAAAAGAAAAACAGGATTCAGTTCCTTGCCTACTCCTAACTCGAACACCACCAGAAGGTTTTATTGCCCCAAACTTCTTCAACTCTTTCTCAACTTGGGCAGGAGTAATATTCGTAGGCAAGTTACTCATAAATATACTGCACTTACTTCCTTTCGCACTACTGTTAGCTGTCATATTCACAGGAGTGGAATTTGATGGAGTATAAATGGAAGAAGTTGATGGACATTGAGCGGAATTTGGTACAGCGCTTGTAACCACAAAAGGTAGCTTTCTAAGTGCAACGGGGGTTGGCTTTTAAGGATTGAAGCATAGGACATTTTGGGTGCTTCTTGAACAACAACTGGATCTTTTTTAGCAGCACCATGAGGCTATCCATTGTGATGATGTTCAGTTTCTGATCCCTCTTGAATAACTGAGCCTTGTGGAATGTCCCTCTGCTGCTTGTCATTATTGTGTACCTCCTCAACAACAGGGGGGAGCTCTTCCACAACTGTAGTGGATTGCTCAGTCACACCATTCAGAGCTTGAACTTGAGCTACTGGATCATAATTGACAACTGGCTCAGAGATAGGATATGATTTGGCTACATCTTCAACAATATTTTTCTCAGTTACACCATTGTGAGCTTGAGCTTGAGCTACTAGTTCAAAATTGACAGGTGGCTCTGAGACAAGATATGGTTTGGCTACATCTTCTACAAAATTTTGCTCAGTCAAACAATTCTGAGCTTGAGCTACTGGTTCAGAATTGATCAGTGGCTCTGAGGAAGGATATGCTTTGGCTGTATCTTTTATAAGATTTTGGTTTTGTTGTGGTTGTTCTTCAACTAGGTAGCGAACGACGTCATTCAATACAAAGAAGCGGTTTCCCTGAGGAGCCAGGAAAAAGGACCGACTGAAGGTCCGTGTTCCACTATTCTTTAAGGTAATTGATCCAGTTACCAAAATTAGCACTCCATTGTTATAAGAGGCCAATGAATCAGCTGTCTTGATATCTACGTTTAAAGCACTGTAGTCCAGAGAGGTTAGCAGCCAATTGATATTGTCCACAGTAGTTACTGATAGCATTTGTCCACTGGGGTCTGGGCGACCAATTATGCTGCAATCGTTATAAAATTTGTATAGCAATTGAGGTGAAGAAACAAGATCACTGTAATAGCTTTCAACAAAGACATTCCCAATCATCGCATCTTCTTGACTGTCCATTTTCGCTGACATCAGCTTGAATTAGTTCGAAGGACGGGAAATGGTTCCGGCAGGAATCGAAGGACGGGAGCAGAGAGGCCGATTGAACCGAACTCTTCGTCAAAACCTCCTATGGTACTGGTGCTTTTTGTGATTGAATTTTTAAAACATGTCGCTTTAATTAAGACTTGAGAAACCCCATTTATACCCAATTATAAATGCCAGGAAAGAATTTCATATGCTTTGATCGTCGCGTCCCTTCGGGTCGGGTCGGGTTGGATCCAGGATCGGCCATGGTTGTGGGCAGATGCTTTTATAGTTATAATATTCTTTTTTGAATATTGGCATTTACAATAGTGGGGGAGGTGACTTATTTAGTTAGGGCTAAAAACATTTTTGAATTGTTTTATGGGAGTCTGAATTGTTTTGTTAAATATTGTGAAAAGGGTTGTTTGTATGATCAAATACGGATGTTATTACATTGTAGTTTTTTTCTAAATATATAATGAATGAAAATGGTGGTTATGCATTGAAAGGATGTTTTAATTTCTGTTATGAAGCTATCTTTATTAAATAAGGTTCTCACAATAAGTCTTTCACTTGTAGTAGTGTGTGAAATCAATAAATGTAAGTGTTTTTTTTAAAGAAGGTATATTAGTTTAAGTTGTTGATGCCTTATTAATAGAGGTCCATTATGTGGTTTGGGTTTTGATCAATTAGAAATTATATATTATACTAGACGGCATGCTTGGTCATCAAGTAAATATTATTGTCTTTTGAGCTTTACTCATGTTGGAAGCCACCTTCTTGAAGAAGATAATGAACATTGCATCCATTTCCATATATCACTAAAGGTTTGCTTGATAATGTTATTTCTCAATTATGGTTCTATTTATTTGCTTTACACGACTATATTTCATTGTATTTCTCTTTGTTTGTTTTCTTTTCTTTCCATGACTATATTTTGGTTATTTCTCTCTTAATATTTTGTTTGCACTAACCAGGAACACCACAAATGGTATCAAAACTGTTTTTTGTGTCAACACATGCTCCAATTTTAGAATTTATTTTTTAAGCTAGAGATGTGTTCTAACACCTTCCAATAACACAAAGAATTGGCATTTAGTAGGTAAACCTCTTGTTGGAGAAGAATACATGGGTCAGTGCAAGCTAATGAGGGTCACTTTTGGTGCGTTAGATGCAATAGAAAATTGAAAAAGCAGGCATCCCTCAACTTACTTGGATTTTTTGATTACTTACACAAAATATCTTGCATTGAGTAAAAAAGATGAAATGTAGGAAATTGAATCACGTTTCTGAATATATAACTTTTATGTATTGAAAATTTGCATAGCTATGTCAAGTTTCATTTTTCCTAACAGACACTTTTTATTTTTCAGGCAAATGATAAGGTATATGTTTTTGTGGGTAGAGCCTTTGAGGGCCTAAATGATGGAATCAAGCTACAAAAATCGGCATGCATGTAGAGAACACATAGCACTTGTGCGCCATTATTTTTCGAAAATTAAATTAGTAATTTTATAATTTTTTTATAATTGTCTAAGTGATCAAACCTCGAAAATAGAAATGGGTTTTTCATAGAACGTGGAGGTTAGTATCCTCTTGTGCACCATACAATTTTTTTTTGAAATGATTGAGAATTGAAAAAGTTATGGAAGAAACACTAATAGTGTGTTTCACGAGTAAAGGAGGTAGGACAGAAAAGAAATTGAAAGAAAATAGGAAAAATTAATATTTCAAAATAAAAGTTACATATTTGGAATCTGCAGAAAAAATGCTATTTTTGTCTAAGATTTCGTAAAAAATGACTCTGTGTAGCATATTGTAACGAGTGGCTAAGCACAGGCTTCTCCAGAAACTGAAAGAAATACCCAATTAGCTTTGGTTTTTCATTAACATAGCACAGGTTTGGAATTACCGAAGCAAACTCCAAAGCATACACATAGGATTATTGTTGACATGTGAGCATGTGACTCGGCCTATTTAAATTCAAAAATATTGCCGCGCTTTTAGATGTAAATAACGCGTACGCGTTATATAACTACATAACGCGAGCGCGTTATATAACTACTTAATGCGTATGCGTTATATAACTAAATAACACGTACGTGTTATATAGTTACAAAACGCGCTCGCGTTATTCAAATCATAAAATACATGTTTAATACTTGAGAAAGAGGGGGTGTGGAAGACTCAAGAAAATTTTTGTTTAATATTTGAGAAGGGGTGGGGAAGGGTCAAGGGAATCTATGGTTAATATTTAATAGGGGTGGGAAAGGGTCAAGGGCTTAGAAGGATGTTGGAAGCTTGAGTGGGGAGAGATAAAGGGAATGAGAACATGATGGGCTACAGGGGGTGAAGGGAAGTGGAGCTTGAGAGCACTATTAGGAGTAGAATAGGTTCTAAAGAGGTATAGGGTTAGAAGTTGAAAGTGAGACTTGAGTGACAAGGGGGAATGGATGGAGGCAAGGGGGATGTGAGAGAGAAATAAAGAATACAAGGGGGGGAGAGACATAGAGCGAGGGAGGGAGAGAGACAATGGGGAGGAATGGATTTGGAGGGAGTGAGAGATAGATGGGGATAGAACGAAATAAGAGATAGGAAGGGAGGGACAGAAAGTGTTGGTGGGATACATGCAGGGAGTGGTGGCGATGGAGAGAGAGGGAGTGATGGAGAGATTGGGATAGGTTCAGGGAAAGATAACATGAGGGAGGGATAGAAGGTGAGAGATAGGCGATGAGAGAGGGAGGGAGAGAAGGTAGGGTGAGGGATGGAGGGAGAAAGTTGGAGATAGATATGGATGGAGGGGGGATGGGTTTGAGAATGGAAAGTGACATAATGTGTGTGTATGTGTGTGTGTTTGAGAGAGAGAGAGAGAGATTGATGGTTGGGGAGAGAGAGACTAGAGGGAGTTGTGAGCATCATATTCTCCATCAGCATCATATTCTTCATCATCATCATCTTCATGACCATCATCGTCATCATCAACATCTTCATCATCATCACCATCATCATCATCATCATCATCATATTCCTCATCAAATCAACATCTCCATCATCATCATCTTCATCATCATCATCATCTTCATCACCATCATCATCATCATCAACATCTTCATCATCATCATCACCATCATCATCATCATCATCATCTTCCTTGAATCAGATCAACATATCCATCATGTCACCATCATCTTCATCATCATCATCATCATCATCTAAACATCACCATCACCATCACCATCATCATCATCATCTTCATCATCATTACCATCACCATCATCATCAACATCTTCATCGTCACCATCATCATCATCATCATCATTGGCATTTGTAGGTTCCTCATCAACATCTCCATCATCATCATCTTCTCCATCATCATCATCTTCATCACCATCATCATCAGCATCAACATCTTCATCATCATCACCATAATCATCATCTTCATCGTCATCAGGTCAACATCTCCATCATCATCATCTTCTTCATCATCTTCACCATCATCATCATCATCATCATCATCTTCATCGCCATCTCCATCATCTTCAACATCTCCATCATCATCACCATCACCATCATCATCATCATCTTCATGACCATAAACATCTTCATCATCATTGTCATCTCCCCCTTCCTCATCAACATCTCCATCATCATCATCATCATCATCATCATCACCACCATCTGAACATCACCATCACCATCATCGTCAACATCTTCATCATCATCATCATCATCAGCATCATCATCATCATCAAAATCTTCATCGTCATCACCATCACCATCTTCATCATCATTGTCATCTCTAGGTTCCCCATCAACACATCTCCATCATCGTCATCTTCTTCATCATCATCATCTTCATCACCATCATCATCGTCATCAACATCTTCATCATCATCACCATCATCATCATCATCATCTTCCTCATCAGATCAACATCTCCATCATGTCACCATCATCTTCATCTTCATCATCATCATCATCATCATCATCATCATTACCAGCACCATCATCATCAACATCTTCATCGTCATCACCATCATCATTGGCATCTGTAGGTTCCTCATCAACATCTCCATCATCATCATCATTGGCATCTACAGGTTCCTCATCAACATATCCATCATCGTCATTTTCTCCATCATCATCACCATCATGATCTTCTGAACATCATCATGATCATCATCTAAACATCACCATCACCATCATCGTCAACATCTTCATCATCATCGCCATCAGCATCATCATCAAAATCTTCATGGTCATCACCATCACCATCTTCATCATCATTATCATCTCTAGGTTCCCCATCAACACATCTCCATCATCATCATCTTCTTCATCATCATCATCTTCATCACCGCCATCATCGTCATCAACATCTTCATCATCATCGCCATCATCATCATCATCATCATCATCATCTTCCTCATCAGATCAACATCTCCATCATGTCACCATCATCTTCATCTTCATCATCATCATCATCATCATCATCATCATTACCAACACCATCATCATCAACATCTTCATCGTCATCACCATCATCATTGGCATCTGTAGGTTCCTCATCAACATCTCCATCATCATCATCATTGGCATCTGTAGGTTCCTCATCAACATATCCATCATCATCATTTTCTCCATCATCATCAACATCATCACCATCATGATCTTCTGAACATCATCATGATCATCATCTAAACATCACCATCACCATCATCGTCAACATCTTCATCATCATCGCCATCAGCATCATCATCAAAATCTTCATCGTCATCACCATCACCATCTTCATCATCATTGTCATCTCTAGGTTCCCCATCAACACATCTCCATCATCATCATCTTCTTCATCATCATCATCTTCATCACCATCATCATCGTCATCAACATCTTCATCATCATCACCATTGTCATCATCATCATCATCATCATCATCATCTTCCTCATCAGATCAACATCTCCATCATGTCACCATCATCTTCATCTTCATCATCATCATCATCATCATCATCATCATTACCAGCACCATCATCATCAACATCTTCATCGTCATCACCATCATCATTGGCATCTGTAGGTTCCTCATCAACATCTCCATCATCATCATCATTGGCATCTGCAGGTTCCTCATCAACATATCCATCATCGTCATTTTCTCCATCATCATCACCATCATCACCATCATGATCTTCTGAACATCATCATGATCATCATCTAAACATCACCATCACCATCATCATCAACATCTTCATCATCATCGCCATTAGCATCATCATCAAAATCTTCATCGTCATCACCATCACCATCACCATCACCATCACCATCACCATCTTCATCATCATTGTCATCTCTAGGTTTCCCATCAACACAACATCTCCATCATCATCATCTTCTTCATCACCATCATCTTCATCTCCATCATCATCCTCATCAACATCTTCATCATCATCACCATCATCACCATCATCATCATCATCTTCCTCATCAGATCAACATCTCCATCATCTTCATCATCATCATCCGAACATCACCATCACCATCATCATCAACATATTCATCATCATCACCATCATCTTCATCAACATTATCATCTTTATCATCTTCATCTGCATCATGATCATCTTCATTGTCATCACCCTCCTCCTCCTCATCATCTTTATCATCTTCATCTACATCATGATCATCTTCATTGTCATCACCCTCCTCCTCCTCATCATCTTGTGCACTTATGCACTTAGGGATTAATGTTTAGAAGAGGGTCTAAAGGCCTTTATGGGGGAGGGCCTCTAGGAACAAGGTAAGACAGAGAGGGTAGGGGGGAGGGATAAAGGCGTAGAGGGTTAGTGATTAAGGGAGAAGAAGGGAGAGAGTGCTATAGGGAGGGATAATGACGAAGATAAAGAGAAGGTGGAGAGATGGAGAGTGTTGATGTATATATAACTTCGGAATGTATTTCATCAGTATATTATATATATATTTATTGTACCCTTATAAGAGATGTGTTATTCCTCTATAAGGAAGTGTCGTCATGTGGATTGAAAAGTGTCGCAAGTGTGTGTACTTGTCGATGGGTTATTAGACCACCTTATGGGGTCGGCCCTAATTAATATATAATATAATGTGGATGTACTCAAGTAGACAAGTCGGCCCCAGTAGGTCACTGGGCAAAAAGGTGAGTATAAATAGAGATAGGAGATCTCTATTTTACTCACTCGGTAAAGTATCTATCTCTCTCTCTGAAAAGTAGCGCACTAGTGAGGAGGAGGAGGATCATCTGCTAGGAGACTATCTCAGTGTTATTTGGTTGTATTTTGGTTGAGCCATTGCTCTCTCTATCTCTGAGGAAGTTGTGGGGTTTTCACCTTAGGGTTTCCCCCACGGAAACTCTGTGTCTCTTGTCTCTATGCTTTTGATTCTTGTGATGCTTGTGATGCTTGTCATATTATGATTGTCATGCATTGATATACTGTAGATGTTATTCTCTCAGCAAAGATCCTATAGTATTGTGATTTAATACTGAAAATTTAACATGGTATCAGAGCTTAACTGAGAAGAAGACATTTTGCAGTGACGGAAGCTTGTATTCCTTGTTTATTGGGTTTCTCTCCACAGATTTTTGAAATTCAGTATAGTAGATTGGATCTACTCATCAAGGCGCATCTTTCTGTCCAATCAGATTTCAGTTCCGAGCATTTTCAGTTTTGGCCCTAAAAATTAGGGTTTCCACAAAAATAGGAATTTCTGGAAACTGAAGGTACAGCTGGAAGTTCCTTGCAAAAATCGAAGGTTTGATCTTTGGATCGAGATTTGTGGCTGGGTAGATCTCCGGGAAACTCAAACCCTAATTCAGGGCTCTCCCTAGTGAACCCGGGAGGACAAAAAGGCAATTCTGAAGGGCAAGACTTTGCTGATCTCAAATTCTGAATGTACTAGGATGATCAGCTCTCCAAGGCGCATCTTTCTATCCTTTCGGAATTTTGAAATTCACATTTTGAATTTTTAGGGTTTCTCTGACAAACCCTAATCCGGGACCAGATCCAGTTTTCAGCACTTCAAGTGGTAAGTTCTAAATCTTTTCTATTTCCATTTGAAGTACTCTTAAAGATGTCTCTTCACACCAAGCTTGAGGATAAGCTTGAAGGGGCTGATAACTTCCGAGCCTGGAAGTATAGGATTGGGCTAATCCTGGAAGAGAATGAGTTGGACTCATATGTGAAAGAAAACATCCCTATCCCAGAGGATGAAGAGGCCAAGGTATTGCACAAGAAGAACTTGGTCAAGGCAAAGAGAATCATTGCTGATTCTATCAAAGATCATCTCATACCCCATGTGTATTCTCTCAAGACACCCAAAGAGATGTTTGAATCTTTGACCAAGCTATTTGAAGGAAAGAACATAAATCGGAAGATGACCCTGCGGAACCAATTGAAAGCAGTAAAGTTTCAGAATGGAGAAACCATTCAATCTTACTTTTCAAGGGTCTCTCAGATCAAGGAACAATTAGAAGCAGTAGATGAAATGGTGGAGAATGGTGAGGTGGTGATGACTACTCTAAATGGCCTACCTAGGTCATGGGATTCCTTTATTCAAGGAATTTGTGCAAGGAAGAAATTGATCTCGTTCAACAGATTGAGGGAAGAATGCTCTCAAGAAGAAGCTAGACTTATAGCTCGTGAGGAAAAGATGGGAGGAGAAGATCAAGCTCTTGCAGCCCACACCAAAAGAAGCAAAACAAAGAAGGATCACCCTCACCCCAAAAGATTCCATCAAAAGAGTAAGAAGGACCTATGATGCTTCACATGCAATGAGAAGGGTCACTTTGCTTCAGATTGTCCCAAGAACAAAAGGGATAATAACAACAACTCCAGTAAGAAGAAGAAGGGCAGCAAAAGAAGGTTTCATGCTCATGCTGCCGAAGATGATGAACCTCCAAAGAAGAAGGCTAGGGCAGAAAGTAGTAGTGATGATGACTCATCAAGTGAAGAAGAATATGTTCTAATTTCTGCTCTTACAGGTACCATCTCCCATGGATGTAATGATTGGTTGATTGATAGTGGGGCTTCCAAACACATGATTGGGTTTAAAGAATCCTTTGTGAACCTATCTGAACATGAATCACCCTATAAGGTGAAACTTGGGGATGATTATCAATACCCAATCAAAGGAAGTGGTGAAGCCTCCTACAACCTAGATTCTGGAAAATCATTGAAGATGAAAGAAGTACTTTATGTACCTGGGCTCAAGAAGAACTTACTCTCCATCTCTGCATTGGATGCAAAAGGTATGAGGGTTGCATTTGTGGATGGCCAAGTCCTAATGTGGCCAAAGGGAATGACCTTAGATGATGCAGTAGTGATTGGAGAGCAAGAGGGAGGCTTGTATAAATTGAAGGGACAACCTGAACATGCCATGGTACATGAATCCATGGATCCAAGTGAGCTTTGGCATAGAAGACTTGCTCATATGCACTATAGGGCACTTCCAATTGCAAGCAAGGCAGTAGAGGGTCTTCCTGAAATCAAGACCAAACATGAAGGTGTTTGCAAAGGATGTGCAAAAGGTAAGAACATTAAGAAGGATTTCCCAAGCAGTGAAAGCAAGGCAAAAGACATCCCGGAAATCATCCACTCAGATGTATGTGGCCCTATGTCATCTAGCTCCCTGAGTGGGTATGTTTACTATGTATCATTTATCGATGACTTCTCCAGGAAGACTTGGGTATACTTCTTGAAGGGAAAAGATGAGGTGCTTGATAAATTCAAGGAATTCAAAACCTTGATGGAGAATCAAACTGTCAAGAAAATCAAGACATTCAGATCTGACAATGGTGGAAAATTCACCTCAAAATACTCTAAGAAGCTTTGCAGTGATTCAGGGATTAAGAGGGAGTTGACTGCTCCTTATAATCCTCAACAGAATGGAGTTGCAGAAAGGAAGAACAGAACTATCATGGAAGCAGCAAGGGCAATGTTGCATGATCAAGATCTTCCTATGCATCTATGGGCAGAAGCAGCCAGAACAGCTGTATACGTGCAGAACAGAACACCCCACAAGATATTGGACAACAAGACACCAGAAGAGGTCTTTTCTGGTAAGAGACCTGAAGTCAGCCATCTCAGAATATTTGGTTGTCCAGTATATACTCATGTCCCAAAAGAGAAGAGGACTAAACTAGATCCTTCAGGAAAGAAGGGCATCTTTGTGGGTTATAGTGAAAGCTCGAAGGCTTACAGAATATACTTTCCAGGATTCAAGAATATTGATGTCAGCAAAGATGAATATAAGGACAGGTAATCCAGGAAGCAAAGATCAAAAGGGAGCACACTCCAGCAGCTCCTGCAAGGATGCTGATCTTCAGAGGGAGTTGAACATCTTCTTACATTCCACAACAGAAAGGTGTAGAAGAAGCCACTTCAGCAGCTCCGACCAGGAAGCAAAGACTCAGAGGGAGTCCACCCAAACAAACAAACAAAGATAAGTATTTCAATTATCATTTCTTGCCTATTTTGTTTGTTTAATAATATTATGCTTATGTTCATAGACTTAGGAGATGTATTTGAATGATTGCATTAATGAACAGTATACTACTAATATGCATGTGATGAGTAAGTGGCTTATGGCACTGTACAACATTCCAGTGCTACTTATCTAGAATGAAACCTCTTTGCTGACATGTTGGGAGTAGTGCAAACTCTTAACAATGTTCTGGTAGAGACTGGAAGGCATCTAGAAAGTTGTGGAACATGGATAAATGTTGTATTGAAGCATTGGCTAGGATAACTGCATGACTGCATGACATATTTCTTTATGTGTAAAGAATTTGTTCTGAAAATTATGAGATATTTCTAATCATGCAAATTAACTTGTTTTGTAGGAAAGACCGTATATCTTCACCTACAAAAAGACTACAACATTTGTTCCAGCAATAAAGATATCTATTGAAGATATTGAAGTTCCCAGGATCTGGGATGAAGAAATGGAATGCCATGATCCGTCGATCATGAAGAATGATGTTTGGGATGCGATCCCAAGAGCTAAAGGGAAGTCTGTTGTGACTTCCAAATAGAACTTTCATATCAAGCATGTTGCAGATGGCAGCATAGAGAAATATAAAAGTGATGAAATAGAAGATACACCAGATGGATTCAAGACAGCTTTCTTGAATGGTGTAGTTGAAGAAGAAGCAGCCACTTGGTTCTGAGACACATGATAGGAAATCATATATGTGCAGAACTTGGTATGGTGAAGATAGATTGATTGCCGACACGCAGCGGAAGCTTACTACCGAGTTCGAGATGAAGAACTTGGGGATGATGCACTATTTGTTTTTGGCATGGAGGTGTGGCAGAGTGCAGAAGGAATCTTCCTTGGACAAGGGAAGTATGCAGTAGAGATCCTGAAGAGGTTCGGGATGATGGATTGCAAGGCCATGGCCACACCTATGGCATCGAATCTGAAGCTTCTATGTGATGCTTCATCTGAGCCAGTTGATATCACTATGTATCGTCAGATTATTGGGTCCTTGATGTACCTGACAAACACGAGACCAAACATTTTCTTTGCTGTGAACACATTGAGCCAGTTCCTGACGGATCCGAGGAGTGTTCACCTGGTTGCTGTAAAGCATGTTCTGAGGTACCTAAAGGGTACAGTGGATTATGGGCTCAAGTATGAAGCAAATCAAAAGTTTAACCTGCAGAGTTATGTTGATTCAGATTGGGCTGGCAGTGCTGCAGATAGGAAGAGCACATCTAGGTGTTGCTTCAGTATGGGATCAGGTGTGATCTCTTGGTTTAGTAGGAAGCAGTCCTGCGTAGCACTAAGTACAGCTGAGGCAGAGTATGTTGCAGCCTGCTCAGCTAGTTGTGAGGCAGTATGGCTACAAAAGCTACTTTCTGAGTTATTTGATCTCCCGTTGGAGGCTACTGGTATCTTCTGTGATAACCAGAGTTGTGTGAAGTTGTCCGAGAACCCAGTGTTTCATGACAGGTCGAAACACATAGAGATCAAATACCACTATATCAGGGATATGGTGCAGAGAGGAGCTGTGAAGCTCCTGTATGTTGCGACAGACGAGCAGATTGCAGATGTGCTGACAAAGCCACTAGCCAGGGTGAAGTTCGAGTACTTCAGAGAGAGGCTTGGCGTTCTTCAGATCGAGGACACTTCGAGGAAGAAGTGATGGACACATTTGCTGAAGCCATTCCAAGCATGTTGGAAGGAGGATCCTTCACATGGCTGTGGATGTAAGCGCTGGATGATGAGCATCAGGATGATGTTCTAGTTTCTGCTGGATATGATCAGTTGGATCATGTGTATGTATTTTTGTATATGCATCATGTTGGATGCTTGGACCATGTATCTGTATATGTATCAGGTGGATACATTGTATGATCAGGAGGATCATGTATGATGATATGTATCAGGTAGATACTTGGTGTGCATCAGGTAGATGCATTGATGATCAGGTGGATCATATATGATGACATGCAGCAGGATGTTGCAGTGATGATCAGGATGATCATGGATGACGAGCTTCAGGATGTTGCTTCAGATGACATGCAGCAGGATGTTGCATTGATGATCAGGATGATCATAGATGATGAGCTTCAGGATGTTGCTCTAGATGACATGCAGCAGGACGTTGCAGTGATGATGATCAGGATGATCATGAGTACATGAGGATGATGTATGGTGAGTGTCAGGTTGATACTCTGTGGCCGTGGATCAGGTTGTGCAGATGAGCATGTCTGGGAGATCCTATAGGTTGGAGTTGTGTACCCGTAATAGCCTGGGATGCTCTTTCGAGACATTGCTCTGGGAGGACATGTAATTTGTGCCCTGGGAGATCTCAGGTCGGAGTTGTGTACCCGTAACATCCTGAGATGCTCTTGCGAGGTTTTTTCCTATGGCATGTAATTTGGGCCCTGGGAGATTTCAGGTCGTAGTTGTGTACCCGTAACATCCTGAGATGCTCTTGCGAGGTTTTTCCATGACCACATGTAATTTGTGCCCTGGGAGATCTCAGGTCAGAGTTGTGTACCCGTAACATCCTGAGATGCTCTTGCGAGGTTTTTCCATGACCACATGTAATTTGTGCCCTGGGAGATTTCAGGTCGGAGTTGTGTACCCGTAACATCCTGAGATGCTCTTGCTAGGTTTTGTGGTGGACCACATGTAATTTGTGCCCTGGGAGATTTCAGGTCGGAGTTGTGTACCCGTAACATCCTGAGATGCTCTTTCGAGGTTTTGTGGTGGGGTCACATGTAATAGCGCCCTGGGAGATCCTACAGGTTGGAGTTGTGTACCCGTAATATCCTGGGATGCTCTTTCGAGGTTTTGTGACGCACGTAATAAGTCCTGAGGATTCCACAGTATGGCCAGTGATGACGAAGACCTGCAGGTGGTGGGCCTACATCCAGTATGAAAAAGGACTGGCTCTGTAGAACTTCCTATGACGAGTAGAGACAGAGATTGGACGAGATAGCAGCAGCAGTGACGATGACGATGACGATGCATCGATGACGATGATCCAGAGAAGAAGACTTGTCTAGCAAATCTGTGTCGAGAAATACCTTCCTAGTTAAGAGGGAGTGTTGATGTATATATAATTTGGAATGTATTTCATCAGTATATTATATATATATTTATTGTACCCTTATAAGAGATGTGTTATTCCTGTATAAGGAAGTGTCGTCATGTGGATTGACAAGTGTCGCAAGTGTGTGTACTTGCCGATGGGTTATTAGACCACCTTATGGGGTCGGCCCTAATTAATATACAATATAATGTGGATGTACTCAAGTAGACAAGTCGGCCCCAGTAGGTCACTGGGCAAAAAGGTGAGTATAAATAGAGATAGGAGATCTCTATTTTACTCACTCGGAAAAGTATCTATCTCTCTCTCTGAAAAGTAGCGCACTAGTGAGGAGGAGGAGGATCATCTGCTAGGAGACTATCTCAGTGTTATTTGGTTGTATTTTGGTTGATCCATTGCTCTCTCTATCTCTGAGGAAGTTGTGGGGTTTTTCACCTTAGGGTTTCCCCCACGGAAACTCTGTGTCTCTTGTCTCTATGCTTTTGATTCTTGTGATGCTTGTCATATTATGATTGTCATGCATTGATATACTGTAGATGTTATTCTCTCAACAAAGATCCTATAGTATTGTGATTTAATACTGAAAATTTAACAGAGAGTGGGGTGGTAGAGACATGGCTGGAGTAAGGGAGAGAAAGAAACATGAAAGAAACATGTAGGGAGGGATGTAGGGAGAATGAGGGACAGATATTTAGAAAGAGATAGGGGGTATCTAGGGATTATTGGGAGAGAGCTAGGGGGTATTAAACCATACAAAACATTTGTTTTGTATGTAACCATATAAATTATTAGTTTTCTTTGATTTTGTTCGTTGCCCTAGCCGTGCACCTAACCTATTTATTGTGCTTGACTATATCGCGTTCACGTTTTTTCACTACATATCACGCACCCGTTTTGTATTTATATAACTCATGTGCGTTTTGTAACTCCAGAAATAATGGATTGTTGCTATCCGAGAGCAACTTCACTCTGTCCGAATGAAAACAACAGTCCCACGATTTTTTCGAACAACACGAGCCCGCCACTGAAAATTTTCACATTCTACACCAACTCCATCATTTTTTTTATGCAGGTGCAGCATTGAGGACATCTTTCATGGTTGCTCAGTGTGGTGTTGGGTTATATGGCCATATTTGAAGAAAATAATCAGCAAGCTTGAAGAATCTCCAATTGAAGAACACCAAAGATAAGGCCTTTGAAAGATTGATTCATTTTGCTTATATTTGAGGAACACACAAGATAAGATATCAAGCTTCAAGACCAACAAGGAAGAACTTCCATTTGCTTATTATTGAAGAGCTTGTAATTGAGGAGCAACAAAAACAAACTATATTGAATTGCTCATTGTGGTGATGGGGAATGCACGTAACCGAGTAAACAAATCAACAAGGAAGAAGAGACCTCAAGAAGTCATTGAAGAAGAGAAAGAAAAGAAAAGAATATACATGATGAATCGGAGGCTTTCTTTGGAAACTAATCCAAATCCAATTGTAGAGGATACCATGGTTCATCCTATTAATCCACAACAAGAGGGACCTTCAATTTCCACAATAGTTGTTGAACAAGCACCCCATGGAAGTAATCAAGAAGCAAAACGTAGGTGCTCATTAGGGGATGTTTCAATTCCCACTTCAAGTCAAAGTGATAAGTTACCATCTCAAGATGAAGCTCATGAAGAAACACCCAATTTGCTATCCGGATGTGGTTATACAAGCGATGAAGTCAGAGAGGCGTTGGACATTTTGCCTACTGTTGAAGAAGAGAATGTTATCCACACCATCGATGAGGATGTTGGACTTCCACAAGGGGATGTTGGACTTCCACAGACCATCGATGAGGATGTTGGACTTCCACCATCCAACTACCAGGAAGAGAATGAAGGACACCAAGCTACTACTGAAACGCTAGAGCATCTTGGTGATGCGCTACATGGTACAATTCCAACCCCCTTACCTCCATTAGCAAGCACACGTCGAAGAACTCCGAAGCGTATACAAGTTGATGAAAGACTTATTAATTCCATTGAAGGTACGCTATCTAAACGTAGTATTGCTTATCAAACTCAACAGATACTTGATAAATATTTTGTTTCTAAATGTGATGGAGATAAATGTAGATTATTTTTATCATTGTTAAAATCTAGGAGCATGAATGTTGTTAGGAAAAAGTTAGGGATAAAGATGATAAATAATTCTGAACCAAGTTCTCATATAGTTAAAAGCCTAGTAGATGCATTTGGTAAAATTGGTAAGAACACACGTTCAAAGTACTGCAATGCTGCTCGTCGTGTGTTGTCACAATCAATTGCAAATAAGAACACTAGGGCCCTTCGTATTCTCAGGCCTACATCCAAACTAGTTAATTTGAATGTAAAAACCCTCCGTAGGTATTCTATTAGAAGAGAACATCTTGACACAACCGATCAGACAGATTCTTGGGCCTTTGTTGGTCGGTTGCCACGTCGTGACATGAAGCTAGTTGATGCAGTAAAGGGACTAGTGCACAGTTTTTGGCATGATCACACAAGGCCTTCTTCAAACCGAAAGGATGTACTAAAACTAAGAACAGGTTCAAAGGATCATGAACCACATACTAAGCATCTTCTTGATATAACACAGACAAAGATTTACGAGAAATTTAAGATTGAGCATAGATAATTGAACTTGGGGCAAAGATCTTTTGAGAAATGTAAGCCATGGTATGTTAGAATAAATACTCTTCGTGACACTTGTTGTTGTAGATACCATGTAGAATATGAATATTACTATGAAACATTTTTGTACATTCGTCGTGTGTTGCATACTAACATTGTGCAGGATTGCTCCATGACAATACCACCGACTTCATCAAGAGAATTCATTCATAGCATCATGTGCAATAGGCCCGAGGGGCAAACATACCATGCAAAATCTTGTTTGGATGGAACATGCTCCAACTGTGCTGGAATGGCATTATTGAGCCAATGTATGCACGAGAATGGAGACAATGAATTTGGGAAAATGGTTACAGACATGAAAAGTTTCAAATATATCAACTATGAAATAGTCCCAGGGAAAGAAAGCAAAAAAATACAATTGGTGACATCTCAGGTATGCATTTATATCTATAAAATTATGTTGTAACGGTTACATTTCAATCCTTACTTACAACAAAAAACTGACATTGAGATCATTTTGTGTCACCAGGTACAAGTTAGTGACTTCATCAAGGAATTTATTGAAAAGACACATCAATATGTTCAGCATGTCCACGTGGCACGATGGCAGGATGAGAAGTTTAGAATATGCAGAGATACATTTCCCCTTGGTACTATACTTTCAGTTGTTGATTTTGCTGAGAACTACACTCTGCAGCCTCAAAATGAGATCCAAAGTCAGTATTATCACTCTGAGTAGGTTTCCTTGATGGTCCATATCACATATAGGCATGGCCCAAATAGCACTGAAGAGCAAAGAGAAATTCTGAAGGAATATCACTTCTACATAAGTGATGATAGGTGCCACGACTTCCACTATGTACGTCATTGCTTCATCATGTTCTATGATCACTTGAAGGGAAGGAACATACAGATGGATCGACACTGGATTTGGTCTGATGGGTGTGTTGGTCAGTTAAAAAATGCACGCATATTTCAATGGTTGTGTTCATTGCATAAAAACTACAAAGTGCCACATATGTGGAACTATTTTGAGACTGGGCATGGTAAAGGAGAGCATGATGGAGCCAGAGCATGTGTCAAAATAGCCCTATGAAGAGAGGAATTGAAAGTATCTACAGAATCTACTATTCTAAATGCTCAATCTATAGTCAGGTGGTGCACGTCAGTAATGGGAGAGGAATCAACTATGCGAGTAGAATCCACAAGAAAGAGACACGTGGAGATATTTTTTTGGGAGGTGGTAGACATAGATCATTCACATGCATGGGAATGCAAGACTGTGCCTAGGACTCGTGGCTTTCATTCGGTTCGAAGCTCTGATAACCCAGTATTTGAAATTTGGACCACAAAACTCGCTTGTTTTTGCCCACCTTGTTGTGATGGTGACTGGGATGGGTGTGAATCATTGGATTGGGTTGATGGATGGGATCACATATCACTTCCACTTGATCAGCGTGCAATTGTTAAGTTAACTCCGTTGGAAGAAGACCAATCATCTATTTCTGCAGATTTTGATCATGTCTCAGACCTTGTACAACCCGGTATGATGCATTTCCTTAACATTTTTTGTTTGTTTACGTAGTCTTCAAATGCACATTAATGGCCTTGTATCGCACGAAAAATATTTTGATCATATACCTACAATCATATAATGCAGGGCACATATACGCAGTGGTTGCCTCAAAAGATACTAAATGGGGTGATGAATACTAGTTGGCACGCTGTATAGATGGAAAGCAAACCCTCATTGTGTCCATGACTAACGATGAAAACAACCACTTTCCAACTGGGTATATGGTTGTTAAAGGTGAATACTTGACACGGGACAGCAATGGAAGAAAGAAGGGTGGATATGTTTACAGGGATTACAAACCAGGTGCAAGTGTGTATCACTTTACCAACTTAATCATTGGCACAAACCTTCAGGTACGAACAATGCCTAGTTGAAATACATCGAAGGTATGCTACTTCTTACCGGATACAAAGCACGAGAGACTAATGGAGACCATTAGTATAAGAGATGATCCGGAGGGCTTGGTTGTATGATAATAGGTGGGATCAAGCATGATGAAGTACATTACATACTTTTAATACTATACTATTTATACTATTTGTAATTGAATATTGATATATGCTCAATTTTCACATGTATGTTTCATATGAATATGTCAATTTTGCTTTCTTGATATGCCAAATTTACGTTTACGTTGTTTATAAATATGCCAAAAGTTCTCTTGTATGTCAAGTTTATGAATATGCCATTTTTTACATATGATCAGTAAACCCTAAAATTATATTATGTTCATCATGTTGGTTATTGGCTTCACCCAACAAAATTAATTCAATTCATGCTCACTATATTAAACAATACACTTATATTAAATTTAGTTCATGTCTTGTTAAATATTTCATAATGAATTAGCTATTTGAGAGCACCACCTTAGACCAAGCCATCATCATCAACATATTCATCATCATCACCATCATCATCATCATGGACCTGCAAAACCCTACTTTCCAAAGTGTCTAGGCAGGTTCGGGTTAGGAACACTAGCCATACCTGCCCGGTGGATGATTTTTCAAAGTTGACCCCCGTGTGCAAAAATTGCACACTCCCACACTGAGCAAAACCCTAGTTTCCAAGATGGACCTGCAAGGTGACACATGGGCCACCGGGTAGGAGGGGAGGGGCACCCCTGGCACTATCCCGGTGTGCTGAATCAAACGGAGTCGACGGTTCATCGATCTAAGCCACGGTCTTCATTCTATGGCTCGTCATGTCTCACTACCAGAAGGCCTTCAGGGACACCTGCTGGATACCTACCGGGGGCATAGAACTCCAACCATGCAACAAAACCAGGTTTCAGGGAGTCCTGAAGGTGTGTCCAGACAGGTTCGGGCTAGGAACACTAGCCATACTTGCCCGGTGGATGATTTTCCAAAGTTGACCCCCGTGTGCAAAAATTGCACACTCCCACACTGAGAAAAACCCTAGTTTACGAAATGAATGCATAATGAAGCCACTAGGCCATGGGGAGATGAGCGAGAGGGCCCCCTAGAGGTAATCGCATGCCAGGAGACTAACGGAGTCGACGGTTCGTCGGTCCGACGTCCGGTTTCCGAGTTATGTCGAGTTGCAAGTTGCATGAAAATGTCGTTCAGGGACACTTGGTGAATTTCCATCCGGGAGCCAAAAAGAAAACAGAGCAGGAAGATTGCATGATGTTGGCTCCTGCAAGTGTGTGTGGGAAATGCCGACGTGGGAACACTGCCAACACTGGCTCGCGGGAGGTTTTTGCAGAGTTGACCCACGAATGCGAGATTGCATGCAATTAAACTGAGCAAAACCCTAGTTTACGAAATGAATGCATAATGAAGCCACTGGGCCATGGGGAGACGAGGGAGAGGGCCCCCTAGAGGTAATTGCACGCTAGGAGACCAACGGAGTCGACGGTTTGTCGGTCCGATGTCCAGTTTCTGAGTTATGTCGAGTTGCAAGTCGCATGAAAATGTCGTTCAGGGACACTTGGTGAATTTCCGTCTGGGAGCCAAAAAGCAAACAGAGCAGGAAGATTGTGTGCCATTGGCTCCCACAAGTGTGTGCGGGCAATGCCGATGTGGGAACACTGCCAACACTAGCTTGGGGGAGGTTTTTGCAGAGTTGACCCACCAATGCGAGATTGCATGCAATTAAACTGAGCAAAACCCTAGTTTACGAAATGAATGCACAATGAAGCCACTGGGCCATGGGGAGACGAGGGAGAGGGCCCCCTAGAGGTAATCGCACGCCAGGAGACCAATGGAGTCGACGGTTCATCGGTCCAACGTCCGGTTTCCGAGTTATGTCGAGTTGCAAGTCGCATGAAAATGCCGTTCAGGGACACTTGGTGAATTTCCGTCCGGGAGCCACAAAGAAAATGGAGCAGGAAGATTGTGTGCTGTTGGCTCCTGCAAGTGTGTGTGGGAAATGCCGACATGGGAACACTGCCAACACTGGCTCGGGGGAGGTTTTTGCAGAGTTGACCCACCAATACGAGATTACATGCAATTAAACTGAGCAAAACCCTAATTTACGAAATGAATGCACAATGAAGCCACTGGGCCATGGGGAGACGAGGGAGAGGGCCCCCTAGAGGTAATTTCACGCCAGGAGACCAACGGAGTTGACGGTTCATCGGTCCGACGTCCAGTTTCCGAGTTATGTCGAGTTGCAAGTCGCATGAAAATGTCGTTCATGGACACTTGGTGAATTTCCGCCCATTTTATAATTTAAGCCACTTTTAAATATTTGAACTTCCATATTATTTTTGAAAGAGTATAATATTTCAAAACTCCTAAAGAGACAAAAACACATGATCAAAACTCCTAAGGCTGCAATTTAGAGTAGCAATAATGGGGGTGATGGAGTTGAATTTGATCCTATGGAAGATAATGATACTAATATTATTGAGAATAAAGGGATAATAGGTTGATCCATGACACCTTTGTTTGCATGGATGAGGATGCACCTATGTATGAGACCTATGATAATATTCATGATGTACATCTTATTGATAAGGCACACAAAGGCCTATACAAGAGATCAAAGATGAGTCACTTTGTCTACTAATTTGATGTTGATAAAATTGAAGGTATTGAATGACATTTCAAACAATGGTATGACAAAGATCCTAATGTATACACAATAACTCTAATGATAAATATAAGTTTTTAATATTTTTTGTGATTGTAATAACTACATTGCGATATCCATTATTTAGTATGTCATAAATTGATTTTTTCTTATAGATTGTTAGGTAATATTTTCCTATAACCATCAAATACTTTACCTTGCACATATTGAGAATTGTGTGCCCTTATGAAAGATACAAGAAAGCAGTATCAAACAATTGATGCATGTCCTAATTATGATCAAATGATATATTATGGATAGCATGCAACAAATTTAAAATGCCATGAATGTGGGATCAATAGATATTGAACTAATTAGGTAATATATAAGGTGCCCCATAAGGTTCTTTGTCATATCCCTATAATTCTAGGTTTTTGATGATTGTTTAGGTTAAAAAACATAGCACATTTTATGGATTATCATGTACAAAGATAAGTGAATATGGTATTATATGAGTGGCTACAAATGGTTCTCAATTTACGATCATCAAGGAAATATTACCCATTTTTAAAGAAGAACCTCATAATGTTAGACTTTCATTGGTAGTTGATGGCAATGGGTGTGCATGAGTGAGTTCGCTGAAACCTTGAAAAACATTGTATTTCATTTAGTTTGATTAAATTATACGAGCAAGAACTTTGACATAACTTGTAATGATCATCCAAAATCACAAATTTTAATTAGATACCAATTAGTGCATGCATGTAGTGAATTCGTTGAAACCTTTGAATATAATAGTTTGTTCTTTTGACATAGTGCATTCATGAGTAATAGATAATCCACACAAATCAACACATTAGATTGACATAAGAACATGTGGAAATCGAAGAACAAATACAAAGTGAAATGTATCATTCATTAATAAGTAAAATGTCAATGTGCATGTCTCCAAAAGTACATGTATCCAAAAGTACATATATATCCAAAAGTATCCAAAAGTGTATGTCTCCAAAAGTACATGTATATCCAAAAGTACATGTATCCAATGAAGTCAATGTACATGTCTCCAAAAGTACATGCACAATAAAGTCAATGTACATGTCTCCAAAACTGAATGTATCGAAAAGTACATATATATACAAAAGTATCCAAAAGCACATGTGTCCAAAACTATCAAAACTCAAGCTTCCTCTTGTTCTTTCCCGATGTTGATCCTCTAGGAACATCTCTAGGATCAATGTGCATCTCTGGATCCTGCAAATTAAATATCAATTGTTAAATTCAACTAACTATGTACACTAATACATTAGCTCAACAATTATCAACTGGTGCATGGAAAGTGCATGAAACACTTGGTCACTGAAGGACATCTCACCTCAACTGACAAAGGAGACTGCGTTGCTTGTGTAGCAGATGTTAAATTTTCTGAATTTACTTCAATATGATCTAGGATCTTAACTGAGAGAACAACATGTACAGCATATCTACAGCATATCAATCATGGAGACAATAATGCAAGCACACAAGAGACACAAAGATTTACTTGGGGAAAACCATAAAGGTGAAAAACCCCAATAACTTCCTCAGAGATAGATAGAGCAATGATACAACCAACCAATAGAGATAGCCATAACCTAGCAGCAATCCTCCTCCTCCATAAGTGCGCCTCTCCTCCTTGAGAGCATGTGTGAGAAGTGAGTGAGTAAATAGAGTGCCTCCCGCACTCTATTTATACTTGACTTGACTTGCCTTTTTACCTAACTCATGTCGGCTCGAACTTAACCACATAACATAATGCTGAGTGGGCCGACCCCCAATAGGGTGGTCTAATAACCCTTTGACCCACATGGCCGACCCCCAATAGGGTGGTCTAATAACCCTTTGACCCACATGACTTATACAGGGCCGACCCCAAACAAGGTGGTCTAATAACCCATCAAGTATAAGTTACGACACTTACAATATAAATGACGACACTTCCTTATAGAGGAATAATACCATCTCTATAGGAATACAATATACATATATGTGAAATACATTCCGAAGTTACATATACATCAACACTCCCTCTTAACTAGGAAGGTATTTCTCAGCATAGTTCTTCTAGCACAAGTCATCTTCTCTGGATCATCGTCACTAGATAATCGTCATCGAGTCATCATCATCGTCACTGCTGCTGCTATCTCAATCAATCTATGAATCTACTCGTCATAGGAAGTTCTACAGAGCCAGTCCTTTTTCATACTGGATGTAGGCCCACCACCTGCAGGTCTTCGTCATCACTGGCCATACTGTGGAATCCTCAGGACTTATTACGTGCGTCACAAAACCTCGAAAGAGCATCCCAGGATGTTACGGGTACACAACTCCGACCTGTAGGATCTCCCAGGGCGCTATTACATGTGACCCCACCACAAAACCTCGAAAGAGCATCTTAGGATGTTACGGGTACACAACTCCGACCTAAGATCTCCCAGGGCACAAATTACATGTGGTCCACCACAAAACCTAGCAAGAGCATCTCAGGATGTTACGGGTACACAACTCCGACCTGAGATCTCCTAGGGCACAAATTACATGTGGTCATGGCAAAACCTCGCAAGAGCATCTCAGGATGTTACGGGTACACAACTCCGACCTGAAATCTCCCAGGGCCCAAATTACATGCCATAGGACAAAACCTCGCAAGAGCATCTCAGGATGTTACGGGTACACAACTCCGACCTGAGATCTCCCAGGGCAACGAATTACATGTCCTCCCAGAGCAATGTCTCGAAAGAGCATCCCAGGCTGTTACGGGTACACAACTCCGACCTATAGGATCTCCCAGACATGCTCATCTGCACAACCTGATCCACGGCCACAGAGTATCAACCTGATACTCACCATACATCATCCTGATGTACTCATGATCGTCCTGATCATCATCACTGCAACGTCCTGCTGCATGTCAGCTGGAGCAACATCCTGAAGCTCACCATCCATGATCATCCTGATCATCATCACTGCAACGTCCTGCTGCATGTCATCTGGAGCAACATCCTGAAGCTCGTCATCTATGATCATCCTGATCATCACTGCAACATCCTGCTGCATGATCCACTTGATCATCAATGCATCTACCTGATGCATACCAAGTATCATACATGATCCTCCTGATCATCAATGTATCCACCTGATACAAACACATGATACATATCATCATACATGATCCTCCTGATCATCAATGCATCTACCTGATGCATACCAAGTATCTACCTGATACATATCATCATACATGATCCTCCTGATCATCAATGTATCCACCTGATACAAATACATGATACATATCACCATACATGATCCACCTGATCATACAATGTATCCACCTGATACATCAATGCATCCACCTGATGCATACCAAGTATCTACCTGATACATATCATCATACATGATCCACCTGATCATACAATGTATCCACCTGATACATCAATGCATCCACCTGATGCATACCAAGTATCTACCTGATACATATCATCATACATGATCCACCTGATCATACAATGTATCCACCTGATACATATACAGATACATGGTCCAAGCATCCAACATGATGCATATACAAAATACATACACATGATCCAACTGATCATATCCAAGCAGAAACCAGAACATCATCCTGATGCTCATCATCCAGCGCTTACATCCATAGCCATGTGAAGGATCCTCTTTCCAACATGCTTGGAATGGCTTCAGCAAATGTGTCCATCACTTCTTCCTCGAAGTGTCCTCGATCTGAAGAACGCCAAGCCTCTCTCTGAAGTACTCGAACTTCACTCTGGCTAGTGGCTTCGTCAGCACATCTGCAATCTGCTCGTCCGTCACAACATACAGGAGCTTCACAGCTCCTCTCTGCACCATATCCCTGATATAGTGATATTTGATCTCTATGTGTTTCGACCTGTCATGAAACACTGGGTTCTCGGACAGCTTCACACAACTCTGGTTATCACAGAAGATACCAGTAGCTTCCAGCGGGAGATCAAATAACTCAGACAGTAGCTTCCGTATCCATACTGCCTCACAACTAGCTGAACAGGCTGCAACATACTCTGCCTCAGCTGTACTCAGTGCTACACAGGACTGCTTCCTGCTAAACCAAGAGATCACACCTGATCCCATACTGAAGCAACACCCAGATGTGCTCTTCCTGTCTGCAGCACTGCCAGCCCAATCTGAATCAACATAACCCTGCAGGTTAAACTTTTGATTCGCCTCATGTCTGAGCCCATAATCCACTGTACCCTTCAGGTACCTCAGAACATGCTTTACAGCAACCAGGTGAACACTCCTCGGATCCGTCAGGAACTGGCTCAATGTGTTCACAGCAAAGCAAATGTCTGGTCTCATGTTCGTCAGGTACATCAAGGACCCAATCATCTGACGATACATAGAGACATCAATCGGCTCAGATGAAGCATCACATAGAAGCTTCAGATTCGATGCCATAGGTGTGGCCATGGCCTTGCAATCCATCATCCCGAACCTCTTCAGGATCTCTACTGCAGACTTCCCTTGTCCAAGGAAGATTCCTTCTGCACTCTGCCACACCTCCATGCCAAAAACAAATAGTGCATCATCCCCAAGTTCTTCATCTCGAACTCGGTAGTAAGCTTCCGCTGCGTGTCGGCAATCAATCTATCTTCACCATACCAAGTTCTGCACACATAAATGACTACACCATGCTATCTTGAAATCCATCTGGTGCATCTTCTATTTCATCTCAATGCTGCCATCTGCAACATGCTTGATCTGATAGTTCCATTTGAAAGTCATAACAAACTTCCCTTCACATCTTGGGACTGCAACCCAAACATCATTCTTCATGATCGACGGATCATTCCATTTCTTCATCCCAGATCCTGGGAACTTCAATATCTTCAATAGATATCTTTATTGCTGAACAAATGTTGTAGTTCTTCTTTTGTAGGAGATGGCATACGATCTTTCCTACATAACAAGTTAAATTGCATGATTAGAAAACATCTCATAGTTTTCAGAACAAATTCTTACACATAAATAAATATGTCATACAGTCATGCAATTATCTTAGCCAATGCTTCAATACAACATTTATCCATATCCCATAACTTTCTAGATGCCTTCCAATCTCTACCAGAACATTGTTAAGAGTGTGCACAACTCCCAACATGTCAGCAAAGAGGTTTCATTCTAGATAAGTAGCAATGGAATGTTGTACAGTGCCATAGGCCACTTACCCATGTGTATTAGTAGTATACTGTTCATTAATGCAACTATTCTAATATGCACAAGACATATCCTAAGTCTAGGAACATGAGCATATACATCATTGAACAATTTTACTTAAACAAACAAATATGCAAGAAATGATAATTAAAATACTTATCTTTCTTTGTTCGTTGGGTGGACTCCCTCTGAGTCTTTGCTTCCTTGCAGGAGCTATTGGAGTCCTAATCTGAAGTAGCTTCTTCTACACTTCTCTGTTGTGGAATGTAGAAAGATGGTCAACTCCATCTGAATATCTGCATCCTTACAGAAACTACTGAAGTGTGCTCTTTTTCTTTCTTGCAGGAACAACTGGAGTGTGCTCCTTTGCTTTCTTGCAGGAACAACTGGAGTGTGCTCCTTTGCTTTCTTGCAGGAGCAACTGGAATGTGCTCCCTCTTGATCTTTGCTTCCTGAATTACCTGTTCTTGAACTCATATTCATCCTTGGTCCCTATGCATGCTTATTAGTATCATGAATGTGTTGTCCTTGTGATCTCATATAAAATCATACATTCATTAGTATACTATTAAAACACAATACTCTCAAGCATGTATAGTCATGATCATTTCAAACAGAAATAATAAGCATTAGCATTCAAGGATTCTTATGGTTAGTCAAATCATAAGAAACATAACATGTCTAAACCTGTAATTACTCAAGCCTATGACTCTTCAGGTTAGTTGAATCATCAAACAAGATAAGAGATATAAAATGCATAAAACCTGTGATTATTCAAACCTATACCATCATGATTCTTCTGGTTAGTCATATCATCAATTATGGTAAGAAACATAATATGCATACAATCATGATTATTCAAACCTATGCCATCATGATTCTTCTGGTTAGTCATATCATCAATTATGGTAAGAAACATAATATGCATACAATCATGATTATTCAAACCTATGACTTCATGAATAATCATTATCAACAACGCGATAGTATAAGATCCTAACCCAAGGTAGGAATCTAGCTTGATATAGGAAAAACATACCTGGATTATCATGTTAGCTAGTTATGTCTAACATACCCGTATAATGTCTTTTGGTTCTCTTCAGTGACTTGTGCTAGTAACCTGCATGTCTCATAAGTTAACCATTATAAAACCAAGTTATACATACCTCGTGAATGGATCTTGTATGAGATCCATGACAATGGATGAATCTTTGTCCTTATGTTATCATGATCATATGTTCTTGGATCAGAACATGATCTGTCTTTCTTGGTGTACCTTTCATGTTAGTAGACAACACAAACCTCATACAACACCATAATGCATTAGTACAATCATAAGTGTCAACACCCTAACCAATGAATATCTTCTATCATGCATTCATAATTTTGTTAAGGTGATACAACAAATATAAAATCAAAATTGTACTAACGTAATAACATGAAGACAAACATACCATAAACTTAATCATGGACAAATATCGAAACATACCTCGATGAGTCATACCTGTCGAGATCGCTTGTAATCTTCTTATGTAAGGCCTTATCCTCATCTCCCTCTGAGACAGGAACTTCTTTCACTTATGCAGGTGATCAATCCATCTTCTTCTAGGATTAACCCAATCCACTTGATTTGCAAGAACTGGACCTTGAGCTGGATATGGGTTTGTCAAAGAAACCCCAAAAATTCAAACTTTGAATTTCAACCTTCCGATAGGATAGGAATATGCGCCTTGATGAACTGATCAAACTGGTATATTCAGAAATTGAAAACTGCAAAGTTTCACTCCTCAATTTTTCCTTTGAAACTTCCGGATTCACTGGACGTGACCCTGAACTGGGGTTTGATGAAGCCCACTCTTTTGCCCCATCAAAATGTTTGATCCAAAGCTCTAAGCTTCTATTTTTCTGAGGAGCTTCCAGCCGTGGTCACAGATTTCAAAAATTCCCATTTTTACAGAAGCCCTAATTTTCCACTTTTCTGATCAAAGTCCCGAACTAGGGTCTAATCAAGCCCGGCCTTCTGCCCAACCAAAAATTCTGATCTTGGTCTCTAAATTTCTATTTTGATGAGTAGCATCCAGCCGTGGTCTCCGATTACAAAAATTCCAACTTTCTCCAAAGCCCTAAATTCCGGAAGCCATGAATGAAGGTACCAAAAAAAATAATTCTGTTTTGATAGAAATATGTACCTGATTGTTTCTAGTGTAACTCCGAAATTTTTGATCCACAGGGTCTGAAAACGTTTCCTGAGATATTCTGACCTGTTATCTTTCCATCCTGACAGGTCTGACCTCAATTGGATTCTCTGAGAGAGAGTTATGCCAAATGTCGCAACGTGACCTGTTTTGGGATAAAACAGGAGAGCGAACTTGTACGGAGTGCCACGTGTCACTGTTTTAACTTCGGCCTCTGAAAAAGTTTTCTGAGATAGCTCGGCCTATTACCTTTCCATCCTGACAGGTATGACCTCAATTGGAATCTCTGAGAGAGAGTTATGCCAAATGTCGCAACGTGACATGTTTATGGGATAATACAGGAGAGCGAACTTGTACGGCGTGCCACGTGTCACTGGTTCAACTTCGGCCTCTGAAAAACGTTTTCTGAGATAGTACAGACTGTGTACTACCTGTCACTTTTTACGAAATTTCATTTGGAGCTTCCTAGCCCAAGTTATGACCTTTTTCCCAAGGTCACCTGATTTTGACTCAGATCTGGAAGAGGCAGAAACCCTATATTGTACAGATCATAAATCACAAAGTACAACGAATTAGAGGTTGTCCTTTGGACACAAGATACCTGGAGATCTTAGCTTCGGCCTGTAACAATTTCAGATCCGAAAACTTCGCCAAAACGGATTTATAGCGAAAGTGCTACGATGACTGGTTTTTGCTATATCAAGCCCTAGCATTGTTAGTGCAACAAGTGTCATACATGCCATATCATGCCTTCTTTCAGGCTAGCTCTGATACCATGTTAAATTTTCTGAATTTACTTCAATATGATCTAGGATCTTAACTAAGAGAACAACATGTACAGCATATCTACAGCATATCAATCATGGAGACAATAATGCAAGCACACAAGAGACACAAATATTTACTTGGGGAAAACCATAAAGGTGAAAAACCCCAATAACTTCCTCAGAGATAGATAGAGCAATGATACAACCAACCAATAGAGATAGCCATAACCTAGCAGCAATCCTCCTCCTCCATAAGTGCGCCTCTCCTCCTTGAGAGCATGTGTGAGAAGTGAGTGAGTAAATAGAGTGCCTCCCGCACTCTATTTATACTTGACTTGACTTGCCTTTTTACCTAACTCATGTCGGCTCGAACTTAACCACATAACATAATGCTGAGTGGGCCGACCCCCAATAGGGTGGTCTAATAACCCTTTGACCCACATGGCCGACCCCCAATAGGGTGGTCTAATAACCCTTTGACCCACATGACTTATACAGGGCCGACCCCAAACAAGGTGGTCTAATAACCCATCAAGTATAAGTTACGACACTTACAATATAAATGACGACACTTCCTTATAGAGGAATAATACCATCTCTATAGGAATACAATATACATATATGTGAAATACATTCCGAAGTTACATATACATCAACAGCAGATGGAGCCGTTGGTTGAACATCCAGGATGGTCGAACCAGGGTGGCTAGGAACTGCTCCTGCTGGTGGTGGCTACAATGAAAAAATGTTGAAATAGTTAGAAATGCATGAATAAACAATAGACAACAATAATAAACTATGTAAAGATAATGTTGAAATAGTTACATACCTGTGTGTGATCAGTTGCCATTGCAGATGCGGCACTAACTGCTGCATCAACCATCGATGCGAGGTTCTCAGTAGACAACTCGGGTTCCTGATGCAGTAAACATGCAATTCAAACATTAACAAAAACGATTTATGCATTGGATTTCAAGTTAAACAACAAATATCATCGAAGGATATACATTACCATGGTGTGAGTAAGCCCATGGTCGTGGGCAGCTGGAGTCTTTCTAGGAGTAGAACGCCTCACATACACATGACCCTTGTTCACGAATGGCCTGGAGGGAGAAACAAATCCAGGCAATGGGCCAGATGTCTCGGATGGTGCCTACAGTCAGCAAGTGTTCATGTAGTTAGACATGCATGATTCAACAAACAAACATGTATTTAAAAAATGTCATTTTTAATTGTTTACCTGGAGCCCAGATGTTTCAGGGGACGGTATGACCATGGGTACTACCTCCACATTACCTTGCCCTAGTGAAGGATTTGCCATCTACAAGTTTAATAATTGTAAATATTAGACCGTAGATAGCATTAATGAACTAAAATGTAAAGTATGTGGAAATTAACAAATTAACAAGTATTAAAAAACTGAAATTTTAAAATGTTTACCTCGGTGTGAGATACGACAATAGGTGGTATATAAGATGGGCCTACCAAATGGGTAGCATCATGCCCCCCTGTAGAGTCTGGAACATCCAGCTCTGGGGTGTCACTGCCGGCATAAAGCATCAACTGCAAGTTCACAAAATTAATATATTAGCTCAAACTATATATTTGTGTACAAAGACGAAAATAAATGAAGAATTTATTACAATTAACCATCAACATACCTCTCTCAAAAACCCACTGAAGGCAACATCTGAGGAAATACCATAGCAGGGACGACCACATGATGTGCACTCGTGAGGATCAGTACTAGGATGGGGATGTGTCGATGGTCCTGCACTAGTGGATGGTCCTGATGGTCCTGCACTAGTGGATGGTCCTGATGGTCCTGCACTAGTTGATGGTCCTGCATGGTGACGAGCTGGTGTATGTACCACACCAGGGATAGATGTCCCTTCCCCACCCATATGTTGAACCATCGTGCCATGGTGAACAATCGCCCATTCCAAACTCAAAAATGCATCCCGTGTCTGTGGAATAATGCGATGTGCTGGTGGGACATCTGGCCCAAGCAACTGCCTGCGAGGTGCAGGGATTAGGCGATTCTGGTCTCGAAGCCTGGCATTGGGTCGGTTTTGGGGCATCCCCCCACCGATCCCCTGAAACTGCAAGATGTCAAAATAGTTAACGTGTTTATGCAACACGAACTCTGCGTACATCTTTCGAAGGAAATATAAGGGAATTTCCCTGTTGTTGTGTGGTGGCATATCAAAAACCATGTACCATCTGTCCATCCAGTTATCAACAAATGGTTGAAACGTGCACCACTCAATGGAGATATGCGGCCTGTTTGCATTTGGGATTTCCTCCGTCCGAGGGTCCCTAAACAATGCAAATATAAGCTCTTTGAATATTTTCAACTTTTTTATTGCATTGTAATCTAGCCCATCAGCATATTGTTGTCTTTTTCTTTCTCTGTAAGATGCAATATCATATATGACATTCATAGATTGTGAAATGGTGTCCACAATTGCATCCAAGGTTGATGCAAGTGAACGGCGAATCCTGTCACCACCACTAGAAGCTGCACTTATGCCCCTCAAGTGGGCAAGCTCAATCAATATCTCGGCATTGGTATCCATAGCCGCAACTGCAATAAAGACATTAATACGAAAATCATTAGAAACATATACATGGTATATAATGACGTCTCTTCAAAATTGAACATGTATTAAATCAAACTCACGTAAGCAATTTAATGGCATTCACTTACATACATTTAAAACTTAAAATTAAACATTTGACAATTAAAAAGTAAGTTAGTCAAATTGGCAGAGAGGAGGAGGAGGAGGAGGAGGAGGAGGAGGATCAGGGCAGTGATGAGTTTGCATCTATGTGTATCAATGTCTCATTGTGATTTGTGATTGTGAATGAAAAATGTGTTGCGATTTGTGAATGATCTAATTTCTATTGAATATTTCATATTTGTAATTGTAAATGTAATTTCTATTGAATATTTGTAATTGTAAATGTTAAATTTTATTGGATCTATATGTCTATATTTTTAAATTTTAATATATTTCAAAAATATATTAATTCCGGGGGTCACCGTGTCCTACGTGTCCTAATTCCGGGGGTCACCATGTCTAGTGGGGACCAGGGATCAAATTTGAAGGGTGGGGTCCCATTTCACTATGAAGGGCTATGAGATATTGAACACTATTGAAGGGCTATGAGAAATTTATTAATATTTATTCTATGTGTATATATGGATGTGTTCATGTTGCATGGATTGGATTCTAGGTTAACCGAGGCCTTTTTAGAGCAAAGAATGGGGTAATTACTATTTGGGAACAAGTTTTTTATCAAATGTAAATTGCGGTGATGGAAGATATTGAGGGTGCCACATGTTGTGGAGAAAGTAGTATTGATTCCTATGACGTAATAGGGAGTTCAAAAAGTCTGGTTTCAAGTATTGTCATGCGTAGCTCGATTGATTTTTCTCGCGCTAGGGTTGTAGCAACTGTTATGGCCATTACTGTTAAAAGGATTGATGGGGTGGAATCCCGTGAAATGATGAGTTCTTTTGTTAAGACGTAGATTCAGTGAAAGTTGGTGGGATTCTTATGTTCATTTTATGCACAAAATTTGATTACTTGATTTTGTTGCATTGTTAACTCTCCTCCTAGTCATAGCTACAATCTCTTATATAATTGTGAAGGTTATCAATCCACTCAATATATTAAAGTTGTACTAGGCCAAAATCATCAACATATTTATTATACTCACAAATGTTGACATTCCAATTTCTATGTAGAGCTCCCATTAACATTAGATTGTATGGGACATGTTTTTGAGGCATGATGTCATTATCTCATAACAACAAGCTTTTTATCCATAAATATGTCATCTACAAGCCAACGGAATTGTTCCTAATCCTTTATAAAACTTTGTCATAATTATATCAATACCAACATCCCTACCTATTGACTTAGCTTAGAAGATATTACACCTTCGGATCACCAAACCTGATTCCAAGGTTGGTAATCATAAACGTAAAAGCATCATCATAAGGAAATAGCATGTTGTGTTGAGGAAATTCCTTTTTTTCCATTTCCTTCTCAGGATAATATTTGGTTGTGGATCATTTAAAATGTATAATTTATTTTAATATTGGGAAGCTAAATTCAAATTCATTAATATATTAATATGATTTGATTTTTTTATTAATAATAAGTTATTCTTTTCATTTGAAAATGTAATAGTACATCAAAATTTCAATGTTTACTGACGTAGTAAAGTTGAGAGGATTTATTTTTCAGTGGATATAGCAGACCTGTAAATTCATAGGATGTCAAAAATCTAGTAAGCCTTGAAGTTGAGCTCCTCAAAGAAAACGAATTTCTTTAAATATGTTTATGGCAGGCTGGCATTGCCAGCTTCGCTCCGCAAACTATCCTGGAGGACTGGAGGAGATAGGGTAGGTGGAACTTGGAAGTAGCTCAACCACAGTGGAATGGGGGTATAAGAAAAATCTTGTTTCTATTCATGCAATATTATATATTGATGGTCGGAGCCATGGAAGCATGGAATTCGAGCATTGACTTGATACAACAAAGAAAACAAAAGGTGGAACTCAGGAGCTGCAGGATTGACTTGATGCAACAAAGAAAACACAGGGTGTGAGGCTAGGAGCCGTAGACGGTAGGATTAACTTGATACAACAAAGAAAACACAGGGCTATAGGTAGGGGCCACGGGCAGGAGAAACAACCTGCAACATTACAAGAAGTTTATGGATTGTGGATTTTGTCTGAAATGCCAAATTCGCGGGGACACATTAACATAATATATTATACATTGAATACTCAATTAACTCACAGAGTCAGCATTCACAAATTGGTATGTGATAACTTGTAACTTGGTAAGCCCGGTAGAAACAACACGTATGAGCCACCTACCAGGTTTAATAATTTTGTTGATGCCATTAAATGTGTTAAACACGTAAGCGCTGGCTACAAACACGAGAACTTCGAAGCGTTCAAGCCATGGGCTGCTCAGTGTAAGCCCGTCCACGTAAGTTGCTCAATGATATTATTAGAGGCCCAATGGTCCATGATCCATGGATGATCGAACACGTGGATATTGGAGAGTAACCGAGTCCCACTCCCAAGTCACCTAGCTAGTAGCCGCATTCCCAATTTCCCACTAAAAACTGTTGATGGGTGAAATTTGAAGCTACCCTTCTGTTTCAATTTTAAACAGTAGTGGTTAATTTAATTATTGAAGGGCTTACCATGAAATTAAATTTTTTTTGCATGGTAAAATTTGAAGTGGCCTTCTATGACATGTAAAATGACCTCTGAAGGGCCCTGAAGGCTTCAAATTTGAAGCCTGGTGGGGACACTCGTGTCCCGTGTCCTCATGTTGGGTGACTTAGATGGATACATTGTAGAAAGGGGGGAGTTCTATTTTTTTCAATTTTAGGTTGGATTATGAATTTTTGAGTTTTTGAAAAGGGATTCATTTTAATTATTCACTAATCTTGGTTGAGGGAGATTGAGGGAGATGTGAATTTAATTAAAGATTGGATTATTCCCAATTTTATCAATATTACAAAACTAGGTTTTTTTAAACAAAACAAAAATAGTAATTTAGGTTAAAAATGACAAAAAAATGGTATGGGTGAATGAATTACCTGATTGGATGACAATCTACCGGTGAATTTGTCTCCCCTCTAGCTAAATCGAGCTACATCGATACTTGAGTGGGCCACAAACCGTCCCCGTCTAGGGTCTATTTCGCGTTTCTGATGCGTGAGTGCCGCGGGTGGTCGGCAATCGTCGGGACTGTGTATTTAAATTGATTTTTAGATTTCAATAATGCGTACGCGTTTTGTAACTACATAACGCGTACACGTTTTGTAGTTATATAACGCGTACGCGTTATGGTTACCTATCCTACATGTTCAATGACATGTTAGGCTCGGGTCTTACCATGGTAGGTGCTAAACATCAGAAACGCATTATGTTTTATGTATCAGGAACGAGTTTTGAAAAAGTAGCATTGCATCTAAAGTGACCCTCATCTTCTTGCACACAACCACATATAGAAAATATAAGAGGCATCACCTGGTTAGATGTCCTTGTAACCTCTATTGGTACCTTTTCTAGTAGTACCACATCAAACAACACTTGTATATGAAATTTTGTCTTCCACGTGCATTAATGCATATCGAAAGCCTGCTAGGTGAACTTGAAACCAACCTTACATAATCTTGTTGGTCATCATGTTGTTGTAGTAGACTAAGAACAACACTCAGGGAGATCACTCTCACATATAAGAGAATTGGGTAGTGCAACTAAGAGCATGGTCTTACCCTCAATTGATTATGTGAAAGATTCAATCGAGTATATTGTTGAAATCCCTTTCGTATATCAAAAGGCTATAAAACTTGACACTTCTTTACCCTTGTTGGTTGGATTAATTGTCTAATTAATTAAACAACTGAAACTCCCAAACATTAATTATCAACCTGAGGAAGTCTTTTATTTCAAAGCTATCGTGCAAAATCTATGCAAGCACAATTTCTACCTGACACTGTTATCTATTGGTATGAAATCAAAACCCTTTGTAAACTAGATCACACCTTCTTGAAAATAAATCAAACCTTAAACCTATTCATAAAACCAAACTGTAAATCTAACTTAGAACAAAATCAATTCTTATGAATCAAAATCTAATTGCATGAATGTAAAGGAAATGCTATGTTCGCCAATGATCTATGAAAAGAAATAAACATGAAAACAACTATGATAAATCTAATGAAATGAAAGCATGAACTAAATAATAATCAAATCTACAAAATAACAATCAGTACTATCAACATCTGCTCAGGGAAGAGGGCCCTTCCTCCACTGAGCAAAGCTGGAACTCCACAATGAAAGTCTACAACTCTAGATTATGAAACTACCAACATCTATTATCAGAATGAAACTATTACATCAGAGTTCTGGATCAAATCCTATAGCATAACATTATTTTCTCTCTTCCCCCCAATACATTAGAATGATTACATATTTATACATAAAATTCTCCCAAGAGAATTAGAAACCGAACCCCAACTTGTGATCTGTAACAGCTGAAACACGGCTGTAACTACTAATAACTTTGAAACCCGCCGCAACAGAAAATCTGGGAATTACATGCTTAGAGAACCAGCTGTATAGCTCAAACCGTAGCTCTTTTTGTCGATTTCCTCGCAATTTAGGTAAATGAGGCCCTTGCGCACAAAATCCATGTCTCAGAGTTTCGATATTCGTCTCCAGCTGCCCGCAAATTGAGACGCGAATCACTGTTTTCTTATCAGACACGTGTTTCTGGTTGGAACTGTTTGAGTATGAGCTGGAGGCTGCCAAGTTGGACTTGAGCAGGAATTGAAGTCACAAATGCACATAATCAATCCTAGGAATGAAAACATGTTTTGAATATCCATGTGTACATGTGCTAGCATGATAACTTTGGAGGCTTGAACCATGGCTGATACAGCTGCTAAGATGAACAATCACTCCATAAACCATCATCAGTAAAATTATGCATAAGAGTCTTCAATTCATAAAAAATAAAGGAAAATAATCATGATTAACCACTAAAGCATCAATAAGTTTAATATGGCATTTCTCGAGCAATTACAACAAATGGATGGAAAATGGAATGATAAATGGGTGATAATAGGAAGAGGCGGGATGAAATATATGTCAAAAGGTGATGACAATATGGACAAATCCGTGACCCAACATCTCCCCCAAACTGAACTTGTTGCATGTCCTCATGCAACCCAATACCTGTGTGGCATCCAAACTATAAAGACTCATCCAATTCTTGCTTTGCAATTAGTGAAAAATTTAGCAGAATCCCAGCCATTGAGCGGAGAATTTGGCGGAGTCACAGCTGCCAGAATAGGGAAATGGACAAAATTGGCGGAGTCACAGTTGTTGAATGGATAAATATGGCGGAGTCGTAGTTGATTAGTGGATGATTTAGCGAAGGATTTAGCAGAGTCCCAGCCTTTTAGCAGAGAATTTGGCGGAGTCACAGCTGCCAGAATACGGAAATGGACAAAATTGGCAGAGTATCAGCTGGTGCTGCAGAAAACTTCCTGAGCTAGTATCTCATTAACTACGATCTGGGTTTGGCTGAAATTTTGCAAGCAAGTAACTACAAGCCCAACACATCTCCACACCAAAAATTAGAGATACCCATATCACGGATTTCGAAAAAAATGCAAATTGGCTGTAGGTGGTGATGGCCATTTTTTCTCAATCCGCGAAGTATTGTTTTCTAAAAATTGGTGAGTATCTTCCTCTTAACATAATGCTTCTGCTCCCCAAAGCTCAAATTCATCTGATGCATGGATATCGAGATATAGGCAAAATGGTTGTAGGTGATGGTGGCCATTTTCTCGAAAACCATGCATTAGATTGGGCTGAAACTTACCAGGTTTGTTCATCTTGATATTATGCACTTCCTGTCCAAATTTCATGAAAATCCAGCTTGCCAATTACAAGATATGTTCACTTCAATTTATGGACTTTTGCAAGTTGTGAATGAGTAAAAACAAGTATGTTTGCAAGATTGATCTAAGCATTCACATTAGCAGACAGTGGTTAGCAGTGAATTACACAAAGAATGCCAAAAACCACTCCCCCAAACTAATGAAATAGCATGTCCTCATGCAATCAAAATCAACTTCATCCCAAGTGCATGATCAATTCTTCCTGTGGCCTCCTTGTTGTTTTTAAAAGAACAACACTTCTTGCTAGCAGATTAACTTACTGCATACTTCCTTTGTAATATGCATTCTATAGCCAACATTCACCACTAGAAAAGTAAACCATGTTTCTGTTGAAGATGATGACTATTGTAGGATTCATTTATTATTAGAGACTGGGCATTCATTTGAAAACAAAGCATGAATCTTGCTAAAGCAAAATGTCTGTGTATTGTTGCTCCAAAAATCCATATAAATGGTCAAGCTAGTGCATAAATCATAATCCTTGAAGTATGTATTCTGCTTTTAAAAAAAATGACACGAGCTGATCTTGATTTTGTCTTGAAAATACCTTCTCTTTGTAGATTTTAGCAGCAAAATAGATGGTTGAATATGAATTATGAAATCATGAGTTGAAACTAATGATTCATAGTATTTGGAAAGTTCTTTGCAATGGTTACAAGATCATCATTGATTGGACAACTGATTGAAAACTTCCATTAGGATTGCAAATAGAGGCTTTATTCATTAGCACTGCTATCCTATATCCATCTCAACTCATTGCCATCAAATTGCCATGCCTTCAACAAACATAAACATAATCATACATCCCTACAGATTTTATGAGTATAAACACCATTTCCAAAACATGTTGATAGCAGCAACAATTTTCCTTATTTCTCCATCATCTAGGCTGCCATTATTGTGCAAATCATAATTGATGCTCTCCCAAGAGAAATTGTTGCAGCATCAGAGAGTAGGCCATCATTCCAAAATAGTCATGTTGAGTAATACCCAACTATATTTACCCAAAAAGCTGCTAAAATGTAACCAATGTTGTAGATGAAGTTCAAGATGTATTGTAAAAGAATGGCAATGTTGATATCAAATAGAACAATACATGACAGAACCATTTTTTTCAAATTTGGAAATCCGAAGGGTGATGGTAATATATCCCTTTTGGTTAGTTAGTACATTAGTTTTCTCTACTGCTGGTCCATGATCAAAAAAGAAATGACAGTGATGATAACATGGTATTCAGTGGTTGTATTGAAGCTACCACAAGTGGTACCATTGTTCAATGCTACTCAAATTTTCTCCTCCAAACTGAAGATTTTTCATGCCCTCAGATCTGATCATGGTGTTACTTGTAAAACTTCTGAAATGATTGCACTCATATTTCTATCAAGCAACCCATATGTATAATATGACTGATAACCCACACACCCTATGATATAGCTTCTCTTCTCAACTCATGTGGATGGGAACCTGGTAATCATGGAATTTCAGATCTCAAAACAACTTGGTTTGCTACTATATAAAGATAAGCATATTACCTCAAAGGTTGATTTGTCTTTCATCATTGTGGGAGAATGCTACACAGTCAGCAATATTTCTTTCTCTGTTATATGGTAGCATAATCTTCTTCAGCTGTGGGTTCTCATGGAGCAACACAAATGCTTGGTATTCCTACTGTTGGTTCTTGTGTAGCAGCAGTAGACCATTTTTTCATACTTGGATGTTGGGAAGGACTTAACTAGGGTCTTGGAAGTGTATGAGGTGGAGGTTTAGAAATGGATGCAGATGGTAATGGATGAATAAGAGAGGAAATGGCATGGTGTTTCCCCCCAAACTGAAAGCTTTTTATATCTTTTAAAAAAAAATGACAAATGGTAAAGGAGGGGATAATGCTTAGTGGCTTTTCATGACTTTCTCCTAAATCTTTAATAAATCAAAAACTCATGCTATTTTACCTCAAGTTTTACCTCCATGGAAGCCTTGGTTGACATGAATGTACCGATGTATGCTGCTAACTGCTGCTGAGAGATGTAGCTAGAAGCTGAAACTGATGAAGGCTGAATCTGATCCATGATGAGGAACTATGCAAGCTGACTGAAAACAAATGCTGCCAACTAAATGAAAAGAATACTGCTGAACTGCTGGAACAAAAATATTTAGTCTTCATCCAATATCTGTGCTTATGTACAAGTTAATCCATGTGAATGAATGTTCTTGAATTCGAACATGGAGAAACTTTGTTGGATTACCAATCAATAATGAAAATTGTTAACCAACGCGAGACAACTCACCAATGATGACAATGAGATGTCAAGGTACAATAGTACAACCTGGTAGGTACGAATAGATGTGTTGAAGTCGAGTCACCTGCAGGATCTAACAAACAAGAGACATTGATGTAATCCCTTATTCATCATCGAGGAAATCTACCATTGATGCATGTAAATTCCAAGGTATTATACATAACTCAAGTCTTGTTGCCCAGATAATGCGTTGAGGTCGATGGGACAAGACCATTGGAAGGTGGACCTTAATGAATTCCACATCATCCAATATGAGTACAAAACAAATGATTTTGAAGAACTAGAGATGAAAGATTTTCTCCAACAGGTAGGATTTATTGGTAAAAATGAAAAGGATAGGGGGTGACTTAGCATGTAAGAGAGATGAGAGACATTATTCATGGGTTAGGTGTGAATGGAGTGGATAGTATGGGAGTGATGAAATGGAGTAGAAATTCATGGAAGTGATGGAATGGTGGAGGAAAGAAGGAAATGTATGGGCAATCATTGTGTTGGTGAATGAGCATGATGGGCAAAAGGTCTTTTCGGGAGGCTTCTTTAGGAGAAATTCATGTAGCAAAGGAACTTGACTCATGGAACATTGGTATTCTTATGGGTTGCACATCAATATATTCATTTTTTATGTTCTCAATCCATTTGCAATTTGAGAAAAATTCTTCAAGAGTCACTCGTGCATGCGCTAACCTTCTTCTTCCAAGGGCCTGCAAAAACCTAGCACTTGCCTGCAGTAAAACATGAGATCGTGGAAGAAGAGAGGTGATTGATCTCTCTTCATCCAATACTTATGAAAAAAAACAACAAACAATTACTTATAAAACAAATCCAAAGAAAAATGAATGAAGCAAAATCCACTTTGTACCTGTGGGAGAGTGATGGCCATCTAGACTCACCAACAGTATTCCGATCATAACTTCTTCGTTCCTTGTCCGATTTGAGTGATTCAAAATCCAAATGAAATTAAATTTATAGTTCTATGTCCCTTATAAACATGTTTTTAAAATTCTATGTAATGATATCCAAAATTGCTCAGTAACAACCTTCATGACAAGGTGTTTCTCGAATTCGGGACTAGACCAACAGTCACGGTTTTAGGCATACCTTTTTCGTTTGATAACGGATTGAAGTGATTCCAATTGGAAATGAAAGTATATTCATGTACGTATCTCCAATAGAAATAGGTTTTGAATCCAATAAGAATGCATGGATCGAACAGTCCAATGAACAGTCTAGGAAACAAAGTTTTAAAAATGTTGATTTCTGATAGGCAGTCAGTATTTTGGTCATAATGTTTTCGTTTGATGAAGGATTGAGGTGATTCCAATTGGAGATGAAAGTATATTCATGTAGGTATCTCCAATAAAAAATGGTTTTGAAGATATTATTAATAGGTCATCCAAACATTGACTGTCCCAACTCTGTTCCTATGCTGCCTGCTTGATACCCTGTTAGTATTTTGACCATACATTTTTCATTTGATGCCCAATCTCAAAAATTCAAATTGTTTTGGAAACTAGATTCAAAGGGCTACTTAGAATGTAAACAGGTTTTAAAAATAATCCCATTTGATCTCCCAAAAATGGACTGTCCCGACTGTGTTTCAGTAAAAATTTCAAGTCAAAATGCCACAAAAATCCAATAAATGAAATTTGACTCCCAAAAAGTGACTGGAATAGGTATGAATGTTTTTAATGATGTAAATTTAAATAAAACACACACACATACCAAAAATTTCAAGCATTGAGTACCTAGATTGACTTACACAGTGTGTTACAGTTGCAGCTACAACTCTTAAAAAATGATATAATGTTGAAATAAAGTCTGTGTTATATAGAAAATAAAAACTAAACACATACCATGATGATCGCATAAGTTTCAAGATTGAAGGGATCCATAATCGTTCGGTTCATTTTCCCATGGAGTCTTCATTCACCAATGCTTCCTTCCTCTTACCCACTTCCTAAAAAAGAGAGATTAGTAATATGGGTGGCTCTTACTGCACCATGTGTCCAAGAGTTCTTATTCAAAACAAAATGATACTATCTATGCATCCTAGATCTAAGTAAAAAAAATTCGAATTTTATTTATTTACAATGTCCTACACTACTTGGAAATAACAAAGTCTTCTCAAGTGTAGGAGAACTTCCAATGGAGCCACTTTCGAAGAAATGACTCAAGTATTCTCATACTCCTAACAGAAAAATATAACTTTATGAATGCTAGGATATGAGAGGTCAACTTCCCTTGAAATGATGGTGCCTAGAATTGGTGAAGTAAGGAATGATATTGCAGATTGATAACAGATTGAAACCAAGCTTCAATATAGTCTTTGTTCCCTTGATTTCTCATGGCAATTACACCATGAATCTCCTTAGTAAACTGTTCTTCCTGATTGCATAAGAGATTTGAATCTAATGATGTGAAGGATGCTTTTGGTTCCAATGTCCATTCATCAGATTTGTTGATCTTGTTAACTTGTTGATGATCATAAGAAACTTCACTTCCAAGTCTTGGATTTAAAACATGTTTAGGCCTTGTATGAATTTGCTGCAACAGTGCACAGTCTTTTTGCAGCAGTGTAGATGAGGTGGAACATGAGGGAAATGTAGGAAAATTTTGCGGTTCAGCACTGTAAGCATACTATACTGCTTTATTATGGTTAGGGTGGAAGGTGGATTGGACAGGAAATTGTGTTGGATACCAAGGAGTTTGATGAGAAGATAGATGTGGCTGATGTAGAGGATTGGTTTATGAGGTTGATATTGAAGGACCAAGTTGTGTTGCAGCATGAGGGAAAGTGGCCATGTGATCATAAGATAGGCCATTCCAACCTTATGGATAAGGTAGGTAAGAGTTAAATTGAGGCTGCAATAGCTGCCATGGTGGAGGAGTATTCAATGATTGAGTATGAGAGTAAGGAAATAGAGGGGTAGAGTTTTGAACCATACATGTAGAACACGGTTGCCATGACTGTTGCAATGAGTTGGCTGCAACTCCCATATCTCTTTGATATGTTTCTTTCATCCTTGGTAAGGAGGGACAACGATATGTGGAATGATTCAAGTCACATATGCCACAAATTGTGAGACTATCCAAAGGACAATCTATTGCAAGATGTTTCTTCTGGCACCGAGGGCAAACTATTTCTTCAAATTTCTCATGCTTTTCCTTAACCTGCAAAACACTCAATTGTGAATTGAGTGAACCATTGATATCAGCATTAGAATTTTCAAATAAATTATTGATTTCAGCTCCCATAACTCTTGTTCTTGCAGCAGATTTCATAGATTGAAAAGAAGGATTACTAGAATTCTTACCAGTCTTGAATTTTCCTCTTGAATACCTTCTGCATAACTCATAAATATCATCATATGATAACTGAAATATATCACCTATTCCCATCAAATTTAAGATTTCTAAGGATTCATCTTGGATTCCCTTGAGTAGAAGTGTTTTTAAGGTCTCTTTTCTCAGTTGCCTTTGTTTTGATCGTTGAAGATTGCATTGAAAGAGTTCAACATATTCCTCCAAATTCTCTTCTTCTCCTTGTGTTATTTTGAAGATATCTTCAATGACCCTGCAATAATCTTGGTACCTATTCAAGAACACATGTTTCATTTCTTCCAAGTTTGTATACAATTCCCACCAAGGCTCATGAACCATCGGAGGGTTGTTCCTTTTAGAGTAAGGGGAAACACATTCAAATTTTGATCATTAGTACAATAATATCCTCTACAAAGTACTTCAAATTCAAATAAAAATACATCAGGATCTTCATTTTCCAAACCGTGAAAATTTGGTAGAACATGTGGGGGAATGTTTTTTGTTGGTGCCACTCCTCCTAAATCTCTGATGGGAAATTCGAAGGTAACAACTTCTCAATCTTTCTTACCTGCCATCTCTTCATTGGATTCTTCATGTGCTGTCTTGAGGCTCCTCCTTCGAATGTTCCTGTCAATTGGTTAGTATAATTGGTGGTGCTTACAACACCACTAAAGGGAATGATAAGATTTACGCTCCAAAAATTGAAAATGAAATGAAACTAAATGCAAAGAAAGGAAAATTCACACTCAAACCAAATTCAATAAACTGAAAAGTAATCATGCAACCTACATGCTCTACTTTAACAATGCATCTACAAAACAATGTCGGATCTACTTTTGCACTATTGATAACTTCCCCGGCAACGGCGCGAAAATGTTGGTTGGATTAACTGTCTAATTAATTAAACAGCTGAAACTCCCAAACATAAATTATCAACCCGAGGAAGTCTTTTATTTCAAATCTATCGTGCAAAATCTATGCAAGCACAATTTCTACCTGACACTGTTATCTAATGGTATGAAATCAAAACCCTTTGTAAACTAGATCACACCTTCTTGAAAATAAATCAAACCTTAAACTTATTCATAAAACCAAACTGTAAATCTAAATTAGAACAAAATCAATTCTTATGAATCAAAATCTAATTGCATGAATATAAAAGAAATGCTATGTTGGCCAATGATCTATGAAAAGAAATTAACATGAAAACAACTATGATAAATATAATGAATGAATGCAAACAACTCTGATAAATCTAATGAAATGAAAGCATGAACTAAATAATAATCAAATCTACAAAATAACAATCAGCACTATCAGCATTTGCTCAGGGAAGAGGGCCCTTCCTCCACTGAGCAGAGCTGGAACTCCACAATGAAAGTCTACAACTCTAGATTATAAAACTGCTAGCATCTATTATCATAATGAAACTATTACATTAGAGTTCTGGATCAAATCCTACATCATAACATTGCTTTCTCTCTTCCCCCCTAATACATCAGAATGATTATATATTTATACATAAAATTCTCCCAAGAGAATAAGAAACCGAACCCCAACTTGTGATCTGTAACAACTCTAATACAGTCGTAACTGCTAATAACTTTGAAACTGGCCGCAACAGAAAATATGGGAATTACATCCTTAGAGAACCAGCTTTATAGCTCAAACCATAGCTCTTTTTGGTGATTTTCGCACTAATTTCGTAAATGAGGCCGTTGCACACAAAACCCATGTCCCAGATTTTCGATATTTGTCTCCAGATGCCCGCAAATCGTGACGCGAATCACTGTGTTCTTATCTGACACGCGTTTCTGGTTGGAACTATTTGAGTATGATCTGGAGGCTGCCAAGTTGGACTTGAGCACAAATTGAAGTTACAAATGCACATAATCAATCCTAGGAATGAAAACATGTTTTGAATCTCCATGTGTACATGTGCTAGCATGCCAACTTTGGAGGCTTCAACCATGGCCGATACAGCTGCTAATATGAACAATCACTCCATAAACCATCATCAGTAAAATTATGCATAAGAGCCTTCAATTCATTAAAAATAAAGGAAAATAATCATGATTAACCACTAAAGCATCAATAAGTTTAATATGGCATTTCTCGAGCAATTACAACAAATGGATGGAAAATGGAATGATAAATGGGTGATAATAGGAAGAAGCGGGATGAAATATATGTCGAAAGGTAATGAAAATAGGAATCCTTGAGCAATTTCTCTTATACACAGTGAGATGAGGTAACCTTCTATTTGCTAATTATGGATATACAACTATTTTCCATATTCATTCGGAAGTAATTAGCATTTTTTGGTATAGTCAAATTTGTATCCATAATTAGTTCAGCTTTGACAGGTATTAGGGCTCACGTTGTCCAAATATATCACCACAAGTCTTCACTTCTTCCCTTCGTTGATTGGAGAACCTCATGTACTATTTTCTTGACATCCTTTAATGTTATCAGTCATCCTCATTTAAAAAAATATGTTCAATAATGTAATCAACTTATGAAGTATGTTGTTCATCCATTATGAGAAGGCTATTGGGAGCCATGCACACAAATTTTTACAGAAAGACGATCTTTAATTGAATATGCTTTGTTTTTTTGAAGTATCATGTGAGGATAGTGAAAGTTTAAGCATGTGTGCCTCTATCCATGGTTCTCGTCTGGTTTCCAATTTCCTCCTCCTCCACAGGTATGAATTCAAGTAACTAGATTATATGATGGAAGGTACTGTAGGACAAGAGAACTATGTATAAAACAACATTCATGGTGGGTAATGGTGTGTCATATCATTTGTGGATAGATGGAAGACCAAATTCCCACTCCAAATATCGAGGGTGACATCGTCCATTTACCAGCAATGGAAACTTAAATAATCAAAACGTAAATTTAATAAAAAATTGACCAAAGTTAAAACATTACCCATTGATGAATTTTTTTCAACTAAACTAATCACTGTAAAATGATTCAAAGATGTCAGAAACATAATAGAAGTATTTGCATGACATTGATCATCATGATTTTACTCTACAATAAGAATTTTTATGGGGATATCCTCATACCATTTCTTGTTAAATCTCTCCACATATTCCTCACGTGAATAATCATGTTATGCTAGATATCAAAAAACCTCTTTTGTGGAACCAATTGTCCAATTTGCAGTTAAAAGGAAATTTGAATCTCTCTCACAATTAGTGAAAAAAATAAAAACCAATATGTCTTCCCTTACTAACAATTAATCATCCTTTGTTTCGTCAATTGGGCCTTTCTCAGTTGGTGGGAGGAATAATTGTTATCCTCCTCACCCAGGATCAATTCCCACAATTGACACATTGAGTTTATAATGCGTATATTTTTTATTGGCTTTGAGCCCTTAAGAGTATCATCCTTATGCCCCAGGATATGTATTTGATGGAAAAAAGGCTTATCCTTTGTTTTTATCAAAATGCGATGTTGAAGGATAAACCTAAGGAGGGTGACATTGTCTTTGGTGAAGGATCCCATAAGGGTAAGCACCTTGAGGATGAAGAATATATTGTTAACTAGTTTTGTTTTTATGATTGTTCTGATAACTTGACACCTCACCTCCTTAAAGTTGATTTGATAAGTTTGATGGGCTGGATCGAACTAGTTGGGTTGACTAAATGGACCACTTATTTTCCCTTCATGTTATAGTAAATAAATTAATGAAACTAAGTATTAGTGTCCTTTATCTAGATATGGAATGGTGGGAATGGTGGCAATGGCATAAGAATATCTCCAAGGGTTACTACATGGAGGCATTTTGTGAAATCTTTCTGTTCTCTCTTTATGAGAGACACAATTTTGGGAGAGGCCCTTTCCAAATTTCACCAAATAGGTAGAGACGAACTATATTAATGCTTTTGAATGTTTGGTTGTTAGAACATAAAATTTAACTAATCTGTTTTTAATTCGAAATGGATACAAAATGAATGGTTGTACAACTCTATGTCTATAAGAAATTCAACAATTTATGAGGGTTGAAAAGGAAAAAAGAGAATGCAAGCACTAAAACAAATTAAATGAAAAAAAATGAAATAGGAGAGGAAGTTGGGGAATGGAAAATAAAAGGACAAGGATACTTGGACTTCACATTACTCCATGTCTTCCTATATATTTTTGTAATTGGACTGACAAATATTATTTTGGTCAAGAGGTGAGGATGTGGAAGATAATTGGTTGTGTAAATTGTCGAATGGTCCATGAGCCTATGACTTGCATTGTAATATCAAATTTTCAAAATTAAGGCTAAGAAACCATTTGAAATTAGTTTTCATGTTTTATTTTCTATTATAAAATAATTGTGTCCATCCGTATTAAAGGTTGTATACATTGTGTGAATTACGGATGCATGTTGTCATGATTTTCATATGGGAGTGATTGATGATTTTCATTATATAGATTATTGCATTGTTGTTTCCAAGAGTATACTCTTGGAAACATGTATGAATAGCTATATATATTCCACAACAATAATCTCCTTTCTTTCAATGGATTTCCATACTAATATTTATATTTCAATGTTAACTAAACCATTGGGAAGCTCTTGGAAACATGTATGGATAGCTATATATATTCCACAACACTAATCTCCTTTCTTTCAATGGATTTCCATACTAATATTTATGTTTCAATGTTAACTAAACCATTGGGAAGATACACCACTAAGCTCAATGGTCTATCCCCAAGTTAGTTAAAATTGCAATTGCTATTGGTTTATACTAACACGGTTGAGAGTAATTTTTGGGTAACCATATGTTAAGAAAGAATATAGATTGAATCCTTTGTTTTATGATTCTTTGGAATCCCAACATCCAAACTTCCCTCTAGAACCATTGGAATGTCATCCAATTTTGATTTCTCCAAGACCAAGTTGCTTGAATTCACAATGCATTGAAATCCAATAGCTAGGTGTTTTAAAACATCCATCTATTATGTCCAATATATTAATGATTGAAATTAAATACCTATTTGAAGTTTTCATTTGAGTTTCGATTTATAATCCCTTACATTCTGCAGTTTACTCCTTCCATTGCATGTTGTCTAAAAATTAGACAATTTTGACTAAATTCTAGACATTATTGACAAAATTATGATATTTAATATTTTGTGAGATTGAGGGTTTTTTATTTTAAAACCACCATGCATAGTCCACTAGAACAAATCACCACAACATATCTTACAACTTTCTACAAATCTTTAGTTATGTAGTGATTACTGGAAATTTAGGATTCTTTGTGTTAACATAATTCTAAATAAATCTAAAATAAGTTGAAACTAAAAGGAAAATTGACAAAAAAAAATAACACATCCACATATGCACATAAATAACAGAAAAAATGCCCTAGGATAACACACTATAGGGAAAATCGCAACTAAAACTAAAATCTGCGCCAAATTGATTGGAATATTTTAGTGTATTTCTTCCAATTTTCGTGAACAATCTGGTGCTAAACCTAGCGCAATTATAATATTTTGTGAAGCGTTGACTTTTGTGTCCTTTTTTACAGCCTTTTTTGCATCCAATTTTGCACCCAATGTTTTGCATCCTTTTTTTCATCTTTTTTGCACCCTTCTTTGTGCCCAATGTTGCTTCTAGTATTGCATCATTTTTTGCATCCTTTGTTACGTTCTTGTTTGCACCTAGTTTTATGTCTCATTTTACATTGAGTTTTGTGCCCAATTTTACACCTCTTTTTTGCATCTAATTATGTGTCAAGTTTTTTGTGTAGTGGTGCATCTAGATTGGCATCAAATTTTGGGCCCAATATTGCATCTATTTTTGCATCAATATTGCGTCCATTTATATGTCTAGTGTTGTGTCCCATCATGCATCCAATTTTGCATCACATTCTATGTCTTTTTTTGTGTCCACGTTTGCATCCACAGTTGCATCCCATTTTACATTTTTTTTTGCATCCAGGTTTGTGCCTAGTGTTGTGCTTAGTTTTGCATCTAATGGTGTTCCCAGTTTTATGTCGAGTGTTGTGTCGAATTTTAGTCGAGTGATCTTGTATCTGATTTTGCATCTCATTTTACATCTTTTTTTGCTTCTAGGTTTGCACCTAGCATTGCATCCAGTTTTGTTCCCAGTGTTGCACCTAGTTTTATGCTCATTGTTGTTGGAACATTCTATCCATCTAGACCTTGGTCATACATTAGTCATGCACTCCACGCATTGATAATTGATCCTCTTAGCACCTAGAATATGTTGTTGACCCCCTCGTGATTAATTTATTTCATCATTGACCTCCTTATCCACTCAAAGCACCTTATCCCTATCATTTAGGATATAGTGCACCCTCATACATGATTTTATGAGTTATTGAGTCAATTCCATTGATATAAGTCACCTTGTCCCCAGTCTCACCTAGTTAACTAACTCTTCTACCTAGATTCATTGAGTTTGAGTGTAGTAGTGCCTCTTTGACCACTACAAGTCACATCATGTGCCTCCTTGATAGATCCTCCCCTAATTTATAGCCTAGTGCCTCCCTCATGTGTCATCCACCTTTAGTTAACTAGCCTTCCATCATGAGTTGCCACTAGTTCTTGTTGGGAGATGGATTCAATGCTAACTAAGCCTATCTCTTCAATGGAATTTGAATTCCATTAGAGGCTCACGAATTCTCTTGCATGTATTATTATTTTATTACCCACATATTGTGGATGAATGATATGAAATTTTTTTACACTTGGAACTCTCTTTTCTAAGTTGTTTTCTTATCTATGTTTATCTAGATCTATGTAAAACTTGTGAGGTTAGTTTTGTTGCTGGAGATCCACCTACGAGAGAATTTTCACATGGTATCAGAATGGTCCAACTATCTAGTTCATCTCAGATACTTCCATTGATGCACTAGAATATATGGAGGTTCCAAATAAATCCTTGGGGAAATAGCCTCGAAGCCATCAGAGCAATCCTTTGGATTCTACCCAAGTGTGAGGCATTCTCGAATGTGCTCAGTATCGAAGTTGAGATTGAGTGTGCTGATATAAAAATTTATTCCAAAGTGTTTTTATTGTAGGTTACAGGTTCCAAGCTCATCAAGATCGCAATTGATAACTATGTAGCAGTCCCAACATATTATTCTTACTCCATTCAATTAATTTGAATGGAAGGCAGAAATGGTGATCCTCCTGAGAAGCAAATCCCTTTACAGAGTCACCATGGGCACTGAAAACACGACAAAGTCATAATTTGAGAAAGTCAAGTGGTACAACAGGATGGATGAAGCATATGGTTTGCTATGCTATAATGTCCCCACTTTAGAGGCTGCATGACGATCTCCCTAACTCATTCAATCCCATGCATCCTAGTGATAGTTTGGCATTAACTAATTAAAGAGGGGTTAAGTTTCGAGGCATTAATTGACAAAGTATGTAATTTTTAAAGCCTTAGGATAGTGTGCCATGATTATTTTTGTATTTATTATGATTATTATTATTTAATTCTATGTTGAGTAATGTGCATAGGTGGCCAAGGAGATAACATGGAGCTTAGTTGTCCTTCTAATATGTTTCCAAAATAAAATTAGAAGAAATAAACACAAAGCAAGGTGTTAGTGAAAGAAGGAAACAAGAAGAAAGCATAGAAAAAGAAAAAAAGATGGAATCCAACAGCAAAAGCATGGAAAGTAGTAATAAAAGCAGGAAAGTTCTCAAAAGCAAAGAAAGGTAGAAGTTTCCTTATTTGTGCAACTCAAGAAAGATTAGAAACAACCAACTAAATATACAAGGTCTAAATTTATCTAAGGAGGGTGCATTAGTTGATATAAGGAGGCTCCTTATCTGTAATATCCCCAAATCAAATTCTGAGAATATTAACTAATCACCAAGATTTTAATAACAAATTTTCAACAATAACTGTGAACTAGTTAATATTCTGAGAATCTGATCTGGGGATATTACAGTGGTATCAGAGCATGGTACTCTGCACCCGTGAGAAGCAATACCAGGATCCATTAACTCCCAATTGAATAACTCTTGCATATCACATTTTCAAAAGTTCCAGAATGACGCTCATATCAGTGGTCAAAGAAAACTTTGAGGAGTATGAAGAAAAATATTATGAGGTGTATGAATAAGAGTACAACTCCCTAGATGAAGAACCCACATGCAACTCTTCCCGTCGCTTCATATACAAAGATGAATACCAATGGGATGAACCACCAATGGCAAGATCAAAACATGGTTTAGCAAGGAAGTTTGAATAAATTGTACCATTGGAGGTTAGAATTGCAAACTATATGGCCCTGAGTGAGGACTACAAAAGGTATGTGAGCTTCAAAGACTTTTGCGACTACCAAGCAGGGAAATATTTATGGGTGAAATTTCGTCAATTGGCTATTTTTGGGGCTTTTTTCCAAAAAATAAATTCGTTATTTGGTCATTTTTAGACTCTAATGTCGCCTATATTTACATAAAATATGTTTTTTATCATAATATTCGCCAAAATTTACAAGTTTCAGTAGTAAATTGTATATTTCATATTTAATATTCGCCTACCAATATATATATATATATATATGTTTTTTTTAATCTAAAATAATCACCTAGAATACTATACTTAAGTATAATTTTATAATCCTTAAAAAATAACCTTCTACCAAGATAGGGTGAAATCCAAAGGCAGCTATAGACCTACCACTCCAAGCAGATAGGAAGACAAGAGAACCATAGGTGAAGTGTCATCAAATCCATCTGCATATTCAAGCACCATGAGATTATTTGGGTTCTCTTCAAGCAGAGTCTCCAAGAGTTGTGATACTAGCACCACTTGAGATGGAGAAGCCTCAAGTTTCCTAGAGAAGAATAACAATGAATCAAAATCAGAGATCCATGAGGTGCATATCAAGTCACTTCAAAGTTACTACATGACAGAAGAACCATGTAGTTCCTCTAATGAATGCATTGAGCAGAAAGAGGAAAGCTTCATGCTAAGAGGTGGATGTAAATCTGATTTGTGTAGCAACAATGTTTTCTCATACCAAGCCAAAGATTTTCCCATCTCAATTGATGAAAATGAAAGTGGATAGTTTTCTGATTCCAGTGTGGAGATTAAGTATGACTGTGAAGTTGTGGATGCATGCCACAAGCAATTGGAAATTGCTTTGCAGCCCTAGGAAAGCATGCATATAACCCTCCCCAATGAAGGTTTCTCATCAAATGAATATGATGAACATCTCATTGAGCTAGCCACAAAAGAGGATAAGGAACATGGTAAGATGGGAGGTCAAGCCACCATGCAATAGGTTATTGACTCTATGGAGAATGAATCCACTCATGGATAGTAAAAATTCTTTGTTGGTGAATTTGAGATCATTACAAGGGAGATGGAAGATAGGTTTGGTGGAGAGGAAACCACATGTGGAGCAAATTTGGAGGAAGAGTAAAGTGCAACTTGTAACAAATAAAATTATATATAGACATATCAATAAAAAAATAATTAAATAATAAAAGAAAATTAATTAATCAAATATTAAATAAAATTTATATGTAATTAATCGAATAGATAGAGATGTACCTTTCCATTGAAAAGGCACATAAGACCATATTTAAATGGTCCATCAAATTGTAATGTAATGATATCTCATTAATTTATATTTAATATTATTTATTCTTTCCAGATGGATTTATTTTCTATTGGTTGACTATTGTAATTTCCTTTTTTAAATTTTTTATTAAAATGCCCAATTTTTCACTTTTTCCCCAATTTTGACCTTTGACTAGTTTTGATGTCTAGGTCTCCAAACTGACCCAAATGATCCCAAATCTTCTAAGGAGGTATATGAATGATATTAAGATTGGAATATAATGTTTAGGGATGAGTTATGTCCCTCCAAATACTTCTGAAAACTTTTTTAATATTTTGGACCAAGTATGGAATTTTACTAGCAATTTGAGGTTCAAATTCCCCCAAGGTAAGTTCTGAAGGATCTCCAAATGCCTCCAAACCCACTCGAAAATATGAACAGAGATAGGGGATTTCTAAAGTACATTATTTATGCCTCATGTGCACCATCAATCATTTATTAATTATGTTCTAACCTTCTCCCAAATAGCATAAAAAATTAGTAGTTCGACATTGGGGGAAATGGCATCAAATCTTCTCCAAATGTAATGAAACTTCACAAAATGACTTCAAATGCTTATATACTGAACATGAAACTTGTATAATACATCGATAACAGTCCATATATCAATAAACCATTATTATTTTACTTATCCATTCAAATCCATCAACATTACATTGGTTCATAACAAGGTAGTGGGGAAATTCCACTCTTTGTCCATTAATGAGCAATTTAACATAGTTTTTCTTGGAATATCGAATTGTGGATCTTATGAGATGGTTATTAAAGATATACATATCAGCTGACATGTACATGAATTCTAGATGGCATTCCTTCACTACTTTATGCAACCACAAGAGCGCTATGCAAGAGCTATGGGGAAAATGGCACCATTTCTTCATTAAAAATCGCATTTATACATTTCCACTTGGAATTTCGACCTGAAAATTTATGGAGATGAAGAATAAAGTATTTAATTCATATTATAAAATAAATGGGGCATTAGAATCTTCTCCAAAGAGTACAATAGCTCACCAAAAATGCCCTCCCTCAAGGAGTAAGAATATGCCATCAAAACTAGTAATGGTTGAGAGAAAGTGTTGCACTAGAAGAAACCATGATCTGCCTTGTAGCTTACACCTGCAACAAATGACTCCATTAAAGCTCCAAATTAAAGGTCTAAATGGCCTTTCCAATTACCAACTTGGATGGGAATCTTTCACCCTCAAAATTGGATAAGACAAGAAACTAGTCATCCACTAGCTCTCCCTCTTCACAAATGCATTTGCAAATTTTAAAAATGATCAAAAGCTTCCTTCATTCTTTATTCTTGACATTCATAAAGTTTTCAAGCTGTCTATGGGTCGAATTCCTTCCAAGAGATGCATTCCAACTCAAGTTAGGAAGAGATTCCAAAGAATGCCACTTGTACAACAATTCCTAGTCTCCCACTTCCACCAAATCACATGTGGAAGCATCTTAGCTGCCCTAACTCACTTGAGCACCCTATTGGAGGCTATTTTTATCCCTGACATGTAATAAATGTCATATTTCAGCCCTTAGGTCTGATTTGTGTCATAGGTGTCATAGCATCTTCATCATTGTTGTCATAGAGCTAGGGAATCGACCCCAAGTGTCTCATAACTAGCTCCAAATTGCCTCTTCCTCTTCCATGGGAGTTATTCTTCCACTCAAATTCGACCTTACATGACTTATTCCAAGTATATTGACCTTCTAACTCACCCAAGAACTTTTTGCTTCTTATGGATTCAAAATGGCAAGAGTAGGATACCATGTGGCATGGCAAATCTAGCTTGTGTGGGTCCCACATCCTCCATGTGTCTTCATGATCAATTGCCACTTTGATTTTCCCTTGTATTTATTTATTTCGCTTCTTTATTAAATATATATGCCATTCTAATGTGTAAACATAATTTATTATCCTCCTTATTTCAAATCCTAAAGCTTCCACCCTCCACCTAGGAAACTAGTAATTTTTCTCCTAGGCAATATTTTGACCTTTAAAATCAATTCGACAAACTCTCATGAATATGGTCATTGGGCTTAAGCCATTGTGACCCAATGCCAAATTTGGAACATCAAAACTATTCACTTGAATATTCTTATCGTGATTCAGACACGATCACAACATGAGAATATCTGGGTACAAATATTGCAAGGGTATTAGAGCCCCTTCTTGGGCTTGATTCTTACCTTTGGCCACAAACCATTCTCAAAGTTTCTATGTATAAGGATATCACAGGGGCTTCACTCAATAAACCTCTATCATAGCACGTTCGTTCATAGCATATGAAACAATACCCCTAATTTCACTAAATATTGAAAAATACCTTCCAAAATCTTCTTTTTTTACCCCCTCCCAATATGCCTTCCCAATTTAAAAAAACCCCTATTTTCACTAGATATTGTATGGATCAATTTTTTCATGAACATTTTTTATACCCCTTTATATTTCTACCTAGTATATTGATATGATACCCCTCTTATGACCCCACATGCATTCTACAATGCACCTTGCTTTTTTCGATGTATACTGTGGATGCACATTACTTCACCCACAATGCAATTACTCAACCACATATCATTATGATTTGCAACATCTAATGATCTAATGAAGAGATAGGAGATCACTTCTTGTATGTCACTAGAGCCAATGCATGTTAGGATATTTAGACACTTAGGAGTTAGTTAAGATCAACTTGTGTAATATATCCGTTAGGGATAGTGTGTTTTTTTAGTATGCATTTGTATATACTTAATCCGACTGTAACGATATGTTCCCGACATAGAGTGATCCGACGGCTCAACTTCTCTTAGATCATACCTAACCTTGATCCATGGCTTAACACCCGATTGGTCCATGATCTATATTTAAAGAGCATGGAGGGTCACTGTTTAGTCGATTGATTATGAGAAGCTCATTTGTAACTTTCTTTCTTTGCATAATAAATTGTCTCGTAGAAGGTATTTGGCTAGGGCCGTGGAGTGTTTCCCTCAAGAGGGTTTAAACCACATCAAAACATCGGTGTGTTAATCTATGATCTGTTTGTGTGAATTGGTTGCTCTTGATGTTCAGTCCTTTGGTAGTACCCTATGTACCCAAACATGGTATCAGAGCTTTTATGAAGAGCCGCTTCCGGTTATGATCTAGATCTTGAACTGTTGTTGCCGAAACTCAAAAGGGTTTCTAGTTCTGGTATTTCTGTGCATTTTTGGGCTACGGGAGGTGTTCCATTGCGTCTGGAGTGCTGTTTCCATTGGGAAATAGTTTTCATTTGATTGAAAACGGTTCCCGGTTGCTCCAGAAACGCGTATTTCACCAGATCTGAAGGTATAATGTTACAGTGACGCATTTTTTTTTTTCTGTTTTTAAAAAGAAAAAAAATCTCGTATTTTATCATTTTTTTACTGTTAGATTTTTTTTGGGTTTGGATTGTTGCTTTCCCATCTACGTATGTTCTTTTCCGTGCACTTTGAGCGATCTCAGCAAATCAAAAACTGAAAGGGAAAGGGTTTTTCTCGGCTGCGTATGCTCTTTGCCGTGCACCTTGCGCGATCTTGGCAAATCAGAAACAGAGAGAAAATGTAGACTTTCTGGGAAAGCTAACGAGATCTAACTCTAGAAGTGTGGAAAAGTTTTTTTTGTTTCGATTTGTGGTGTGCTTTGCAGGAAAAAGGGCAAGCACGCAAACCGAGCAAGAAGAGTAAAAAAATAAAAATAAAAAGCCCCCTTTCTCATTCCCATATTTTACATACCTTTTAATCTAGCTCACTTGGTTCAAAGTTGTTTTATTCCTTATTAGGTCTTGAGTTCAAGTCTTAGGAAGTTACTTTTAAAATAAAAAGTGCATGCAATTTCTATTTTCAAGTTACTTTATTGTAAAAGTGCATCTCACTTAAGTAATAAAAAATAAAAATACAAGTGAGTCACTTAAGTTCTTCTTTATTGTTGCACTATTTAAAAGTAATATCATTGTAAAAGTGAAATCACTTATTTTACAAAAGTGGTTCACTTAAAACAACTTTCTTGTAAAGTGATTGTCAAAAGGTTTATCTTGGGAAGAGGGGGGTTCTTTTTTTTGCTGGACATTCTTTAGCTGCCACGTCACTATTAGGGACATCTTCAACAGTTTCTTTGTTCAAGCATAACTTCATCATACAGAGTCAGTTTTCAGTGTCATTTTTTTTTAAACTGCCTATTTTTTCGAGCTCGTCACATCCAGACTATTGGTTTCTGCTTTTACACCCATTAATTTATAAATATAGCCGCCCCTTGTGATATTCTACTTAACAGTTCCAACTATTTCTCATGGAAATCTCGTATGGAGGATGTTCTACGAAGTAGGGGACTTTTCAGAATTACCTCAAGGAAAGAAACAGAACCCACTGATGATGATAAGAAAATAAAATGAGAAAATAGATGTGATGGAGCTCGTGGATTGCTTGAGATGTCAATCTCTACTGATTTGCAATTCCACATATCTGGAATTGATGAACCTAATGCTGCTTGGGACAAGTTGGAATTTGTGTTTGGTAAACACAATGAAATTCGAGGTCACCAACTCGAAAATGAGTTGATTTCTTTAAATCCAAGTGACTTTTGATGCATTCAAGATTATTTATCTAAGTACAAAACTCTTAAACTCTTATGTGCAGAATGTAAGATTAAGAGGGAAGACAAACAATGCATTTATCATATTCTTTCCAAACTTGGATCTGCATATTTTGTTTTTGTATCTACATTTTGTAGCTAGGGTTTTTACCCTAGCTTGTGCAAATGAGCACCTACTAAGGAGAAGGGACTCCTTAGTAGCAGTTCAGAAAAATAGTAAATGAAAGACAATACAGTAAAATAGTAACTACTCTAAGCATGTGCATAAAACAGAAAAGACAAGATAATAAAAAGGGTTTTTGTATTGATTATACCTCCAATGTGAAGGTTGGTGAAGCCTTTGCAGTAGTCCAAGAGGGTTGCTTCAAAGCTTCCAGTTTTGCTCCTTTCTCTTTCTCCAAAGGGTTTTGGAAATAGGCCAAAGGGGCACTCAAATGTGAAAGTAGTTCAAGGGTGAGCTAGGGTTTTAAGAGTGATTTTGGCAGAGTAAGGGTATGGTTAACTGTGGATATGAAATGAAGGGCCTCCATCACCTATTTATATGTTTTTAGTGGTGGAGTGCTGCCCCATGGTTTTGGGCACCATATGGTTTAGGTCGGCTGTATAGGGTTTTTGCTTCATTTTCCACTTTGTTTCCTCTTTTTTGTATTTTTTATTCTCTTTTTAGAGCGTTTTGCTATTTTGGAGAAATTTTGGATTATTTGGGGGGGAAAGGGGTTTTTTGGCCTTTTCGGGGCTTTTTTAATGGTTTTGTGGCCTTTTGGAGGCTTTTTAATGGGATTTTAAGGTTTTGGAGGCAAATATGGTAGGAAATATGAACAAATGAGTCATGCAATGGGGTAGATGAGGTAGTGAGCACTTTTTGGGTGTTAACAAATTGCCCCCTGATGTGTGAGGGCAAGAGCTCATCGTATGGCCGATAGACATCATAAGTCTTATATGGTTTTCCTGGGATGTGGAGAAGAGAAGAAACGAACTAGAACCCGAAATAATGGTCCTGAACAAACTGCAAAAACTGAAAGTACATGACCTCGATAATGAATGGGGATTAATCTGAACATATGGATGAGGCAGGCATTCCCATGCTCGTATCAAGATATAGAACAACAATAATAATGGGGTTCAAAATATGGGGACCGAAAATATACATGGCCTCAAATGAGGAATGCGGAAGAATCTCAATATATGAACGAGGCGAGCATACCCATGCTCATATCAAGATACATAAAAAACACCTGTGAGGCTTGAAAAGGAGGACCTGTAAGATACATAGAGAACCACTGTGTACATCATAAGGGTTTAGAGGGGACACAAATCTGGGACATACTGTTGGGATGACCATGTCTAAGCTGGAGAACTGATATACTGGAATAACAACAGCGCTGCTGAGTGGGGTACTAGAGGAACTGATGAGCTGCTGGATCATAGTGACAGCGACTCATACCCTCAATGGTACATTGAACTGGAACTGAACTGGATACTCAAGGAAGCATATAACTGGATGGCTTCCGAATACAATCGCCAATGCAACTCGGACATCCACAGGAACATATAACTGGGCATTCCGAAGTGACTCACCAATGTGCTAGAGTCAGGGGAAATTCGGGGTCTTCAACCAATAACTGAAGGGATATAAACCCTACGCGATTCTCAACGATGCGATCAAGGTGTTGAAGTCAGGCATGTGAGAAACAACCACTCGAAGAGGCAATGATGACTCCTCTCAAAATGGTCCGTAGGCACTCACCACAGATGGTGATGGGTCCAAGGCGCAGGGACCTCTAGGTCTATCCTCTGGAATAGAAGGGCTGTCGTCGACAGAGGGAGACCTACAACTAACAAGGCAATGATGTTTCCTTGATAAGAGCACGGGGTGGAGAACCAAAGTGTGAGAGTACTGATGGTAGGACTGTCATATTGTGGGGGATAACTGGGCAAGTAGAGTGGGTGGACTCAAACTTCCTTTGTTCAGAGTATGATGGCAGGGATGATCGGGCAGCATATGAAACTGACTGGTGGGAAAGGGATCATAGCTGTAATGGATCAAGGATAGTGACTGGGATGAGTGATACTCAAGCTGGTGTAAAATGGTAGGAGACTGCAGACTACTCTGAACAAAGGCGACCTGATTGGGGGTGATGCCGAGATGATCGATCATAGTGCCAAGAGGCACGGGGGGACTTCGTCACGGGTTAAGGAACTAGAAGAAGTGTGTGTAAAATGTTAATGTCGTGTGGATTTATACGAGCCCAGGACAATTCATGCTTGTGATTGCTTTCAATTTTAAGGAGTCTGAAAGCGATAAGAAGACTCTGAAATAATGGAATGGTACCGTCGTGTGGATTTGTACGAGCCCAGGATGGTGCATGCTCATGGTTGCTTTCAATTTTAAAGAGTCTGAAAGTGATAAGAAGACTCCAGGGGGGTGCTTTTTCATGTGTTAGTCTCCAAGGCCCGAAAAAGCATAAAAGGATGCAATGAAGAACTCTTCTAGCCGGTGTGACTAGAGTATTCATTTTTCGTAATTAGTCTACCAGGTCCGGAAAAGGGTTAAACTTATACTAGATAGATGCTCTTTCAGGTACTTTAACGAGCATGAGAGGAAGCAAGATTGCTCGACGATCATTTCATTGTTTTAGGAGTCAGAAAAGAGCTTAACAGAAACTCCCTAAGTTCCTTTTTCGTAAAGGACTTGTCTAGCCTGAAAAATGGATAAAATTATACCGAACAAAAGGAATGGCTAGGCAAGGAGGAAGTGCTCAATCAAGGAACATTGATGATGACCAAGAACGAGGGAGGGGGGGAACACTGGTGGGCCTCCTTGCAAGACAATGAATGGTGGCAAAATAACTAAATAATTGTAGTATGATAGGAGTGAATGGCTCATGTAAAAATGTGGAACAATCCGATGGCAGCCAATGTGGCACGTAAACCAAGGCAGCAAGGTGTCGAGACACAATGTTGAAACTGTACCAGGTGAGAGTGAGAAATGATCTCAAGCATCATCACGATCTTGAAAAAATGAATCCGACGATATAAAAAGTGTCAAAAATGGATAACGATCGATGTGGCACGCAAACCGAGGCGACAAGGGGCGTTTTGGAAAAAATACCCAAAAACATCTGGGGGTGAGAGTGAGAAATGATCTCAAGCATCATCACGGGCTCGAAAAAATGAATCCGATGATATAGGTATATCAAAAACGGGCTATGGCCGATGTGGCACGTAAACCAAGGCGACAAGGTGTTGGGACACAATGTTGATATTGGTCCTGGTGAGAGCGAGAAATGATCTCAAGCATCATCATGGGCACGGAAATATGAATCCGACGGTGCAAATGGTGCAAAACACGGAGGTCATAAGGACTCCAGAATGGTTAAAGGAAATAACTAGGTTAAAAAATGGTTGCAAATAAAGGTGAGCCCACCAAGCCAAGGATGCAGTGGTAGGGAGAAATGATGACCCGTGGGGGCAAAATACTAGGTGTATCGAATCAAATCATATATACAAGTGACATGTGACCTCAAAAATGGTTGAGATCACGCATGTGAAAAAGTGAGCAGGGTTAATGACTTGCCCCCATGCTATGTGCATGGGGTTTATGATTGTGGATCACATATGTGTTGGTTTGAACGAGGGGGTCATCAAAATACTGAGATAGGTGTGATGGGGAAGGTTCAAAATGATTGATCATTCCCCCTATCCCTAGGTCGAGGTAATCTATTATGCCCCCGAGCTCAGAGGTGTCAATGCGGTGCTCTATAATAGTGGGGTCAAGACCAGGCATTTTGGTATAGGACCAGGCAAAGACATCGCGGAACTCTTGGAAAAGTTTTTTGTACTCTCCAATCCCATACTCACTGCAGGAGGCTCCTAATGTATTGATTTTAAGAGCACCGGGTGGGTCAAAGATATCGATGTGGATGACGAGTGAGATGTTGGCCATGTAACCCTCCTCAAAGGCATCGAGAGTAGGAATGGGATCCTTAAACCAGTCAACTTTGGTGGGAAGGAAATCTTTGGACTCAACCGCAAATAGGGTAGCTGTGGTGGAGGAGGACTCTTCTGGGAGGAAATAGGAACGATGGTGCATGTCTTCCCAGGGATAATCTGGGGCAGTGAGAGCCTCTAGAATCTCCTCATCATTGCGAAAACTTTGAGTTGTCAAATCGGTTGATGAGGGAGTGGTAGTCAAAGAGATCATATAAATGGTGTTAATCTCTCTGCATGAGGGTGATACTGGGGGGTGGATCTCCTTGATTGTGGGGGGTGTCGTCTCAAGGTCCAAATTATTCATCTCATAGAGAGATTCTCTGTAATCTGGGAGATCAGGACAGTGATGTGAGTAATGGCCGTAAATACCGCATATTGCAGAAGGGTGGTTGGTACGCAGTGATTTATCACGAGGATTAGGGGTTGGATTGAGTTTGACAACTAGTATGTTGGGGTCGTCGTCAAGCATTTGCTTGTGTTCCTGTAATGCAGGTAATTGTGGGCATTGATGAGTCGGATGGCCTAACTCGTCACACAACAAGCATTTGGGAGGAGCACGAAACATGGGGGGGTTTTTAACTGTTTTGGGCGGGGGTACAACAGTGTATGGTTGTGGGCCTCTGCCCCCAGTGTGCTTGATAAGAGGGGGGGGATTTGTAGTTGACGAATGGGTAGTGACACCGGGAGGTGGTTGACTAGTAGTGGCAATGGGTTGCACCGATTGTAGGATGACATTTGGTGTCGGTGGGGGAATAGGAGGCGAAATATACCACACGGGTAATCCTAAGGTTAACCCGAGGAGGCTAAGAGTAGCCATAACCGGGGTGCTTACTACGCCTGAGGGAGGGAATAGGAAGGGGATTGTGTGGATGGGTGTAACACCAATGTGACTAGGTACCAACGGTGGTTTGGGTAACAAGGGTGGTTGATTGTTAAGTGTTTGCGTATTGTGGGAAAGGGTACATAGATCAGATACTTCGGTCGCGGGTGACGGGGGTGGAATGGATTGGAAAGTTGAGGTCATCAGCATATCTGAGTAAACTCCGGGTCCCACGGAGGAAACAAACGAGGTAGTTGCACCACGAACAGGTTGTTCAACCCTAGGGAGAACATTCTCGGGTGCAGTGGGGGCATTGGGATCGTAATAGGTGAGTTGGTCGACCTTGACCACGCGTCCGTCATGGGGGAACATCATGGTACAAAAAATGGATGAGGGAACCACCCGCATGGCATACATGTAGCTGCGGCCAAGTAAGAGGTTATAATCAAGTTGGGCATTAATGACCTCTATGTCAATGAGCACGGTTTTTCCAACCAACTAGACGGGGACATTAGCTAAGAGACCTTGGGGTTGAGCCGAACGGCCGTCGTAGGCTCGCAACGCAGTGGAGGACTACTGGAGAGTAGGCGATCTCAATTTCTGCCAAACGAATGTGGACATAACGCATGTAGAGGCACCTTCATCGATAATGCACCGATGGATGACAAGATTCCGAACATAAACAAAAACTTGGAATGCTAAAGTGGAAGGTAGGCATGGTTCGGACTGGTCCAAATCGAAGGCGATCAATCGTCAATCATTTGGGTCAATAGCACCAATGGCAGAGAGAAAAGTCTTGTGATGTTAAGGACAGTTTTTTAAGACTTCTAACGCAGACATGGCTGCGGGAGACTGGGCTAAGTCATCTACAATGTTGTAATTAAACACAACGCGAGCATTGGGATTATTGTTGATGCGACGAAGTGGGAAGCGAGGTGCTTTGGAGGTGCCATCGAGTGGAGCCGGAGGTATACATAACGTCTCATCAGTGGGATGAGCGTTAGTGTTTTTGTCGACAGGAGGGGCTTCAGAGGTGGAGCCATATTGGGTCCGACGGGTTTGGAGGTTGACATCGGTGGATGACATCGTTGGATGACATCATTGACAAGTGAAGGGTACGTGAGTCTAACATGGGCTAATCAGGAGCGGCATAAGTGATCTGCTGTTGTGGTGGCGCGTTGCCTTGAGGGGGAGCCAATGGCTGAGTGTTCACTACGCCTTGGGTTGGTAAGGGGTTTTGTAGCACCGAAGGTTGATGTTGAGGTGGTGGGGGGTTGGGTGGTGCCTGAGGAGCCGTGTGCCCTTGGCGATGGGCATCATCAGTCTAGAGTTGTCGAGCTCGCTCCAAATGTGGGCAAGCATGTGTGTAGTGGCCATAGACCCCGCAAATAGAACAAGGATGGTTTGTTCGCAAATTAGGATTTTTGGCCTGCTTGGGAAGCTAATCAGGGTTCTGGTTGGCAGGTGTCGCATTATTGTTGTTTGGGGGATTAGGAGGTTGACCACCTTGGTCTGGAAGGGGGTTATTCCCACGGTTATGTCCTTTGCCATGGTTTTGTTGGCCCTGTTGGCGCTGGTTATTTTGGTTCTACTGCAGATTTTGTTGGGCGTACACTTGCCCTTGGGTAGCAGGTGGGTTCTGGGGTTGTGCAGGTGCGGGAGCAGGTTACTATGGATAATAAGTAGGGGGAGGGTGCACAGGTGCTGAACATTGTGGGGGTTGCTGATATGTCTGCGGAACAGGTTGTGGGTTTTCTACAGGGGCTGCCTGTGGCGGATAATAAGCAGGTTGGGCTTGAGAGGACATAGGAGTTGGTGCAGCCTATGGGTGGTAATATGGCTGAGGTGCGACTGGGGGGGGCATAAGCGGGGGTGCATGACCAAATCACTGAGGTGGACATGAGGGTAGATGGGAATGGTGGTGATGTGCCATGGGAGCATACGAATTGGTTGCTCTGGACTGAGATGTAGCCCGCGAAAGGTCGGGGCCATGGCTAGGACGTGCTATGGAAAAGGGTTGGGGATGCGAGGAAATCCGACCAATGATGCCATCTGCGGCATGGGATGCCCCCGGTGCATCGTGTTTGGAGGAATTGCAGCGAGGGGCGTCAGGTATGATGGAATACAAATAACCCGACTGGGCGTAAATAAGGTCAAATTGCTGGGCTTTGAGGATGGCCTCTTCTTTGGACTGGGGTCGTTCGGATGCCACATCCTTGGCAATGACAGGAAGGAGGGATTTTAGAAACCAATCTAAGAAGATACGGTTGTCTAACTTGATTTTGCAGAGGCTGCGGTGTCGATGCCAATCATGAATGTGATTAATGATGTGGGTAGCCGTGTTCTGTCTATAAGACAGTAGGATCTCAAATCCTGCATCATAGCGGACAGGTAACTGAAAGAACTGCAGGAAAGTCGAGGCAAGGGAAGTAAAGGTGGCATGGGTCCCATGGGGCTGCTCGATGTACCACTTAGCTACAGAGCCAGTGAGGGTGCACTGTAACAAACGGAGGTGGACAGAGTCGTCTACTATGGAGTTTGAGGAACACCATAGATGGAAGGACATAATATGGTTCTGGGGGTGTTCACCTACCTTTCCCTCAAACTTAGGGATGTCAGAGGGGAGCTTGGTGGGCATGTGAGGCCACGCAGGGTCGTGTCTGATGGGATCGTTAGTCATTCTAGCAAGGCCAGGAAGGTTGATACTAGCCATGAATGGAAAACTAGTAGAAGGATGTGACATACTAGCGGTTGTGACCATGTTGGGGCCAATGCCCCCAAGTTGAGGGGCTGGGTTTGGGATTTTGCCCCCAAGTCGAGGAACGAAAGTGGTATGGGACGATCCTGCACTACCAAGGGTAGTGTGAGTCACTGATGGAGTGGGGATAGGTATGCCAGCTACTAGAATGGGTACAGTGATAGAAATGGTAGATGTGGGCCCCATCGAGGGCATACCCAAAGCAGGTGTGGTAGTTGGTGTGGTGGTGGATGCTCCACCAACAATCCCTACAAAGAAAGGGGTGGAAGTCACGCTAGCCATGGGGCTGGTTGATGCAGTGTAACTGGAGTTCTCGGAATCTGCCACAGAATCATAGGTAAAATAAGGGGCGTCTAGATCGGGTGACAGAGTTCTATGCTATTGACGAGTGGAGTCAAGTGACAAGGCTCGAGATCTATGATGAGTGGTATCAAGTGATGAAGATCTACGTCTATGACGGGTGATGTCAAGTGAACCGTGCTGTGGGGGCTCGCCCTGGAGGCACCGAGAATGTCTCGAGGACTCAATGGTGACAGATGGTGTCAAGTATATGGAGGTTGTGTTGAGTGAAAAACAGCTCAAAAACCCTAATGCAACCGAGTGTGCAGAAGGAGAGCTCAAAAAATATGGCACTCAGGTCAACAACCAACTCAAAACACTTACTGTAATAGTTGTGCTACAATAAGTGGAGTATCAACAGAAATGGTCAGAATACGAACAAGCAGAAGGTTTCCTAGAAAATAAAAATAGTGGACTCGCTAGACTAAAAGGACGTAAGGGAGCATGCAAACACCTAGATAAATGGTATTCTGACGCAACTAGACATATCCTCTGCAAGGTGATGAAATCCAGGTCAGACAATATGGATAGTAGAGCCAAGTGGCTAAAGATATCCCCCTACTGGGAGGGACACCAGGTAGTCAATCCTAGAACAAAAGCAACTAAGATACCCCGTTCATGACATGTTCGGTTGGGTGAATCTGCCATTTGGTTTTGTTGCTGCTATATCCCCATATAGGTGATACACCAAGAACTGCGAAAGGTATCCTTCAGTTACTGAATGGATTGCGGTATTCCACTCAGGCTTCCGGAACCAGTTTGGCGAATTCAACCTTCCTAGGGGAGAGGCCTTCCCGATAAATTGGTTTTAAACCGCGTCAAAAAATACTAGTGGATTTTGGTTCCTTAATGGAGAACAACTATGTCTCAAGTGTAAGCAACCGAGGGGTGTTATTTGGATGCCCATCCCCCCGATCCTACCTAACTACAAAAATTCTTATGTGTTCCCCAAGTGGGGTTAGAATGTTGGTTGTGTTAAGTAGTAGTTTAGGGCTCACTTGAATTAGGTGATAGAGTGTGTGCGTGTGAGATGATGAACCCAAGTAAAAGTGCCACGAGGTGGGCTGCTTTCTAACTAAAAATAACAACACAGAATTTAAACTTTGAAATGCAAAATTTTCTCTTTTCAATTAAAATGTTGAAATTTTTAAAAAATAATTCTGTAAATGGAACAGAAATAATACTGCAGAAAAAGGCTGTAGGGAAGTATGGCTACAGATAGGACAGATGGCTGTGTAGGTGCAGAAAATATTGCAGCAAAGTGTTGGGTTCAAAATAGTGAAAAAGTGTAGAAAACAGACTGCAGGTTTGTGGCAAATCAAAGCGGTCGGACCGCGGGAAACAGCGCAACAGTCGCGGACGGGTTGCAGGATTTCGTCCAAAAGACACAATCGGACAGCGGGAAAAAAGGTCGAAAGTCGCATGCAGGTTGCAGGAAAATGGCTGAATGCCGCAAGCGGCACGCGGGAAAACGACCGAAAGACGCAGGAGGGTTACAGAAAAATGGCTGAAAGCCGCAAGTGGGATGTGGGAAAAAGGCCGAAAGGCGCAGGTGGTTGCAGGAAAATGGCTAAAAGCCCCAAGCGGAATGCAAGAAAATGGCCGAAAGACGCAGGCGGGTTGTAGAAAAATGGCTGAAAGCCGCAAGCGGCCCGCAAAAAAATGGGTTAATAGCCGCGGTTGGACCGCACGAAACAAGCTAATAGCCATGGTCAGATCGTAGGTAACAGACTAGAAACTGCAGGTAGATCGCTGGAAACAGTCTGATCGTCGTGGTCGGATCATAGGTAAATTCCTAAAAGACACAGTTGGAACGCAACTGCGGGTAGCAAGAGACGCGGTTGACGGTAGCCGAAAGGAAAAAATAGAAAAATATTGCAAAAAATTAAAAACGTTTAAAACTTTAAAATTATAACCAGAAATTCAAAGGAACACAAGGGGAGTCGCCAAAACTGTAGCTAGGGTTTTCAGCCTAGCTTGTGCAAATGAGCACCTACTAAGGAGAAGGGACTCCTTGGTAGCAGTTCAAAAAAACAGTAAATGAAAGACAGTACAGTAAAATAGTAACTACTCTAAGCTTGTGCATAAAACAGAAAAGACAAGATAATAAAAAGGGTTTTTGTATTGATTATACCTCCAATGTGAAGGTTGATGAAGCCTTTGCAACAGTCCAAGAGGGTTGCTTCCAAGCTTCCAATTTTGCTCCTTTCTCTTTCTCCAAAGGGTTTTGGAAATTGGCCAAAGGGGCACTCAAATGTGAATGTAGCTTAAGGGTGAGCTATGGTTTCAAGAGTGATTTTGGCAGAGTAAGGGTATGGTTGACTATGGATATGAAATGAGGGGCCTCCATCACCTATTTATAGGTTTTTATTGGTGGAGTGCTGGCCCATGGTTTTGGGCACCATACAGTTTAGGTCAGCTGTATAGGGTTTTTGCTTCATTTTTCCCTCTTTTTCCTCTTTTTTGTATTTTTTATTCCCTTTTTAGAGGGTTTTTGCTATTTTGGAGAAATTTTGGATTATTTTGGGGGGAAAAGGGGGTTTTTGGCCTTTTGGGGGCTTTTTGAATGGTTTTGTGGCCTTTTGGAGGATGTTTAATGGGATTTTAAGGTTTTGGAGGCAAATATGGTAGGAAATATGGAAAAATGAGTCATGCAATGGGGTAGATGAGGTAGTGAGCACTTTTTGGGTGTTAACACATTTTACTCCATGAAAGAATCCTTGAATGCAACTAGCTATCAAGAGCCTAGTCTTGAATCCTTTTGTGATTCCTTAATTAGAGAGCAAGATAAACTCATTCATCTTGGAATAATCAACAATGCAAATACATCTGGGAATGGCTTATTGTCCTAACAGAAAGAAAAAGTCCAAGCCCCCCAAGAAACAAAATTTTCGCAATAATAAGTCAAACAAGGGTCCAAAACCCTCTCAGTCAACTCCTTCTTTAAAAAATGACAAAGGATCCAAGCCAAAAGGAAAAAATATTGAGCGTCATTGCAACTATTGCGGGAAAGATAATCATGATGAATCTAAGTGTTTCAAGAAGATGGCAGCCTTGGAAGCAGCAATGGAGAAGCACCACATCGGCCTAGATTCACCTTCAGAATCTGCCTCTCATGGACATGCACTTTGTGCTTCTGGTTATTCTTATAATGCATCTTCTTCTTCTACTTTAAATGAATGGCTCATTGATTATAGAGCATCTTATCATATGGCTAAGGATCAAGCCATCTTTTCTACTATGCATGAATGTAACACCAAACAAATATTTGTTGGTGATGATAGATCTCTAAGTGTTGTAGGAGTTAAAATAGTTCCAGTAGATAATGGTGATTTTAGTGATGTACTATGTGTTCCAAGAATTTCCTACAATTTGTTATCAGTCTATCAGATCACAGTGCATTTTGGTGAAGGTAAAACTGTGACCTTTACACCTCACCAAGTTGTAATCAAGGATTTTAAAGATCCTCAACAGGTCTTAGCTACCAGAATTGTTGAATATATTACCAGGTTGTACAAGTTTAACAACTTTGGGTCATCACCTTTCCCTTCAGTTTTTGTTGCTCATAGTGATAACTTGAGCAAACTTTGGCATGAGCGATTTGCTCACTTAAATTATCACTCATTGCAACCACTATGTAAAGACAATATGGTGACAAGTATTCTGATGGTATCTTGCAAGGATGGTGTTTGTTCCGGTTGTGTACTCGGAAAACATCATCGGGACAGTTTTGACAAACGTGCCTCTTGGCATGCCTCAGTTCCCTTGGAGCTTGTGCATAGTGACTTGTGTGGTCCTCTTCCATCTGCTTCCTTTTCTGGTTTCAAATATTTCTTAACTTTTATTGATGATTACACCAGATGCTCTTGGTTTTATTTCCTAAAACTTAAGAGCGAAGTATTTAACATGTTCTTGGCCTACAAGGCCCTTGTTGAAAAACAATCTGGTCATCAAATTATTAAGCTAAGATCTGACAATGGAGGAGAATATGTTAACAAAACGTTCACTACTTTCTGTACTGAATAAGGCATCCAACAACAGCACATTGTTCCATATACACCATAGCAAAATGGTGTAGCTAAGCGGAAGAACTGCACTTTAAAAGAAATGGCTAATTGTATGATCCAATCTAAGGGACTAAGTCTTCAATTTTGGGCTGAAGCCATTAATTGTGCAAATTACATAGTTAATCGCACCCCCACTAAAGCATTACAAGGTATAACACTGGAAGAAGCATGGAGTAAAACTAAACCTGTTGTAAGTCACTTCTGTGTGTTTGGTAGTCAAGCATGGACTCACATTCTAGATGAAAAACGGAAAGCATTGCAGCCTAAAAGTGAAAAGTGCATATTTGTTGGATATTCTGAAGATGTAAAAGGTTATAGACTTCTTCAACCACATTCTCATGATATAATCATTAGAAGAGATGTTAAATTTGATGAAAATATCTTGGCCTGCGAGCCTAACTCTGCGATTCTGCCATCTTTGGCCTACGAGTCCGATTTGGTGTTTGTGTCTTCTTCTTCTTCTTCTTCTTCTTCTTCTTCCAACTTCCTTGATAGTTTTCCAACTCCAGTTTCTGATGATGACAGTGAGGATGAAAATCCACCTCCTCCTGCTCATGTTCCTCCAATTGCACCAGTACAAGTGCTTCCTCGATGGGTCCGTTCAACATGTGAAGGAGCTGGTGATCTTGCCAGTGATCCTAGAGATAAACGTCGAACACGTTCTCAGTTTCAGCGAGCCTCTTCTCTTTTGGCTCAAGTTTCCGAGAATCATGATCCAGAAACTTTTGCAGAAGCTTAAGGGAATCCAGATTGGGATGCAGACATGGATGAAGAATATCGTACCTTAATGGCGAATGATACTTGGGATCTTGTACCTCTTCCAAAAGGAAGAAAACTTGTCAAATGTAAATGGGTCTACAGAACTAAGTATGCATCAGATGGAAGTGTTGAAAGACTTAAGGCAAGGTTAGTTGCCAAAGGTTTTTCCCAAGTTGAAGGGATTGACTACAATGAAACCTTTGCTCCCATCGCAAAAATGAACTCCATCCACCTTGTTCTTTCCCTTGCAGCCTTACATAACTGGGACGTCCATCAAATGGATTTCAAGTCTGCCTTCTTCCATGGTGATTTATAGGAGGAAATTTACATGGAAGAACCTCCTGGATATGTTCATAATAACTCTAGCCTTGTCTGCCTCCTTAAGAAATCCTTATATGGCCTTAAGGAAGCTCCTAGAGCTTGGTATGCCAAAATGGATAACTTTCTCCTTGACACTGGTTTTTCTAGATGCCATTCTGACCCCAATGTCTATACCAAGAAAGTAGGAAACCATCTTATCATACTTGTTCTAAATGTTGATGACCTTACTCTTACTGGTAGTGACCCTAAGCTTATAACCCATGTGAAATCCAGTCTTAAACAAAAATTTGAAATGTCAGACTTAGGACATTTGCATTATTTTCTTGGTCTATAAGTCCTGCAAACCAAAGAAGGAATCTTTCTTTCTCAGTCTAAGTATGCTTGTGACCTTCTTCGTCACTTTCACATTGAAGATTGTACACCAACCCCTTCTCCCTTCGATTCTGGAGTCAAACTTTCTGCCACTTGTACTTCACCTGAAGTCGATGCCACCTTGTATCGTCAGCTTGTTGGCAGTCTCTTATACTTGACTCATTCCCGTCCTGACCTTTCCTTTCCTGTTGGTCGTGTTTCCCGTTATATGTAGACACCTCATGAAAGTCACTGGAAAGTAGCTAAAAGAATACTTCGATATATTCGAGGTACAGTTCAGTTTGGGATTCATTACAGTACAGAGGGGGAACCTTTGTTGGTTGGTTTCACTGATTTAGATTGGGCCGGCGATCTTGATGATCGAAAGTCTACTGCAGGTTATGTTTTTAGTCTGGGATCTGGACCTATCACTTGGGCTTGTAAGAAACAACAAACTCTTTCTCTTTCTTCAGCAGAAACAGAATATCGAGCCGCAGTTAATACTAGTCAGGAAGTGTTATGGCTTCGATAGATCCTTTTAGAGTTTGGATTCGAGCAGCAGCAGCCTACTCCACTTTGGTGTGACAATCAAAGTTCCATCAAGCTTGCCAAAGATCTAGTTCTACATCAATGTAGCAAACACATTGAGCTACATATGCACTTCATCAGAAATCTTGTTCATGATCGTGTTCTTGAAGTGCTCTTTTGCCCTACAGATGATCAAGTTGCAGACATCTTCACCAAGTCTCTTACAGAAGTGAAGTTTTCTAACCTTCGATCTATGTTAGGAGTTCAGGAACTTGTCATTAAGGGGGGATAGGCTCTAATGCCTCCTTCCTTCTCCTAATAGTGTCACTTTTGTAAATCCTTCAATCCTATCCCAAGTTGTTCTTAAGGGGGGATTTTAGGATATTTAGACACTTAGGAGTTAGGTAATATCAACTTGTGTAATATATCCGTTAGGGATAGTGTGTTTCTTTAGTATGCATTTGTAAATACTTAATCTGATGGTCACGATATGTTCCCGACATAGAGAGATCTGACGGCTCAACTTCTCTTAGATCATACCTAACCTTGATCTGTGGCTTAACACCTGATTGGTCCATGATCTCTATTTAAAGAGCATGGAGGGTCATTGTTTAGTTGATCGATTATGAGAAGCTCATTTGTAAATTTCTTTCTTTGCATAATAAATTGTCCTGTAGAAGCTATTTGGCCGGGGCCGTGGATTGTTTCCCTCAAGAGGGTTTAAACCACGTCAAAACATCGGTGTGTTGATCTGTGATATGTTTGTGTGAAGTGGTTGCTCTTGGTGTTCGGTCCTTTGGTAGTACCCTGTGTACCTGAACAATGCACATAGTACAACATTTAGATTACATGTTGTAGTTCCCCAATCGCTGACTAAGCCTATTGTGGGCTAGGTATCCAAGCCCCCAGGGCCTGTAACAAGCTCTAGGGGGCTGACTAAACCTCCCAAGTCCTGTAATAGGCAAGAGTGGTTGGGTGTTCAAGCCTCCAAGTCCTATCGAGGGCCTATAATAAGCCCTGGAGGCTTATATCCTCCCAAGGCTATTGGTAACAACTGGTTGAGTGTTATTGGTAACAATTGGTTGTCAATGACCACTGTCTCTCGACTATGATCGACTGGAAACCCACTTCACCATGAAACCCCTGGCCTCAAGCATGCCTCAAGATGCGATTTCCCTGCGTACTAGTAAGCCCGATCCTTTCCTCAACCTGATTTCTCATCTGGTCATGATTCCGTCATCTTCATTTGGCGGATATTTGTCAGCCCTCCCATATAAAAAAGATCCCAAATTATTTTTGTATTGTTACATTAAATAAAAAAATCCTTTGCTCCTTAATATATAAGCAATATAATTTTTCAGTTTTTCATGAATATTTAATACCGCAATATGAATGAACGTTATATTATATTTCCTTCTAGTGAAGCCCCTGTGACGGATTTTTGATCCACATTGGCTTTTGGCCATAATTTTAGGGTTTTCCAAAAATCTAGGACCTTGTCTAAAAGTAAGCTTTTGGCCCAAAGAAGATTCACTTGCAACTTTGAAGCAAATCAAGTTAATAAAAATATATATTATTCCTCTGCAAAATTCAAAGAAAAAAAAAGAGAAAATAAGTAATTATTTCCATTGCAAATAAGAAAAAGAGAACAAGAAGTAAGAAAAAATATTACAAAGAAGAAGTGGAAGAAAAAAGAAAAGAAAAAATAAAGAGTAAAGAAATAAAAAGTTAAAAAATAACATCCGTGTTAAACCACACATGGTTTATGAAACCACACATGGTTTTATGAAAATGCACATGGTTTTACTTAGTATATTAAAATTATAAACAAATTTTATCAGGTATATACAAAGAAATATGCTACCTTCATCACTAACGCTTTGAGGACAAAGCATTCTTAAGGGGAATTCCATTTAACAAATAAAATACTATATAAACATATCAATAAACAAATAATTAAATAATAAAAGAAAAGTAATTAAACAAATATCAATTAAAATTGATATGTGATTAATCTAATAGATAGAGACGCACCTTTCCATTGAAAAGGCACATGAGACCATATTTAAATGGTCCATGAAATTGCAATATAATGATCTCTCATCAATTTATATTCAATATTATTTATTCTTTCTAAATGGAGTTATTTTCTATTGGTCGACTATTCATTTGAATAGTCTTATTGTGATTCGGACATGATCACAACATGAGAATATTCGGATAAGGATATTACACATCCGCTCAAGCACCCTTAGAAATTCATCATGGCGAACAAGGTAGCCCCACATTAGTGGAGAGTGAAACTGGAAGTTTGGAAGAGGAACATGCCATCATAAATCCATCACATGAAGAGACAAAGGTTTCACAGAGGTATTGGTACTAATATAATTTTTGCATCCCCTTGTGTCATTCTGAGAATCAAAATTTTGAGAAGGATGAATTGTCAGAGGAGAGCTTCACGACTCTCAAAAGTTACATGAGAACACTTGTGGAAGCCCACATACTACTCTTAAGGATCCATTGAGTGACTTAGAGAGCCAACTCTTATTCATAGAAGAAACGCTACTGCGATCCTTGTCTCAAAATGTTTGTGCACAAAAAATCATTGACAATCTTATCGATGAGGGACAATATGGAATTGTAGAAAGAGTCTCTACTTCCAAACTAAGCATCATTAAAAGAGAGCTAGAGATGCTGAAAGGAGATCACTTATTGTTGTTTATGGATAGAGATATTGCTCTCAAAGTTGCATAAGACAAGGTAGCAGAAGTAGAGAAGCTCTATATGGAATTGGGAGAGTCCCAAACCTTTCCAAAAAGTACATGTGATCAAATGTGTCTAGCTGATTGCACACATGAAATATTGGAGCAACCTCATTTGCAAGGTAAGCATGACATTTTTTTCGATTTTTACAAGTGCCTGAAGGAAGCATTGAGTTGAAATATAATGGTAGAGAACTTGTTTCACACCAAGAGGATTATGAAATTTCTCTATGTGAGGAAGGTTCATTAGTGGTGGATGTAATTGAATTTATTCCACCCAGCCCCTGTAGTAGAGATCTTGAGGTCGTCTCCTTGGGATCATGCAGCATAGATATCTATCCATATATGGATAGATGCATTTCAAAGATGAGGATTTATAAAGGAGAGAGCACAACTTATGATTCCATTGACATCTCTCACAGTGCCTAGTTAGATGAGAAGCAACTAATGCACATTTGGATGCCATTTGATGCCATTCATCCACATATGGATTGGGTGGAAGATTACACGGCACACATGGAGACACCTTGCAGAAAGAGTTATGTTCATGCTGCGTGGAAGATAGTTGCACAAGCAAGTTTCCATGAAGAAATTGACATGAAACATGTTGAGGCATTTTCCTTGCATAAGGAAGAACTTGGCTTTCCTCTATGGAGGAAATTCACATATTTGGATAAGGAATGCATGCATATTCTTATTGGACTAGCCAACAATGGAGACCATGCATCTACTATTTTAGTGGATGATCTTTTTAGGGAGTTGCAGATGGCCTACATTCCTTCACCCCTAGCACCTGAGGATGTGAAAGGAAATTTTGGTTTGATGGAGGGACCATTTATATTCATGATTCATGACAATCAAGTGACACATGTGCCTACTTATCAACTTTATTTTTATCATTGGGACACACTCTTGGTCCTCCTTCAGTATGGTGAACAACACTAGAATCTAATAGCACAACTTGATACTTGTCTCATGCACATCAGTGCGGGAGAGTTCCACCTGAGATATTGGGGTGGAACATGTGATTGCAGTATGATCCATGGGTTTGGAGTGTCATTTTCACATGAGGAGTTTCACATGTTGTTGGAGAGGCTCATATATTTGATGAACTGCATTGGGAGTGGCACACTTCCATTATGGTGGATGGGTCCTGGCATACCATAGAGTGACAGATTGACACAAGAAACAATGATGATGGATGGTATGCAGCGGAGACTGTGGGATCTAGGAATTGACGGTATGCGTTTGACATCATTGGTGTTTGGAAGAGGTATGCAACATGGACAGTGGGGTCCAGGAATTGGTGGATTGTTTCATATGCCATTGACGTTTGGAGGAGATCAACACAAGCAATGGGATCTTGGCATTGTTTGATGTAGTAGTTTTGCAGATGGCACTCTAGTGCTATCCAATTATCATTTCCAGCAGACCATCCAAGGGGAGCAGTATTGTAGTTTGCTCGATGGGAAACCTTATGATGGATGGACATGTTTTTCTCCTAATTTTTCATTTGGGAGTCTTCAAGATATTCTTTATGTGGATGACATACAATGTATTGGTAGTTTCTATAGACACCTTACAACTATCAGATTCATTTGGGTTCCAAGTATTTTTCTAATTTGTTTTAATTGTGTATAAAATTCAGTTGCAAAGGAAGAGGAGTAGTCATTGGGAGATGGTTATAATCAATGTCGTGTAGCAAAAGCATGATCGATCTTGGATAATAGATTGGAGTTGATAATTCCAATGCTAGTAAGCTATCAACATGATATTGAGGAAATGAGTCATATATTTGGCTTCATATTCAGTTGGAGTTGATTTTCTTGCTTGAGGACAAGCAATTTTTGGAGGGGAGGACTGTAATGTCCCCACATTAGAGGATCCATGACCATCTCCCTAACTTATTCAACCCCATGGGTCCTAGTGATGGTTTGGCATTAATTAATTAAAGAGGGGTTAATTTCTTAGCCATTAATTGCCAAAGTATTTATTTCTTAAAGACTTGGGATAGTGTGCCATGATTATTTTTGTATTTATTTTTATTATTATTTAATTATATGTTGAGTAATGTTCCTAGGCTTCCAAAGAGTGCGCATGGAGCTTAGTTGGACTTCTAAGATGTTTCAAAAATCAAATTAGAATAAAGCAACAAAAATAAAGGTGTCAATGAAAAGAAGGAAAATAGAAGAAAATAAGAGCAAAATCAGAAAAGATGGAAGGCAACAACAAAAGCAAGGAAACTCGGAAAATTAGGAAAGTAGTAATAAAAGCAACAAAGTTCTCAAAAGAAAAAAAAATAAAGATGTTTCCTTATATGTGCAACTCAAGAAAGATTAGAAACAACCAACTAAAGATAAAAGGTAAAAATTTATCCAAGGAGGGTGCATTAGTTGAGATAAGAAGGGTCCACATGAGCTAGCACTTACCAAAATACTTCTCAAGCATGATTGGTTCCAATTCCTAGAAAGAAGATCATGAAAGAAGGAAACAACAAGCTAACTAAGGTTAATAAAATGAGTATGAGCGCTCCATTTCACATATTCTGGAATTCATTGAATTCAATTTTAAGAGGTTTGAGCTTTCAAAGGACTTGGGAGATGTGCCCCTAGTCACCAACTGGGAGATGTGCCTCTGCTGCTTCTTCTGCTAGTTGATTCTTCAGCTAGGATTCTTGGATGATGGAATCCATCCATCATCACTAATATTTTTCACGTTATTCAAGTGTTTTCCAGGTCTGATTTAATGATTTGAAGAAGAACCCGTTTCCATTCAATTTCAATTCTAGAGATATTTGTTCTTCACAATCTTTATTGGATGTAATTAATGTTAGCAAGTGGTATGGTTGTGTTGTGATTATTCTGAGCAACCTATGAGCATGTATTTTATGTATTTTATGTTATTAATACTCTCCATGTCATTAATGTACTAAATTCCATAAATAATCAAAGTTTAATTGGAGTTTTGCAAACCATTCCTAGATCTTGATGCCATTTTGACTAGTTTTCTAGATTTATGTGGTTGACTGACTTATGCTCCATGAATTTTCATTCTGTTAGTTGTTGGTTTTATATAAGAGTCTGAAGAGAATAATTCAGGTCTTTTTTCAGTAATTCATGAGCCATTGATTCCCTCAATTTTTGTAATGCCCATATTTTGATTCGGCATATTTATTAGTTAGACACACCATACTTTACTTCTTATATATTTTGTCGAACTCAGCTCGACTGAGTAAACTATATTGGACTTCATTATATGATGTTACTTTGTCTTATGATTTCACCATGATTATGATGTTACTATGTTATGCAGTTATGATGTCATGATTATCATATGATTTCCTTATTTTACGATTGCAGTATATGTTTATATGTTTTCCTTAATGAAATGTGAAATATATGATTCGGTACGTGGATACCATCTTCTTATATGAATTATTGAAATGTTATATGTATCTATGATGAGCTAAAAGGTTACATGAAATGAAATGATAAAATGGATCAATTGGTGATCAATGGAAAATGCTTTCTATAAATTGTATTTTTCAAAACACTAACCTACAGGACACAAGGGCTATGGGATAGCCAGTTACTTGATCTGATATACATTGGAAAGGAAAAACATGTTCATACAGCAAACCTTAGCAGCCAAAATGAGGATACGATAACACAAACTGATAATCCCGATAGCAGCAAGTATGAGTTGATAAGGGCGTAGGCCCAATATGTTGAGAGGGATGGATGTGTTTCCCACCCTATGTTTCCATGAGACCCGAGGTCGTGGGAGGGCCGTGCTGAGACACGCTCCCCATGTTGTTGTGATGACGATTGTCGGATGCCTGCTAGGGGAGGATAGGTCCGCTGTTCAGCCGACGCTATCGCTCTCAAGTTCTATGTGGTCAGATCGGTGAGTCCGACACCCACTGTTGTACTAGCAGAGGGAGGATAGGGAGGATGCTGGATGTAGGTTATGATGGGAGGATGTGTTAGTTAGTACTGTTGGGGGGTTTAGTATTCCTTGATTCCGAGTTAGTGGAAGTAGGCACCCTTCCTGTACTTGATTGATTAAACTAATGTAAACATAAAGACAATGATGTTAAATCGTAAAGGGTTAACTGTTAAATAACCGAGGATGTTAAAGTAATTATACTATAGATTATGCTTGCTCTTCTGCATGGGGGTAGATACTATTGTTAGTTAGCAAGTATGCATAGGCGGAATGGGGTTTGTTTATAGTACATGTCCGACATGTGCATACACTGGCCATGCATGCACACCTTGTACGTGTACAATATTACTGGTGTATAACATACTTGTCATGCTTGAATAGTAGTATAAATGTCATAGATAACTCAGTTAAGGATACATCAATCAACTTAGGTAATGAATGGTTAGGTTGTCAATGTGTAAATAAGTGAATTAGTAATTATATGAAAACATTGTAATAATAAACTAAGACAAGTATCGTCAGTTAACATTGTCATAGAAGAACTGTTGTGAATAGGGTAATGATAGTGTCTAATTAATTAGTAAAATTGTTTAAGCGCTCACAAGTGCTTTGTTTATAATAACAAGGATGCGATGTTGATGATAGGGTACCCATGTGATAAACAAATAATTAAGAATACTATGATTGATTCACCTTTTATTATTGTCAAGGGGTGATTTAATTATTATTATTAATTAATAAATGATATTCCAGCAACATTTATATCCCTATCATAACAAATGCAATATAAGTAAGATTTGAAATATTGATTTATAAATTAAAATTGTGTGATTAATTCCATTTCAAAAGTTAGCCATAATAAGATAATCATTTTTGGAATAAACGTGATGTGATGGAAAATGGATATTTAATTATTCAATGTTAATCTTGGAATTTAAACCTCAAGCTAAGTAGTCTCGACGGATAAGGTGGATCATTAAGACACATCATGTCCAAGTTGACAAGGGGGCAACTAATTATATAATATTTTTAACATTAAAATATCAAGGACGGCGGATAGACTTGTATTTAATGAAACTTGTCCCGAATGGATAACCTTGGGGTGATAATTCCCACCGTAATAAATAATTACGACCGTCAATCCAAAACCAAATGAATTTTCCATAAGAGTAATTAATTATACATTTTTATAATGAGACGTGGATGAATGAACTAGGGAAAGGAGTAAAGGTTTGAGGGGCTCGAGAGGGGGAGTTTGGGGCGGTGGAGTAAGCCCAAGGTCTTCTCGAGGATGGACATGTATATAGAGGGGGAGAAGGTTGAAGGTGAGGAGGTTTTTTTGATTGGGGGAAGAAAAGAAGTTTGGAGAACAAAAGTTGGGAGAACAGAAAGTTTGGCGAACAGAAAGATTTTGAGAACAGAAGGAAAGACTGCTCTCGGGATTATCAGATTGTGGGCTCGGGGGCTTGGAAATCCTTTGATTTCCAAGGGCCAGCAAGATTATAGCTGGTCGGTAGGGTGGACACTTCAGTTTGGCTGTCTAAGGGGTTATAAAACCTGCTACAACTTACGGTTAGCATCAGCATCAGGTAATTTCCGTTATTTACTATTATGCTTAAACTTACTATAAACATGCATCACTTGCCATTTACTGATTTACTGCTATTTACTGATTTACTGAGTTGTGAAACATATTCTTATGCTAGATTGTTGGAAAGAAAATATTGGTATGTTAGTCTATTTTAAATTACGAATGTAAGGTGATAAAAGAAAACAAGACAGTACCCTAAATATTATTTAGGCACATAGTAATTCTTAGAAATTTATTTCCATAAACTGGTAAAGTTAAAACGTAGAAAATTAAACCTGCAAATTTGACACAGTGCTCTGCTGTAAAAACCAGAGCACTACAGATGGTATCAGAGCCTTTGTTCAGACTCTTGAACCTACAGGCCTATTCATGCTTCACCTAGAAAATTTACTTGATAATTTACCTACTTGACCTCCAGCCATAGTCATCCTTCAAGGTACCTGCACAACGATAACAACAATTACATTAAAAATATATATATATATATATATATATATATAATCATCACTTTTGATGCATATAATAACAAATAACAGCTAAATAGAAATACCAGTAGTGTCATCAGTCTTCCAAATAAAAAGTAAAAAAAAAAAAATATAATAAAGAAAGCTTCTAGAATATGGTAGATAAAAAAAAAAAAAAAAAAAAAAACACTATTTTGTACAGTATTATTTACTCTCTCTTTTTACAAAACAGCGAAAAATTATCTCTGCTCTGCTGTGCTTGAGGAACACTCGCCAATGCATGTGAATCAGAAATATATATAGATAGATATGTAACATTTACACAATAATCTATTCAATTCAAAATTTAAAAAAAAAAATAAAAAGTAAATAACACAGCTTTTGGGCTATTATACTACAAGAAAAATAATCTCCCATCCATTTAGAAAAAAATTTTTTTAAAGAAGAAACATCTCACTCCAATAAAATAGTGAGCTATTTAAGTTATTCCATGCACACAAAGGTAGTCTTGTTAATAGCAAGAAACTGGTCATCTACATGAAGCTAATGAAACATATCATGTATAAAAAAATACTAAAATAGATATTTAAGATAAATGAATTTTGCCTCTTATCATATTTAACGGGAAGGCTACTTTGAATTGAATGCAGGACTTATAAACCAGCAATTAAGTTGAATAATCCCATAAAGAACCTACATCTAGAAAAATATAGAAGAATCGTACTCTTTTGGGACGACCATTTTTCGCTGAGTGCAAACCCTTGTCATGCTGCTTGCCCACACCACCTCCGGCGTGATTCTTTGCCGCACCAGGATTCACGTGAAGTTCTAGTCCAGACCTTGGAGAGATTGCCATTTTTAGAGAATGCACGGAATCCCATCCCTCTGCATGCTTGAAAGGCGATGGAGTAAACGTTTATATCAAAAAAAAAAACAGAGCATTGATTATTATTCCTTATTGACACTACCCATTAGTATTAATGGCTAAAGCATAATAAACAACTCACGGGGTTTCAGGGAAGGTACAACAGCAATGAGGTTTACTGGTTGTGAGGATTCCTAGCTGGTTGAATAGAGAACACGTTGAATAAAGACGCGTGGGCATATAGAGTCTTCTCACAGAGTTCATTTGTTCCTCCTGCCAGTGAGACTGAATTTCTTGCATGCAGAAGGAAGAAAGCTACGCAAAATCAAAAGCAGATGATGGGAAATACAAAATGGAAAGAGGGAAGATGTTAAACCAATTTCAAAGGGTATATTTTATTCTTCATAGACAAACAATTAAAAATTACTTAACTGTATAATACATTAAACCGAGGTCGATCCCCTCAAGGAGGCGCCCGTCTGCATTTTGGAAAATAAATTTATTACTTACAGAGGAAAAATGGACTCCACTCCAACACCAGAAAACTTGATATGCTCCGATTAAGTGGATTACAATGGCAGCGTTGGCAATGTCAACCAACCAAAAGGGATTGTAAAAGCCAAATCCTGTCAAGAGGTTTCCTGGTGCATTGTCTCCAAAAGCTGCGTAGCCCATGCAACCACACAACATGTAGAACACTGTTGTCGTAACCACGCCCATTAGCGTTGCTTTCTTCATCGTCTTGTTCTCTGACGGAGGCGATTTTATTGTGTCCTGTATTTCAATTAGAATCATCGAATAGGAGTAAGCAAATGCAATGTTCCCAAGAGCTTGGAGCGTACTCCATATTTTGTCAGCTTTAGATACTGTAACAATGGTGGCTCCCATGAGGCTCCCTCTAAAGTGTCCCATCTCTGCTACTTTGGCGATTCCGAGGCCAAGTCCAATGGTAGAATAGGTGACTGACATGACTGCAGCGACTATAGAGAGCCACCATAGTTGGTCGAAGTCTGGTATCTGAGAAAGTAAGATCTCTACTACTCCAAAGATTATCATGTATGGGTTGTTGGAGGCGTGGCATGGGTCGTCATGTCCATGAGTGTTGAAGCAATTTGACCTCTGAATGGCCGTCATACTGATGGATGCAGCAATTGTATACCTAATTGCAGTTCCGTATAGGTTGGCGTACTAAGTAAAACCGCATATCCAGACCTGGACGCCATCTAGATTGGCTCTCACAGCATCAATATAGGTATAATTTCTTTTTCCAGTAACAGGATCTGGAGACCTGTAGCAGTCCGAAGGCAGGAAAGACGTATATAAAGTGACAAAAGAGAAAGCAAGCATGGCTGCAGGTCCGGCAATCCATCCTAACTGAGCTGTTACAATTTATCCCCACAGTACTACCCGCTGCTATCAAAAGGGGAATCGCAGACAACGTTACCAGGGTAAGTTTTCATCCTTTGATGAAAGCCACGGTGAAACCTCCAAATAAAGTAGAGGTGGACTTTATGAATTGCCCGGCTCACTCAGGTCTCTCTCAATTACCTGTATACGTCTTCCATCCTTGCCAGGTGTGTAAGCGAGAGCCGAACCTGCGACCCCTGCTCCCACAATGATAACATCCGTCCCTCCTTCAGCAGCTTCGATGGCAATGCCATTGTCGTCTGCTAATTTCTCAAAACTTTTGGTTTGCATTCCCCGTAATTCGTCGGATCTGTGTTTCCACCTGCTGAAAATTATATAATAGGACATTAAGACAGAAACAAAGGCAATGGCTACCGTAATCACCAGCGTATGATGCTCCATCGTAGACCACATTATCAATCCTTGTTGCCGCTGAGGCGTCCCCATTGATAATGGCAACAGCAAGTCCGACCAGAAATGAAAGGGTAAATCCCGTTCATTCTTTACAATAGCAGGTCTGACAGTAGTGTTCTGCGGTAGAAAAATGGAGAGCTCCTTCCTTTCTGAAACCCTAAGCGAGCTTGCATTTGAGTTGCAGAGCTAAAACTCCAGGAGAGAGGGTGAAAATGGCCGCGTCTTGGGGATTGACCCTATTTAGGGTTTCCCCCACTTTCCGAGGGCGGTGGGTTGCTTGGAGAGACCGCGTGTCCTTCATGCACACTCGCTTCTTGCATGGCGGTGAACTGACACGAAGAGCCGCGTGGCCATACCTTTTGCTTAGCCGAGAGTCGAGTGAAAAGGGCTAAGCGGTCGAGTAAAATTTTCCTTATTTATTTTTATTTATTTTATTTAAATTTAGTTTTAAAGTTATAACCTAAGTTTTGGCAAATTTCGTATATATATTTATAAAGTGTTAGTATCATTTTATTTAAAAATTAATTAAATTTTGTATACGTTATATAATGTATGTTAGCGTGCTTTATTTAAATTTAATTTCGTATATATATTTATAAAGTGTTAGTATCATTTTATTTAAAAATTAATTAAATTTTGTATACGTTATATAATGTTAGCGTGCTTTATTTAAATTTAATTTCGTATATATATTTATATAGTGTTAGTATCATTTATTTAAAAATTAATTAAATTTTGTATACGTTTATATAGTGTTAGCATTGCTTTATTTAAATTTAATTTCGTATATATATTTGTATAGTGTTAGCACCATTGTATTTAATTTAATTAAATTTGGTATACATTTATATAGTGTATAACCTAAGTTTTGTTAAGAATTAAAATTTAATATTAAAAATTTTGCCGACATTTCAACTCCTAGTCGAAGGGATGAAAGAGACCCGAAAAGTCAAAAACAAGACACCATTAAGACCAGCACGACGAGCTGAACACCATGACAAGATTGTTTAATAAAAACGACTATAGATTTTACTGCGCTAATCCTGACAATCTGTTATCTCATGATGCAAGTTATTTCTTATGCATAAGTATAAGTGTATGAATACCTACATTTTAGTTCCGCGTGTATTTGATTGAACAACTAAGGACATGATTTTATTTTCAATAAACTCAGGAACTATCATGGTAACAACACGCAGAGGTCGAGGTCGGGGTCAAGGTCGACCACCGTCACCACCACCTCCGCCACCGCCAACACCACCACCACCAACCTCAACACCAGAAATGCAGATCATAATGAGGTCATTGGAGGCTATTATGACCACGATGAACAGGCAGTCGGAAAGGGCCGCCGAGGTGGAAACCACTCAAGTGAGTCGAGAGAACTCTGAAAGGGCACATGGCCCAAGACTGGAACCGCTTCAGGACATATCGAGGGAGTTACAAAAGATAAAAGTTCCAGAGTTTTCAGGAGGACGACCCGGTAAGCATGCAGAGGCATGGCTGGAAGGCATGAAGAGATGCTTCGCATTGAATGAGTACACATCTAGTTCCAAGGCTAGGATGGCCGTCTTTCAGCTTAAAGGTGATGCTTTGAATTGGTGGTCAGACCTCGAGAAGCAGTTGCACCTTACTCCTCTTACAACTTCTTGGGAACTGTTCGAGGAGAGGTTCCACATGAAGTATTTGCCAAATTATTACAAGGAAGAACAGGCAGGTGCACTCCATGCCTTAGTACAGGGAGACAAGACCGTGGAGGAGTATGAATCTCGATTTATGGAACTGGTAAAATATGTTCCTTACCTGGATGCAGATGATTGTCAGGTAGAGCGTTTTGTGTATGGACTTAACTACAAGATTAGAGCTGCTGTGCGGATGTGGAAGCCAACTTCAGTTGCCATGGCAGTTGAGTATGCTCGTTATGCAGCTGATATGTTAGATGGAAAAGGGGGCAGTAAGTTGACAGGAACCAATCAGTATGTTTCAGGGAAGGCATCACGTCCTTACTTCAGGGGAGGACAGTCTAGACCTCCTCCTTATGGTAACCGGTTCACACCGAGGGGTAATACTTCAGTTAACTCAATCTCGCAGGCATCGTCCGCAACCCACCAAATCCAGGGACGTACACAGGGAAGTTCCTATAGAGGAGCAAGGGGTTTTAGAGGAACCAGGGGAAGGAACTCATCTCAGAGGATTCCTTCGAGCAACAGGAAAGCCCCTCCCAATCTCTCTTGTTGGGGATGCGGAGGTCCTCATTTCCAGCGAGACTGTCCCAAGGGTCAGTCAAGCAGCAGGCACAGGGAAGGAAAGGCACCCATGGACAGTTCGGGTAACAGTCATCGGATTCATGCAGCGGTGCATAACCACCAGGCAGAACATCAGTCTACCGTAGTAGAATCCACTGGTAATGTAAACAATGTCAAACTTAAAATTTTGTTTGATCCAGGAGCAACTGACAGTTTTATTTCACCATTTGCATTAGATAAATGTGGGTTGGCAGCCTACGAGCACGATGATTTCAAACTGGTTGAAATGGCTTCAGGAACTAAGCAACCAGTAGGTCTTAAAGTGAGAAGTTGTGGGGTTGACTTAGGAGTTTGCACCACTAAGTTGGATGCTTATGTCACCAATTTGGGGACTTATGACCTCATTATTGGCATGGATTGGTTAGAAGACCATAGAGCTTTCATAGACTGCTATGCAAAGAAGGTGTTGTGCCTCGATGACGAGGGAAGGACAATTCAAATCCAAGGCTTGAAGAGGAAGGTATCCCTCCGTTTCATCTCTATGGTGAAAGCTAAGCGGTGCCTAAGACAAGGATGCCAGTTGTTCGTAGTGGAGGCCGTGAGCGATAGTAAAGGACCTTCCTTGAATTCTTACCCAGTACTTTCTGAGTTCAAGGATGTCTTTCCGAAGGAATTACCAGGACTACCTCCAGAAAGAGAGCTCGATTTCACAATCGAACTAAAACCTGGTGCAGAACCTATCTCAAAAACTCCTTATAGAATGACAACTCCAGAGCTCCGTGAGTTACAGATCCAGTTAAAAGAGTTGCTAGATTTGGGACTGATTAGACCCAGTATCTCACCGTGGGGAGCACCAGTGATCTTCGTTAAGAAGAAGGATGGATCTCTGCGACTGTGCATAGATTACAGAGATTTGAACAAGGCCACCGTGAAGAACAGGTATCCCATACCAAGAATTGATGACCTCTTTGATCAAATGAAAGGTGCGTCAGTCTTCTCAAAAATTGATTTACGATCAGGGTATCACCAGTTGAGGATCAAGGAAGGCGACATTCCTAAGACTGCCTTTCGAACTCGATTTGGGCATTACGAGTTTGTAGTGGTACCATTTGGTTTGACCAATGCTCCAGCTGTATTCATGAGCCTCATGAATGGTGTCTTCCGAAAATACTTGGAACACTTTGTTCAAGTCTTCTTAGATGATATTCTTATCTATTCTAAGAATGAGAAGGAGCACGAGGAACACTTGCGGTTAGTCTTGACGTGCTTAAGGGAACATAAAATTTATGGTAAATTGTCAAAGTGTTCCTTCTTCCAAAAAGAGATTCACTACTTAGGGCACATCATCTCAGGTGAAGGGATTTCCGTAGACCCAGAAAAGGTAAAGGCCATTGAAGATTGGCCAATTCCAAGGAATGCTCATGAGGTGCGCAGCTTCATGGGGTAATATCTTATGCATCTCGAAAGTTGAAACCTCATGAGGAGCAGTATGCCACGCATGATCTAGAATTGGCAGCAGTAATGTTGGCACTAAAATTATGGAGGCACTACCTAGTTGGTAGAAGCTTCACCCTTAAAACAGACCATCAGAGCTTGCAGTACATATTTACCCAAAGGGATTTGAATGCTAGGCAAAGGCGATGGAGTGAGTTCATGAGTGAGTATGACTTTGGTATCTCTTACATCAAAGGAAAGGAGAATGTGGTGGCAGACGCTCTAAGCCGAAGGCCGAGACTTTTCTCCTTAATTCCCTTGAAGGTTGACTTGAGGGAAAGGGTACTAGGACAACTATTGGGCGATAGTTGGTATCTAAAAGTAACCTCAGCTATTCAGAATGGAAAGAAACAGGAATTGAAGTATGATGGGTACCATCTTGAGGAAGATGGGTTGTTGCGGTATCAGGGAAGGATGTATGTTCCTAAGGAAGGTGATATCAGGAAAACAATCCTTAGAGAGGCCCATAGATCACATTACTGTGCCCACCCAGGAGTGAAGAAGATGTATGCTGACATGAAACAACTCTTCTTTTGGCCAGGTATGAAGATGGATGTAGTGGAATTTGTTTCGAAGTGCCTTGAGTGTCAACAAGTGAAGGCAGATCATCGTCACCCGGCCGGTCTCCTACAACCGCATGATATTCCTATGACTAAATGGGAAGTCATTTCCATGGACTTCGTTGTGGGATTACCACTCACATCTCTGAGACATAATGCTATTTTGGTGGTAGTTGACAAACTGACCAAAAGTGCTCGCTTCATTCCAGTCAGAGACACCTATGATGTGACAGATGTGGCAAGGGTATTCATAAATGAGATTGTACGTCTTCATGGAGTTCCTAAAAAGATAATCTCTGATAGAGACCCTAAGTTCACCTCCATATTTTGGACAAGCATGCAGTCAGCATTAGGGACACAGTTGAACTTAAGCTCAGCTTATCACCCCGAGACAGATGGACAGACTGAGAGGGTGAATCAAGTGATGGAGGACATGCTTAGGATGTATGTTATGGATCAGCAGACACAGTGGGAGAAATATCTTCCTTTAGTGGAGTTTGCATACAACAATAGTCATCACAGCTCCATTGGTATGCCGCCATATCAGGCATTGTATGGGAGGCAGTGCAGGACACCACTCAGTTGGGACAGGTTAGAGGATCGAGTTTTAATTGGGCCTGAATTGATTCAGGAAATGGAGGAGCAAGTGATACAGATTAGGCAGCGGCTGAAGGAAGCACAGGATAGGCAAAAGAGTTACGCTGATGCACACAGATCAGATAGAACTTATGGAGTAGGGGATCGTGTATTTATTCGCATCAGACCAAATAAAAGTACCATTCGGTTTGGGAAGGGTACCAAGTTGTCACCTCGCTTTATAGGTCCATTTGAAATTCTTGAGAAAATCGGACCAGTTGCTTATCGTCTCGCGCTGCCACCCCACTTGCATAAAACTCATAATGTATTTCATGTTTCTGTATTACGACATTACATAGCTGATGAGACTCACAAAATTCATTAGAAGGAATTGCAGGTCTCGGACGAGGGAACCTTCAGGGTCGAACCATTACGTATACTTGATCGTAGGGTTCGACAGCTCCGTAGTCGCCATGTGGACCAAGTTAAGGTCCAATGGGACAAGTATAGCCCCGGGTCTGCTACCTGGGAGGACGCAGAGACCATGCGTCGAGATTTTCCCTCACTATTTTGACCATAACTTCGGGACGAAGTTTCCCGAAGGGTGGGTGTATGTAATGCCCATATTTTGATTCGGCATATTTATTAGTTAGACACACCATACTTTACTTCTTATATATTTTGTCGAACTCAGCTCGACTGAGTAAACTATATTGGACTTCATTATATGATGTTACTTTGTCTTATGATTTCACCATGATTATGATGTTACTATGTTATGCAGTTATGATGTCATGATTATCATATGATTTCCTTATTTTACGATTGCAGTATATGTTTATATGTTTTCCTTAATGAAATGTGAAATATATGATTCGGTACGTGGATACCATCTTCTTATATGAATTATTGAAATGTTATATGTATCTATGATGAGCTAAAAGGTTACATGAAATGAAATGATAAAATGGATCAATTGGTGATCAATGGAAAATGCTTTCTATAAATTGTATTTTGCAAAACACTAACCTACAGGACACAAGGGCTATGGGATAGCCAGTTACTTGATCTGATATACATTGGAAAGGAAAAACATGTTCATACAGCAAACCTTAGGAGCCAAAATGAGGATACGATAACACAAACTGATAATCCCGATAGCAGCAAGTATGAGTTGATAAGGGCGTAGGCCCAGTATGTTGAGAGGGATGGATGTGTTTCCCACCCTATGTTTCCATGAGACCCGAGGTCGTGGGAGGGCCGTGCTGAGACACGCTCCCCATGTTATTGTGATGACGATTGTCGGATGCCTGCTAGGGGAGGATAGGTCCGCTGTTCAGCCGACGCTATCGCTCTCAAGTTCTATGTGGTCAGATCGGTGAGTCCGACACCCACTGTTGTACTAGCAGAGGGAGGATAGGGAGGATGCTGGACGTAGGTTATGATGGGAGGATGTGTTAGTTAGTACTGTTGGGGGGTTTAGTATTCCTTGATTCCGAGTTAGTGGAAGTAGGAACCCTTCCTGTACTTGATTGATTAAACTAATGTAAACATAAAGACAATGATGTTAAATCGTAAAGGGTTAACTGTTAAATAACCGAGGATGTTAAAGTAATTATACTATAGATTATGCTTGCTCTTCTGCATGGGGGTAGATACTATTGTTAGTTAGCAAGTATGCATAGGCGGAATGGGGTTTGTTTATAGTACATGTCCGACATGTGCATACACTGGCCATGCATGCACACCTTGTACGTGTACAATATTACTGGTGTATAACATACTTGTCATGCTTGAATAGTAGTATAAATGTCATAGATAACTCAGTTAAGGATACATCAATCAACTTAGGTAATGAATGGTTAGGTTGTCAATGTGTAAATAAGTGAATTAGTAATTATATGAAAACATTGTAATAATAAACTAAGACAAGTATCGTCAGTTAACATTGTCATAGAAGAACTGTTGTGAATAGGGTAATGATAGTGTCTAATTAATTAGTAAAATTGTTTAAGCCCTCACAAGTGCTTTGTTTATAATAACAAGGATGCGATGTTGATGATAGGGTACCCATGTGATAAACAAATAATTAAGAATACTATGATTGATTCACCTTTTATTATTGTCAAGGGGTGATTTAATTATTATTATTAATTAATAAATGATATTCCAGCAACATTTATATCCCTATCATAACAAATGCAATATAAGTAAGATTTGAAATATTGATTTATAAATTAAAATTGTGTGATTAATTCCATTTCAAAAGTTAGCCATAATAAGATAATCATTTTTGGAATAAACGTGATGTGATGGAAAATGGATATTTAATTATTCAATGTTAATCTTGGAATTTAAACCTCAAGCTAAGTAGTCTCGACGGATAAGGTGGATCATTAAGACACATCATGTCCAAGTTGACAAGGGGGAAACTAATTATATAATATTTTTAACATTAAAATATCAAGGACGGCGGATAGACTTGTATTTAATGAAACTTGTCCCGAATGGATAACCTTGGGGTGATAATTCCCACCGTAATAAATAATTACGACCGTCAATCCAAAACCAAATGAATTTTCCATAAGAGTAATTAATTATACATTTTTATAATGAGACGTGGATGAATGAACTAGGGAAAGGAGTAAAGGTTTGAGGGGCTTGAGAGGGGGAGTTTGGGGCGGTGGAGTAAGCCCAAGGTCTTCTCGAGGATGGACATGTATATAGAGGGGGAGAAGGTTGAAGGTGAGGAGGTTTTTTTGATTGGGGGAAGAAAAGAAGTTTGGAGAACAAAAGTTGGGAGAACAGAAAGTTTGGCGAACAGAAATATTTTGAGAACAGAAGGAAAGACTGCTCTCGGGATTATCAGATTGTGGGCTCGGGGGCTTGGAAATCCTTTGATTTCCAAGGGCCAGCAAGATTATAGCTGGTCGGTAGGGTGGACACTTCAGTTTGGCTGTCTAAGGGGTTATAAAACCTGCTACAACTTACGGTTAGCATCAGCATCAGGTAATTTCCGTTATTTACTATTATGCTTAAACTTACTATAAATATGCATCACTTGCCATTTACTGATTTACTGCTATTTACTGATTTACTGAGTTGTGAAACATATTCTTATGCTAGATTGTTGGAAAGAAAATATTGGTATGTTAGTCTATTTTAAATTACGAATGTAAGGTGATAAAAGAAAACAAGACAGTACCCTAAATATTATTTAGGCACATAGTAATTCTTAGAAATTTATTTCCATAAACTGGTAAAGTTAAAACGTAGAAAATTAAACCTGCAAATTTTACACAGTGCTCTGCTGTAAAAACCAGAGCACTACAGATGGTATCAGAGCCTTTGTTCAGACTCTTGAACCTACAGGCCTATTCATGCTTCACCTAGACAATTTACTTGATAATTTACCTACTTGACCTCCAGCCATAGTCATCCTTCAAGGTACCTACACAACGATAACAACAATTACATTAAAAATATATATATATATATATATATATATATATAATCATCACTTTTGATGCATATAATAACAAATAACAGCTAAATAGAAATACCAGTAGTGTCATCAGTCTTCCAAATAAAAAGTAAAAAAAAAAAAATATAATAAAGAAAGCTTCTAGAATATGGTAGATAAAAAAAAAAAACAAAAAAAAAACACTATTTTGTACAGTATTATTTACTCTCTCTTTTTACAAAACAGCGAAAAATTATCTCTGCTCTGCTGTGCTTGAGGAACACTCGCCAATGCATGTGAATCAGAAATATATATAGATAGATATGTAACATTTACACAATAATCTATTCAATTCAAAATTTAAAAAAAAAAATAAAAAGTAAATAACACAGCTTTTGGGCTATTATACTACAAGAAAAATAATCTCCCATCCATTTAGAAAAAAATTTTTTTAAAGAAGAAACATCTCACTCCAATAAAATAGTGAGCTATTTAAGTTATTCCATGCACACAAAGGTAGTCTTGTTAATAGCAAGAAACTGGTCATCTACATGAAGCTAATGAAACATATCATGTATAAAAAAATACTAAAATAGATATTTAAGATAAATGAATTTTGCCTCTTATCATATTTAACGGGAAGGCTACTTTGAATTGAATGCAGGACTTATAAACCAGCAATTAAGTTGAATAATCCCATAAAGAACCTACATCTAGAAAAATATAGAAGAATCGTACTCTTTTGGGACGACCATTTTTTGCTGAGTGCAAACCCTTGTCATGCTGCTTGCCCACACCACCTCCGGCGTGATTCTTTGCCGCACCAGGATTCACGTGAAGTTCTAGTCCAGACCTTGGAGAGATTGCCATTTTTAGGGAATGCACGGAATCCCAGCCCTCTGCATGCTTGAAAGGCGATGGAGTAAACGTTTATATCAAAAAAAAAAACAGAGCATTGATTATTATTCCTTATTGACACTACCCATTAGTATTAATGGCTAAAGCATAATAAACAACTCACGGGGTTTCAGGGAAGGTACAACAGCAATGAGGTTTACTGGTTGTGAGGATGCCTAGCTGGTTGAATAGAGAACACGTTGAATAAAGACGCGTGGGCATATAGAGTCTTCTCACAGAGTTCATTTGTTCCTCCTGCCAGTGAGACTGAATTTCTTGCATGCAGAAGGAAGAAAGCTACGCAAAATCAAAAGCAGATGATGGGAAATACAAAATGGAAAGAGGGAAGATGTTAAACCAATTTCAAAGGGTATATTTTATTCTTCATAGATAAACAATTAAAAATTACTTAACTGTATAATACATTAAACCGAGGTCGATCCCCTCAAGGAGGCGCCCGTCTGCATTTTGGAAAATAAATTTATTACTTACAGAGGAAAAACGGACTCCACTCCAACACCAGAAAACTTGATATGCTCCGATTAAGTGGATTACAATGGCAGCGTTGGCAATGTCAACCAACCAAAAGGGATTGTAAAAGCCAAATCCTGTCAAGAGGTTTCCTGGTGCATTGTCTCCAAAAGCTGCGTAGCCCATGCAACGACACAACATGTAGAACACTGTTGTCGTAACCACGCCCATTAGCGTTGCTTTCTTCATCGTCTTGTTCTCTGACCGAGGCGATTTTATTGTGTCCTGTATTTCAATTAGAATCATCGAATAGGAGTAAGCAAATGCAATGTTCCCAAGAGCTTGGAGCGTACTCCATATTTTGTCAGCTTTAGATACTGTAACAATGGTGGCTCCCATGAGGCTCCCTCTAAAGTGTCCCATCTCTGCTACTTTGGCGATTCCGAGGCCAAGTCCAATGGTAGAATAGGTGACTGACATGACTGCAGCGACTATAGAGAGCCACCATAGTTGGTCGAAGTCTGGTATCTGAGAAAGTAAGATCTCTACTACTCCAAAGATTATCATGTATGGGTTGTTGGAGGCGTGGCATGGGTCGTCATGTCCATGAGTGTTGAAGTAATTTGACCTCTGAATGGCCGTCATACTGATGGATGCAGCAATTGTATACCTAATTGCAGTTCCGTATAGGTTGGCGTACTGAGTAAAACCGCATATCCAGACCTGGACGCCATCTAGATTGGCTCTCACAGCATCAATATAGGTATAATTTCTTTTTCCAGTAACAGGATCTAGAGACCTGTAGCAGTACGAAGGCAGGAAAGACGTATATAAAGTGACAAAAGAGAAAGCAAGCATGGCTGCAGGTCCGGCAATCCATCCTAACTGAGCTGTTACAATTTATCCCCACAGTACTACCCGCTGCTATCAAAAGGGGAATCGCAGACAACGTTACCAGGGTAAGTTTTCATCCTTTGATGAAAGCCACGGTGAAACCTCCAAAGAAAGTAGAGGTGGACTTTATGAATTGCCCGGCTCACTCAGGTCTCTCTCAATTACCTGTATACGTCTTCCATCCTTGCCAGGTGTGTAAGCGAGAGCCGAACCTGCGACCCCTGCTCCCACAATGATAACATTCGTCCCTCCTTCAGCAGCTTCGATGGCAATGCCATTGTCGTCTGCTAATTTCTCAAAACTTTTGGTTTGCATTCCCCGTAATTCGTCGGATCTGTGTTTCCACCTGCTGAAAATTATATAATAGGACATTAAGACAGAAACAAAGGCAATGGCTACCGTAATCACCAGCGTATGATGCTCCATCGTAGACCACATTATCAATCCTTGTTGCCGCTGAGGCGTCCCCATTGATAATGGCAACAGCAGGTCCGACCAGAAATGAAAGGGTAAATCCCGTTCATTCTTTACAATAGCAGGTCTGACAGTAGTGTTCTGCGGTAGAAAAATGGAGAGCTCCTTCCTTTCTGAAACCCTAAGCGAGCTTGCATTTGAGTTGCAGAGCTAAAACTCCAGGAGAGAGGGTGAAAATGGCCGCGTCTTGGGGATTGACCCTATTTAGGGTTTCCCCCACTTTCCGAGGGCGGTGGGTTGCTTGGAGAGACCGCGTGTCCTTCATGCACACTCGCTTCTTGCATGGCGGTGAACTGACACGAAGAGCCGCGTGGCCATACCTTTTGCTTAGCCGAGAGTCGAGTGAAAAGGGCTAAGCGGTCGAGTAAAATTTTCCTTATTTATTTTTATTTATTTTATTTAAATTTAGTTTTAAAGTTATAACCTAAGTTTTGGCAAATTTCGTATATATATTTATAAAGTGTTAGTATCATTTTATTTAAAAATTAATTAAATTTTGTATACGTTATATAATGTATGTTAGCGTGCTTTATTTAAATTTAATTTCGTATATATATTTATAAAGTGTTAGTATCATTTTATTTAAAAATTAATTAAATTTTGTATACATTATATAATGTTAGCGTGCTTTATTTAAATTTAATTTCGTATATATATTTATATAGTGTTAGTATCATTTATTTAAAAATTAATTAAATTTTGTATACGTTTATATAGTGTTAGCGTTGCTTTATTTAAATTTAATTTCGTATATATATTTGTATAGTGTTAGCACCATTGTATTTAATTTAATTAAATTTGGTATACATTTATATAGTGTATAACCTAAGTTTTGTTAAGAATTAAAATTTAATATTAAAAATTTTGCCGAGATTTCAACTCCTAGTCGAAGGGATGAAAGAGACCCGAAAAGTGAAAAACAAGACACCATTAAGACCAGCACGACGAGCTGAACACCATGACAAGATTGTTTAATAAAAACGACTATAGATTTTACTGCGCTAATCCTGACAATCTGTTATCTCATGATGCAAGTTATTTCTTATGCATAAGTATAAGTGTATGAATACCTACATTTTAGTTCCGCGTGTATTTGATTGAACAACTAAGGACATGATTTTATTTTCAATAAACTCAGGAACTATCATGGTAACAACACGCAGAGGTCGAGGTCGGGGTCAAGGTCGACCACCGTCACCACCACCTCCGCCACCGCCAACACCACCACCACCAACCTCAACACCAGAAATGCAGATCATAATGAGGTCATTGGAGGCTATTATGACCACGATGAACAGGCAGTCGGAAAGGGCCGCAGAGGTGGAAACCACTCAAGTGAGTCGAGAGAACTCTAAAAGGGCACATGGCCCAAGACTGGAACCGCTTCAGGACATATCGAGGGAGTTACAAAAGATAAAAGTTCTAGAGTTCTCAGGAGGACGACCCGGTAAGCATGCAGAGGCATGGCTGGAAGGCATGAAGAGATGCTTCGCATTGAATGAGTACACATCTAGTTCCAAGGCTAGGATGGCCATCTTTCAGCTTAAAGGTGATGCTTTGAATTGGTGGTCAGACCTCGAGAAGCAGTTGCACCTTACTCCTCTTACAACTTCTTGGGAACTGTTCGAGGAGAGGTTCCACATGAAGTATTTGCCAAATTATTACAAGGAAGAACAGGCAGGTGCACTCCATGCCTTAGTACAGGGAGACAAGACCGTGGAGGAGTATGAATCTCGATTTATGGAACTGGTAAAATATGTTCCTTACCTGGATGCAGATGATTGTCAGGTAGAGCGTTTTGTGTATGGACTTAACTACAAGATTAGAGCTGCTGTGCGGATGTGGAAGCCAACTTCAGTTGCCATGGCAGTTGAGTATGCTCGTTATGCAGCTGATATGTCAGATGGAAAAGGGGGCAGTAAGTTGACAGGAACCAATCAGTATGTTTCAGGGAAGGCATCACGTCCTTACTTCAGGGGAGGACAGTCTAGACCTCCTCCTTATGGTAACCGGTTCACACCGAGGGGTAATACTTCAGTTAACTCAATCTCGCAGGCATCGTCCGCAACCCACCAAAGCCAGGGACGTACACAGGGAAGTTCCTATAGAGGAGCAAGGGGTTTTAGAGGAACCAGGGGAAGGAACTCATCTCAGAGGATTCCTTCGAGCAACAGGCAAGCCACTCCCAATCTCTCTTGTTGGGGATGCGGAGGTCCTCATTTCCAGCGAGACTGTCCCAAGGGTCAGTCAAGCAGCAGGCACAGGGAAGGAAAGGCACCCATGGACAGTTCGGGTAACAGTCATCGGATTCATGCAGCGGTGCATAACCACCAGGCAGAACATCAGTCTACCGTAGTAGAATCCACTGGTAATGTAAACAATGTCAAACTTAAAATTTTGTTTGATCCAGGAGCAACTGACAGTTTTATTTCACCATTTGCATTAGATAAATGTGGGTTGGCAGCCTACGAGCACGATGATTTCAAACTGGTTGAAATGGCTTCAGGAACTAAGCAACCAGTAGGTCTTAAAGTGAGAAGTTGTGGGGTTGACTTAGGAGTTTGCACCACTAAGTTGGATGCTTATGTCACCAATTTGGGGACTTATGACCTCATTATTGGCATGGATTGGTTAGAAGACCATAGAGCTTTCATAGACTGCTATCAAAGAAGGTGTTGTGCCTCGATGACGAGGGAAGGACAATTCAAATCCAAGGCTTGAAGAGGAAGGTATCCCTCCGTTTCATCTCTATGGTGAAAGCTAAGCGGTGCCTAAGACAAGGATGCCAGTTGTTCGTAGTGGAGGCCGTGAGCGATAGTAAAGGACCTTCCTTGAATTCTTACCCAGTACTTTCTGAGTTCAAGGATGTCTTTCCGAAGGAATTACCAGGACTACCTCCAGAAAGAGAGCTCGATTTCACAATCGAACTAAAACCTGGTGCAGAACCTATCTCAAAAACTCCTTATAGAATGACAACTCCAGTGCTCCGTGAGTTACAGATCCAGTTAAAAGAGTTGCTAGATTTGGGACTGATTAGACCCAGTATCTCACCGTGGGGAGCACCAGTGATCTTCGTTAAGAAGAAGGATGGATCTCTGCGACTGTGCATAGATTACAGAGATTTGAACAAGGCCACCGTGAAGAACAGGTATCCCATACCAAGAATTGATGACCTCTTTGATCAAATGAAAGGTGCGTCAGTCTTCTCAAAAATTGATTTACGATCAGGGTATCACCAGTTGAGGATCAAGGAAGGCGACATTTCTAAGACTGCCTTTCGAACTCGATTTGGGCATTACGAGTTTGTAGTGGTACCATTTGGTTTGACCAATGCTCCAGCTGTATTCATGAGCCTCATGAATGGTGTCTTCCGAAAATACTTGGACCACTTTGTTCAAGTCTTCTTAGATGATATTCTTATCTATTCTAAGAATGAGAAGGAGCACGAGGAACACTTGCGGTTAGTCTTGACGTGCTTAAGGGAACATAAACTTTATGGTAAATTGTCAAAGTGTTCCTTCTTCAAAAAAGAGATTCACTACTTAGGGCACATCATCTCAGGTGAAGGGATTTCCGTAGACCCAGAAAAGGTAAAGGCCATTGAAGATTGGCCAATTCCAAGGAATGCTCATGAGGTGCGCAGCTTCATGGGGTAATAGCTTATGCATCTCTAAAGTTGAAACCTCATGAGGAGCAGTATGCCACGCATGATCTAGAATTGGCAGCAGTAATGTTGGCACTAAAATTATGGAGGCACTACCTAGTTGGTAGAAGCTTCACCCTTAAAACAGACCATCAGAGCTTGCAGTACATATTTACCCAAAGGGATTTGAATGCTAGGCAAAGGCGATGGAGTGAGTTCATGAGTGAGTATGACTTTGGTATCTCTTACATCAAAGGAAAGGAGAATGTGGTGGCAGACGCTCTAAGCCGAAGGCCGAGACTTTTCTCCTTAATTCCCTTGAAGGTTGACTTGAGGGAAAGGGTACTAGGACAACTATTGGGCGATAGTTGGTATCTAAAAGTAACCTCAGCTATTCAGAATGGAAAGAAACAGGAATTGAAGTATGATGGGTACCATCTTGAGGAAGATGGGTTGTTGCGGTATCAGGGAAGGATGTATGTTCCTAAGGAAGGTGATATCAGGAAAACAATCCTTAGAGAGGCCCATAGATCACATTACTGTGCCCACCCAGGAGTGAAGAAGATGTATGCTGACATGAAACAACTCTTCTTTTGGCCAGGTATGAAGATGGATGTAGTGGAATTTGTTTCGAAGTGCCTTGAGTGTCAACAAGTGAAGGCAGATCATCGTCACCCGGCCGGTCTCCTACAACCACATGATATTCCTATGACTAAATGGGAAGTCATTTCCATGGACTTCGTTGTGGGATTACCACTCACATCTCTGAGACATAATGCTATTTTGGTGGTAGTTGACAAACTGACCAAAAGTGCTCACTTCATTCCAGTCAGAGACACCTATGATGTGACAGATGTGGCAAGGGTATTCATAAATGAGATTGTACGTCTTCATGGAGTTCCTAAAAAGATAATCTCTGATAGAGACCCTAAGTTCACCTCCAGATTTTGGACAAGCATGCAGTCAGCATTAGGGACACAGTTGAACTTAAGCTCAGCTTATCACCCCGAGACAGATGGACAGACTGAGAGGGTGAATCAAGTGATGGAGGACATGCTTAGGATGTATGTTATGGATCAGCAGACATAGTGGGAGAAATATCTTCCTTTAGTGGAGTTTGCATACAACAATAGTCATCACAGCTCCATTGGTATGCCGCCATATCAGGCATTGTATGGGAGGCAGTGCAGGACACCACTCAGTTGGGACAGGTTAGAGGATCGAGTTTTAATTGGGCCTGAATTGATTCAGGAAATGGAGGAGCAAGTGATACAGATTAGGCAGCGGCTGAAGGAAGCACAGGATAGGCAAAAGAGTTACGCTGATGCACACAGATCAGATAGAACTTATGGAGTAGGGGATCGTGTATTTATTCGCATCAGACCAAATAAAAGTACCATTCGGTTTGGGAAGGGTACCAAGTTGTCACCTCGCTTTATAGGTCCATTTGAAATTCTTGAGAAAATCGGACCAGTTGCTTATCGTCTCGCGCTGCCACCCCACTTGCATAAAACTCATAATGTATTTCATGTTTCTGTATTACGACATTACATAGCTGATGAGACTCACAAAATTCATTAGAAGGAATTGCAGGTCTCGGACGAGGGAACCTTCAGGGTCGAACCATTACGTATACTTGATCGTAGGGTTCGACAGCTCCGTAGTCACCATGTGGACCAAGTTAAGGTCCAATGGGACAAGTATAGCCCCAGGTCTGCTACCTGGGAGGACGCAGAGACCATGCGTCGAGATTTTCCCTCACTATTTTGACCATAACTTCGGGACGAAGTTTCCCGAAGGGTGGGTGTATGTAATGCCCATATTTTGATTCGGCATATTTATTAGTTAGACACACCATAATTTACTTCTTATATATTTTGTCGAACTCAGCTCGACTGAGTAAACTATATTGGACTTCATTATATGATGTTACTTTGTCTTATGATTTCACCATGATTATGATGTTACTATGTTATGCAGTTATGATGTCATGATTATCATATGATTTCCTTATTTTACGATTGCAGTATATGTTTATATGTTTTCCTTAATGAAATGTGAAATATATGATTCGGTACGTGGATACCATCTTCTTAAATGAATTATTGAAATGTTATATGTATCTATGATGAGCTAAAAGGTTACATGAAATGAAATGATAAAATGGATCAATTGGCGATCAATGGAAAATGCTTTCTATAAATTGTATTTTGCAAAACACTAACCTACAGGACACAAGGGCTATGGGATAGCCAGTTACTTGATCTGATATACATTGGAAAGGAAAAACATGTTCATACAGCAAACCTTAGCAGCCAAAATGAGGATACGATAACACAAACTGATAATCCCGATAGCAGCAAGTATGAGTTGATAAGGGCGTAGGCCCAGTATGTTGAGAGGGATGGATGTGTTTCCCACCCTATGTTTCCATGAGACCTGAGGTCGTGGGAGGGCCGTGCTGAGACACGCTCCCCATGTTGTCGTGATGACGATTGTCGGATTCCTGCTAGGGGAGGATAGGTCCGCTGTTCAGCCGACGCTATTGCTGTCAAGTTCTATGTGGTCAGATCGGTGAGTCCGACACCCACTGTTGTACTAGCAGAGGGAGGATAGGGAGGATGCTGGACGTAGGTTATGATGGGAGGATGTGTTAGTTAGTACTGTTGGGGGGTTTAGTATTCCTTGATTCCGAGTTAGTGGAAGTAGGCACCCTTCCTGTACTTGATTGATTAAACTAATGTAAACATAAAGACAATGATGTTAAATCGTAAAGGGTTAACTGTTAAATAACCGAGGATGTTAAAGTAATTATACTATAGATTATGCTTGCTCTTCTGCATGGGGGTAGATACTATTGTTAGTTAGCAAGTATGCATAGGCGGAATGGGGTTTGTTTATAGTACATGTCCGACATGTGCATACACTGGCCATGCATGCACACCTTGTACGTGTACAATATTACTGGTGTATAACATACTTGTCATGCTTGAATAGTAGTATAAATGTCATAGATAACTCAGTTAAGGATACATCAATCAACTTAGGTAATGAATGGTTAGGTTGTCAATGTGTAAATAAGTGAATTAGTAATTATATGAAAACATTGTAATAATAAACTAAGACAAGTATCGTCAGTTAACATTGTCATAGAAGAACTGTTGTGAATAGGGTAATGATAGTGTCTAATTAATTAGTAAAATTGTTTAAGCCCTCACAAGTGCTTTGTTTATAATAACAAGGATGCGATGTTGATGATAGGGTACCCATGTGATAAACAAATAATTAAGAATACTATGATTGATTCACCTTTTATTATTGTCAAGGGGTGATTTAATTATTATTATTAATTAATAAATGATATTCCAGCAACATTTATATCCCTATCATAACAAATGCAATATAAGTAAGATTTGAAATATTGATTTATAAATTAAAATTGTGTGATTAATTCCATTTCAAAAGTTAGCCATAATAAGATAATCATTTTTGGAATAAACGTGATGTGATGGAAAATGGATATTTAATTATTCAATGTTAATCTTGGAATTTAAACCTCAAGCTAAGTAGTCTCGACGGATAAGGTGGATCATTAAGACACATCATGTCCAAGTTGACAAGGGGGAAACTAATTATATAATATTTTTAACATTAAAATATCAAGGACGGCGGATAGACTTGTATTTAATGAAACTTGTCCCGAATGGATAACCTTGGGGTGATAATTCCCACCGTAATAAATAATTACGACCGTCAATCCAAAACCAAATGAATTTTCCATAAGAGTAATTAATTATACATTTTTATAATGAGACGTGGATGAATGAACTAGGGAAAGGAGTAAAGGTTTGAGGGGCTCGAGAGGGGGAGTTTGGGGCGGTGGAGTAAGCCCAAGGTCTTCTCGAGGATGGACATGTATATAGAGGGGGAGAAGGTTGAAGGTGAGGAGGTTTTTTTGATTGGGGGAAGAAAAGAAGTTTGGAGAACAAAAGTTGGGAGAACAGAAAGTTTGGCGAACAAAAAGATTTTGAGAACAGAAGGAAAGACTGCTCTCGGGATTATCAGATTGTGGGCTCGGGGGCTTGGAAATCCTTTGATTTCCAAGGGCCAGCAAGATTATAGCTGGTCGGTAGGGTGGACACTTCAGTTTGGCTGTCTAAGGGGTTATAAAACCTGCTAAAACTTACGGTTAGCATCAACATCAGGTAATTTCCGTTATTTACTATTATGCTTAAACTTACTATAAACATGCATCACTTGCCATTTACTGATTTACTGCTATTTACTGATTTACTGAGTTGTGAAACATATTCTTATGCTAGATTGTTGGAAAGAAAATATTGGTATGTTAGTCTATTTTAAATTACGAATGTAAGGTGATAAAAGAAAACAAGACAGTACCCTAAATATTATTTAGGCACATAGTAATTCTTAGAAATTTATTTCCATAAACTGGTAAAGTTAAAACGTAGAAAATTAAACCTGCAAATTTTACACAGTGCTCTGCTGTAAAAACCAGAGCACTACAATTTTGATTTGGAAGTATTCCTCTTGTGTAGTCCCAGAATTTTCTTTCCCTTCCTAAACCTCCAAAACACATCCAATTTGGTATAAAATGATAAATTCGAGTCTGATTAGTAGGTTGGTATTAAAAAAATTCCATCCACCATTTTATTCCTCCTAAATATTATGCACATGATCTAGTTTGCATATGCTGGTGTACCCATGAAGCCTTGGAGTAGATTTCGGTGGTAGTTAATTTCGAAACATAAATGGTCCGAGGACATTGTGCAAAGGATTCTTAAGAAATTTTAGACCTGTTGTTTTCTACTACAATATTGTCATCACTTTGATCAGATCCAAGAAATTGCAATTGTGGAGTTTAGATGGGTTTAGCTGAGTCTAGGGCTAGTTGCCTCAACACTAGTACTAATCACTAGTTCATAGTTATTGCTGAAAATTTCTGATTTAAATCTTGGTGACTAGTTAATATTCTCATAATATGATCTAGGGTATCACATGTGCCTCATTACTTGCATAGATATTATTTTCACCTCAATGGATTGACAAGTCCAAATGAAGTTTGGAGCAAATTCAAAACTCTGTTCAGAAAGACATATGAGATGAGAGGCCATTGGCTGGAAAATGCATTGCTTACTCCCCATAATAATTCTTCACAAAATTCAAATCCTTGGTGCTTCAAGTTAGGCAATGCGGGATTAAGAAGAAAGAGGAACAATTGGTTATGTTCATACTTTCAGAGTTGGGCTCATACTACTTGGTATTTGTATCTACTTTTCATGCAACCAAGTTGGAATTTCAAAATTGGAAGATTCCTCCTTGGCAGAATTTATGGAGGCCCTCACCTAGGAGCAGGAAAAATTAGTCCAAATGGTCTCCATAAAGACATCAAAATACCAAGCTCTCGTTGCAGGCGATTCCAATAAATACAAAGGGAAGAAGTAATTCAAAGATAAGAAGCTTCCATATTCATAGAAGGAGAAGCCCAAATAATCAGCTAAGAATTCGAATCCTCAGAAGGACAAGCAGAAGATGAATGAAGGAAAAGACAAAATGCACCTTATAATGTAAAAAAGGATGGAATCCAAAAAGTTTTTTCATTAATAATACCATTGATATGACGGCTCAACTTCTTCAAAATAACAATATTCTTCCCGCTCCTAAGAATTCCAAGAGAAGAGATGCAAGCTCAAGCACATAAGACAAAGAAAGGTGCCATTATCCAAAGGTTGGAATTGCAAGTCCCTCTTCATTCATCATTGATTTGAGTGCATCCAGACATATGGAAGCCTCAAAATATTCCTTCTATGCTCTTGAATCCTTTGGTGCTCCTCCAATTGTGATGGGTGACGACTCATAAATTCCATCAAAAGGAAGAGGAAGAATTTTGTTGGAGAATGGAATCTTCAACAATGTGTTGTATGTTCTAGATCTCTCTACAAATCTTCTCTCTATGTATCAAATTAAACACAATGGAATTCCTAAGAGAGTCACTTTAACTTAAAATGAAGTAGATATTGAATAAATTTCTACCAGAAGAATCATAGCACTAGGTGTTGTAGATCACAGTTTGAAGGTATACAAGTTTTCTCATTTTCTTCCCTACTATTCTCCAAGTGCTCTTATGACTCATGCCAATGAGACCATAAAGTTGTGGCATGAGATATTTGGCCATCTAAACTTCAAGTATTTGGAATATTTACACAATTTCTCAATGGTTGAAGGGATGCTAGAGATAAAGTTCTCAAAAGGTATCTATCAGGGTTGTGTCTTTGGCAAGCATCCAGAGCATAGATATGAGAAAGGAAAATCTCAGAGGGAATTTGCACCTCATGAATTGGTACATTCTGACATCACTGGTCCTTTTCCTACCTTGTCAGACAGTAATTCAAATTATGTTATTACTTTCATAGATGACTAGTCTAGATTTTGTTGGGTATATTTTCTCAAAAATAAGTCAAAAGTATTTGAAAATTTTCCATTTTTTAGAGCTTTGTTGAGAATTTATTTGGGAGAGAGATCAAGCCCCTCCAGACTGATAATGGAGGTGAATATGTTAATAACTATTTGCATCAAATTTGTGCTTATGCTGGCATTCAAATGCATCATACCATTCCCTACACACCTAAGCAAAATGGCGTGGCAGAGAGGAAAAATAGAACATTGAAGGAGATGGCTACATGTATGTTAGATCCCAAGTCTATCTATCCAAGACTATGGGATGAATCCATCAATTGGACATCCAATATTTAGAGTAAGGTGTTCCAAAAAGATGTGGAAGGGATGACACCATTTGAATCTTGGAGGGGGCATAAGCCGGATGTGTCATATTTCAAAATATTTGGTTCAAAATGCTTGGCCAGAATTCCTTCGGAGAAGAGAAAGGCCTTGTAGCCTCAAAGTCAGAGGTGCATCCTTATTGGATATGGTGAGAATTAAAAAGGTTACAAATTGTATGAACCCTCCACTCAGAAGATGTTCATAGAAAGAAGTGTGTAGTTTGAGGAAGAACCTTTGCAAACAATTCCAATGGAAGAAGGAGAATGCTCAAGCCCTCCACTTGATGATGTAAGTGATTCCTCCAATAAACATTCTGATTCTGATTTTTATTTTATGATGAATATCAGCCTGATATATCAGATCCAAATCCATATTCAAGACCCAAATTGGATGAAAATACTCTTGAAGCAGCAGGAGATCTTGCAAGTGATCCTAGAGACATTGGGAAAACTAGGTCACAATTTGAAGTTACACATTGTGCATTCTATATGGATGATCCTTATTTTCCTCAGAAATGTTTTCTAATTTTAGGATCTAATCCATTTTCATATTCAGCAGCATCAAAATATCCAATATGGAAAGTTTCCATGGATGAGGAGTTTCAATCTCTTCAAAAGGATGGAGCTTGGGATATAGCTCCCTTCCTGCCGACAGAAAGTTGGTACAATGCAAGTGGATGTTTAAAACCAAGGTGGATGTAGCTGATAACTTAGTCAAATATAAGGAAATGTTTTTTGTTAAGGGATTCTCACAAGTCCAAGGTATTGAATACAATGATACTTTTGGTTCGGTAGCCAAGATGGATTCAATTAGGCTAGTTCTAGCAATTGAAAAATCCAAGCAGTGGGAGGTTCACCAGATGGATGCAAAAAGTTAATTCCTCCATGGAAATATTGAGGATGAAATTTATATGCAGTGTTGACCTGGGACCAGAGTGCACAAGTGATGTACCACCAAGCGGCGAAAGGTTCATCGACGGGAACAAAGGACCGATCGCGAAGTATAAAAGAGCCGACAAATGCAGGATATTTGGTTAAGATAGTTAAGAATGGGTCATTTGGACCATTTTGTAATGGCCAAGTGAGCATATAAATAGGAGTATGATTGTAAGACTAAGGAACTATTACATATGGGCGGATTGTTCCATGCAATATTTCCACGTTCTCAACATTCGTGGGTTAAAAAAATGAATTTTTAAATTATTTTTTTTTAGGGCGAAAACACCATGGCAATATCCACGATTTTTAAAGTTCCACAAACTTTCATCGATATAGGGATGAAATGTCTAGGTTTTAGTTTTCATTGCAATATAGACGAACGTCGAGCTATATATACTACATACTCTTACCATTATTTACACATTTTCTATTCTTGCGACACATTGAGCTCGGATTTTGGACTTGCGGGGTGATTGTTTGAGCTTGGATATTCTACATAGCTCTAATTTTGAGCTTGAAAGGTTAGTAATGTGTGATTTTTTGTCTATATTCTTATAAGGGTTAGAATTTAATATTGTTTATTAATGAGGCTTAGGTCATGTTAACTTGCTTTTTTTCGTTTCTAATATTTTTTTCAAGAATTTCCTATCATTTTCATTTAACTTGCTATATTTTTTTCAAGAACTTGCTTTTTTGGCTTATAGGTCATGTTAACTTGCTTTTTTTCCTTTCTACCCACAAAAGGTCATTTTAAAATGGCCGTGGCAAGGAAATTCATGGAAATGCTATTTTAAGTCCAACATACTTCTAGCTTAGAAATTGCATCACCTTGTCAAATCTAGATTCTAGTTAAATATTTTAGGTTAACAAGTTGATTTTCATGGTAAATAACATTCATTCTAGTACTAAAGTCATTTTTTAAAAATTAATTTAAGTGGTACTTTTCTTGCTTGTGATTTTTGTGTTTGTGATGCTTTCTTTTGTTATGAAAAATTTGTGATGCTTCTTAAATAAGCTCACTAATTATTTTTGTTCCTCTGCAATGACCCTAATTATAACAAGGTGGTCCACAATTGAGTGATAGATCATAAATACGACGTAAGATTGTACATTGGAAGTATATACCAACCTAGATCCAAATCCTAGGCTCTATCAAGTGCCGAGAGGGATCAAATCTCCTAGGGTGCAAACCTCTTCTCAGGTATTGCACTCAAGGAGCTTTTACAAAATCTCCCTCATATTATTACTTTTTACTTTTTATTATTACATTATATTTATGGCTGACAATATGGACAAACACTCGACTCACAAGATCTCCCTCATATTATTACTTTTTACTTTTTATTATTACATTTTATTTATGGCTGGAAATATCGACAAACAATCGACTCACAAGATCTCCTTCATATTATTACTTTTTTCTTTTAAATATTACATTTTATTTATGGCCGACAATATCGACAAACACTCGACTCATAAGATCTCCCTCATATTATTACTTTTTGCTTTTAATTATTACATTTTATTTATGGCGACAATATCGACAAACACCCGACTCATAAGATCTCCCTCATACTGGGCTGTAGAGCGCCTCTCGATGCAATAAGAAAGTAGTTTTAGGTTATATATATATATATATATATTATTAAAAAGAATGATTTTATTTATGAAAAATGAATGTTATTTGAACAAGGATGTGACTACACATTTTTTCTTAAAAATATTCAATTTTTATATTACTATTAAAAATCATTATCTATATTATCTTATTCTTTATAATAATTTATATGTATATAGACATGTCTTAATGTAATATTTTGTTGTTGCGATGTTCACGAAGATTGTAAAATTGTATAGAAAATTTAAATTGATTTTCATAATATATTTTATTATATAATTCATTTTAATAATAATATTTTTTTTAATTTTAATTTAAGAATTTAAAAATTTGTATTTTCTTCTAAAAAACATTATGAATTTATATATCAATTAATATACATATCATGCATTAGTATTAAATTAATACAATATATCAATGTGAATCATATATCAACCACTTATAATCCAATACTCGCACACTATGTCTTAACAAAAGCATTTTATGATTTAAAGAAACCATGTTCAATAAAGGAGACCCAATCACCATAGGATTAGTTATTTAGTGTGACGATATAAGCAACAAATATGGAATTTTCAAGTTTAAGGTTTTTTAACACATGTTTACCTTTTTTGTTTGTTTGTTTTCATATATTTATAAGGATGTGATTTAACAAGAATTAATATAACATTTAAATCAATGAAATTGCAATGCTAAAATTAATAGAGAAATTACTATATACCAATTTCAAAACAAAATTACAATTATTTTTAATTCATCATAGATCCATTTGAATTCCGTATTAGATTCTTTCAAAAATATACTTATAATATATGATGTAATTGACAAGTTATTGTTTGGTATGGTGTAGGTAAGACAATTACTTGTACCACTACAAGGATTTGTCACTATGAATGAAAATGGAAGGAAGCTTGCTTAGTTTAGAGCTGCATTAGAGGCAAGAGGAGATGAAAAATGTTATTGTCCTTGCTATGATTGCAGGGGCTTGCAAAATAGAAGACTTTTAATAACAACAACTGAAAGACATTGTAGGGAGAAGGGGCATACTGAAGGGGGTTATGAATATCGTCCCCTGGTAAGAGGTCGTTATTCAATTTTTAATATACTCACTGTAATATTCATCATGTCATGAATTTCAGTAAAATGTCTTATTTTTTCATTATATGTTCTATACAGACTAATTTTTCTACGTTGTTTGTAAATTTATAGACAATGCCCACAAAATATCGCCCTCTAGAGAGTTATTTGCCAAGTACTAGCAGAATACTCATTCACAGCCTGACGAACTTCTACATCAGAATATTGAAGATGATCAAGTAGTTATTTCTTATGATATGGATGTAGATAACATTAGTGATACAAATAAAGAAGATGATATACATAGATTGATCCAAGACACATTTGCTCCAATGGATGACGACAACCAGGATGATAGTCATGATGTTGATCCTCTACTCGAGAAGTCATGTCGACCTTTTTATGAAGGCTCAAAAACAAATCTTCTATTTGCTATATTGTTGTTAGTGAACTTGAAGGTTTTGAATGGTTTATCAAACACTTGTCTGACACATATACTAAGGTATGTAATTTGTTAATTATTTTTGTATGCATGTTTACAATATCTATAGAAAGGGTTGACTTTTTTCCTATAGTGTTTCTATTGTTATCTAATTTGTAAAGTTTGTATGCGATATTGATGATTAATATTGTTTTCATTGATTTATCCTTTTGAATTTTGTAGATTGTTAGGTGAGTTTCTATTACCAACTTCAAATATTTTACCACGCACATATCAAGAGATATATGTCATTATGAAAGAATTTGGAATGTAGTATCAAGCTATTGATGCATGTACTAATGATCATATCATATACTATGGACAATATGCATTAGAAAATGAATGCCCACAATGTCAAAGAAGTAGGTATCGAACCGATAAAGTGACAAAAAGGGTGCCTAAAAAATTTCTTCGATACATTCCGATAATTCCATGTTTCTAGTGGTTGTTCAGGTGTCAAAGTATAGCATAGTTTATGGATTTCCATGCAAAGAACAGAAGTCACGACGATGTTCTACGAATGCCTACAGATGGTTCTGCATTGAGGTACATCGAAGAAAAGTGGCCAATTTTTAAAGAAGATCCATGTAATGTTAAACTTTCTTTGGTAGCTAATGGTGTCAATCCATTTGGAGAGCTTCGTTCTACCTACTCAGTGTGGCCTGTTTTTGTTATAAACAATAACCTTCCTCCTTAGATGTCGATCAAGAGAGAGCACACAATGTTGGCAATGATTGTTCCAAATATTTAATTAATATGTAATTTTTTCCTTTAAATTCCGATCACTAAATATTTCATTTATTTGTTTCATGCATGATAATTATGTCTTTTATATATATAACAACATAGAGGCGCTAAATATAATTAATCATGTATGTTCTATCAATTAGGCAAGTACCAGGTTAAAGATATGAACGCATATCTTGAGCCTCTTATCGATGAGTTGTTGAAGTTATGGGCTGGTGTCACTATGTATGATATTTATAGACCAATAGGGAAAAGATGATTTCAATTCCATGGAATACTTGCATTTACAATTCATGATGCTCCTGGGTTAACACATTTTTGTGGTATGTTGTTACTTTCTTTTGTTCCTTAATATTTTATACATTTGTTGAATATAATATCATGCATTATTTTAAATTGTAATTCTAGTTTGCTACACCAATTCATAAATCTTGTAGGTCTTCAAACAAAGGGTAAATTTGCATGTCCAGTTTGCGGTCCCAGGATAAATCTCATCATTCAAGGAGTTTAGCAAAGGAAGTGTTCGATGAGTATAGGCACTTTTTGCCTAAGAACCATAGTTATCGAACTACAAACAAAGAAAAATTTAATGGTAAAGAACAAAATGGAAAAAAACCACGAAGAATGACAGCTCACCTATGGAAGGTGGAATATAATAGAAACCATCAAGGTATGCCAATTTTGTTTTTGTATTGAATTATGTTCAGCGCTATATGTTATACCTATATTGATTAATTAGTTTTAATTTGATTTTGTTGATGTTTCATGAATGTCGTTAAGGCACAAATGGGCTTCTACGAGGAATCAAAATTTACCCGATTCAATTCAGTAGGTTGCCCTACTACGAGCACCTGCAAATAGTTCATTTGTTTGATACAATGCATATCGGCAAGAACATAACAAAAATGTTATGGCGAATATTGGATGGAAGGACTGACAAAGAGAAAAATGGAAAGATTTGTAGTGACATCCAAGAAGCTAATCATGCATTGCAAAGTGTGATCGTTAATTCTAATGGAGATGGCATCAATAGAATATTAGTCTTCGTTGTTGCTTGATGGAGCAACAGAGAAATATTGTAAAAGAGGTCATAAAAAAAATCAAGTTTTCGACGGGTTTTTCGTCAAACATAAATAATATCTTGACGAAAAAAGGTGATTTTTCTGGGGTTAAAACACATGATTGGCATACATTCATTAAGGTAATCACGATTCTATAATATATTTCATTATCGGTATGCACTATTTTATTAATTTTATTCTCTTATTTTGAAATAAATATTAATAATTATGTGTTTTTTGATACAGTATGTTCTACCTTTATCTCTTCCAGACAACTTTGACAACAACATAAAACATATTATTTGTGTTCTTAGATAATAAATGAGGTAAGTAATGTTTTACTTGGAAAATGTACTTGGTCTGTGGTTTGTAGCGGAACTTATTGACATATTATGTTTTTCCCACAAATATTATATATGCCTTGATATATTGTTTTATTGCATCATTTGTAGGTGGCTTTCATCAAAAGAAATCCATAAAGAAGATATAAGGCATTGGAAGAGAGAAATTCCCCGACTAATGTGTGAAATGAAACAATATCTACCTCTAGCATTCTTCAATGCATAAGAACACTACCTCATACACCAAGTTGATGAGATTGAATTATGTGGACCAGTACACACAAGGTCGATGTGGATGGTGGAGAGGCAGTTGAAGTCATTGAAGGATTTTGTTAGACAAATAGCGTGTCCCGAGGGTTCTATTGTTGAAGGATATATGGTATATCAATGCATGGTGTACATTACTGAATATATACCTAAATTAGCAGAAAATATGAATGTCCCTCGCATTTGGCATCTCGACTCCATCAACAAATTTGAAGGGGAGGTCCTATCAGGGAGAGGTACATTGAGGACTGTGAAAGGTAATTATTATTATACGTTGTTGAATTAATATGTTACACATTTATTTTTTCCAATTTTATATTATCATACTGTTTTTTTAACTCTTGTTAATAATTATGCATTTTCAACTATAATACACTATATGCCTTTAATGATATCTAATTAATGATATTGAATTGTTATTTTATCCTATAGTTGGTCGATTGTGGGATGCTTTACATTTATAAATTGCAAACAACCTTGATTGGATGGAGCATCGGATAAAAGATTGCGAAGAATTATTTGGTAGGTTATCATGGGAAGGGGTCAGTAACATGATTAAAACAGCTCATCATCTTCGACATCAAATTCCTGACCTTACCGAGCAAAGGGAAGTTGATTTAGCCTATGGTTTAAAAGATAAAAAGGCATGTAAACTTTTTTACCCACATTTTTTCTAGTTACTTCGATCCATTTTTCCAATTACATTTCGTTTGTTTAAGTTTTCAATTTTATTTACTAACTCCTATATGACATTTATTAATTCACAATGTATTTTTAACATGTTGTCAATGTTACAGTTGAAATATCACAAGGCTATGTGGTATAATGGTCGTAAATTTTGTATAAAAAAGTTGGATGATAACAGGAAAACCTCAGATTGTGGGATAACTGCAGTGTTTAAGGTCACCAATGTTTCCTCTAGAAGTGATAGACATCCAGAAGAAACCGAGAATAGGTACTATGGGCATTTGGAGGACATTATTGAGTGTGACTTTAATTCCTTTAAAATAGTTTTTTTTGAGGTGAAGTGGTATAGGCTACGGATGCATGAACGTGATATTGAAAGAACTGTTATTGAGCATGATAATGGATTTACCATGGTTAATACAAGGGCATTTGAACTGGGTACATAGCCTTATGTTCTTCCAAGTTAATGTGAGCAAGTCTACTACTCCGAGGTACCAAGTAAAGCAGGTTGGTCATATGCTGTTCGATACGATCCAAGAGGAAGACCGGTAAAGCATAATCATGTACTAGATGATGAAGATAATCACGAAGAAGAAGAAGAAGAAGATGATGATTCAGATCAGGCTGTAGTCGATGTGTTAGATGAAGAAGTTGAAGAGGTTGATCGTGCAAATGTAGCAGACGATGATCTCATTGACGATATGGATGACTATATTAGAGAAGATGACTTTGATGCTGATGACGATGTGAATGATCCTTTCATCAATATCTATTCAGAACCAGATCCTGATACAGATTTTGAGTTGGATGATGAAGAAGATGAATGATATTTAATTGTTGAGATGCAATGTTTATAGGTTAAAGTAAATGCACTCACCATATGTTCATTTTGTTGATTAACTTGGTTATATTTGAAAAATAGTTTTCTAATCTTATGTTCTACATGTCCAGTAGCATGGGTGTTCCTAGAGGTTGTAGTGGTAATTTATGTTCTACAAAATGAAGTTATAAGATTTATGTGTTAATTTCTAGGTTATTTCATATTAAAACAATTATCATAAGTTTTATACAAATGGATTGGTAACTTAAATTGCCATAATATTTTGAACAATATTGTCATCAATGTTCATATTTTTAATGCAATGACAGACCAAGTATTTATTTTTCAAATCATGAGTTAGAATAACATTTATTCAATAGGTTATGATGGTCACAAGTCTTAAGGCTAATGACATATCAAGCAGCATTAAATACTTTCTTTAATGAAACAACATATGTTGTTTGTTGGTGCTCTTTATGGTAGATAGTAAATACTTTCTTTAATGAAGAACCATATCTTGTTGGTGTTTTAATGGTAGATATAACATGTTTAACAATTTATACTTCGTTTTTATTCAATAACCATCTTGTTGCTTCCAAAGTATGTTGACCTTACCTTCTTCAACATATACTCTAGCCATGTGTATTTTATCTAACTCCTTCCTGTCAAATATAATAAACTACTTTGCAAATGACTCCCTACTTTCCATCTAACTTTCCATAAATCTCGTTGAAAAAGCGTTTGATTGTTTGAATGTTTTTTTTTATGGCGAATAGCATAAGCATTAGTGATGACAAGATTAATTTTTGGTTGGTTGGAGGTAAGGATAAACCTTCTTGGTTAGTATGTCATTGGTGACACATAGGAGACACACTTATTGTTTGCTACTTAGACATTATGTTTGGTGTGAATATCTCTTTGTTAAACATGTGGGAATGGGGCCTTGAAAAGATGTATGAAAAAATGCATAGTTTGTGGTACAAGGATCTTCAATTGCTAAATGTTTCACGGTTCTTAGCATTTTTGAGGATGCTCTTCATATAATTTACTATGTATCTCTCTAGTTCCCTTCTTATTATCAGTTTATTACTTTGGAGAACTTTTTAAGGTGGTTCCTTTCTTCTAAGATTTGAGGTGCTCAACCCATTCCACTAGTCCAAGGGAAATATGCATACTTTTCAAGGATCAAGGCAGGTTATCTATTATTGATATCAAATTGCAAAGGGCACTAGTGGTATCTACTAAGTGAATTGTTAAATGTTGGTTTGGAGAGGAATCTTGAAAAATTTTAATACAATTAAATTGACATCTAGCCAACATTCAAATATGCTGAATAGGCCTTTTATCACAAACAACACCATTGCTTTACCACAATATTTTAGGATTGTTGGTACCATTGTGAACTTAATATATGAATTAATTATAATTAATGTAAATTGGTGTTGTGAAATTAATATATGAATTAGATATAATATTGGTGAAATTAATATAATTATAATTAATTAATATATATTGTTGAAATTCTAATATTGAAATTAATATGATATTATAATTTCTTAAACATCAAACCAAACATACCTATCTCCGTCGATACCTATCTCCGTCGAGATTGGCGAAAACGCTGATCTGTTGCTCTGGTTCGACGGCACCCCTGCATGCAACCGACTACGATTCGGTCTCCTCCTTCACTGTGAAACGTTTACTGTTGAATTGCTACAAGGGTTGTTGAACTTGGTTTCTTTCGGGCGGTTGGAGCTCCTCCTTCACTGTGCAACTTTCATTGTGCTCCTCCTTCACTGTGAAACGTTCACTGTGCTTCGGCCATGTCCGCAAATCCCCACAGACCCTCAATGGAAATCGTAAGTTGAAACCCTCCTCTATTGAGTCCAATCTCTTCATTTTTCGATGCGAATTAGGTGGTTGCAAGCAGAGTTAGGGGTTGTCCCTTGTTTTAATTTCTAAGTATTTTGTTGTAAGTATTTTTCAAGGTAGGGTTTAGGGTGAGGTTTTCCTAGTTTCGGTTGGTTAGTGTGTGGTCAAAGTCAAAGGTTTTCATTTGAATAAAGGAACCATGCATTTCGAGGAATCTTTGAATGGATTGTTTTCCTTGACTGTTCAAGAAGTTTAGTTATATTTCATAACACACATGTTTTATCTTTTCAGAGAGCTCAGTAGATTAAAAATAGGGTAAATTCCTGTGTTTTGGATGATCATGCCCAGAAATAAGGGTAAGACTATAATTAGATCTCTAGTGTGAAGCATTTGAATATGGTATCAGTGCTGAAGGCACATAAATAAAGCAATTTACATCTTAACTGGAATAGAAATTGTAATTTCTTCCTCAAGTTATGTAAAGTTTGTTCATGTTAGGGTTTGGAAGGAAGTGTTATTTGTCTACCCTTATTTTTTAGTTTTTCCCCCAAAACCGCCTCTATTCTACCAGCTACCAGCCAGTCCTGACAAAATTGGTTTTGTTTTTAAAAGATAACATTTTAAAAATTAATTATTTTGCTATGCACTTCCATGTACTACCACGCAAGGAATGCCTAGAAGAAATGCCAAAATTATTTCAGTACTGCTCAGAAGGAATGCCCAAATTACCCAATGCCCTGGAGAAACAAGGAGAACATTTAGCACCATGAGATAGCTCACAAAACAAAATTTCCAACTATTACCCCCCATTTTTCATGGGTGGCCATTTGTGATTTCATCACAATTTTAGTGGGGTTGACATGATGTTTTATTGGTTGGAGTAGCTGGTTGAATGATTGTCAATGATGATGATGATTCCCCAGTATTTGATGATGTTATTACACATGCATGGTTGAGAGACTTTCATTATGGTTTCCAAATTCCTATACTGGAAACTATGAACTAACAAAGGAGGAAAGTTCATGTGCAAAGGTGACCATGATTTAGGGAAAATTCCATCAGCTTTTGTAGCAGAATTGGATTTTACAATTAGTCACACTACTAGCCTAATTCAAAACATATTATATATAAATATGCTTCCAGACAACACACTAAGACTTAACTAATGTGTTGGGTTGAGGGATTTTGTAATTGTGTGGACCACGTTGCCCTGTTGTCATCCATAATTTTTGGCATATTTTGTAGTTATTTGGAGGCATAGAAACCTTTTTAACAATCTATTAAAAAGATCATTGATACCATTAGGATAAATAATTAAATAACAACATTCGGGAGGAAATCAGCCTTGGTAAACTCACTCATTCACGCAGTCATGTCATGCACTCACTACTTAGGTTTGTGTTTTAATGTGGCAATGACTATGTTTGTGACATTAGAGAACCACTACAAGGCCCAAAACAAGGCCAACTAGAACCACAAACCAAGAAGAGGTTGATTTATGCATTGACATAGATAGGTGGCACTAGGCACACAATATGGAGAAACAATGAGTTAGGAAAAACATTTGCACCAAAGTACCACAATGGTTACTAATAAAAGAATATTTGACATAGGAGAATGCTTTTAATTTTTAACAAGCGAGCCCGAAACAAATGAGCCTGGTGCAAGCAAGCACAAGACAAGCAAGCGTAGAAGGTCAAATCAGAATCCAGTGGGCCCATAACCCATAAGTAAACATGAAAATCTTTGCTTGGACCGGAGGAGAAAATCATATCTATACTATCAATGATAATATGAGTTGGTTGGATTATATGCAAGACTGGAAACCTAGGTGGGAGTTGAGACATGCTGAAGTATTAGATGCTAATTTACAAGGATCTGATGCTTTTAATAGACTAGTGCAAGAACTCAGAAGAATGCCTATGGGATCTAGTATTGTACCAGAGATGATTACAACAACTCCCTGAGAAAAGCAGCTGATGCAAACAATTGGTTAACTCACCTATACCATGATATTAACTTAATCTCGACGGAGGGCTCTACACCTCACCCTAGGCTATGACTAGACCAACAATACTACTATATTAACCAAATACGTTCTTTGGAAGCATGGCCACATCAAGATGCTAGTCTCCGGTTTCCAAGTACTACACACACTTATGAAAAATATAAAAAATTATGGTGGAAATTATTCAGAAAGGAAAATACAGATAGAACATATTATACCATGCTAAAGTTTGGACCTAGAATGACACATATCCATGAGGATCCTAGATGGTTGGTCCCTGATTGGACTAGAGATTGGTGGCGGTCATTCGGCATCAACCTAACAGGATTAGATCCAGCTGCTATTTGTAATCTAAAACGGGAAGTTGGAGAATCTATCGAACAGGTCAAAGATATTTTGTATACAAAGCTTACTGAGGCTCAAATCCTTGGGTACTACATTAAAAATGAACAACAATGGCTTGTCAAAACCCATATAGACGTCCACATGCATCAGAATAGACGCATGGTCCTAAGGTCTGTTTATTCAAAAGCATGGGTTGTTGAATCCAATGTCTTTCGAGAATTATGTGGTCCCCCATACTCCAATGAGTTGTAAATATCTCAAAAGCATTTGGCTATGAGTGGGGCCTGTCCATTCAAATTGTCATAAAGATTGAAAAGAAAGTCATAAAAAATTTTAGACCTTACTTTTGAAATCCATAAAACTTTTATATGTTTTCCAACACTTATATCTCTTGTGGATTTCACTTAAGTTAAGGCTTAAATTGTCAAGGATTTGAATGTTTGCATCAAGCACATGTGGTGTATAAGGGTTGTTTGAGGGTCTTACATAACACTCCCCACACATTTAATTGCAACTAACACATTGGTCCCGAACGTTGTTATTTAATTATTTATCCTAATGGTATTAATGAACTCTATGATTTTGACTATCAGGTGTTGAGGTGGCATCCTTCTGTTGTTTGCTTTCCTGGGAGACTAGAGTGCTCCCCTTATTTGGCATATCTTGTAGTTATTTGGAGGCATAGAAACCTTAATAACAGTCTATTAAAAGGGTCATTTCCAACATTAGGATAAATAAATAAATAACAACATTCGGGAGGAAATCAACCTTGGTACACTCAATAAGCAGTCCTCAATAGCTGATGTTATCCAATTATATAGCATGAAACAGTTCCAAAACCCCAAAGTTAGCCCACTGGTCAGCTAGCAAGAGATGGTGCCCACATAGCTGACTTGTGATTATTAGGGTCACTTGTGCTAAAAGTTTGTATTGGAAGGCATGATGCCCAATTACTGCATATTGCAGGAGTTTGTTGTGGCCAAAGCAAATCCGATGGAAAGGTTCATATTTATCCAAACTCCACTCAACACACCCATGATTTCTTCTCTTAGCCTTTCCATACCTCAAATTTTTCAAGTGTCTCATGTTGTAAGAAGACATGGATAGTATTACTTTGCGCTCAAAACTACCTCACATCAACAAAGCTGGCCCAGAAGTAAATGATGAGGCTGCTAGAAGGTGAAACGTGTCTACTAATGTTCAAAACATTACCCATGTATGTTTAATTACTGTTGTAGTTTGTCATTATAGGACCCAGAACTACCATATGTGAGGTATAGGGCATGTTCATTTCCTTCCATTGTCCAGAGGTGGCATGGGATGCCCAAAATTCATTTTACAACTAATAAAAAAGAGAAATCACACTTTAGACTCGTGAATTAGTGATAGCTTACACAAGATTATAGATAATTGTCGGTTTATTAATATTTGAGCAAACCCTAGTTCTTTTCATTGTAGGATTGGTGAAAAAGTATTTGAGGAGTTGAATAGGTAAGGGACAATAGAGAGAAGTGTGGTTGAATCTGAAAGTACATTCTGGTAGCTATTATAGGAACCTATTTTTCATTAGAAAACCCACCTAGAACTTCTATTACAGCTTTAGGAACAACTGAATTTACCATAAATAGTTAAGAGAGAAATTTGTGGAAAATAACCATGGGAGCATATATGAATAGGTATCTTCATATGGTATTGAAGAACAAAACACTATAAGAAGATTTCATTAGTGATAAACCCTAGGTGTCACACTACTGCTTTTTTGGTTGCTTTGTATATATTCATATTCTCGAGGAGAAAAGGATTGAATTGAAATCCTCCATTTCGAAGGGTGTTTTTGCTGGATATAGTGAGTACTCCAAGGCTTACAGAGTAAAACACCAATGTTCAAAAGCTTCCTGAAACCAATATTTTTTCCTTGTCTACATTTGGCCTAGTTCTCTTGATGTTGTGTGTTACCCCCTTTTTGTGATTAATGTGTTTATCTTACATTACATGTCACTGAAAATTGTATTAGCACATTGACCTAACTGGTAGTGTTGAAGTTTCTTCAACACAGCAACCGACTTGGGACTGCTCTTAGGTTGACATTTTTTTGGTTTGTTCTTCCTACTTGGTTGATGGATATGCTCATTCTTGATTGAAATTTATTATTTGTTTAAAAAAAAAAACCAATATAGTCGGAAAATCAATATACACATAATGTCTGAAAATAGTCTTTGAAAATCAAATTTCTCATGGCCATTTGAGTGCCAATTTGCATGAATTTGAAATTTGCAACATGTGTAAGGTGTAATATTTCACCTAAGTTAGCTGATGTATTTTGCGTTCTTTGCTGTAGTATTTTACTGATTATTTGGTTAAGATGTATTGACATAAAAAAATTACGAACACTGCTACAATGTACTTCTGAGTGGACCCTCTCACTGTAGTTATGGTTTGTTGGGTTGATATAGTCATTAATGTTTCTTAGTTGAGTGATTTTGCCAAACAGTTGACTAAAAAATAGTTTTCATATGCATTAGCATAAAATACCAACACGTAAATTTTAAAAATGAAGGGTAGGATGCCAAAAATATGCCATTCAAAGAATAAGGGTAGGCTTCCAATAATAGGCCCAGCAGTGTTGGAAGGACCAAAACTGGGTGATATACTAGTTAAATTCCTTAAGTTGTTGTCCCCGGTGGTTTTGTTCTACCCACAAGAGAAAAAGACCCCCAAATATGAAAACTCAGTCCACAGAAGAGCTCACAGCCTACAATGATGAATGTGGTGTCCTATGGATAGCTTGTTATGGCACTGTAACTTGGTCTCTTCCTGCCACAAATCGTCCTCCCAATACCAAACAATACAGTTGAGATTTTTAACACTACATCCACTATGGTTCGACATGTCCCTCCTAAGCCTCAGATTTGAGGGAAGTAAATGTGTTTAACTAAGTAAATGTGTACTTTCAAAGAAGGGAGAAAGAACCGTCTTGTTTATTCTTGTTTTATGGAGTGTAGGTGCCACCAAATAGGTATCTGTCAGATCTATCTTTCTCAAGTGATGATGAAGATATACTCCGAGAGGTTGAAAGTGAGTCGATTTTTACTAGATCTACCGATTTTATATCAACTAGTTCTAAAAAGATAAGGAAAATATTTCAGAGACACATGAAATATTTTATTTCCAACAATATTTAAGAAACTATGCCTCGTCAGGTAAATGCTAAATGTAGTAACTAAACATGACTACAATGACTGAATGTTTCAATTTTTTCTGTTAACATTTGATTTCCACTGTTGTCATTCGCTTTATTCATGCTTATTATGAATATTTCCATGTGATTACATGGTGATTACATTGCTATGAATATCTCATTTTTGTTTATGATGCAATTATTGACTATTGACGTTTGTTTAGGGTGGAGGCAGTGGAAAGGCACATGCTGCTTCCATGGTCTAGGGTGACCATGGAAGGTCAGAATCTACGCCTCGTTAGGTAAATGTTAAATATAGCAAATAAATATGAGTACAATAACAAGATGTTCTGATTTTCACCGTTAGCATTCACTTTTTCGTGCTTATTGTTAATATATCCATATCATAGCATGCTCATTAAACTGTGGCAGGAGTCTGCACATCCACATGCAGCAGAACATATATCTTCTACTTCTGAGGTAAAAATAAATATTAATGCAATATCTCATTTTGTTTATGTTACAATTATTTAGTATGAGGTAAATGTTTATTTATTGATTTATTATGTCAGGGTGGCGCCATTGGAAAGGCCTGCAGCTTCCATGGTCGAGGGAGACCGTGGAAGGTCACACTCTGTTTCCCATCAGGTAAGTGTTACGTACAATAAATAAATGTTTCGATTTAGTATGTTAACATTCAATGTCCACTACTGACATTCACATTATTCTGAGCTTAGGATGGATTACTGGTTCATTTTTCTGACATTATGATGGACTACTGGTTCATTCAGGACCATGGAAAGGTACCTGTTGCTTCCATGGTGCCAGTTGATCATGGACACTCATCGGCCGTAACACCGTATCAGGTAAGTGTTAGTGCATAATAGTAACTTAAGTTTCATTACAATATCAATATTTGAATGATGTTAAAATTATATTGCTTAATTTAATTTATTGTTTGATGAATTTAGTCACGTGCACCCGACCTAGGTGAGGAGGGGTTTGAGGAAGACATTTTCTATTCCACTGACCCATTGCACACTTTTAGAACAACCTTGAAAAAGGCAAACATACAAATGCTTTCCTTGGCTCAGAAAAATCCCTTGACACAAGAGAACAGGGCAAAGATTCAACAACTACAAGATGAAATACAATCTTATGGGGTAAGTGGCATCTTCACAAATTTTTTTAAGCTATGACATGATTTCATATTTGATATTATGTTTTCTATTTTTCCAAGTGATCTGATAAAGTAAAGTTTATTGTTTGTAGGAATTTTTAAAACCCGTGACTAGATCAGAACCTGCCGAGACAAGTATAGGTAGCACTGATGGTCCAATGCAACAAAAAAGAAGAAATGTACCAATGAGGCTTTTTTCCACTCCCGTGGTTTGCCTCGAATCCATTGATGACGCGAGCACTGATGAGATGGGGCATGATGCCATGCCAGATCATGATGAGACGGAGCCTAGGACTCCACATGACTCTGGAGATGAACATACTGTAGACGACTAGGAAACTTTTCCTGGAGAAACACGAGTTAAAAGAACCAGATCACTAGATCTCACCTTTCTGGTGGATGACTCTTGTGTTCCTATCAAGGTTCAGAAGATTGCAGGTATTTATTAATTAATTTATTGATTTTAATCATGAAATTGAAATAGAAATACATTGAAATTATTATAAATGAATGGATGGCATGTTTTTGCAGAAAACAATGTCTTCTACAGGCATTTGAATGACAAAGCCTTGGAACTGTTTGGCCCCACCATTCGCACACAGTGGAATAGTCAAGTTAGCAATAAGAGAGATGCATTGATGGACCACATGGTCAACTTGTTCGGCAATACTTTCAACAGGAAAGTTGTTTCAAAGTTAGCTGGTGAGAATTTGAAATATACCAGGGCCCAATATAGGGAAAGATTGCAAGCTGACCTCAAGCATGAGCACCCTCCCATGGTTCCAGAGAAAGAGTGGAAGGCACTCATAGATGATGGAAAGGAGAACTTGCTAAAGAAACAAGGAAGACAACCATGGCCTGGTAAAGCAAGGTACAACATATATCATCTTTTTACTGAAATAAGCTCAATTATTTTTTTCTTTTTTGTTTCAAGTAAGATTTTTGATATCTAAGGTTTTTCAAAATTTTCATATATAGGCTACCTGACACCTCCAAAGAAACCAAGGCTAGAATGGAAAAGCACGGGCAACATAGACTGGGATAGGGTGGATATAGAAAACTAAGAGCAAGAATCGTAAGTATTAAATGATTAATTGTTGGGAATATTTATTTAACAGTACCAAACAAATATTTGGTTTTGATACTGGAAATTTTAAAATGTGTTATCTGTTGATGTATATGTAACTTCAAAATGTATTTCATAAATGTATATTGTACTCCTATAGAGATGGTATTATTCCTCTATACGGAAGTGTTTGTATTCCTATAGAGATGTTATTATTCCTCTATATGGAACTATCGTCATTTATATTGTAAGTGTCGTAACTTATACTTGATGGGTTATTAGATCACCTTGTTGGGGTCGGCCCTGTATAAGTCATGTGGGTTGAAGGGTTATTAGACCACCCTATTGGGGGTCGGCCATGTGGGTCAAAGGGTTATTAGACCACCCAATTGGGTGTCGGCCCAGTCAGCATTATGTTATGTGGTTAAGTTAAGGGCGACCTAGTAAAGGTTATTAGGCAAGTCAAGTGAGGTATAAATAGAGTGCGGGAGGCACTCTATTTTATCATTCTATTCTCTCTCACACTATCGGGAGAGTGGCGCACTTGTGGAGGAGGAGAAGCTACTGCTAGGATATGTCTATCTCTTATTCTTGGGTTGTATCATTTCTCTATCTATCTCTGAGGTGGTTATTGGGGTTTTTCACCTTTATGGTTTTCCCCAAGTAAACTCTGTGTCTCTTGTGTGCTTGCATTATTGTGTCCATGATTGATATGTTGTAGATATGCTGTAAATGTTGTTCTCTTAGTTAAGATCCTAGATTAGATTGAAGTAAATTCTAAAAAATTAACATGGTATCAGAGCTAGCCTGAAAGAAGGCATGGTATGGCATGTATGACACTTGTTGCAATTGCGAAGCTAGGGCTTGATATAGAAAAAACCAATCATCATAGCACTTTTGCTATAAATAAATTTTGGCATGGTTTGGGTCTGAAAATCATACAGGGAGAAGCTAATATCCCCATGTACCATGTTTCCAAAAGAAAACCTCTAATTCGTTGTACTTTGTGATTTATGATCTGTACAATATAGGGTTTCTGCCTCTTCCAGATCTCAGTCATAAACATGTGACCTTGGAAAAAAGGTCATAACTTGGGATAGGAAGCTCCAAATGAAATTTCGTAAAAAGGGACAGATAGTGCACGGACTGTACTTTCTCAAGTAATGTTTTTAGAGGCTGAAACTAAACCAGCGACATGTGGAATTCCGTACAAGTTCACTCTCCTGTTTTATTCCATAAATAGGTCATGTTGCGACACTTAGCATAACTCTCTCTCAGAGAATCCATTTGAGATCAGACCTGTGTGGTTGGAAAGAAGACAGGTCAGGATATCACAGAAAACGTTTTTAGACCCTGTGGATCCAAAAGTTCAGGGTTACACCAGAAACAATTAGGTACATATTTATGTCAAAACAGAATTATTTTTTAGCACCTTCATTCATGGCTTCCGGAATTAAGGGTTTCGGAGAAAGTTGGAATTTTTGTAATTGGAGACTTGTACTGAATGCTACTCATCAATATTGAAATTTAGAGACCAAAATCAGAATTTTTGGTTGGGCAGAAGGTCGGGCTTGATCAGACCCTAGTTTGGGACATTGATCGGAAAATTGGAAAATTAGGGCTTCTGCAAAAATGGAAATTTTTTAAATCTGTGACCACGGTTGGAAGCTCCTCAGAAAACTAGAAGCTTAGAGATTTGGATCAAACCTTTTGATTGGACAGAAGGGTGGTCTTTATGAAACCCTTCTTTGGGGTCATGTCCAGTGAATCCGAAAGTTTCAAAGGCAAATTTGAGGGGTGAAACTTTGTAGTTTTCAAATTCTGAGTATACCAGCTTGATCAGCTCATCAAGGCACATATTTCTATCGTTTTAGAAGTTTGAATTTTTAGAGTTTCTCTGAAAAACACTAATCCAGCTCCAGATCCAGTTCCTGCAAATCAAGTAGATTGGGTTAATCCTAGAAGAAAATGGATTGGTCACCTGCATAAGTGAGGATGTTCCTGTTTCAGAGGGAGATGAGGCTAAGGCCTTACATAAGAAGATTACAAGCAATCTCGACAGGTATGACTTATCAAGGCATGTTTCAAGATTTTTTCATGATTAAGTTTATGGTATGTTTGTCTTCATGTTATTATGGTTAGTACAATCTTGATTAAATTTAGACTTGTCATATCACCTTAATAAAATTATGAATGCATTCATTGATTAGGGTGTTGACACTTATGATTCTACTAATGAATTATGGTGTTGTATGAGGTTTATGTTGTCCGCTAACATGAAAGGTACACCAAGAAAGACAAATCATGTTCTAGTTCAAGAACATATGATCATGATGGTATGAAGACAAAGATTCATCCATTGTCATGGATTACTTAGAAGATTTGTTTACGAGGTATGTATAACTTGGTTCTATAATGGTTAACCTATGAGATATGCAGGTTACTAGCACAAGTCATTGAAGAGAACAAGAAGACATCATGTGGGTATGTTAGACATAACTAGCTAACATACCAATCCAGGTATGTTTTTCCTATATCAAGTTAGAATCCTACCTTGTGTTAGGATCACTTATATAAATATACTTGGTATGATTGGTTATGTTTATTCATAAAGTTATAAATGTAAGTAATCAAGGGTTTATGCATATTATGTCTCTTATCTTGATTGATGATTTAACTAACTAGAAGAGTCCTATGATCAAATAAGAATAAGCATGAGTAAAAGAAGACTTCCCTGAAACCTTGAATACTAATGTTTATTATCTATGTTTGAAAAGATCATGACTCTACATGTTTAAGATTATTGTGTATTAAGATTATACTAATGAATGTGTGAGACCTCGAGGATAACACAATGATGATACTAATAAGAAGGCATAATGATTAAGGATGGATATAAGTTCAAGGATAGGTAATCCAGGAAGCAAAGATCAAGAGGGAGCACACTCCAGTTGTTCCTGCAAGGAAGTAAAGATCAAGAGCGAGCACACTCAAGTTGTTCCTGCAAGGAAGCAAAGATCAAGAAGGAGCACACTTTAGTAGTTTCTACAAGGATGCAAATATTCAGAGGGAGTTGACCACTTCTCACATCAGAATGGAGTTGCAGAAAAGAAGCAAAGACTGAGAGGGAGTCAACCCAACAAACAAACAAAGATAAGTATTTGAATTATCATTCCTTGCATATTTTATTGTTTAAATAATATTGTTCAATAATGTATGTACTCATCTTCCTAGAATTAGGTTGTGTATTATGCATATTAGAATAGTTGCATTGATGAATAGTATACTACTAATATACATGGGTAAGTGGCCTATGGCACTGTACAACATTCCATTGCTACTTATCTAGGATGAAACCTCTTTTCTGACATGTTGGGAGTTGTGCACACTCTTAACAATGTTATGGTAGAGATTGGAAGGCATCTAGAAAGTTACGGGATATGGATAAATGTTGTATTGAAGCATTGGCTAAGATAATTGCATGACTGTATGACATATTTCTTTATGTGTAAGAATTTGTTCTGAAAACTATGAGATGTTTTTTAATCATGCCATTTAACTTGTTGTGAAGGAAAGATCGTATACCATCACCTACAAAAGAAGGACTACAACATTTGTTCAGCAACAAAGTTATCTATTGAAAATATTGAATATATTGAAGTTCCCAGGATCTGGGAAGAATGCCATGATCGAGGAGTACCAATCAATCATGAAGATGTTTGGGATGCAGTCCCAAGACCTGAAGGGAAGTCTGTAGTGACTTCCAAGAGGATATACAAGATCAAGCATGCTGTAGGTGGTAGCATAGAGACTTTTTCTCCTGTAGCCAGATACACTTACATTAGATCTATACTTGCTCTGGATACAGTGTTGAAATGGAAGATACACCATATGGATTTAAAGACAGCTTTCTTGAATGGTGTAGTTGAAGAAGAAGTGTATGTGGAGCAATCACTTGGTTCTGAGACACATGACAGGGAGTCATATATGTGCAGAACTTGGTATGGTAAGATAGACAGCTTTCTATCCAATTTGGGCTTTACCAAGAGTAAAGCGGATTCCAACCTTTACTACAAGGTTGAGGAAGGAAATCCGGTGATACTACTTTTGTATATGGATGACCGTTTATTACAGGTGAAGATAGATTGATTGCCGACATTCAACGGAATCTTGTTGCCGAGTTTATGATGAAGAACTTGTAAATGATGCACTATTTTCTAGGTATGGAGGTGTGGCAGAGTGCAGATGGAATCTTCCTTGGAAAAGGGAAGTATGCAGTAGAGATCCTGAAGAGGTTCGGGATGATGGACTGCAAGGCCATGGCCACACCTATGGAATCAAACCTGAAGCTTATGTGTGATACTTCATCTGATTCGGTTGATATCACTATGTATCGTCAGATGATTGGGTCCTTGATGTACCTGACGAACACAAGACTAGATATTTGCTTTGCAGTGAACACATTGATCCAGTTCCTGATGGATCCGAGGAGTGTTCACCTGGTTTCTATAAAGCATATTCTGAGGTACTTGAAGGGTACAGTTGATTATGGGCTCAAGTATGAAGCGAATCAAAACTTTAACCTGCAAGGTTATGTTGAATCAGATTGGGAAGGCAGTGCTGCAGATAGGAAGAGCACATCTGGGTGCTGCTTCAGTATTGGATCAGGTGTGATATCTTGGTTTAGCAGGAAGCAGTCCTGTATAGCACTAAGTAAAGCCAAGGTAGAGTATGTTGCAGCATGTTTGGCTAGTTGTGAGGCAGTATGGCTCCGGAAGCTACTGTCTGGGTTATTTGATCTCCCGTTGGAGGCTACTGGTATCTTTTGTGACAACCAGAGTTGTGTGAAGTTGGCTATGAACCCAGTGTTCCATGACAGGTCGAAACACATAGAGATCAAATATCACTATATTAGGGATATGGTGCAGAGAGGAGCAGTGAAGCTCTTGTATGTTGTGACAGATGAGCAGATTACATATGTGATGATGAAGCCACTAGCCAGAGTGAAGTTTGATTACTTCAGAGAGAGGCTTGGTGTCCTTCATATCGATGACACTTCAAGGAGGAAGTGATGGAGACATTTGCTGAAGCCATTCGAAGCATGTTGGAAGGAGGATCGTTCACATGGCTATGGATGTAAGCGTTGGATGATGAGTATCAGGACGATGCTCCAGTTACTGCTCTATATATGTATCATGTTGGATGTTGGATATGATCAGTTGGATCATTTATATGTATATGTATGTATGCATCATGATGGATGCTTTGATCAGTATGATCATGTATTTGTATATGCATCATGTTGGATGCTTGATATGACCAGTTGGATCATGGATTTGTATCAGGTGGATACTTGCATGATTGGGTAGATCATGAATTTGTATTTGTATCAGGTGGATACTTGTATGATCAGGTAGATCATGTATTTGTATATGTATCAGGTGGATGCATTATGTATGTATCAGGTGGATGCATTATGTATATTAGATGGATGCATTTGTATGTATCAGGTAGATACTTTGTATGCATTAGATGGATATACTGTTTGATCAGGATGATCACATATCACGAGCTTCAGGATGTTGCTCCAGATGATATGCATCAGGTTGATGGTATGATGATGATCTGGTTGATCGTGTTATGATGTACATCAGGATGATGTATGGTGAGTATCGGTTTGATACTCTATGGCCGTGGATAGGTTGTGCAGGTAGCATAGAAAAGACCCGTTAAAAACTGGATAGGTAGACCGATGTGCTCATAACATCCCGGGTTGCTCTATCGAGATCCAGACAGGTAGAGCGGTGTGCTCGTAACATCCTAGGATTCTCTGAGTAGGTTTTGCTACAGGTAGCATAGAAAAGAACCTTTAAAATCTCGACAGGTAAAGCGATGTGCTTGTAACATCCTGGGATGCTCTATCGAGATCCAGACAGGTAGAGCGGTGTGCTCGTAACATCCTGGAATTCTTTGAGTAGGTTTTGCTATAGTTCCGCATAGAAAAGATCCTTTAAAATACGGACAGGTAGAGCGGTGTGCTCGTAACATCCTGTGTTTCTCTATCAACATCCAAATAGGTAGAGCAGTGTGCTTGTAACATCCTGGGATGGTTTGAGTAGGTTTTGCGAAAGTTCACATAGAAAAGATCCTTTAAAATCCAGACAGGTAGAGCGGTGTGCTTGTAACAGCCAGGGATGCTCTATCGAGATCCAGACAGGTAGAGCGGTTTGCTCGTAACATCCTGGGATGCTCTGGGTAGGTTTTGTGAAGGTCAACATGTTAAAGAACCTATAGACTGTGCTAGGTTTTGTTGACGCACGTAATCAGTCCTGGGATCCATAGTATGGCCATTGATGATGAAGACCTACAGGTGGTGGGCCTACATCTAGCATGAAAAAGGGATGGCTCTGTAGAACTTCCTATGATGAGTATATTTAGATATTGATTGAGATAGCAGCAACATTGACGATGATTCGAGGATGATGCATCGATAACGATGATCCAGAGAAGAAGACTTGTGCTAGATGATCTGTGTCGATAAATACCTTCCTAGTTAAGAGGGAGTGTTGATGTATATGTAACTTTGGAATGTATTTCATATATGTATATTGTACTCCTATAGAGATGCTATTATTCCTCTATACGGAAGTGTTTGTATTCCTATAGAGATGTTATTATTCCTCTATACGGAAGTGTCATCATTTATATTGTAAGTGTCGTAACTTATACTTGATGGGTTATTAGACCACCTTGTTGGGGTCGGCCCTGTATAAGTCATGTGGGTCGAAGGGTTATTAGACCACCCTATTGGGGGTCGTCCATGTGGGTCAAAGGGTTATTAGACCACCCTATTAGGTGTCAGCCCAGTCAGCATTATGTTATGTGGTTAAGTTAAGGCCGACCTAGTAAAGGTTATTAGGCAAGTCAAGTCAAGTATAAATAGAGTGCGGGAGGCACTCTATTTTATCATTCTATTCTCTCTCGTACTCTTGGAAGAGTGGCGCAATTGTGGAGGAGGAGAATTTGCTGCTAGGAGATGTCTATCTCTTATGCTTGGGTTGTATCATTGCTCTATCTATTTCTGAGGAAGTTATTGGGGATTTTCACCTTCATGGTTTTCCCCAAGTAAACTATGTGTCTCTTGTGTGCTTGCAATATTGTGTCCATGATTGATATGTTGTAGATATGTTGTACATGTTGTTCTCTCAGTTAAGATCCTAGATCAGATTGAAGTAAATTCTGAAAAATTAACATTATCATGCATTGCAGGGAAATACGTTCCAAGCTGTTCCCACTAAGGAAGACCTAAAGTTTGGTTTTAAAAGTGTGGTTGAACATCAGAAAAGCTTGGGGCAGAATCCAATCTTCCCAATGATGTAAATGCAGGTATATCACCAATTATAGTATACTATTAAAGTATATTCAGTAATTCTGATTATATCACGCATAACTAAAAATTTATGTTTGTTTCTAAGCAACAATGCAACCGCAGCAGTGAATCTAGCGGTACTTAGCAAGTACAAGTTGATGTTGGGGTGAACATGTCGCATGATAGTGTGGAGCATTGTGTCCATTCTGGTATGTATGCTTTGGAAATAGAAATATCTACTGTGATTAGATATATATATTTCCTGACGTATACTTATAAATTTTCTTCTTTCAATGGAAGACCATGTAGATCAGGAGCATGAACTGCAAGAGGAAGCAACTAGACCTCCAATTAACACCCCAGTTGTCACATCTACAGAGACTGGTAAAGAGAAATATTGTAATTTTAATCAAAATAATGAAATATTTATTTCAATAATAATTCAATGCCATATATATATGCTGCTTTCCGTTGTTGCAGTTCACACCCCTTCAGAACTGCCTCCACGCCCTGGTCAACGACGTACAAGAAGTGGCATAAATGAGGGCATGGAAACACAAACAATAATAGGAGATATCACAGTAAATACTATGCCAATTGAGGGTTGTGATACTGTACTCGCAAGTTTTTTCAATGCAAAAAAAAAGAAATCAACCAAAAAGTAGATGCAACTTAAATTCATGAATTGTATTTTGATGGATATAGATGTTGTTAATATGTAACATAGATAACTTTTATTTGGTATAGTTATGAGGTACTTATATTTTATGTGATGCTCTTAGGAATTTTCCCATTTATATCTTTTATTTTCTTAGAATTTGAATTTTAAATTTAAATGTCATCACAAGTCATTGTATGCTTGTTTATAATTATTTTGTATTTTAATATTCAAATTTGTGTTTTCTCACACATCATCACTCCTGTATGTGTTGCATGTAGATATATTAGTCTGAAAAATTGATTCTCTTTATATTAGATATGTTCATCATGACTTTGATGATCATCAATATTTATAATTCGATTACTGCCCATTACATCTCGAGGACCAACTTCAACACAAGGACCACAGAGGAGTGTTGAAGTTGATAGAGATCAAATTTATGTTGTAAAATATTTTACTGTTGCTTTAGCACAATTTAGAAATAGTACCACACTTCAAATCTGATTTTTGGTTAAATGTTGATGTGGAGATCTTCAACTATACCTGTCTTATTGTTATATGATCAATATGTTTATTTTATCAACTATTACTGAAAGAGATGAAAATTATGTTATAAAATTACTTCCCATTACATCTCGAGGACCAACTTCAACACAGGGACCACAGAGGAGTTTTGAAGTTGATAGATATCAAAATTATGTTGTAAAATATTTTACTCTTGCTATAGCAATATTCAGAAATAGTACCACACTTCAGATCTGATTTTTGGTTAAATGTCGACATGGAGATCTTCAACTATACCTCTCTTATTGTTATATGATCAATATGTTTATTTTATCAACTGTTACTGAAAGAGATGAAAATTATGTTATAAGATTACTGCCCATTACATCGCAAGGACCAACTTCATCACAGGCACCACAGAGGAGTGCTGAAGTTGATTGAGATCAAAATTATGTTGTAAAATATTTTACGGTTGCTTTAGCACTATTCAAAAATAGTACCACACTTCAGATCTGATTTTTGGTTAAATGTTGATGTGGAGATATTCAATTATACCTCTCTTATTGTTATATGATCAATATGTTTATTTTATCAACTGTTACTGAAAGAGATAAAAATTATGTTATAAGATTACTGCCCATTACATCTCGAGGACCAACCTACGCATAGGGACCACAGAGGAGTGCTGAAGTTGATAGAGATCAAAATTATGTTAACACATGTGGCTTTTATTTTCTATAGTACAAGGTACTTATCTGTTATGTGATGCTATCAGGATTGCAAGGAGAGAAATGAGGGATATTTTTATTTGGCATCCCACCACCCTTCCTTATATTGTGATGATGAACTTTCAGGTTATATAGAACGGCTATACATTTCATAGAGATATGACCGGTTGTACCTTCCCCACCTTGATTGAGCTATGATTGGTCTTGTGGTACCTTATCTTTCACTTGTGTTTAGTGGGGTCATTTACCCTCCTTGAGTAACTTTTTTAAAAACACCTTGTTGAAGTTTTGTTGTTATAGAGTACTATGGTTGTTTGGCCACATTTGGAGCATGCCCATGGTTCTAAGGGTCATGGGTTTTCTACCACCCACACCTATGTTATGACCATTGTTTATATTTTCTTATTTTATGACCATTGTTTATATTTGTACCCAGACTTCAGATCTGATTTTTGGTTTAATGTTGACGTGGTGATCTTCAAGTATACCTCTCTTATTGTTATATGATCAATATGTTTATTTTATTACCTGTTACTGATTGAGTTATTAAATACTTGTTGTACCTTTACCACCTCGATTGAGTTATTATTGGACTTGTGGTACCTTGTCTTTAACTTGTGGTTAATGCAGTCATTTACCCTCCATTTTTTTATACCACCTTGTTAAATTTTTGGTCTTATAGAGTACTTGACTTTGATCACCTATCATCAGTTGTGGTGTGCTGATAATCACTTCTCTTCTGCTGAGACTTGGTTGAAGTTTATAATTTTTGTGACTTTATTTCTTTTGAGTTATGTACAATGCTTGACTGTCATTGACCTAATCAACACCAGTCATTTCTCTCTCTCTGGTTTGTATACACCCTCTTGTAGGGTCAGCTGGTTCCTAGAGAAGACTGGCCTCTCTGAGGCACAAACAGTCTTTTCTGAAAGTAACACTTCTGAGTATATTTTCAAGAATGGTTTCACACCCAGGTTGGTATCTTCAACTATATCTCTCTTTTTGTTATATGATATATATGTTTATTTTATTACATGCTACTGAATATTAGTTTATCGTTTTAGTTTGCCTGTTAGTGTAACTCATTATAATATGTTGATATGGCACTTTTGAATTTATCATACATTGCAAAATGCTGTTTAAGCCTTATGATTATTCAAAGGACACAAAGATGTGAAATCTGAGCTTGACGAAGAACAATTTGCAAAGCATTGAAACATATTGATAGCATATTTGAAGGACTTGTGTTATAACTTGAAGACTGGTCCTATTCTTTATGACCAAATTGAAGTTGATTTTGAATAGTGTTATGGGACAACATCAGTGTTACCTGTATGCATGTTGAATCAGAAATGAAGAATAGTTTTTTACAACAGATTTGTGCCATTAAAAGGAAAAAACTGAAGTTGAAGAATTGATTGTTGAAAAGGGATAAGTATGAAAACTACATGAACAAAAAAAATTTGTGTTACTGCTTATCATAAAGACTTGGTAACCCCGATCTACCTTTCATAACTGTTTATGGCTGTAGGTGGCTTGTTTAGTGCTTAGAACTTCATTTCAATGCTGGAATAAGGCACATGAATTTCAACCTATAACATGTACTAACATGTCCTTCTCAAGCTAGTATTTTATAGAGCCTATGGTACATTTGTGTAAGTTTTTGTCATCCTTCCTTTTAGGGGAGCTTTGCAAATATGGTTGCAATTGTAGGCAACGTATGAGTGAGAGAATTTCAATCTCACTTCATATTACTTGGTTGAAATTAACTTGATACAATGTGCATATTTATAGGACATAACATGCCTCCCAGGCATCAATCATAGCTTGTCTTTCACAACCATCTGCACATAGTTAGCCCCACGATACAAATATTAGCAGCTTTTGGACCTTTTACAATTGCATGTGCCTCGCTACTTTTCTCACATGGATGAGAAGACAAGTGTCTCTAGGATATTTGTCCTTGGTGAAAGTATGTTTTGCAACTTCCCAATCAAAGGTTGATATGTTGTTGGTCCTAGGTACTCTTCTCTAGCTTTCCTTCTTTGATGTATAAGTACTACACTTGAGCTCCTAGGATGCTTGAGTGATGATATAAATATTGCTTCTATGAAGAATCAATAGGTTGTTATTGAAGATGATGAATGGATCGGACACCTCCATATCCCCCACACTCGAGATAAGGTTGTAAATTTCATGTTATCAACATCCATGTTGAGAAAATTGTCCTACTACTAAAAATATGAAGATGCTAAGACCAATTATGCAAATGATCATCTTTTGTGTACACCGTTGAACTTCCCAATTCAATAAAATTGCAGTGTCTTGGAGCTTGGGTGATTTGGTGTATGGAGGTGCACCAGCTGAGTGTGATGCCTTATTATCTTGCTTAACAATTATGTATTGTATCGGTGGGATATCTTTAGATGTTGATCCCCTTTTTCCATTTTGATGACTACTTGATTCCAACTTCATCATTCTTCATATATGTTTGTGGGTTATCAGAATTGTTGGACTCCTTGATTATGCATTTGATAAGGGTTAATAAAATGAAACTTTTTGGTCCAAGACATGCCCAATAATGTACAAATGCCACTTCAAATTGTTGTAAAAGTTTCTCCAACGACAAACAAGGTGTCCAATAGGAGGATCATTCTTATTGAATGAGATATTAAGCCTTAGATGGTGACAAGATTTCATTCTTTTAGGAGGCCAGACCCCACTACAAGGTGTTTTGAAAATATTATCTGAGAAAATTATGGATACAGAAGCTGACACTAGTATCTGGATATACTGACTGCAAATTGTGTTCGATCGGATCACCATTCAACTACTATCCACATGTGCTTAAGACTGTGCCTTACAATTCTTCATGTTTATACATTTAGTTCAAGTTCTTGAGATATCTATCTAGGACTGTGTTTGTTGTTTACAAGCTCATGAAAAGTTTGATGATAAATAACTCTGAGAAAGTTTTATTAAGCATCTAAATACAATTATAGAAGCATATAGAAATTCTTAAGAAGTGAATATAGCTAAGGTATAATTCTTTATAGCATATTTGAAGGACTTGTGTTATAACTTGAAGGCTGAGCCTATTCTTTGTGACCAAATTGAAGTTGAGTTTGAATAGTGTTATGGGACAACATCAATGTTACCTGTATGCATGTTGAATCAGAAGTGAAGAATATTTTTTTACAACAGATTTGTGCCATCAAAAGACAAAACTTGAAGTTGAAGAATTGTCATTGTTGAAAAGCGATAAGTCTGAAAACTACTTGAACAATTTTTTTTGTGTTACTGCTTATCACAAAGACTTGGTAACCCATATCTACCTTTCATAACTGTTTATGGCTATAGGTGGCTTGTTTAGTGCTTAGAACTTCATTTCAATGCTTGAATAAGGCACATGAATTTCAACCCATAATATGTACTAACGTGTCCTACTCTAGCTAGTGTTTTATAGAGCCTATGGTACATTTGTGTAAGTTTTTGTCATCCTTCCTTTTAGGGAAACTTTGCAAATATGGTTGCAATTGTAGCAAAAGTATGAGTGAGAGAATTTGAAAAGGGTGTTAAAGCTACTCTAGATCCTGCAAATGTCTTCCTAAAGAACAAGTTTAGTACCCATTACAACGTTGTCATGCCTTATGGGATCAGTTATTATGTAAAGAAGCTCAACTGGAATGACAAAAGTTTCAAATCATGAAACTACCGAACATTTGGTGCAGAATTGAAGAAGCAGGGGAGGGTACAACATCCCTAAATTCTGACATCGTTGGCACATGTTCTAGACACAAATTGTGCTTACCTTTTCTATGAATATGCTCATAAAGGAAACCTCTTAGACTTCCTTCACACTATTGATGTTTCTGTATTGGATTGGCCATCACATTGCAACATTTCTAAAGGTGTAGCGTAAGGTTTGGCTTTTCTACATGGGTGTCTGTTAACACCCAAAAAGTGTTCACTACCTCATCTACCACATTATATGGCTCATTTGTCCATTTTCCTACCATTTTTCCCTTAAAATCCCAAAAAATCCCATTAAAAAGCCTCCAAAAGGCCTAAAATGCCTTCAAAAGGCCACAAAACCATCAAAATAGCCTAAAAAAGGCTAAAAAACCCCCTTTTCCTCCAAAAATAGCAAAAATCCCCTAAAAAGGGAATAAAAAATATAAAATAATGAGGAAAAGGAGAAAAAAAAACCCTATACAGCTGCATAAAACCATGTGTTTCCCAAAACCATGGGTCAGCACTCCACCACCAAAAAACTATAAATAGGTGATGGAGATCCCTTATTCCATATCCACAATCATAAGCACCCTTACTCTGCCAAAATCTCTCTCGAAACCCTAGTTCACCTTTGAACTATTTTCACCTTGAGAGCCACCTTTGCCCCATCCCCAACATTGGAGAAGGAGGAAGGAGCATTCTGAAGCTTGGAGCATCCTCTTGGACACTGCAAAGGGCTTCATCAACCTCTACATTGGAGGTAATATTAATATAAAACCATTTTTTACATCTTTCATTTATGTCTCATGCAATGTTTAAAGTAGTTTGTTAATTGTTGTTTTAGCTTAATCATTTAATCATTATTGAACTGCTACTAAGGAGTCCATTCTCCTTAGTAGGTGCTCATTGGCACAAGCTAGGGGTAAAACCCTAGCTACAGTTTTGGCGACTCCCCTAGTTTTCGAATTTCTGGTTTCCGTTTTTAAAATTTTTCCTTTCGGCTGTCCCTTTCGGCCGCTGCAAACCGCGTTTTTTCCCTCTGCAGTCGCGTCCCGACCGCGCCTTTCAGGCCTTTACCTGCGATCCGACCGCGGCTCTCAGACTGCTTCTGACGCCCTGCCGGTGGATTCAAGTCTGTTACCTGCGATCCGACCGTGGCTAATCATCCTGTTTGCCGCGATCTGACTGCGCCTGTCGGCCTTTTTCCCGCGTCGCGACTGCGGCTTTCTGCCTCTTTCGTGCGTCCCGACTGCGCCTGTTAGCCCTTCTGCCGCGACCCGACTGCGTCTTTTTCCCTGTTTCCTGCGTCCCGACTGCCTCTGTTGGCCCGATAGCCGCGACCTGACCGCCGCTGTTTCCCTTAAACCCGCGGTCGGCCTGTTCCAATTCGCCACAGACCCGCGGTCTGATTTCTGCTCTTTTCCTGTTTTGAGCCCAGCCCCTTTTGCTGCAATATTTTCTGCATCTGAACAACCCCCTGTCCCACCTGCAGCCTCACTACCTTACCAGCCTTTCTGCAATATAATTTCTGTTCCCTTTACAGAATTCTTTTAAAAATTTTAGTGTTTTTTAAATTCAGAAAATTTTCCAAGTTAAACTTTCAATTTCCATATTATTGATAGATTGGAAGTTGCCCCCCTTGTGGCACTTCTATTTTTGGGTTCAAACACCTCACGAGCACACACTCTGTCACATAAAATCAAGTGAGCCTTAAAAAGTACTTAACTAAACCAACATTCTAACCCCACTTAGGGAACACAAAAGAATCATTGTAGTTAGGTAGGATCAGGGGGATAGGCTTCCAATAACACCCCTTGGTTATTTCACTTGAGACATAGTTGTTGTCCAAATAGGGAACCAAAATCCCCTAGTACTTTTTGGCACGGTCACGACCAGTTTATCAGAGGGCCTCTCCCTTAGGAGGGTTGAAGTCGGGAGACTGGTTCCGGAGGCCTGAGTGGAATACCGCACTCCATTCAGTAACCGAAGGGCTACCTTTCACGGTTCGCGGGATATCCCTGTATAGGGGTATTGCGGTCAACGAACTAAACGGCAGATTCACCTTTCTGGACATGTCATGAACGGGGTATCTTAGTTGCCATTCTTCTAGGATTGACTACCCGGTATCCCTCCCGGTAGGGGGATATCATAGCCACTTGGCTTTCCTACTCATATTGTCTGACTTGGATTTCATCACCTTGCAGAGGATATGTTTAGTTGAGTCAGAATACTTTTAGTTAGGTGTTTTCATGCTCCTTTACCTCCCTTTGGTCTAGTGAGTCCACCATTTTTTCTTTTGTAGGAAACCTGCTGCTTGTTGGTATTCTGACCATCTTTGTTGATACTCCACCTACTGTAGCACAGCTGCTGCAGTGGGTGTTTTGAGTTGGTTGTTGGCCTGAGTGCCTTGCTTTTTAGCTCTCCTTCTGCACACACGGTTGCATTAGGATTTTTTGAGCTGTTTTTATACTCACCTCAACCCACAGAGATTAGACACCATCCGTCACCATTGAGTCCCCGAGACATTCTCGGTGCCTCAGGGGCGAGCCCCCACAGCACGGTTCTCTTGACACCACACGTCGTAGATTCCGATCATTATCCGTTGATACCACTCATCACCGATCTAGAGCCTTGTCACTTGACTCCACTCGTCAGCGACGTAGGTCTCCGTCACCAGATAGTGACGCACCTTACTTTACCTCAGATTCTGATGAAGAGTCTGAGAACCCTATTTACACTGCCCCTACTAGCCCCATGGCTGGCACGAATTCCACTCCGTTTGTCATAGGGACCATTGGTGGCACATCCACCACTACACCAGTTACTACACCTGTTTTTGGTATACCCTCCATGGGGCAACCATCTACCGTTCCCCTCACGGTACCTATACCCACAGCGGGAATACCCATCCCCACTACATCAATGGCTCACACTACCCATGGTGGTGCTGGACCATCCTCCACTACCCCAGTTCCCCCACTTGGGGGCACCACCCTAAATCTTGTCCCTCCACTTGGGGGCACTGGCCCCAACTTGGTCCATAGCACTATGGTGTCACATCCTTCTTCCAGTTTGCCATTCATGGCTAGCCTTAACCTACCTGACCTGGCCAGATTGACCAACGATCCTATTCGACACGACCCTACATGGCCTCATATGCCTACCAAGCTCCCCTAGGATATCCCTAAGTTCGAGGGCAAGGCCGGTGAGGACCCACAAAACCATATCATGTCTTTCCACCTATGGTGTTCCTCTAACTCCATAGTAGACGACTCTGTTCGCCTCCGTCTCTTACAGCGCACCTTCACTGGCTCTGCAGCCAAGTGGTATATTGAGCAGCCTCATGGGACCCACGCCACATTTTCTTCCCTGGCCTCGACCTTCCTGCAGTTCTTCCAGTTGCCTGTCCGCTATGACGCGGGCGTTGAGATCCTTCTATCTTGTAGACAAAACACGGCTACCCACATCACGGACCACATCGATGAGTGGCGTCGACGCCGTAGCTTATGCAAGATTAAACTTGACGACCGTATCTTCCTAGATTGGTTCCTCAAATCCCTTCTCCCAGTTATCGCTAAGGATGTGGCCTCAGAAAGACCCTAGTTTGAAGAAGAAGCCAGCCTTAAGGCCCAACAGTTCGACCTCATTTACGCCCAATCGGGTTACCTTTATACCATTATACCTGACGCCCCTCACGGCGAGTCCTCCCATCATGATGCGCCGGGGGCATCCCACGCTGCAGATGGTATCATTGGCCGTGTTTCTTCGCATCCCCAACCGTTTTCTATAGCACGTCCTACCCCTGGCCCCGACCTGTCGAGGGCTACCTCCCAGTCTGGAGCAACCAACTCATATGCTCCCATGACACATCACCATTCCCATGGACCCTCATGTCCACGTCAGTGCTTCGGGTATGCGACTCCTGCTTATGCTCCTCCAGTCACCCCTCAGCCTTACTACCATCAGCAGGCTGCCCCAGCTCCTGCGCCTTCACAAGCCCAACCCGCTTATTATACGCCCCAGGCAGCCCCTGCGGCACATCCACCACCTGCTCCGCAGTCCTATCAGCAACCCCCTCAAGTTGCTGCACCTGCTCAGCCTCAACCTGCTTATCATCCTCCGCAGCCTGCTCCTGCACCTGCGCAACCTCAGAATCCACCTGCTGCCCAAGGGCAAGTTTACGCCCAACAGAACCCACAGCAAAACCAGAATAACCAACGAAACCAGGCCCAACAGAACCGCGGCAAGGGCCGTAATCGGGGGAACAACCAACCTGCAGACCAAGCTGGGCAACCGGCGAATCCCCCCGACAACAACAACGCGGCCCCCGCTAATCAAAACCCTGATCGCCCGCCCAAGCAGGCTAAAAACCCCAATTTGTGAACGAACCACCCTTGTTCTATTTGCGGGGTCTATGGACACTACACACACGCTTGCCCACACTTGGAGCGAGCTCGGCAGCTCTGGGTTGACGAGGCCCATCGCCAAGGGCATGCGGCTCCCCAAGCACCGCCCAACCCCCCCCAACCTCAGCAACCCCCTTTGGTGCTGCAAAACCACTTACCAACCCAAGGCGTGGTGAACACTCAGCCGTTGGCCCCTCAAGCTAACGTGCAACCCCAACAACAACAGATCACTTACGCTGCCCCTGATCAACCCATGTTTGACTCAGGTACCCACCACTTGCTGATGATGTCATCTGCTGACGTCAACCTACAGACCCGTCGGAACCAATATGGCTCCACCTCTGAAGCCACTCCCACGGATAAATCTACTAACGCCCATCCCACCGATCAGGCGTTACGTATACCTCCGCCTCCCATAGACGGCGCTGCGAAAGCACCTCGTTTCCCACTTCGCCGAATCAACAATAACCCTAATGCGCGTGCTGCATCAAACTACAACATTGTAGACGACCTAGCCCAATCTCCCGCAGCCATGTCTGCGTTAGAAGTATTGAAGAACTGCCCTTCCCAGCGCAAGACTTTACTTTCCGCCATTGGGGGGATTGACCCAACTGATTCGCATTTGATGGCATTTGATTTAGACCAGTATAAACCACGCCTACCTTCCAGCTTAGCATTCCAAGTTACTGTCTCCGTTAGGAACCTTGTTATCCATCGGTGCATCATCGATGAGGGTGCCTCCACATGCGTTATGTCTACATTTGTATGGCAGAATCTAGGATCCCCTCCTCTCCAGCAGTCCACCACTGCGTTACGTGCCTACGACGGTCGTTCGGCCCAGCCCCAAGGCCTTCTACCCAACGTTCCAGTCCAGTTAGGTGGTAAAACAGTCCTTATTGACATAGAGGTAATCAATGCCCAATTGGATTACAACCTTCTACTTGGCCGCAGCTACATGTATGCCATGCGGGCGGTTGCCTCTTCTGTCTTTCGCACCATGATGTTCCCCATGAAGGACGCGTGGTTAAGATTGACCAGCTCACCTACTATGATCCCAGTGCTCCGGCGGCACCGGAAAATGTTCTCCCCATGGTTGAACAACCTGTTTCTCCTGCCACCACCTCGTTTGTTTCCTCTACGGGGCCTGGAGTCTACTCAGACGCGCCGATGACCTCCACCTTTCAATCCATTCCTCCGTCGTCATCTACGCCCGAAATGTCTGATTTATGTACCTTGTCCCACGACAACCTACCACCTAACACTCAACCACCCTTGTTGCCAAAACCACCACTGGTACCTAGCCACATTGGTGTTACACCGATCCATACGATCCCCTTCCTAGTCCCTCCATCGGGAGTAGTAAGCGCCCCGGTCATGGCTACCCTTAGCCTCCCTGGGTTAACCTTGGGATTACCTGTATGGTATCTTTCGCCTCCCGTTCGCCCACCGACACCAGATGTCCTCCTCCAGCCGGTGCAACCCATGGCTACTACCACCCAGCCACCTCCCGGTGTCTCTACCCCTTCGTCCTCCACGACACCTCCTCCTACTCCCAAACCCACTGGGGGCAGAGGTCCCCAACCTTACACTACCGTACCACCTCCAAAGACAGTCAAGAACCCTCCAGTGTTTCGTGCTCCTCCCAAATGCTCGCTGTGTGACGAGTTGGGCCATGCGACCCACCAATGCCCACAGTTACCCGCATTGCAGAAGCACATGCAAATGCTCGATGATGACCCCAACATCCCAACTGTCTAACTAAACCCCACTCCTAAGCCTAAAGATAAGTCCCTACGTACCAACCACTCCTGCGCCATCTGCGGTATTTACGGGCACTATTCACATCATTGTCCCGATCTCCCGGATTACAGAGCGGCTCTCTATGAGATGAACAATCTGGATCTTGAGACGGCACCACCTACCATTGAGGAGATCTACCCCCCAGACTCTTCACCTTCTGGAGAGGTTAATACCATCTATATGATCTCTTCCACCACTACCCCCTCGTCAACCGATTTGACGACGCAAACTTTTCGTACCGATGAGGAGATTCTTGAGGCCCTTACTACCCCGGATTATCCCTGGGATGATATGCATCATCGTTCCTACTTCATCCCCGAAGCGTCTTCCTCTAGCTCCGCTACCCAATACACAGTTGAATCCAAAGACTTCCTCCCCACCAAGGTCGACTGGTTCAAGGACCCTATTCCTGCTCCTGATGCCTTCGAGGAAGGTAACATGGCCAACATCTCACCTGTCATCCAAGTTGATATTGCTGCTCCAGGACATGCCCCTGAACTCATTACTTTAGGAGCATTCTGCAGTAAACAAGAGATTGAGGACTACATCCACCTTTTCAAAGAATTTCGTGATGTCTTTGCTTGGTCCTATACCGAAATGCCTGGTCTTGACCCCGCCATTATAGAGCACCATATTGACACATGGCCTGATGTACCCCCCGTTCGTTAGAAACAACATCCTCTTCCTCCCTCAAAATTTCCAGGATATGCCCCTGAACTCATCACTTTAGGAGCCTCCTGCAGCGAGCGGGAGATTGAGGATTATACACAACTCTTTCAAGAGTTCCGTGATGTCTTCGCTTGGCCCTCTCACAGAATGCCTGGGTTCGACACCGCCATTCTCAAACATCACATCGACACACGTCCAGAGGAACTCCATGTTCATACTGAAACCAACTCTGAAGGCCTCCCTTTACGCAACCCCCATGATGGGTTGCATCTTACGGAATCCCTATCCATAGAATAACTCGCGGCCCCCTTTTGGTCCGCATTGTACTGTTTGCTCTCTTTTTGTTTTTCACTTTTTTACCATCATCTTACATTCATCCTTTCTGCATGATTACAGATGGACCACCTTCCACCTCGTTACACTGGCTTCGCTGACGGCGCAAGCCGCTGGTCTCCCAACCTGGCTTCTGCAGCATGGGTCTTGTACTCCCCTTCCAACGAGATGATTCACCTTGACGGGATATGTATAGGTGCTGCTACCAATAACCAGGCGGAGTATGATGCTGTGACCGGTCTCCTGACTGCCGCCCTCCAAATGGGCATAAGTCACCTTCATGTGTTCCTTGACTCCCAGCTACTTGTCTCCCAGCTCAACAACTGCTACCAGGTGCGTGATCCCTTCCTTTTTAGAAAATTCCTGCGCACAAAACAACTCAGTCGACAATTTGAAACCATCACATTCACACATGTCCCCAGAGCTCAAAATCGTGTCGCAGACCAAATGGCCAACAACATCCTAGACTGGCATATCAATCACACCATGTAACATCATGCATCATCATCCCATAACTTCTCATAAAAAATATATATAAAAACCCAAAAAAGATTGCATCACATCCACATTTGCATCCATGTACATAAACCACATGCATATCCATCGGGGCATCCACGTGCCTAAACATACATATATCATGTTGCATCACATAAAATACACAAGGGGCATCCATGTGCCTAACATCCTAACCTACTTGCATCCACGTGCAATGTAAACATATCATAACACATAAAGCGCATCCACGTGCGTACAAATACAACAACATCATACAAAAAGGTGCATCCACGTGCATATATATATATCAAAAAATATACATGTTCAGTGCTGTACATGTCCTGAGTACCACTGTATCCAGCTATACAAAAAATGGCTATGCATGCCTAAAGCCTCATCTACATACATGCCGTAGCTACAAAACTCGGGGGGAGCCTCCCGCACTCCCTAATGAGAGTCATATCCTGCATCACTGCCTGCATCACTCCCTACATCGGCTGCCTCTGAATCCTCCCCCCGCTCCTCCTCCGGCAAGTCCTCCTCTCCTCCGGCCTCCTGTGCCCGGACCCGGTCCACCAAGATCGCCACCCGGATCGCGATGGATCTGAACTCTCGCGGTGCCCCCATGCAATCCCGCACCACATCAGGATCGACATCCCGCCATCCCTCGTCGGTCACCCCTATCAATAACCGATCTAGTAGCTCCCGTACAGACTCTAGGGTCACCTCTGGATCCCAGCGCCGCACCTCTCCTCGTCCAGGCAGAGCTGGCACGGCCACAATACCCCGTCGTGCCACATGTCCTGGAGGTGGCCTCGGGCCCACATCTGCAAGATCAACCACATGTCAGTCACAGTATATCCATCTACTATCATATACATAACATTTGACATACATAACATGCAATAAAAACACATACGTACCGTCGGGACCCCATGCCTGTCCTGGTGCTCGTGGCGCCTCCGGATCTCCCGTGAAGTCCATGTCCCGATACGGGAAGTCGTCCAGTGTCAGTGGTATCTGGAGCCACTGCAGATACAACTCCTGCGTAAAGTACCTGCCCACGTCGCCGCCACCACGGCGGCGCATCATCTCACCCCAACGGACCATCCTCGGCTCCCTCATCCCTCCTGGCCTAATCGGCACCCGTGGCCGCAGTGTGGGTACCCTCTCCATAAAGAAGGCACATAGGAAGGACCCAAAGCAAAAGCCCTTGCCATCTTCCTTCGCTGCCGTCAGCTGTCGCTGAACGCAGGTTAGGAACATCTGGCCCCACGCGTAGTACACCCCATCTAGTACGCGCTCTACCATCTGCATCTGCCCTCCAGACACCTTCTCCGGTGACTGGGAACCCAATACCCGAACCACACACGCCGCCATGGCCCGCACTGCCGGCTCCTGTAGGTCCTTCACCAGGAGTGCATTCCTATGCACAACCGCGTCCGGACTGCAGTACCTCTCTAACATGTCCTCCATGTCAACATCCGCGGCAACCCGCGGCTGTGTATCTGCCACCCTGCCCAGGCAGGGAAACCCCGTCAGGAAGTATACATCAGTGAGGGTGAGGTCTACCCTCTCACCCTGTACCTGGAACGCCTGTATGTCCGGCTCCCAGAAGCTGATCAGACAGTTCAGCAACAATGTTGCTGTCCGTATCATAGGTATCTGTGCGAACTTCAAAAGTCCGCACAATCCCAGCACAGATCGCACATGGCGATTCCATAAAACGAAACCCGCGGCCTCATTGGTCTGCATTGTATAGTACTTTCTTTTTTGTTTTTGTTTTTCCGAAACGTTTCCACCACTGGAACCAGCACGACGCGACCGTCATAATGGTCAACTCGTTGCATTATTTTTACCCTGTCATTTTTTTACCCATTTTTCAGACGCCACTCGTCGCCTCGGTTTGCGTGCCACATCGGCCGTTCTCCGTTCTTCACATGTTTTATATCATCGGATTCATTTTTCTGCGCTGGTGAAGATGCTTGAGATCATTTCTCGCTTTCACACCCAGATTTTTCTGGGCATTTTTCGAAATGTCCCCGTCACCTCGGTTTGCGTGCCACATCGGCCGTTACCCGTTTTTGACATCCTTTATATCGCCGGATTCATTTTTCCGAGCTCATGATGATGCTTGAGATCATTTCTCGCTCTCACTCGGTACAATTTCAACATTGTGTCCCAACACCTTGCTGCCTCGATTTGCGTGCCACATCGACTGCCATCGGATTGTTCCACATTTTTTACATGAGCCATTCACTCCTGTCATACTGCAAATGTCTCATTATTTTGCCACCATTTCATCTACCCCGCAAGGAGGTCCATCAGTGTTCCCACCTACCCTCGTTCTTGGTCATCATTACTAAACCTTGATTGAACACTTCCTCCTTGCCTGGCCATTCCTTTTGTTCGGTATAATTTTATCCCTTTTTCGGGCCGGACAAGTCCTTTACGACAAAGGCACTTAGGGAGTTTCCGTTAAGCTCTTTTCTGACTCCTAAAAGAATGAAAAGATCGCCGAGCAATCTTGCTTCCTTTCATGCTCGTTAAAGTACCTGAAAGGGCGTCTATCTGGTATAAGTTTACCCCTTTTCCGGACCTGGTAGACTAATTACGAAAAAGGAATACTCTAGTCACACCGACTAGAAGAGTTCTTAATTGCATCCTTTTATGCTTCTTTGGGCCTTGGAGACTAACTCTACGAAAAAGCAACCCCCTGGAGTCTTCTTACTTGCTTTCAGACTCTCTAAAATTGAAAGCAACCACGAGCATGCATTGTCCTGGGCTTGTTAAATCCACACGACAGTACCATTCCATAACTTCAGAGTCTTCTTATCGCTTTCAGACTCCTTAAAATTGAAAGCAACCACGAGCATGAACTGTCCTGGACTCGTAAAATCCACACGACAGTATCATTTTATCCACACACTTCTTCTAGTTCCTTAAACCATGAAGAAGTATCCTCCCGTGCCTCATGGCACTATGATCGATCATCTCGGCAGCACCCCCAATCAGGTCGCCGTTGTTCAGAGTATTCTGCAGTCTCCTGCCATTTTATACCAGCTTGAGTCCCCTTCAGCCTAGTCACCTCCCCAGAGCCAATACAGCTATGATCCCTTTCCCCTCAGTCAGTTTCATATGCTGCCAGATCATTCCCATTATCATACTCTGAACAAAGGAAGTTTGAGTCCACCCACTCTACTTGCCCAGTTATCCCTCCACAGTTTGTCAGTCCTACCATCAGTACTATCACATTTCGGTTGTTTACCTCGCGCTCCTGTCAAGGAAACATCATTGCCTTGATAGTTGCAGGTCTTCCTCTATCGACGACAGCTCCTCTATTCCAGAGGATAGGCCCAGAGGTCCCTACGCCTTGGACTTATCACCATCTGTGGTAAGTGCCTACGGACCATTCTGAGAGGAGTCATCATTGCCTCTCTGAGTGGTTGTTCCTCACATGCTCGACTTCAGCACCTTGATCGCATCGTTGAGGATCGCGTAGGATTATATCCCATCAGTTTTTTGTCGAAGACCCCGGATTTCCCCCGACTCTAGCACATTGGTGAGTCATTTCGGAACGCCCAGTTGTATGTTCCCGTGGATCTCCGGGCTGCATTGGCGTTTGTATTCGGAAGCAATCCAGTTCTATGCTTCCTTGAGTACCCAGTTCAGTTCCAGTTCCAGATCAGTGTACCATTGAGGTCAGAACTACTTGTCACTATGATCCAGCAGTTCATCAGTTCCTCTGGTACCCCAGTCAGCAGCGCTGTTGATATTCCAGTGCACCAGTTCTTCAGTTTACACATGGTCCACCTAGCAGTATGTCCCCGATTTTGTGTCCCCTCTGGACCCTTATGATGTACACAGTGGCTATGTATCTTTCAGGTCCCCCTTTTTCGGGCCTCACAGTTATGTTTATGTATCTTGATACGAGCATGGGTATGCCCGCCTCGTCCATATATTGAGATTATTCCTCAGTCAGTATTTCAGGTCATGTATATTTCAGGTCCCCATTTTTTGGACCCCATTGTTATTATGTTATATCCTGATACGAGCATGGGAATGCCCGCCTCGTCCATATGATCAGATGATTCCTCATCCATTATTGAGGTTATGTACTTTTAGTTCTTGCAGTTGTTCGGGATCGTTGTTCCGGGCTCCAGTTTGTTTCTTCTCTTCTCTCCACTCCCAAGGAAAACCATTCATGACTTATGATGTCCATCGGCCATACGATGAGCTCCTGACCTCGCACATCAGGGGGCAATCTGTTAACACCCAAAAAGTGTTCACTACCTCATCTACCACATTATATGGCTCATTTGTCCATTTTCCTACCATTTTTCCCTTAAAATCCCAAAAAATCCCATTAAAAAGCCTCCAAAAGGCCTAAAATGCCTCCAAAAGGCCACAAAACCATCAAAATAGCCTAAAAAAGGCTAAAAAACCCCCTTTTCCTCCAAAAATAGCAAAAATCCCCTAAAAAGGGAATAAAAAATATAAAATAATGAGGAAAAGGAGAAAAAAAAACCCTATACAGCTGCATAAAACCATGTGTTTCCCAAAACCATGGGTCAGCACTCCACCACCAAAAAACTATAAATAGGTGATGGAGATCCCTTATTCCATATCCACAATCATAAGCACCCTTACTCTGCCAAAATCTCTCTCGAAACCCTAGTTCACCTTTGAACTATTTTCACCTTGAGAGCCACCTTTGGCCCATCCCCAACATTGGAGAAGGAGGAAGGAGCATTCTGAAGCTTGGAGCATCCTCTTGGACACTGCAAAGGGCTTCATCAACCTCTACATTGGAGGTAATATTAATATAAAACCATTTTTTACATCTTTCATTTATGTCTCATGCAATGTTTAAAGTAGTTTGTTAATTGTTGTTTTAGCTTAATCATTTAATCATTATTGAACTGCTACTAAGGAGTCCATTCTCCTTAGTAGGTGCTCATTGGCACAAGCTAGGGGTAAAACCCTAGCTACAGTGTCAACAACCAATCTTCCATCTCAATCTCACTTACAAAAAAAATATTTTGAATTCTTTTACAGAGCCATAAATAGGTGATATTGAGCTTTGCAAGATTGTTGATCCTTCTAAGATCAAAGGGATTATTTCTGCAATTGTTGGCTCAGTTGGATACGTCCTTCCACGTATGCTCTAGTTGCTCATTTATGCCAAAACATTACATGTTACAGAACGTAGTGTTTTATAGTTTATTTTTAGGTTTGTAGAGTTCTTGATGAATGATACAACAAAATAAGCAAATGCAACAACCGGTGAAGACTGAGATGTAGGCTGATACCTCGTGATTTTACGTGCATTCAAATTTATTTATTTGTTAAACACTTCCAGGTATCATCGCTATATCAATGAACATTAGTGTAGGCTATAGAAATTAGTTCCACGCAGGTGCTGAACCTACCATGAAAGATTGTGAAATGATTCATGGATACTGTGACGATGATTCATGGAACTATAAAAACGTTTCCACGTAGGTGCTGAACCTGCCACGGAAGATTGTGAAACATTGCGTGGATATTGCGACGATGATTCATGGAACTATAAAAATGTTTCCACGCAGGTGCTAAACCTGCCACAAAAGATTGTGAAATGCTCCTTGGATACTATGACAATGATTCGTGGAACTATAAAAAAATTTCCATGCAGGTATTGAACCTGCCACAAAAGATTGTGAAATGCTGCATGGATATGGCGACGATGATTCATGGAACTTTATAAATATTTCCATGCAGGTTCGGGGAACATATAGGAGCTTTACATCGATATAGAGATGAAACTTCATGGCAGGATTCATTTTCGATAGATATGAGAACTGTTGTGTAGTTGACACGTGGCCACTATGAAGCATTGCTATTGCCACGATGGGGAGTTTTTATCCATATATCCATGAATGTCGTTCCACGAAAAAATAAAACCCCAAACGTTGCAATAGGGATGAAAATTCATGGCTATTACAATGAAAAAATGTGGCAAAATTGACCATATGTAGTAGTGAGGGAATCCGATGATCCTTATCATCTTCTATCTTTGATCTATCTTTTGGCATGTTTATCTTTTGTGGATTATTGTTTTCTTTGATTTTGTACTGGTTGTGTGATATGGATAATTCTATGATGTATTGAACAATTTGATTAATAATGAGAATGATCGATAATGATATATCTTTGTCTCTTTGTCTTGTTATTGAATTTGAGTACCACAATGTTTGATGTTTCAAGGAAATTGTAGTTATACTATGTAACACAAATTCCATAAGCATATTGTTTTGATAATTTGTTTAATTCGTTAATTGTGAGATGATAATGTGTCAGTCATGTGAATGAGGATAATGGTTAATAGGTTGATAATGTGATATTTTGATGCGAATGCGAATCTCTAGCTTATGATGCGAATGAATGTGAAATAATTCATGTCTTCTTACAACTGCAAAAACTTGGGTCCTACAACCCCCTTAGACATCTCGAGTGAGACTTCACTCACTCTACGAGTGTTGCTGGAAAGGGTAAAACCTTTCTGGGTCGATGTTTAAGGGAGTATGTGTCGATGTTTGTTGACAGCAGTATGAAGTGAACCCCTATCGACAGAACTTTGTCAGCAAATAGTTCCATTGTCAGGACCTTAGTGTGAAAGGAGAGAGGACATGTTGTGGCATCCAACAAACCCGGAGATCACGGAATGGTTCCACAAGAAGAGGAAAGAATTTTCTGAGGAAGAAAATAGGAACACTAGATGGTTGAAAATCAATTGGTTACAAAAGTACATCTACTCTCATATCCACAAAGTTTTCTTATACGAGTTTCCTATACTACTACACAAATAGTTAGCACAATTGAATTTTTAGAAGAATTTTCCAAGGAGGTGAGCCTGAACACTGGATCCCAGAACTGATCCAATAATTGAAACAGGTGAACAACAAAGCTTCAAGGGCTGTCAATGTTTTGGTAGATAGTATTTTGGAAGGATACATTATTGAATTTGCTGTTGACACAATTAAGTCATACAATGATGCAAAAAGAAAAAATTTCGAGGGACCCAAAGGAAAATATCTATTGTAACTAAAACTATGGATCAAGATGATCATTTGTGAAAAGGGAATATTAAAGATGAGCTCCAATGAGTAAAGATAGGGTGTGCGGAGGATGTGGGTATCCCACAGATGTGGGTCTGATAGAATGATGTGGGGTAGATGGATATGAGATATGAAGAAATTTTGAGGGATGTTGTGGAATACTGTGGTCACCTGCGAAGTGGCGTTAGGTTCTGGACGGAGAAAAAGAAAAGGACTGAGATAGAGATAGAGTCTCCTAGTGCGATCAAAACAAAGAACTGCGAAACAAGACCACAAGGGACTAAGCGACCCTATTTTGATGAAGAAAAAAACCAGGATACCCCTAAACCTAAGGAAGGATAGACCCAAAGCTACATGTACCCACAACCCCATGCACTATGCCAAACTTCAGAGGAAGAAACATAAGCTCTTCACAAGGTTGTCCTGTGTGTTAGAATAGTAGTTGGAGTAGCAGATCTAAAAACACTAGTAGGAAACCAAGGATGGAAGGAAACGACGTAAAGATGCCTCTTTTTTAGGGTAACGGGACCGAGGATCCTGAACAATACTGGCTCTTATGCAAATCAGTGTGGACAGTGAAAGAAGTCCAGGATGATGATATTAAAAAGGAACAAATGGTGATGACCTTTAGGGGCCATGTGCTGGATTGGCTTATGAATTTTGTACAAGTACTGACAGGAAATCTGTAGAAAACCTTGGCACAAATCAGTGAAGGGTTGATTGACGAATTTAGGAAACCAAAATAAGAATCGCAGTATATCACAGAGTTGAAGGAAATAAAGTAGTTTCCTAATGAATTGGTATGGGAATTTAATCATAGGTACAAAAATATGATGGCTAAAGTAAGTTTTTGAATGAGTGATATGAAGCATAAAGAATGGCTTATTGAAGGATTGGTGCCTCACATTTGGATGCCACCGATGCGACAGAATTTTGTATCCCAGGAGGAGGCATTGGAAATTGTGATGAAGCTCGAGGCTTCATCGGTTGGCAAAACAGGAATTGGAATGAACCAGATCCAAGCGAAGCTAGTGAAATTGACTATCCAACTACGAGATATCAAGAAGAGTAAGGAGGTTCACAAATAAATATGGTGCATTTGATGCAAGTATGAAGGACAGCACAAGGATCAATGCCCAGAATTCCATGAATACTTATAGTATGGCGCACCAAACCCACTCAGTCAAGCAGGAATGCCCTGGTGTCGAATTTGTCAAACAAGGAAACATCGATCAAAAGAATCTGTGTACTTAGAGAATATTGTGTCGAAGCCAGCTAACCTTTTTTGTAATTTCTGTCAATCAATCGGTCATGAGGAGAAGGATTGTAGAGCATATGATTTTCTCCAAGAGAGAACTGTAGATACATTTTTTATGAAGGAAGAGGAGAAACCTCCTGTACAACAAAAATAATATTATAATCAACTATAGCCACCGTATAATTAGTTGCAGCCGCACTACAATCAATCGCAGGAGAATTATAACCAACCAGTGTTGCAGTACATCCAACCGCAGTATCATCCACTACAATATAATCAAAATCAATACAATATGCCACGAGCCAGATTGGACATTATCAGAGAGATTTCACGAATCCAACTCCACAGTGTACCTATTGCAGTGTAGCGGACCATAGTGTCGAAGATTGTCTTAAGTTGATTGCAAAGTGGCAGACTAAGAATGTGCCACAGCTACAACCAAATCTGAATGTAAATTAGAATCAAAACCCTAATCCGAATGTGCACAAGATATCAATAGAAGAATTACCCAATATGTCGATATTCATCGTCGAATTCGAAGAAAAGGTATTAGAACCATAGTGACTCCTAGTGCTTGAAGAAGCATTGAAGGCTGCTCCAGCAAGGTGGTGGGTTGCATCTAAGTCGTTGATAACGAGCTGGAAACTATGTCGACAATTGATGTAAGTCAGGTTCGGGGAAACTGGATGCTACTAAGGGAAGAAATACAATGGAAGGGGTGATCCAAGGGATCATCTAGGAGAGTTCCAAAGTGCATGGGAAATGAGACCGAAGCAAGAATGGGTTCATGCATTCATCCATCCACTAGATGAAGTACCGCGGAGTTGGTACATCGCAGCGGAACAACTACATGGGAAGAATTGACCATTATCTTCACTCAGACATTCATCTTCGTTGATTAGAACCCCTTCATCCATAATGCACTGCAGGAGATCTGCGAGAAGGTACTTGAAACAATTCCGATAGAAATACCAATGGGATTAAATGGATGGCAATACCGAAAATGATGATGGAATGCTATACTATGTCACGAGGACCTAGCGACGAGGATCATCCTAGAGCCATTTATGTCCCAGATTCAGAGGGAAGATGCAATGTCAAATCACCAGAAATGTCATTCGACAAATTCCAACAGCTGCTAAAAATAAAGATGTTTAATATTAGGTCCGAGGAAAATCCCAAGTTTGCTAGTTTGGAAGATTACTAGGATGATTCGACAATTGGAAAAGTTACTGATCTACTGCATGAGTTTCAAGACTTGTTCCCGACAAAATTTTCAGAAATGAAGGGCATTTCCGGGGACCTAAGTGAGATGAAGATCCATCTTAAAACTGATGCGAAGCCAGTAAAGAAGAGGCCATATAAATTGAATCCCAGGTATAAGAAGCGAGTAAGGGCTGAGATAGAGTGATTTTTGGATGCAATAATCATAGAACCTATCAAAGAAACATAATGGATCAGCCCAATGGTCATCTAGGATAAGAGGACAGTCGAAATCTGAATCTGTGTCGATCTAAGGAAACTGAATGATGCATGTCTTCACAATCCATTCCCCATGCCATTTACTAATGAAGTACTGGAAGGTGTTAGAGGCTAGGAGATATATTCATTTATAGATGTATTTTCAGCATACCACCAGATTAGGATTGCAAAGGAAGATCGACATAAAACAAAGTTCATGATAGAATGTTGTTGCTTTCAATACACAGTGATGTCGTTTGGTATCAAGAACGCTCCCGCAATATTTTCAAGGCTGGTTGTCACTGCATTTTAATATTTCATTCACAAGTTTTTGGTAGTGTACATGGACGATTGGTTGTATAATTTTTTGAGAATTTCATTCAATATTATCTAGGATCACTAAGAGAATAACAAGCACAACATAACAATCAAAAGAGACAATGGACACAAAGCATTTCACTAGGGAAAACCAAGAAGGTGAAAAACCCCGCAACTTCCTCAGAGATAGAATAATCCCCATTACAAAGATCACAAGGATCAATCCCCAAAAGATAGATGACTCCAACAGCTACTCCTCCTCCACTTGTGTGCACTCCTCTCTCTCAACTATGCGATTTGGATGAGTGGGTGAATGAATAGAATGAGACACACTAACTCTCTATTTATACACAACTTAACCTACCTTTAATTCTAATAGGGCCAACTTCCTAAGGAAGCCTAATAACCCAACCACATGACTCATACAGGGCCGACCCACATTGGTGGTCTAATAACTGATCAAATATAAGTTGTGACACTTACAAATACAAATGATGACACTTCTGATTGGAGGAATAATACATCTCCATCATGAATATAATAAAGTACAAGTGTAATACATAGAAGAATATCTTCTGAAGTTACAAATACATCAACACTCCCTCTTAACTAGGAAGGTATTCTCTAAACACAGGTCATCAATACATATCTCCACAAGTCTTCAATTCTAGAGTTGGATCATCGTAACTAGATCAAGGAGGATCATCGTCACTATTGTTGTACTCGTCATCTCGATCACTGGGCTATCTCTCAATTCTTCTCGTCATAGAAATTTCTACAAAGCCAACCCTTTTTCATGTGTTAATTTTTTAGCATTAATTCAATATACTCTAGGATCTTTACTGAGAGAATAACATGTATAGCATGTCAATCATATCAAGCATGTCAATCATGTCAATCACAACAAGAGGCAAACATAAGAGACAATAGACACACAGAGTTTCCGTGGGGAAAACCCTAAGGTGAAAAACCCCACAACTTCCTCAGAGATAGATAGAGCAATAATAACCAAAGTACAACCCAAGTACAAGAGATAGTCTTCTCCTAGCAGATGATTCTCCTCCTCACATGTGCACCACTTTCCAAGTGATGTAGAAGTGAGTAATGAGATGTCCAAATAGAGATCTCTTGATCTCTATTTATACTTGTCCTGTCCTTCCCAATACACTAATGGGGCCAACTTGTCTAGCTTAGTCTAATAACCCATGGTTAACTTAATCAGGGACGCCCCACACATGGTGGTCTAATAACCCATTGACACTTGCAACACTTTTCAATACAAATGACAACACTTCCGTATAGAGGAGTAATAACATCTCTATATGAGTACAATATACATAGGTGAAATACATTCAGAAGTTACATATACATCAACACTCCCTCTTAACTAGGAAGGTATTTCTTGACACAGATCTGCTAGCACAAGTCTTCTTCTCTAGATCATCATCATCGAATCATCATCCTTGAATCATCGTCATCGTCATCGCTGCTGCTACCTCAATCAATCTCTGAATCTACTCGTCATAGGAATTTCTACAGAGCTATTCCTTTTTCATACTAGATGTAGGCCCACCACCTGTAGGTCTTCATCATCACTAGCCATACTGTGGAATCCTCAGGACTTATTACGTGCATCACAATGCCTCAAAAGAGTATCCCAGGACCATTTATGTGCTGAAGCACGACCAACAAGATCTCCCAGGTCCACTTACATGTGACTGTCACAAAACCTTAAAAGAGTGTCTTGCCAAGCAAGATCTCGAAAGAGCATCTGAGGCCTTTTTCATCATGTCCAGATCTCCAGGGCTTATTACATGTGCCCCTACCACAATGCCTCAAAGGAGCATCCCAGGACTTATTACAGGCACACATCCCAATCTATCAAATCTCCCAGGTCCACTTACATGTGGTCATGGCAATGGCTCGAAAGAGAATCCCAGGACTTATTATGGGCACACAGCCCAACCTATCGGATCTCCCAAGTCTACTTACATGCCATAGGACAATGCCTTGAAAGAGCATCCAAGGATGTTATGAGCACACAGCTCTACCTGTCGGATCTCCCAGGTATACTTATATGCTCATTTGCACAACCTGTCCACGGCCACAGAGTATCAACCTGATACTCACCATACATCATCCTGATGTACATCATCACATGATCAACCTGATCATCATCACTGCATTGCCCTGATGCATGTCATTTGGAGCAACATCCTGAAGCTCGTCATCCATGATCATCTTGATCATACAATGCATCCACCTGATGCATATCAAGTATCTACCTGATACATATGATCATACATGATTCACCTGATCATACAATGTATCCATCTGATATATATCAACATACATGATCTACCTGATCATACAACGTATCCACCCAATACATATACAGATACATGGTCTAAGCATCCAACATGATGCATATACATATACATGATCCAACTGATCATATCCAGCATCCAACATAATGCATACATACATACATATAAATGATCCAACTGATCATATCAAGCATCCAACATGATGCATATACATAGCAGTAACTAGAGCATCGTCCTGGTGCTCGTCATCCAATGCTTACATCCATAGCGATGGGAAGGATCCTCCTCTCACCATGTTTGGAATGGCTTCCAGCAAATATGTCCATCAATTCTTCCTCAAAGTGTCCTCAATCTATAGAACACCAAGCCTCTCTCTGAAGTAATCGAACTTCACTCTGGCTAGTGGTTTCGTCAGCATATCTGCAATCTACTCATACGTCGCAACATATAGGAGCTTCACAGCTCCTCTCTGCACCATATCCCTGATATAGTGATATTTGATCTCAATGTGCTTTGAACTGTCATGAAACACCGGTTTCTCAGACAGCTTCACACAACTCTGGTTGTCACAAAAGATACTAGTAGCCTCCAGCGGGAGATCAAATAACTCAGACAGTAGCTTCCGGAGCCATACTTCTTCAACACTAGTTGAACATGCTACAACATATTCTGCCTCAGCTGTACTCAGTGCTATGAGGACTGCTTCCTGCTAAACCAAGAGATCACACCTAATCCCATACTGAAGCAGCACCCATATGTGCTCTTCCTATCTGCAGCACTGCCTACCCAGTCTGAATCAACATAACCCTACAGGTTAAACCTTTGATTTGCATCATACTTGATCCCATAATCAACTGTACCCTTCAGGTACCTCAGAATATGCTTTACAACAACCAAGTGATCACCTCTCGGATCCATCAGGAACTGGCTCAATGCGTTCACCGCAAAGCAAATATCTGGTCTCGTGTTCGTCAGGTACATCAAGGACCCAATCATCTGACAATACATAGTGAGATCAACCGGCTTAGATGAAGTATCAAACAGAAGCTTCATGTTCGATGCCATAGGTGTAGCCATGGCCTTGCAGTCCATCATCCTGAAACTCTTCAGGATATCTACTGCATAATTCCCTTGTCCAAGGAAGATCTTATCTACACTCTGCCACACCGCCATACCTAAAAAATACTACTTCATTCCCAAGTCCTTCATCTCAAACTTAGTAGCAAGCTTCCTCTTGGTATCAACAATCAAACTATCTTCACCTATTACAAATAGGTCATCCACATACAAGAGTAGCATCACAGGATTGCCTTCCTCAACCTTGTAGTAAAGGTTAGAGTCTGCTTTACTCTTGGTAAATCCCAAACTAGATAGAAAGTTGTCCATCCTACCATACCAAGTCCTAGGAGCTTGCTCAAGCCATACAAGGATTTCTTCAACCTGCACACATATGACTCTCTGTAATGTGTCTCAAAACTGAGTGGTTGCTCCACATACACTTCCTCTTCGACTACACCATTCAAGAAATTTGTCTTGACATCCATCTAGTGTATCTTCCATTTCATCGTTTTAGCCAGAGCAAGTATTGTTCTAATGGAAGTGTACCTAGCTACAAGAGAAAATTTTTCTTCATAATCAATCCCTTCTTTCTGGGAAAAGCCACGAGCTACAAATCTCTATTTGTATTTCTCTATGCTTCCATCTGCAGCATGTTTGATCTTGTAGATCCACTTGGAAGTAACAATAGACTTCCCTTCAGGTCTTGGGACCACATCCCAAACATCATTCTTCATGATCAACTGATACTCTTCAACCATGGCATCCTTCCATTCTTTCTTTTCCGCTGCTTCCTCATAATTGGAAGGTTCTTTGTTCATAATGTCACAGAGTAAGGCAACATAACTGGTATGAGATCTAGTTCTCTTCCTTGCTCCGTGTTCTTCTTCTAGAATGCCATACCTTTCTACATCTTGGATGAGTTCTCTAGCCCATGTAGGTTTCCTCTTGTGAGAGTTATTCTCACGGGGTGGATCTACAGGTATTTGTGGATCTTCAACTTCATGATCTGCTTCTAGAATTGATTCAGTCATGGTGATGTCTTGAAATCTGTTTTCCTTTGGTTCTTCATGATCTTCAATAGGTGTCTTTCTTGATTTTATGAAGGATGAGTTTTCATCAAATGTTACATCCCTGCTGACATCAATCTTCTTGAACCCTGGAAAGTATATTATGTAAGCCTTCGAGCTTTCACTGTACCCCACAAAGATACCCTTCTTTCCTAAAGGATCTAGCTTTGTCCTCTTTTCCTTTGGAACATGTGTATATACTGGACAACCAAATATCCTAAGATGGATGACCTCAGGTTTCTTACTGGTGAATACTTCTTCTGGGGTCTTGTTGTCCAATATCTTGTGAGGTGTTATGTTCTACACATAAAAAATTGTCCTAGCTGTTTCTTCCCATAGATGCATAGGCAAATCCTGGTCATGCAACATTGCTTGTGCTGCCTCCATGATTGTTCTATTCTTTCTTTCTGCAACTCCATTCTGTTGTGGATTGTAGGGAGCATTCAACTCCCTCTTAATCCGTGAATCACTACATAGTTTCTTGAAATCACCTGAAGTGAATTCTCCACCATTGCCGGATCTGAATGTCTTGATCTTCTTATCAGGTTGAATTTCCATCAAGGCTTTGAATTCCTTGAACTTATCAAACACTTCATCTTTGTTCTTCAAGAAATAAACCCAAGTCTTCCTGGAGAATTCATCAATGAAAGAGAAATAGTAAACATACCCACTTAGAGAACTGGATGACATTGGACCACATACATCGGAGTGGATAATTTCCAAGATTCCTTTTGATTTGCTTTCACTGCTTGAAAATGCCTTCTTTATGTTCTTTCCTTTTGCAAAGCCTTTGCAAACACCTTCATGCTTGATCTTGATTTCAGGAAGACTTTCTACTACTTTACATGCAATTGGTAGTGCCCTATAGTGCACATGTGCAAGTATTCTATGCGAAAGTTCACTTGGATCCATGAAATCATGTACCATGGCATGTTCAGGTTGTCCCTTTAATTTATACAACCCTCCCTCTTGCTCTCCACTCACTACTGCATCATCAATAGTTTTACCTTTTGGCCACATTAAGACTTTGCCATCTACAAATGAAACCCTCATGCCTTTGGCATCCAATGCAGATATGGAAAGTAGATTCTTCTTGAGCCCAGGTACATACATAACATCTTTCATCTTCAAAGACTTCCCAGAGTCTAGGTTGTAGGAGGATTCACCACTTCCTTTGATAAGATATTGGTAGTCATCCCCAAGTTTCACCTTATGTGGTGACTCATGTTCAGATAGATTAGCAAAGGATTCTTTAAACCTATTCATGTGTTTGGAAGCCCCACTGTCAATAAGCCAATCATTACAACCATGAGAAATAGTACCTGTGAGAGCAGAGATTAGAACATATTCATCTTCACTTGATGAGTCATCATTTTCTGCACTAGCCTTCTTCTTTGGTGGTTCATCATCCTCAGCAGCATGAGCATGATATCTTCTTTTGTTATTTTTCTTCTTCTTGTTGAATTTGTTGTTGTTGTTGTTCCCTTTGTTCTTGGGACAATCTGCAGCAAAGTGTCCTTTCTCATTGCAAGTGAAGCATCTGAGATCTTTCTTATGATGGTGGTGTGAAGATCTTCTTTTGTGATATGACTCCCTTTTGATCTTCCCTTTCTTGGTGTGAGCTATGAGAGCTTGATCTTCATTCCCCATCTTTTCTTCTTATGCCACAAGCCTTGCTTCTTCTTGAGAGAATTCTTCCCATAGTCTACTGAAGGAGATCAACTTCCTTCTTGCACAAATTCCTTGAATAAAGGAATCCCATGACCTAGGTAGGCCATTCAGAGTGGTCATGATAATTTCACCCTTCTCCACCATTTCATCCACAGCTTCAAGTTGTTCCTTGATCTGAGAGACCTTGGAGAAATATGATTGAATGGTCTCTACATGATGAAGCTTTACCCCTTTCAATTGGCTCCGTAGAGTCATCTTCTGATTTATGTTCTTCCCTTCAAACAGCTTGGTCAAAGAGTCAAACATAGCCTTGGGTGTCTTTAGAGATGACACATGTGGAATGAGATGGTCCTTCATAGAATCAACAATGATCCTCTTTGTCTTGACCAGGTTCTTCTTGTGAAGAGCCTTAGACTCTTCTTCTTCTGGGACAGGGACCTCTTCCCTTATGTAAGTATCCAATTCATTTTCTTCCAGGATTAACCCAATCCTATACTTCCACGCTCAAAATTTATCAGCCCCTTCAGGCTTATCCTTAATCTTGGTGTGGTGAGACATCTTAAAGAGTACTTCAAATGGAAATAGAGAATATTTAGGTCTTACCACTTGATTTGCTGAAAACTGGATCTGGTCCCGGATTAGGGTTTGTCAGAGAAACTCTAAAAATTCAAAATTATGAAAGATAGAAAGATGTGCCTTGATGAGTAGATCATTTTGGTATATTCAGAGTTTGAGATCTGCAAAGTTTCACCCTTCGGAAATGCTTTTTAGTCTTCCCGGATTCACTCGGGAGGACTTTGAGTTAGGGTTTGAGTTTCCTAGAGCTTCACCCAACCAAAAATCTCAATCCAAAGCTCTAAACTTGAATTTTTCCAAGGATCTTCTAGCTATGTCTTCAGATTTCATAAATTCCTATTTTTGTGTAAACCCTAATTTTTACGGCCAAAACTGAAAGTGCTTAGAATTGAATTCTGATCGGACAGATAGATTATCCTTGATGAGTAGATTCAATCTACCTTAATGCTTTTCCAAAATCTATGGAGAGAAACCCAATAAATAAGAAACCCTAGTTTTCGTCATTGCACAATGTCTTCTTCTTAGGGAAGCTTTGATACCATGTTAATTTTTTTATCATTAATTCAATATACTCTAGGATCATTAATGAGAGAATAACATGTACACCATATCAATCATATCAAGCATGTCAATCATGTCAATCACAACAAGAGGCAAACATAAGAGACAATAGACACATAGAGTTTCCATGGGGAAAACCCTAAGGTGAAAAACCCCACAACTTCCTCAAAGATAGATAGAGCAATAATAAAACCAAAGTACAACCCAAGTACAAGAGATAGTCTTCTCCTAGCAGATGATCCTCCTCCTCACATGTGCACCACTTTTCGAGTGATGTAGAAGTGAGTAATGAGATGTCCAAATAGATATCTCTCGATCTCTATTTATACTTGTCCTATCCTACCCAATAAACTAATGGGGCCGACTTGTGTAGCTTAGTCTAATAACCCATGGTTAACTTAATTAGGGCCAACGCCACACATGGTGGTCTAATAATCCATTGACACTTGCGACACTTGTCAATACAAATGACGACACTTCTGTATAGAGGAATAATAACATCTCTATAGGAGTACAATATACATAGGTAAAATACATTCCGAAGTTACATATACATCAACATCATGCTTGTTGTAGGCCTATCCTCCTGTAGGTCTTCATCATCTCTGCGAGATGGCCATCTTGTGGAATCCTCAGGAATTATTATGTGCATCAACAAAACCTCAAAAGAGCATCCCATGACTGATTACGAGCCTACTGCTCAACTTATCGGATCTCCCAGGAAGCTATTACATGTGACCACCACAAAACCTTAAAAGAGTGTCCCAGGAACGTTTATGTGCATAGCACGACCGAAAAGAACTCTAAAGAGAATCCCAGGACTTTTGCATGCCTAGCACAACCTATCAGATCTTCTGGACATATTACATGTGATCTGGAAAAACCTCGAAAGAGCGTCCTAGGACTGATTACGAGCTTACTAATCAACCTATCAAATCTCCCAGGGAAATATTATATGCCACGGGACAAAACCTCAAAAGCGCATTTTCTAGATCTCTCAGGGTGCTATTATATGCCATAGGAAAAACCCTGCAAGAGTATTTGCAAATCTCCCAGGGCAAGATTATATGTCCTCCCAAGCAAAACCTTGAAAGAGAATTTGCTAGATCTCCCAGGGAGATGTTATATTCCATAGGCAAAACATTGTAAGAGTATCTGTAAATATCCCAGGGAAATATTATATGCTTATCGCACAACCTGTCCATGGCCATGGAGTATCATCCTGATACTCATGATCAACCTGATCATCCTCGCGCAGAGCATCATCCTAATGATCATTATCATACAGTACATCATCCTGATGCACATCATCAGCACATGATCATCCTGATCATTATCATGGCATCATCCTGAAGCATATCATCATCAAATGATCATCCTGATCATCGTCACATCATCGTCCTGATGCATATCATCATTGCATGATCATCTTGATCATCGTCCGGATGCATATCATCACACATGATCACCCTGATCATTATCATGTAGAACATCATTCGGAGCATCGTCCTGATGCTCATCACTCAACACTTACATCCACAACCATGGGAAGGGTCCTCCTACCACCATGCTTGGAATGGATCCTACAAATGTGTCCCATCACTTCTTCCTCGAAGTATCTTCTATCTGGAGAACACCAAGCCTCTCTCTGAGGTACTCGAACTTCACTCTAGCTAGTGGTTTGGTCAACACATTTGCAATCTGCTCATCTGTCGCAACATACTGGAGCTTCACTAGTCGTCTCTACACCATATCCCTGATATAGTGATATTTTATCTCGATGTGCTTTGACCTATCATGGAACACCAGGTACTCAGACAATTTCACACAACTCTGGTTGTCACAGAAGGTACAGGTAGCATCCAATTGGAGATCAAATAAATCAGACAGTAGCTTCCTTTGCCATACTACCTAACAACTAGAAAAACAAGCTGCAATATACTCTACTTCGGCTGTACTCAATGCTACGTAGGATTTATTCTTTCTAAAACAAGAGATCACACCTGATCCCATACTGAAGCAACACCCTGAAGTGCTCTTCCTATCTGTAGCACTACCTGCCCAATCTGAATCAACATAACCCTCCAGGTTAAACTTTTGATTCGCATCATACTTGAGACCATAATCAATTGTACCCTTTAGGTACCTCAGAATATGCTTTACAGTAATTAGGTGAACATGTCTAGGATCTGTCAAAAACTAGCTCAAGGTGTTCACCACAAAGCAAGTATTTGGTCTCATGTTCGTCAAGTACATCAAGGACCCAATCATCTGATGATACATCATGGAATCAACCGACTCTAATGAAGCATCACTCAATAGCTTCAGGTTCGATGCCATAGGTGTGGCCATGGCCTTGTAGTCCATCATCCTGAACCACTTCAGGATCACTACTACATAGGTCCCTTGTCCAAGGAAGATTCCATCTGCACTCTGCCACACCTCCATACCTAGAATGTAATGCCATCCCCAAGTCCTTCATCTCGAACTTGGAAGCAAGCTTCCTCTTCGTGTCGGCAATCAATCTATCCTCACCTGTCACAAACAGGTCATCCACATACAATAGGATTATCACTGGATTTCCTTCCTCAACCTTGTAGTAAAGGTTGGAATTTGCTTTACTCTTGGTAAATCCCAAACTGGAAAGGATGTTGTCTATCCTTCTATACCATGTCCTAGGTGCTTACTTCAATCCATACAAGGCTTTCTTCAATCTACACACATATGACTCCTTGTCAGATATCTCAAAATGGATTTGTTGCTCCCCATACACTTCCTCTTCGATTACACCATTCAAGAGAGTTGTCTGGACATACATCCGGTGTATCTTCCATTTCATTATTGCATCCAGAGCAAGTATTGGTATGATGGAAGTGTATTTGGCTACAAGAGAAAAAAATTCTTTATAATCTATCCTCTCTTTCCGGGAGAATCCACGAGCTACAAATATTTCCTTGTATTTCTCTATGCCACCATCTGCAACACCCTGGATCTTATAGATCCACTTGGAAGTCACAACAGACTTCCCTTCTGGTCCTGGGACAACATCCAAAACATCATTCTTCATGATCGACTGGTATGCCTTGACGATGGCATCCTTCCATTCTTTCTTTTCTGTTGCTTCTTCATAACTGGAAGGTTCTTTGTTCATAATGTCACAGAGTAAGGCAACATAGCTGGTGTGTGATCATGTCCTCTTTCTTTCTCTGTGTTCCTCCTCTAGAATACCATGCCTTTCTGCATCTTGGATGAGCTCTCTACCCCATGCAGGTTTCCTCTTGTGAGATTTCTTCTCACGGGTTGGATCTACAGGTTCTTGTGGATCTTCTATTTCACAATCTGCTTCTGGTATTGCTTCATTCATGGTAGTGTCTTTTTTTCTAGGTACCCTTGGTTCTTCATAGTCTTCAACATCTATCTTCATTGATTTGATGTATGTTGGGTCTTCATCAAAAGTCACATCCAGGCTGATGCCAAACTTCTTGAACCCTGGAAAGTAGATTTTGTATGCCTTCGAGGTTTCAATGTACCCCAAAAATATACCCTTCTTTCCTGAAGGATCTAACTTTGTCCTCTTTTCTTTTGGAATATGTGTATATATTGGACAACCAAATATTCTGACATGGCTAACTTTTGGTCTCTTACCAGAGAAAACTTATTCTGGTGTCTTGTTGTCAAGTATCTTTTGTGGTCTTCTGTTTTGTACATATACAAATATCCTTGTTGCTTCTTGCCATAGGTGCATGGGTAGATCTTGGTCATGCAACATTGCTCGTGTTTCTTCCATGATTGTTCTATTCTTCCTTTCTGCAACCCATTCTTTTGTGGATTGTAGGGAGTGGTCAACTCCCTCTTAATCCCTGAATCACTGCATGGCTTCTTGAAGTCCCTTGAAGTGGATTCTATGCCATTGTCGGATCTAAATGTATTGATCTTCTTATCAGATTGATTTTATATCAAGGCTTTGAATTCCTTGAACTTATCGAACACTTCATCTTTGTTCTTCAAGAAATAAACCCAAGTCTTCCTGGAGAAATCATCGATGAAAGAAACATAATATACATACCCACTCAAAGAACTGGATGACATTGGTCCGCATACATTGGAGTGGATAATCTCCAAGATTCCTTTTGCTTTGCTTTGACTTCTTGGAAATGCCTTCTTTGTGTTCTTTCCTTTTGCACATACTTTGCAAACACCTTCATGTTTTGACTGGATTACAGGAAGACCTTCTACTTCTTTGCTTGCAATTGGTAGTGCCCTATAGTGCACATGAGAAAGAATTCTATGCCAAAGTTCACTTGGTTCCATGGATTCATATACCATGGCATGTTCAGGTTGTCCACTCAATTTGTACAATCCTCCCTCTTGTTCTCCAATCACTACTGCATCATCTGTGGTCTTACCTTTTGGCCACATAAGTACTTGGCCATCCACAAATGCAACTCTCATCCCTTTTGCATCCAAAGATGATATGGAGAGAAGATTCTTCTTGAGTACAGGTACATATAGAACATCTTGCATCTTTAAAGACTTCCCACACTTTAACTTGTAGGAGGCTTCACCACTTCCTTTTATAGGGTATTGATAGTCATCTCCAAGTTTCACCTTATTAGGTGACTCATGTCCAGATAGGTCTATAAGAGATTCTTTGAATCCCGTCATATGTTTAGAAGCCCCACTATCAATAAGTCAATCTTTACACCCTTATGTAACAGTACCTGTCAGAGCAGAGATTAGAACAGATTCATCATCACTTGAAGAGTCTTCACTTTCCACCTTAGTCTTCTTCCTGGGAGGTTCATCATCCTCAGCAGAATGAGCATGATATCTCTTCTTGTTTCTCTTCTTCTTGGTGTTGTTGTTGGAGTTCCTTTTGTTCTTGGGACATTCTGAGGCAAAGTGTCCCTTCTCATTACAAGTGAAGCATCTCATATCTTTCTTATCTCTTTCATGACGGTGGTGTGAAGATCGCTTGTGAAAAGATTGCTCCCTCTTGGGCTTACCTTTCTTGGTGTGTGCTATGAGAGCTTGATCTTCATTTCCCATCTTTTCTTCTCAAGACACAAGCCTAGCTTCTTCTTATGAACATTACTCCCATAGTCTACTGAAGGAGATCAACTTCTTTATTTCACAGATACCTTGGATGAAGGAATCCCATGACCTAGGTAGGCCATTCAATGTGGTCATGACAATTTCTCCATTCTCCACTACTTCATCCACATCTTCAAGTTGTTCTTTGATTTGAGAGACCTTAGTAAAGTAGGATTGGATGGTCTCTCCATTCTGGAACGTTACCCCTTTCAATTGATTCCACAGAATCATTTTCCGATTTATATTCTTTCCTTCAAGCAAATTGGTCAAGGAGTCAAACATCTCCTTAGGTGTCTTTAGAGAAGACACATGGGGTATGAGATGGTCTTTTATATAATAAAAAATGATTCTCTTGGCTTTGACCAAGTTCTTCTTGTGTAAGGACTTAGCCTCATCTACTTCTGGAACTGGAACCTCTTCTTTTATGTATGTGTCCAAATCATTCTCCTTTAGGATTAACCCAATACTATACTTCCATGCTCAGAAGTTGTTAGCTCCTTCAAGCTTATCTACAAGCTTGGTGTGGTGAGCAATCTTAATGAGAAACTCAAATCGAATTAAAATATTTAGGTCTTACCCCATTGACTTGCTGAAACTGGATCTGGAGCTGGATTAGGGTTTGGCAGAGAAACCCTAAAAATTTGAACTTTGAATTCCGAACTTCTGAATGGATGGAAAGATGCGCCTTGCTGAGCTGATTAAGCTAGTATACTTCAATTTTGAAATCTGCAAAATTTGACCCCTCAAAATTGCCTTCAAAACTTTCAAATCTGCAAGTTCTGGTTTTTTGGTGAAAATACCAAACTAGGGTTTGATAATGCCTGGGGTTCTGCCTTGCCAAAAAGTTTGAACGTGTGCTCTAAACTTTTATTTTTCTGAGGAGCGTCCAACGGTGGTCTCAGATTCCAAAAATTTCAACTTTTGCAAAAACCCTATTTTTTCCACCTTTCCGATCAAAATCTCGAACTAGGGTTTGATGATGCCCAGGGTTCTTCCCAACCAATAAATTCGATCTTGGTCTCTAAGCTTCAATTTTCTTTAGGAGCATCCAGCCATTGTCTCGGATTCCAAAAAATCCAACTTTCTCTGAAACCGTAATTTCTCGGAGTAGCGATGGGCCAAAAACTGAAAGTGCTCAGAATTGAATTCTGTCTCGACAAAAAGATGCACCCTTTCAAGGAGAGTCAGCGTAGCCTCCTTCCTTTGATGATCTGACGAGAGAAACTTAAATATTAAGAAGCCCTAGCTTCCGCAGCTGCATAGTGTCTTCTTCTTATCACTGCTCTGATACCATGTTAATTTTTCGATAGTTTCATTCAATATTATCCGGGATCACTAAGAGAATAAAAAGAACAGCATAACAATCAAAAGAGATAATGGACACAAAGCATTTCACCGGGGAAAACCAAGAAGGTGAAAAACCCCACAACTTCCTCAGAGATATAATAAGCCTCGATACAGATATCACAAAAATCAATCCCCAAAAGGTAGATGACTCCAGCAGCTATGCCTCCTTCACTTGTGTGCACTCCTCTCTCTCAACTATGCGAGTTGGATGAGTGAGTGAATGAATAGAATGAGACACACTCACTCTCTATTTATACACAACTTAACCTAGCTTTAATTCTAACAGGGCCGACTTCCAAAGGAAGCCTAGTAACCCAACCACATGACTCATATAGGGCCGACCCCACACTGGTGGTCTAATAACCCATCAAATATAAGCTGCGACACTTACAATAATACTTGCGACACTTGCGACACTTACAAATGAAAATGACGACACTTCTGATTGGAGGAATAATACATCTCCATCATGAATATAATAAAGTACAAGTGCAATACATAGAAGAATATCTTCCAAATTTACACATACATTAATAGGTTGGTTAAGGACCATTTTGTGAACCTAAGGATGATGATGGAAAGGTGTCAACAATGTCATATTTCATGGAATTTAAAGAAGTGTATCTTTTGTGCACCATTTGGAATCCTACTGGGACATATCGTATGCAAGCAACACATGTTGGTCGACCCAGGGAAGATTGCAATCATCATTGAATTACCATCACCGACGACAGAAAAGAAACTAAGGTAGAAGTTAGGACACACAACATATTACAAGAAGTTCATCAGGGGATATGCAGAGATTACAACACCAATGGAGAAGTTTTTAAAGAAAGATTCAAAGTTCGAGTGGAACGACGAATTACATAAGAGCCTCAACATACTGAAATCGAAGATGGTCACAACACCGATATTAGTCTTCCCCAACTGGAAGAAATAATTTCATGTCCATGCGGATGCATCATCAGTGGCATTGGGAGTGATATTGACCCAACCAGGTGAAGGGTCGATTGACCACCTAATCGCATTTGCGATTAAGAAGTTGTCTGCTATGGATAAGAATTATATGATGATGGAGAGAGAAGGCCTTGCAATGGTATATGTGGTGCAAAAATTCTGACACTACCTGCTTGGAGGACACATCAAAATGTTTATTGACCACTCTGCATTAAAGTTCTTGGTCAATAAGCCTGCGTTGGGGGGGAAGATCTGTTGATGTTTGCTGCTATTCCAAGATTTGGATTTTGAAATCATTATGAAACCTAAGTGATTGAATGCAAGACTTGATTTCCTGTCAAGGATTGAATCAGGTGAAGAACCAAGGAACATCGACGAAGGCTTTCCTGATGCGCAACTATTCAAGATTGAAATGGTCGATGACCATTACGAACAAATTATTCAGTTCTTAGGTACGAGAAGTGCATCGGAGGAGTTCACTACCAGTCAGAAGAAGCATCTACTCGTTAGGGCTATCAATTTTCCACTAATCACAGGACAACTCTACAAGATGGGACCATATGAAATTCTTCGTCGATGCATCCTTCCGCATGAACAAGAAAGAGTATCGGCAGAAGCTCATGACGAGATTTCACGAGGTCATTATGGAGGACGCACAACTTCCAAGAAGATACTTAGGGCTTGACTATGGTGGCCAACATCGCATGGTGATGCCACAGAATATGATAATAGCTGTGGCGTATGTCAAAGGACAGGGAAACCGTTGCGGAGGGATGAAATTCCATTAGTACCTCTGTTGACGTTAGAAGCCTTCAACAAATGGGAAGTAGATTTTGTGGGACCCATTAACCCATAAGGAAGAAGAACATATGTGAGATATATTATTACTATGACCGATTACTTGAAAACATGGGCTAAAGAAACGATGGTAAAGGATTGCACAACTACAATAGCAATAAGGTTTCTCTTTGACAATGTAGTCACCAGAGTCAGGTTCCCAAAGATATTGATGAGTGATCAAGGCACTCATTTCGTCAATCAAACTATGAAATCCATGACATAGGAATTTCAAATTCAGCATCGAAAGAGCACCCTATATCACCCACAGGAAAATGGCGTACTTGAGGCACTGAATAAGATATTAGTGGATGCGCTCACCAAAGTGTGCAATGCAAACCGTGACGACTGGTATTTGAATATTCCAGCGGTATTGTGGGCCTCCATAACAACATGTAAAAGCTTGACATGCCAGACTCCTTTCAAGTTAGTATACGGACAAGAAGCAATGATGCCTATGGAATACATTGTCCCAAGTCTGCGCATCACAACAACGACAGGAATGAGTGACGATGGAGCCATTCAAGAAATATTAGCACAGCTATTATAGCTCGAAGAGAGTCATTTAAACGAATGGTTTCATCAACAAGTAAAATATGATAAAAAAAATAATGGCACGATTTCCACATAAAGGCGAAACACTTCTAGCACAGCGACATGGTTCTCCTTTACGAAAGTAATTTTGTGAAGCACCCAGGTAAGCTACAGATGCATTAGTTTGGTCCATACATAATCAATTTCATTACTGATGGAGGTGCAGTGCAGCTGCAAAAGCTATATGAGACACTGCTGACAAATTTAGTGAATGGGAGCTTGCTAAATCCCTATCAGGATAACCAAACGCATATCGAGTGAAAAAAAAATTGCATCAACACAAAAAAAAACCTAAGTACATTGCAAAATTTGTGAGTCTGTTGACAACACTATTCCTGTCGATGGAACTACAACGAAATATGGAATATCGATGAGGTTTAGGGCCTGTCGATACTCGACGAAGCATGAATGCATCAAATACAGTAATAAAAGCGACAATTAAGACGTGGCGGATGACAAAGCAAGTGGATGGAGGCACATTTAATGGCCAATGAGTACAAAGGATTTGACAAATCGACAAAGGATTCGGTAAATCGATGCAGGATTTGATAATCATTGTCCAAATATCAACAAGATCGATGCAAAGTAGGAAATTGAACTTATAAATATACACACAGATGGACAGTTCGACTCACTGTGGGTTGCGAGAGTTAGTGAAAAATTTGCAGAAGAAGAGTTAGAGCGAAGAGAAACAGTGCAGTTAGGAAGTTATGATGGCACATTTCATTTCCAGCAAGAGTACACAATACCGACCTGTTGAAGCCTCAGATGAGTAGCTATTGGAATGGGTTCTAAGGCTAACAATAGAGGGGGAAAACCCATACTGAAAGGCTTCAAAAGGTCCTACGCAAGAACAGTTCTATCCCCATCTTGTCTGGAATAGTAATATCCCATGAATACAAAGGCTTCTACTGGAAGTTATGGGGTTTGATCCTAGAAGGATCTATCTTCCTAAGATGGAAGCACAAAAGAGTCCTGATTCTAAAATGGATCTAAACCTACAACAAATCTACCTTAAAATAAATCTAAGCTAAGTCAGATATAATCTAAAGGGAGTGTATTGTTTGCATGCAGGGTAACTTGGTTTGTGCTTCAACAAGTTATCTCCTCAACTTGACAGAAATGTGAAATTGAATCATTAACTCATTACTTGGAAATACAATCAGACAATGAAAATTACTGATAATAATTCAAATATTAAGCGTATCCAAGACTATCCTGTTGTTCCTTTGTAAATTGAAAAATTAACATGAACTTAATATTTACTGTGAATCATTTGCAGAAATAGATAAAGATTTTAATTAAAGAAAATCAGTCAAAACATTTAATACACAGAGATCATGAATTAAGAAAAATCTAAACTATAGATCAATGCAGATTATTTGATTGCAAATGATAAACAGTGTTGACTATTGAATTAGAGTGAATTCACAACCCATCAAAGACATTTGATAAATTATAACAAAAGAAGAAGCTGAAGAAAGACTAATTGTATATTAAAGGCCTGCAAGAAATTACATAGTCTGCAATAATAGAGCATCTTTAGTCTCTTTTGGTGATTCTTCCTCCAAAACACCTCATCCGTTTCTATGAGACATCTACCCCTTTAAATAATAATTACAATGTTGTTACAAAGGGTAAATTCCCCATATAACGAGGTTACATAATCTGATCAGGCTAAGAATGACCAAGGAACTCATGCCACTTGGCACATGTCTTTAAAAATTCATCCCAATCTAGATAGTTCCCTGAGTCAAGCCCTAGCTGGGCATCACACGTGAAACCTTCCATTTCATTCTTTGCTAGCTTATGCCAGATCTGTATGAAATTGTGGATCTTCCCTTCCATAGCAATAGGTTTCCTGGTGAACTGATCCACATGTGAAATGTGTACATGCTCATGCTGCTGAATCTCTTGTTTTACCTCCTTGCATCATCTTTCAACTTGCTCAATCATCAATTTCGGTGGACAAGAATATTCAATGAGGTCCATGGTGGAGAACTATAGTTTTTCCATAATGCTATCTACAACATACCATCTCCTCCCACAAATATCCTATGCCTTTTGGATGGCTTCTTGTACGACATCGATAACATTCTGGCATGCATTAAGATAAGTTCCGACTTTCCTGAACTAAAAACTGCTGAGAACAGGGATTTCCTCTGGTTTATATTTAATATACCTCTTCCATTCAACAATATCATCATAGGCCTTAGAGGATTCCTTTTTTTTATCCATCTTCCCATTCAAAATGATAGACATCTTTCCAAAGGAAATCTGAGTTTCCTGAATCTAATTCAGAGTACTAAACAGTTCATAAATAATCTGATAATGTTCCTCATTTACTATGGAGAATTTGCAACAATTAATTGATAAGAATATGCGAAATAGTAGAAATGATAGAACTCATAATCACTTTTATTGATCACATGCCACTTCGCGGGTGAAACCTCCTTTGAGCAAGCTCAATACAAATAACTTCATGGTGCCTTCATAGGCCTAAACACACACTTATATACTAAGTCTAGGCGCCAATACTATGGGTCAAAACCATGGGCCAATAAAAACTATGGATCAACAATACTATGGGTGACTTACAAAGCATCTACACCAAACAACAATAACACAACTATGGATCAACAAATACTACAGGATGACTTACAAAGCATATGCATCCAACAACAATATACTAACAAAGTAAAGACATGGGTTCCTAACATCCCCTCCCCCTTAGAAAAAGCTTTGTCCTCAAAGCTTTAGATGTGGAAATTGTTGTTGAATCTGTAGGAGTGGTTCCCATGTAGCATCCTCTAGTTGCATGCCGTGCCACTGAATTAAGACCTCTGTGATAGAGTGAGAGTGAAGCAGACGAGTGTGATTATTGAGGATGGCCTCCGGCTCCAAAACGATGGATCCCTCATTATCCAGTTCAGGTAAAATAGTTTGTCCTCTCATGTTGGTGCCAAGAACTTTCTTCAAACAAGAGACATGAAATACTTGATGAATGCGGGAAGAAGGAGGAAGTTCCAATTTATAAGCAATAGACCCAATCTTTTGAAGAATCCGATATGGCCCATATAACTTTGGAGCGAGCTTATGACGCCCTTTGAGTTTCAGGGAGGATTGCTTGTACGGCTGGAGATGAAGAAAAACCATATCACCTACTTGAAAAGTCTGCTCAGAACAGTGTTGATCGACTTGTTGCTTCATGCGATTTCTTTCCATGTGAATATTGTCCCACAAAATGCAAAGAATCTGATCACGGTTGTGAAGGACTGTGTCAACTGCCTGAACTGGTGACTGGGGGTGTATGGAAGAAGAACTGGCGGTGCCTAACCATAGACTGCTTCATATGAGGTCATTTTAGAGGCAGTGTGGTAAGAGGTATTGTACCACCATTCAGCGAGAGGGAGCCACTTTTCTCACTGATGTTTTTGTTCAAAGGTGAAGAAACGAAGATAAGTTTCCAAGCATTTATTGATAATTTCGGTTTGACCATCTATTTGTGGGTGATACCCTAAACTTATCTTCAGTTTGGTGCTAGTGTGGTCAAAGAGTTCTGTCAAAAAATGACTGGTGAAAATTGCATCACGATACGAGAAATGGAAGAAGGGATGCCATGAAAATGAAAGATCTGGTCCAGGAAAATTTGAGCCACTGAAGAGGCTGTATAGGGATGGCTGAGAGCATAAAAATGACTATATTTGGAGAGGCGATCAACCACAACCAAAATCACTATCTTCCCTCTAGAATTAGGGATCCCTTCAATGAAATCCATAGAAATATCTATCCAAATCCGTATAGGTATGGACAAGGGTTTGAGCGATCTTGGAAGGAGTGTTGTTTCACCCTTATTGCGCTGGCAGGTATCACATTCAGCCACCATCTGTTGAATTATCCTTTTCATTCCCTTCCAAAAGAAGTTATGTCGTGCCCGCTCATATGTTTTGAGGAACCCAGAGTGCCCTGTCGATGGGGAAGCATGGAGTTCATAGAAGACAAACTGTTGAATATCTGTGCTCTGGGGAATCACTAGACGACCCTTGTATCTCAGGGAAGCACCATCCCAAGAGTAATGCGGTACAACAGGAGGGTTGTTGGTCAATCATTGGATGATTTGAGATAATGAAGAGTCATTGACATAGCCATGTTGAACAAGTTGCAACCAATTTGGAACAGGCATAGAAATAGCTGAAAGAGAACCTTGGTCATCAAATGTGTGAGAAAGAGCATCTGCCACAATATTGTCCTTACCCTTCTTGTAAGTGATATCATAGTCATAACCCATGAGTTTGCTAACCCATTTTTGTTGTGCTGGGGAGGATACACATTGTTCCAAGAAATATTTCAGACTCTGGTGATCAGTCTTGATGCAAAAATGATTCTTTAATAGGTATGGGCACCACTTCTGTACTGCATGCAAAATATCCAACATTTCCTTCTCATATGTAGAAGCAGGTAAATTCTTACCTGAACGGGCTCTGCTTGTGAATGCAATGTGGTGTTCATATTGAAGGAGAACAACACCAAGTCCATTGTCACAAGCATCACTCTCAAGAGTGAAGGGCTTGGAAAAATCAGGCATAGCTAGAACAGGTGTAGTACGCATAGCTTGTTTCAATTTGTCAAATGCACACTCAGTAGCATGTGTCCTTGTAAAAGCATCCTTTTTCAATAGAGAACTTAATGGAGTTGCAATCTTCCCATAATCCTTGACAAACTTACAGTAGTAGCCAGTCAACCCCAAAAAAACACAAAGCCTCTTAAGTGTTTGAGGACACGGCCTATTGTTCATGGCAACGATTTTGGCAGTATCCACATGAACCCCTTCTGCTGAGATAATGTGCTCGAGATACTCGACTTCCTGCTGTACAAAAACACATTTAGACTATTTGGCATGGAGATGATGGTCATAGAAAAGTTTCATTACAAGATCCAGATGCTGGAGATGTTCATCCCAGGTTTTACTGTAGATGAGGATATCATCAAAGAATACCATAATGAATTTCTGCAAGTAGGGCCGAAATATTTTATTCATCAAGGCATGGAATGTGGAAGGAGCATTAGTGAGGACAAAGGGCATGACCAAAAACTCATAGTGGCCATCATGTGTGTTGAAAGTTGTTTTAGGGATATCATCCTCATGAACCCGAATTTGATGATACCCAGAACGAAGATCCAACCTGGAGAAAAATTGAACTCCATGAAGCTCATCAACAATAGGAATTTGAAACTTATCCTTGATAGTGAGGTGATTAAGTGCTCGGAATTCAATGCAAAGGTGCCATGACCCATCTTTTTTGCGGATGAGAAGAACTGGTGAAGAAAAGGAACTAGTGCTTGGGCGAATAATACCTTGCTTCAGTAAGTCCTGAATGTGCATTTCAATCTCAGTTTTTTGGTGAAATGGGTAGCGATAGGGCCTGATGTTGGGAGGAACACTTCCAGGAAGGAGCTGAATACGATGGTCCTCTAGCCTTGAAGGTGGCAATCCCACTAGTTCAGCAAAGACACCAGTATATCGATCTAGAATTTGTTGTAGATCCAAAGGAGTAGTGGAGATTGCTGATGGTTGCATTTGAATGGAGTGGATCTGAGCGATGACAGTATGTGAATTCTTCTTAAGGAGTTTTTCCATGCGATGTGAGTTGATGATGCTGAGAGACCCTGGTTGTAAGCCTGTCAATGTGTGTTTTTTTCCATTGGGGGGAAACTGCATCCAAATTTCAGCAAAATCCCATAAGATGGGGCCAAGTGTGCATAGCCATTGAGCACCCAAAACCACATTACATCCGCCTAAAGTCAAGGAAAACATGTCAGAGCGTAGGTTATAATCTCCCATAGATATACACAAATTACGACACTTCCCTTTGCAATGTAAGGTGCCCCCATTAGCAACCATGACTTCAAAGTTGGAGCAAGGATGGATAAAACAATCAGCCTGTTTGGCGATCCGAGGGTCAATGAAATTATGAGTGCTACCAGAATCAATGAGTATTGTAAGAAGAAGCTTCTTGAAGTAACCCCTGACCCACACGGTTTGGGGGGTGGTGATTCCAGCTAAAGCATGGAGAGATATCTCTGGTTGGTCATCCTAAGATGGAGGGTCAATAGGAGGCTCTGAAATGTGGACCTGAGCATCCATTGTATCTAGAGCTTCTTCGCCAATTTCAGGGGCAAGCAGAGAATGCATATCCAAGAGATAGAGCTTTTCTTGAACACATCTATGTCCTCGAGTGAATTTCTCATCACAATTATAACAAAGCCCTATTTCTCTACGTGCCTGTATCTCAATTTCGGACAAATGCTTGATAGGAGTTGGTCAAGGAGCTGGCGAGGTGGGAGGTCGTTGAGAACCCATATTTCAGAAGGGAACAAAAGTGGGTTTGGAGCGCTCTTGGGCAAAAATCTTGTCTTCTTCCAACTTAGCCAACCCCAGGGCTTCCATCATGTTGTTGGGACAGAACATTTTGACCTCAGAGTGGATTGCATCCTTTAGACCACTGATAAAACAACTTCGGTAGAAGTCATCAGGAAATCCTTGAGTGTGGTTGGCTAGTTTCTCAAATTCGGTTTGGTACTCTCTCACAGTGCCAATTTGGTGAAGTTTAGTGAGGGCTCCTATGAAGTCGTCAAAAGCACTGGGACCAGATCGTTGCAAAAGGAGCTGGCAAAAATCTATCCATTTTGTCTCTTCATGAGCCTTGATGTACCAACGGTACCATTGAAGAGATTCCTGTTCCAAATGAAAGGATGCAAGTGGAACTTTGTTGACATCAAAAGTATTATGCAGACTGAAATACTGTTCTGCACGATAGATCCATCTAGTTGGATCAGTACCATTGAAGCAAGGAAAATCAAGCTTCAGACCACGGAAATTGCTGGAAGAAGAGAACCCATTGTCTGATGAAGACTCGAACTATCGTTTGTTGTTCATGGCTGAATGCTCAAGATGGAGGCCGAGAAATTTTTCATCAAGATCCTAGAGTTTGGCTTGGATGGTTGCAAGTGCTTCTTCCATGGTTTTTGCTCCTACACGGGTGACAACCATAACCAGGAGTTTTTTTTTTTTTTTGACTGGGTAGAAAAACAAAAATAGAAACTATTTCAGTAAATAAAAATATGGATTTGGGAAAAAATTTGAAGGGTAATTGGGGTTTGACTAGATTTTGGACACTGTCGAATGGATAGGAAAGTAGAAAAGGAGGATTTTGGAAGCAGGGTGAAAGAATGGGAAAATTTGGCAAAGAGGGACAAAGAAGCAGAATCAGGAAAGGAACTCTATGGTAAAATTTGAAGGTGATTGGGTGAAATCTGAGGAAGTTATGGCACACCCTAAAAATAGACAAATGTCGGATTTCGGGCTTTGGGAAGTGGAATTTGGGATAGGGTCCTCAGGAATGAAATATGCAGAATGGGATTACAGGGGTTCCAGAGAAGTTTCAAGGGAAATGGAGTGAAAACAAGGGAGATATGGAGAAAAAACTGAATGGATCAATAATACTATGGGTGACTTACAAAGCATATGTGCCAAATAACAATAACACAACTATGGATCAACAAATACTACGGGACGACTTACAAAGCATATGTGTCTAACAACAATATACTAGCAAAGTAATGACATGGGTTCCTAACATTTACCTAAATACCCAAGTCCTTAAACTCCTGCTGAGAGAATTTAGAAAAGGAAGAAGAGGTTGCACTTGTATTTGCATCCTCCAGCTTCTTTTCCAGGTCAGCTATTTTTTCTTCATTGCCAGTATTCAAGGCTTCAATGTCTTTCAATTGGGTCTGTAGAGAAGCATTCTGTGTTTGAAGATATTCAATATTATCCTCAAATGCTCTTCTGATCTCACTAACATCAGCTTCATGGTCTTCATTGGCCTTAGCCAGTTTCTCTTCAAGTCTCTTTACCTCTTCCTTCTTCATATCAATTTCTTTGTTCATTGTTGTCACCGAATCAAAATTGGCACCTGCAAAAGCACCCAAGGCAGTAGTAGAGTCTAGTGCTTCCTATTGTATGTTATCTGATTTTTTAGTCCAAATTATTTGATTAGGAATATGAGCATGCAAGACATCTCGATCATTGGCTCTCTTTTCACCTTTCTTCATCATTGTGTTTGTTTCTTTACTATAAAAGTAGTCTCCAAGAGGTTCTACTATGTCTTATTCAAAATCCGCTACCAGCTCAGTAAATGATGTAGTGGCACCTGATGTTGAAACCAATGGAGGCGTCTGGGTGACAGTGGAGCTAGTAATTGGCATAGTGATTTGAGAACTGGTTGGTGTAGCAAGAATACTTTTTGGGATTGATGGTATAGAGGTTGGGACATGAATTGATGTAAGAAATTTAGAAAGTGGAATGGATGCATCAGTAGATGATGGTGAGGAAGGACCATCTGGGACCTGGACATCATTGGCCGGTGGTGATGAAGAAAATGATGGTGATGGCAGAGAGACAGTGGAAGACTGGATTTCTGCTAGTACTGGTGGTGGAATGTGAAGTGGAACTGATAGGATAGGAAGTGGAGTAGTAAGGGTGGTTAGTGTATGAAACACCTGCGATATGGTGGATGGTGGTGTTACACCATAGGGTAAAGCTGAAAGATTTTGAATGGATGAGAGTAGAAGTGTTGAAGTTGTAGTGTCAATAGTGGTGGTGGTTTCAAGAAGCTGTTGATCAGGAAAAGGATCATCCATTGTTATGGTATTCAATAGATATTCCATTGTATGATAATTCTCATTTGCTTCTTCTATCATAGGAACAGGAGGAAGTATCTCATCTTCCACATCACTATCATCTATATTTAGCATAGGAATTTGGGAGGCTGGAGTTTGAACCTTTTGTTTTTTAGTTGTTTTTTCCTTAGCTATTAATTGAACATCAGCAATCAAGTTAGCTGTAGCAGCCACTTGAACATGAGCAGTGGGTTTAGGCACTGCAACTACTTGGGTATCCAGCACCGAAGTCATCTGTGCTAATTTCTGCTTTAAGTGCTGAGATGATTGCATTAATACTTTTATTTTTGTAGCAGTTTGCAACTTCAAAGATTCTTCCATAAGGCCTTTTCCTTTGTCCCCATCTAGATAAGTGAGAATTAGTGGAGTGTTTTATTTATGAGCTTCTTTTTCTTCCTTGTCTTTCATTGTTTGCTCATCTAACTTGAGTTCCATTCTTCTGTAGCTGAAAACCTTGGTTTTTAGGTCCTGTTGGTACTGAATTATGAGATTTTGTTCATCTCTGCTTTTGGCCTTTTCCAAGACTTCAAAGAAAGTATTAACCCGCTGGTAAATAGAGTCATATGGAAGATCTTCATGAACATAACCAATTTTTGTATGATTCTACTTGAAATGAGCATCGAGAAAACCTTTAGGATCATGCATCCTTTTGGGAGCATACTCCAATTTCAAAGAAATAATATTATCTCCCAACACTAAAGCCCAGGTTGAAGTTGGGATAACCCAAGGTCCTAGATTTAAAGGAAAATTAGGCCATCTCTTTCTTTTGGGACTAGTATGCTTGGGGTAAACCCCATCAGTATCAGTTTGAGTCAAGAAAATTCCTCAATAACAAACCTGTCTGGAACTATTCTAGGTAGTAGGTGAACAGTGATGCTTCCCCACACTCTAATATATGAGAAAGACTCTCCCACATACCAATTACCAATTGTATCAATAAAATTTCTAGCATCAACTGAGAAAGAAGGTCCTTCTTCTCTAAATATCTGAAAATAGACAGCTCCAAAGAAGTGGTCACAAATGTCATACAGCAAGGGCACATAATTGTTTTCCTAGAGTACTGAACAATAAATATGAACAGGAGAGGCTAATGGAGTCCAAGTCCATCCCATGTTGGGATATTGGAACTCTTTGAAAAAAACATCGATCACATAGGCTAAGAAAAAGAAGTGTGGCTTCCTGGAAGCTGTCGATTTCTGGTATTTTTCAATGGTCGTTTTCAGTTCTGCTGACAAAATTGAAGCGCAGGGAAATGACTCCCTGGTTGTTAAGATATGATGAGCCACTAGTTCCCATTCAGACTTAAATACTGAGCAATTTGGAAGGCCATAGAGCCTGCTAAGAATGGCTACTAGTAGGGAGTAAGGTTCCTTAAACCATGAAAGAGGATACGAATTGTCAGCCCTAGGCATCAACATAGCCAGTTTGTGCAGCCAAGACTTCAACATTTCATTGAAATTATACTTGGTTATTGCGAATTCATGAATGCAGGATTAAGGGGTTGAACAACAGGTTTTAGGACATATGCTCTGATAAAAACCTCAGGGCGGAATGTGGTTAGTTGAGACCCTACGCTATCATTAAAAGACCGGTCCTTAGGGTTGGCATGGTGGATAATCCACTTGACCGCATCAGTATAGGGAAGTATAGAAGGCCTGGCTGCTATGGCATGGCATTGGGAATCCCTAATTCTTTCATAAGCTAGCCGATCGTCCTAAATATCAAATAGGTCGTCATTATAAAAAATAGAGTAAACCTTGGACGAATCAAGCTGGTAAATTTCTGAAATCTTATCACTGGTGTCGGAAAAGATGCTGAAGTTTGGGTCCTTGTTCAGAGAGTCTTTCTGTGAAGTTTTAGAGCAAGCATTGAGAGACATGTTTGAAAAACCGGTTGTTGGATTACATAAATGTCTTGAGGTTTTCTATAAAGACCCAGGTTCTTCTTGGTTCAAGGAACCAACAAAACCCCTTTTCACTGTCCCTTTCGGCAACAATCTATGAGCAGACTGAGGTCTCACCCAAGGCGAAGTAATGGGGGGGTTGTGGAATTAGGTTTCCACAACCACATGATGAGTGCTTAAATAGATTTGATGAGCACCACGCTACGGACTAAGGATTGTGCGAAGATCGCCTTCTTCGTAGTTAACACTTCCACATGCACAAACGCTTGCATGAATCGCGCATCCAAGGACTGCGGGGTGCAAATATTAATCAACAACTGGACAATGCAACAAATAACTACGCTTCCTCTTTAGACTTAACCAGCTTCAACAAGCTATAGTTAATGTTTTATCCATTCATCAATTTTCCTATGTTATTTATCTTATGGTTTATACACTATTACAGAACACAAAATACTGTGCACTTTCGGTGTTGCGTTTTGAGGGAGTCGCACGACATGAACTCTACCTACTTAAGTATTTATCCAAGAGACTTATGCATTCATTCAAACTTGGAAATACTTATACATCTACGATTCATCCATACATGCGATACTTAACATAGTACTCCCATCTCATTCCTTATGGTGAATACATATAAAAGTAAACACATAAACTGATAAGCCAAAACTTAAGCATTCATTGTAAGCAAATAAACAGATGCAAGCATGTAAACAATCACACAACACAGGAATTTAACATGGGTCACTGCCAGGATGGGAGCTACGTCCAAAGCAACTGTTGTTGTATTAGTCTTTGGGAACGGTACAAGAGTTCCATTCTGCGCAATCAGCTACAGACTCTCTTCTCTCTTAGTAGGCCTCTGTGCACATAGATTGCAGAGCCTTTACAATGGCTTTCAACAAAACAGTATCACTCAGATTCAACAATTACATTTTAACATTGTACAACTTAACCCTTTTCCTTACAAATTAGTGCCTTTTATAGATCATGGTCGTAGGTCATGTCTCTACAACACGCAGGCAAAAACCCTAAGGTTTCCCACAACTGTCGCAGTTTTCCCTTAACTAGATTGCTGGCTTCTGGTATCAAATCTTCTATCATGGCCATCCTGTGTGCGTGGTCACATCACTTTCAGCCTGCCCTGTCAACCGCATGCCGACTGTCACTTTCACCTGGTCATTCCTTCTCTAATGACCTTATGCGGTCGGTTCACATCGTGCTTCCTCCATGCGTGTGACCAGTCGCTTTACTTCATCCTTACTCCTTACCCGCCTGCTTGGTAATCATGGAATTTCTTAACCAAAAATAGGTCTCTTTCACCCAGCCAACCTTACCTTCATTCTTTACCCAAAATGGGTTCGCTGCTAGCACATCGCAGCGCTGCTACTTCGTAGAACCGGTCCTCAGCTATGCAGTTCCCATCCTATCGATACTGCGTTGCACTCACCTCGCAGCTCCCCAAAAACTGTCTTGCCAAACGTTCTTCATCTGAGTTGCGCTCCACTTCACATTTCCAAAACTTGACTTGCACAAAAATGCCACATTTGGGCCAGGCCCAACAAGCCCCTAACACTGACATGTGGCTCATCCCCAAGCCACCTTTAACCTCTACTTCTCTTAGTTGTTCTTCCTCCTGTGGAGCTAACTTCGCAGTGAAATCTTGTTATGTTGCAGTCAAACTGGCACCCTCTTCCTTGGTTTCCTACTCAATTTGCTTGACGGTCTCCAACACATCAGCTGTTATTTAGTCATTGGCTTGTTCTTGGACGGAATCTTGTCCTTGGCTGAGTCCCTCAACTTTTCTTCAATTTTCTATGTGAGTTCATGCACTTCTTGTTGTAGGGGTTGTGACTTATCTCTAACTTCAGTCTCCTTCTCTTGCAGTACTCGCAGTTCTTTCTTCAATCTCCTAACTTCTGGATATCTGCGAATTCGGTCCCTTGGTGGTAGGGCCTTGAACTCTATGTCCAGCAATTCCCATGCATCCTGCATATCCTTCAAAGCACTTTGTATTTCCAACAACTATGGATTCTCTTCTAGGGCAATAAATGTTTTTGTTTCCTCATCTAACAAAGTTTGGCACTTAGCCATGTCGCAGGCTATAGTTTCTACTACAGCTTTCACTTCCTTTGCCTGAAGCTGTTGCTGATCAGGTGGTGTCTTCGGCTGATTCTGCACTTCCAAGGCAACAATCTTTCCTTCATAACTAATCTCCATATCTTTCATTCCAGCCTTAAGATCGATGACCACCTCGCCGATCTTAATGACAATGTACACAGGTTCTTGTTGCTCATCGCATTCAGGTATCTCCACGACTACCACAGCGACCATAGAATCTAATCTCATTCTTCAGTCGTTCTCATCTTCAAATTGCATGGATCTCTGCGAGCTAGATTCCTGCAATTGCTTATAGTTTGCAACTAATTCATGGTTCTAGTTCTGAGCAACTACATCTCTCTCATGGATCTCCTCCACGACTTGCAGGTGCAGATCATGTAGACCCTCCATTAGCAGTACCGAGATGTCAACTTCCACATGCTAGATATCCTGCTCACCCAAATCTAACCGTTCGTGCGGTGGTAATCTTACACTCAGTGGATCAAGTTTGACTATGCATGGTTTCGATGGAAAAGTCAAGGCTAGAGGCGTTGTCTTCGGCTGTGAAGTACCCCCTAACTTCCCTTCTGATTCTGAGTCTCGTGGAAAGGGTAAGCAATGCTGGACTTGTTCAATCTTTTATTTAATGCTTGTAGCATGGTCAGATTCTTCTGCAGACTCTTTTGAATTGCCTCATTATTTCTATCTTTGGTGGTCATTAGGTCTTCCATCTACACTTCTACTGTAGATGGGATCATCTCGTAATCATCATCATGGAGTTTGGCTTCAAACTGGCCCTTACTGGCTTTCGGCTTCTTCTTTTGTACCTTTTGTTGTACAGGACTCTCAGCTTCCTTCCTTTTTCCCGTCCATGTCTCTTCAATAATAAGTGTAGGGATTGGTTTACTCTTATCAGAGTCACTTTTGATTTCCACAATCCCTTTGAATTTGAACTCAGGGATCCATTCCTTCATAATTGTGTTAATATCTTCCCCATTCATGTGGTAGCTTCCTTGGAACCATTCAGGGTTCTTCAATCGAGCCTTTGCTGAAATAAATATAGAATTCATATCAGCTTTAAAATTGATGGTGTGAATATACTTAGCCATTACCTCTTTTGATATCCGCGGCATGGCGATAATGGCTTCGCGCAGCTACTTTTAATAAGTGTAGAAGACTTTAGTTGACACGTGCTATCTTTCTGATATTGAATTCGCCCAAAGGTTTGCATAACGGGATCCTCTGCAATCACTGTTGTCAGTGTTTAGGCTAATGTAATGTTTTGGGTCCTTCCACCCTACAAAGGCAATCAGCACTATCAACCATGTCTAATGGAAGTTACTGCCATGTGTCTGCATGTCATTAAGCTCTTCTAGAAACTCATTTAGTAGGTACTGACACCAATTAAACTTTCCTCCTATCGCGGCCTTTGCCCGAAGGAGCACTGTGCCCATGGGTACTTCCAACGGCCTTGCTTTTCCCAGAATTGTGCCTTCTAGCAGTTGTGAGACAAACAACATAGCATCATCATCTATATCATCCATGACAAATCCTCTTTTTCCTTTGACGACAGGCTGTGCCTTCTTCATCTTCGCAGTGAACTCCTTATCGCGGCTCTTGCCTACAAAAAATTGCTTGGGGTCCTCGCCTCTCTTGGTTAAACTAGTAATCCGGTGGATCAAATAAATGTTCAGGTTGACACTACGATCAAGCCAAATATATCCTTGGTGCATGCGCTAAGAGTGCGCACCATTGCATTCAATTCTGGTGTTCGGTCAAAGTGAGGCAGTCTCAACAGGATGAGCAACCCCGACTCGAATACTCCAGTTAGCCAGTTCTGTGCAACTAGCATAGAGTTTCCTTTTATGTCCTTCCAGCACATATATTGATCTGGCTGAAACTGTGGGAACTTTGGTTCAACCGGGTCTTTCTGCATCTGAAGCAGGTCGAAGTCTTCAAACTTGCATTCTGGAATTTTTCCCAACAGATTTCCTTCTACTTTTACATGCTTCGACATCTGTGGAATCAGAATCTCATACTTAACATTATTGAGTAGCTTAATGGATGGTGCATCTCTTGCATGCAACGAGATGTACTGGGCGTTAACGTCAAGGGAATTTATTTGTCGCTCAGTGAAATTTCTGGTGCTGTGGAGCTCACCAATTTTGGCTTCATCTTCTCCATGGCCAAGTTTTTTCCCTTGTCTTGCATAATAGTTGTGTGTCTTGGTGATCTTCGGGAGCCCTGACCATGATCTGTAACCATTTTCTTGGTAGGGGTTCTCATCAATGCTTCAATGCCTCCATATTTAAACACCTTCACAGTTTTCTTGACTGTGAATTCTTCCTCAATGGATGAAATTTTGGACATTCACTGGATGCTCGTTACAGAATTACAAGATCACTGCTTGCTAACTGTCAACAATTTCAAAGTATGGCCCGCAAGAAAATTCTAGAGTCTCGGTAACGCCTGTGAGTCCAAATACAGGAGTATTTATAGGCACAGCGAGGCCTAGCCGCGCCTCTCAACGACCAGAAAATAATTAAATGACATGTTCGTTGGCCAAATCCTTTGCGGATTTGGGTCCTCTCCTTCATTAACTCGTCCAGAATGGCTATTTCTGTGTTAAATGCACAAGCGATTGTCGGCAAAAGTACTGTATAATGGCTATATTTGTGATTGACATTCTAACGGCTAGTTTTCTAGATCGTTGCATCCAACTACGCGACGGACAATCACTACTCCAGCGCAATTACTTCACCATGTCAAGCTTCTCGGTGCTAAAATTGAACCTTCTCTGCTTCATTGGATTTGTGCAGCTACCTTTTTGAGCTTCGAGCTATGCGGTTCTTCTTTTCTTTCTTTTTTGCTCTTTTTTTTTTAAACTTCGTGGCTTCACTCTACAAAGGTTTTGCGAAGTATGGCTATCCGGATAGGGTTTTATCCTACTTCCATTCACTAATCCAGGTAGATCATCTCCAGCTAACGTGGCTAACTGAACTACGCCAGAGTTAGTAACATGTACAACAGTATATGGACCAAGCCAATGCATCTTAAACTTTCCAGGAAATTTCATAAATTTGCTATCATACAAGAGGACTAGATCACCTACCTGAAAGGACTTGTTATTGATATGGAGATCATGCCATGCCTTTTCTCTATCTTTCTGCACTTGCTTGTGAAAGCCTGCAATGAATCGATCTTCCTCCAATCCAACCAAGTCTGTAAGCCTTTCTTCTAGTGCCTCTTGATCTTCCATGCCTGTAAATGCATCTATTCTCAAGCTGGGAACAATATACTCCATAGGCGTCACTGCTTCCTGTCCGTAGCTCAACCTAAAAGGTGTATGGCTAGTCAATTTAATGCAATTAGTTATGTATTCCCATAATATAGCTGGAATGCACATATCCCAGTCATCCCTATTCACATTGCATATCTTAGTTAGCGCATTCTCCAATACCTTATTGAAAGATTCCACAGTTCCATTTGCTTGTGGATGATATGGCGTACTCCTCTGATCATGAATGTGAAACTCTTCAGTCATGGACTTAATAGTTCTATTCAGAAAATGAGTACCTTGATCGATCATCAAAATCTTTGGGCATCCAAACCTAGTAAGTATGTTCTCAAAGATGAACTGCGCAGAAGTGAATGCGCTACAGTCCTTCAATGGCTTCGCTTCTTCCCATCTGGTGAGAAAATCAGTAGCGGTAATAAGATATCTTGCACCAGTTCTTTTTCCCAGTGGGTTTACAGGTCCCACGAAATCAATTGCCAGTTTTTCAAATGCCTAAAGTGTCAACTGTGGATTCAAAGGCATTTCATCTCTATGCGACGGCTTTCCTATCCTTTGACAGACATCACATTTCTGGAAATATTCTTTTGCATATTTGTGGATAGTAGGCCACCATATCCCTGCTCGCAATATCTTATGCATAGTGGCTCTTCCTGCGTAGTGGCCTCCCGAGACACCTGAATGTTCCTTAGCAAGAATGAATGGATTTTCATGCTCTAGTACACATTTCCACGGCACTTCATCCAAGACCAATTTGTATAGTTGTCCCCCGATTATGGTGAAGTATGCTGCTCATACTACCAGCTGCTTCTTCTGTTGTATAGTAAACTCTGTCGGTGCTAATCCAGTAGTCAAGAAATCAACAATGTCTTTATAATAGTCATCTGCGATCTGTATAGCAAATAAGTACGCGTCAGACAAACTATCTTCAGGATTGGTGGGTTCCTCTCCTGACTCAATTCTTGACAGATGGTCACGCCCTAAGTTTAATCTTCCTGGCTTAACTACAATTTCAAAGTCATACTCCTGAAAGAGTAACAACCATCTGTACATTCTCCCCCTAACATTGGCTTGTTGACCAGGTATTTCAGAGTTGAATGGTCAGTGTACATAGAGAAGTGTGCATCGAGCAAATAGTGCATGAACTTATGCAGTGCGTGGACCATAGCTAGACCCTTTCTCTCAATGGTCATATAGCTCTTTTCTGCAGATGAGAGATTATTTCTTTAAAATGCAATGGGATGGTCAATACCTCCCTCTCTTGGTTGTGTGAGTACAACTCCTAGTGCTATACATGAAGCATCAACATGTACATGAAACAGATTCTCCTAGTCTAGAAAAACTAGGATTGGTGTAGTTACCATTTTCTCTTTGAATGTGTCATAGCCTTGTTCACATTTTGCGTTCTAGATGAACTACACGTCTTTCTTCAACAGCTTCTCCATCTGTGCAGTTATCTCAGCATAACCTTTAATGAACTTCCGGTAGTCACCCATATGCACCAATGTGGTGCGAAGCTGTTTAACTGAGGTGGGTGTAGGTAAGTTCACAATCACTGCGATCTTCGCAGGATCAACCATCAAGCCTTGTTTGCACACAATGTGTCCTAACAGAATACCATAAGGCACAAAAAAAACACACTTCTTCAAATTCAAAGATATCTGATGCTGTCTGTACTTTTCTAGCATCATTATGAGGTTTTCACAGTGGTTCTTCAATAACCCAAATACATTCCAATCATCAAAGTATGCTTCTAAACCTTTATGCATGAAATCCTTAAATGCTATGACAACAACTCTAGAAAATATGGTAGGTGTGTTCTTCAGACCAAAAGGCATTACTGTGTTTGGAACGACCCCCATTCAGTAGAAAAGGTTGTCTTGTGTCTATCTGCTGGATCAATTCTTATCTAATGATATCCAGAAAATACATCAGTAAAAGAGTATGCCTCATTTCCTCCAACATTATCTAAGACTTCATCTGTAAAAGGAATGGGAAATCGGTCATGTAGTGAAGCATCATTCAGCGTCCTAAAATCCACGCAGATCCTGATCTCACCCTTAGTTTTCTTGTCTTGGATAACCATCGGGCTTATCCACTCAGATTATTCAACCAGCTCAATGATCCCTGCATCGAGCATCTTATCATGTTCTTCCTTGACTCTTTCTTTGTATCGAGGATTCATTATATAGGCTCTTTGCTTAACAGGCTTCTTGCCTAGCTTCAAAGGTATCTTCATAACCCCCAAGTCAACCAAAATACCTTTCATTTCTGTGAACTTATTTGGAACTAAATCCTAATATTCATGTAGCAGGTCTGCGATCTCCGTAATCATGGCATCATCCCAGTAATCACCAATTTATGCAAAATTCGGCTCTTCACTTGTGCTAATGTTCACTTTCCTTGTTTTCATAGGGCCACTCATGTCTGGAATTTCAAGTGGGGGTCCCTCTACAGCGCGTGCACCTTCTGACTCAGGAATATTGACATTGCACGGATCCTCCTCATCGCTTTCTTATTGTTAATCTTCATGTTCAACAAGGTTATAGCATTCAAGGGCATGTTTTATCGTTCTTGCCCATTCTGGATGTAGGCTCAATGGTACGTTTAGATCTTCAAAGACATTCTCTTTGAGTTCCTCGAATGCCTCATTTGTACATGGGAATTCTGCTCTGAATACTCGTTCTTTAATGATCTATAAAGCTTCATTTATACTCGGATTGTCATCTTCAAAACTGAAACTTTTCTGGAATTTCGTAGTCAGGGTAGGCCAATCTATAGTTTCTCTGCACAACTCCGTGTCTAGATACCACTTATTTGGAGTTTGCTCCTCTAATGTGTGCACAAACAGATGCACCCATTTTGGCTATGGTCTCTCCTCCCATGCTTGTGAACAGATTCCAATATGATCCCTTGTGTCCATCTGTCCGTTATATTTTCCAAAGGTCAGCACAAAATTCTCAGCGAACTTGATCTGCATCATGCATCTGCACTGATCCCATGTGGTCAACGTCTCCTTATGTGTAGCCCACCATCTGGAAGGTGTATCATGCAGTTCCATGTCTAGTGCTGGTATGCGATGTTCATCTGCAAGTGATACAACATATTTTTGGATAAATGAATAAACGTTAGATGAACCATCGTAGGTGGGGATTGGACTTACCTCTTTTCCAATCCATTGCAATGACTTTTTAATCTGCACGCATCTTCTTGCAGATACTTCATACATACAGCCTTGCCAGTTCTCTAGTCCTTCTTCAGAGTCTGGGATGCAAGAGTTGTCACAGTGCCAACTGAGTGTTCCATCTGCTGTCGGATTAATGTAGTCAACATCATTCATAGCATTTTGTAGATGTGGTCCAAGTCTTGAGCTCTGGATTCTTCCTGAATTGGCTCACTGTATCTTTCTCCGTCTAAAGGGTCCAATGATGAGATGACCTTGAGATGTTGTCCTTCGAAGATCATCTTCTTTGTTTTCAAGTTTATGATGGCGAGGTTATCCATTTCCTAGTCTATACCCAATAGTGTTGGATAAGGCTGACTATCATCCACAATATCGATAACCTCGAAGTCTGCATGACTTCGCACTCCATCAATGTCAACAATAACATTGGCTAACCTTCCAAAAGGTATGACTTTCTCCTGGTTGGCCATTCTCAACTCTATGGGTGACCATAGCAACTTTGGTCTCCCCATATGCTGCCATGTCTATTTAGTTAAGACATTTACTTCACATCCCAATTCAAGGATGATCTCATCCATCTCATAGTCTCCTATATGCGTGCTAAGTCGCATTTCTCTGCCTGCTCTTTTGTGTTTTTTGATGTGATGAAATATGCCTTGGGCAGTTCCCATCTGGCTCTGTGGTTGATATTGGTCTAACGGTTTTTTCAATTCTACTATAGCATTTGGGTTCTTTAATAGTTTCATGCAGCTCCTTAGGAACTGCGCAACAGAGGTGCCTGTCTCTACCGCGTGGCATGTTTTATCATAAGCTACCGCCATATCCTCTATATGCGATATTTAACTATGCAACGAGATTCTTGGTGACCTAGGTGCTTGTCCTTTGAAAATTTCCCATGCTTCTTCAAGCACTTCCTTATTTTTCTCTAGATTGAAGGAAGGTTCCTTCCCAGTATCTTTTCTGATCCAAATTATTTCGACGGGAGTCTGCTTAGTTTCAAAGTCTCCAGAAGTTGAAGCTTCTACTCCTCTATCTCTTCCTATTGTAGCACCACTTCACATCACTACATTGAGACAAGGATCTGCAACCCTTCTCTCTATTGCGATCAACTAAATGTTTGGGTTCAGCGCATCTTGCTTTCTCTTCTGCATCTCTACTGCTAACACTGGGAAGACCTAAATAACATGATCAAAATATTTGCAGTAATTACAAGAAGTACATTCATTGGTACAATCTCTAGATAAGTGACCTGCCTAGCCACAGTTGTAACAGATCATTTGACCTCTTCCCCTTCCTTGTCCTAGGCCAGTATTTCTTCCTCTTCCACAGAATCCTCCACGGCCTCTATTTGCACCTTGGTCATACTATGCATTGTCTTGCTTCTGTGGAGTTGCTTCTTGGACTCTATATACTCCACTATCGTGCATATGCTCCATGTCCCACTTCCTTTACTGCATGAGCTCATATGCCCTACAATTTGATCCATCATGTCTAACTGACTTACAGAAATTGCAATATAGATTCTTAGGGGTCACACATACTTCTCTATTAGATAATACTCTTCAGGCCTGTGGCCTCTAGTTTTACAGATTTCATACCATGGTGCTTGATTATGATTTAGTGGATTCGATGCTCCATTGTTAAGGTACTCTTGAAATAAAGGGTAGTGCTCTCTGGTGTGGCCTTCTCCTTTGCATCTTGTACACCAGACTTCTTGACTCTCTTGTTTTCCCTTCTTCATATCCGGTAGTTGTAATGTTAGGGTAGCTAACTGGGTCTGAATCTGAGACATCCCAGTGCTAGTCTCTCCAATTGGTGAAGCTTCCAACTTCATCTCAATCTCCAAGGATTCTTCCTATGAAGCCACTTTATGCTGCATCAATGACAGTCTAATATGGGGCAACAACGTGGGTATAAACCATTCTTGTTGTTGTTGCAGTGCTATGATGAAACTTACTTGGTCCAATAATGTCTTAAATTTCTAGTCGAATTCCCAAACTATCTCATTGGGTTTTTGCTTAATTTCCTTTAACTCGGTTATACATTGGGATTCTGACTTCGGTTTCTTGAACTCACTCAATAATGCAGCCTTAATCTCTGCTAAGTTTTTCTGATGTCCAATAGAATACTTCATGAACCAATTCAAGGCTCTATCTCTGAATGTGGTAATGAGTTGCACTTGCTTCACAACATCATCCTAAACTTGCTTAACACTCCATACAACTTCACATAGAAACCAATGTTGCTCAGGGTCTTCTATACCCATTCCTTTGAATATCGACAGCTTAATATCATCAGTCATCCTTCTCCTAGGTGGTATAGGGTTCTACGTAGGGTTTTGAGTGGAAAAAGTAAAATTGGTACTGTGCGGAATGTTCTAAAGTGGATTATTCTGAATCAGAATAATTGGATTCAGAATGGTTTGAGTCGGAATGTTCTGAGTACTCACTCCTGCGGTGTTACTGGTATCAACCCCTTAAGGGTTAGGAATATTAGCAACGGGATGGTTCTGAATTGACGGATTCTGAGAAATAGGCGGCGCAGTTTTTGCAACGGGTGTATTCTGCAGTGTAATAGGATTATAGGTAGCGGATAGGGGTGCAGTTTGGCTATCAAGCGCGGTTTGTAAATCGATATCTATGCGGAGTCCAGTCTTCTTAGTGGTATACTTATATCTTTTTCCACTTCTCAAATTATTTGTTTCTTGGTCCGAATCACTATAGATGTTATTGACCATTACAGATTCAAAACTTCTAGGAATCTTTACTGCATTATTAAAATACCTTTTTCAGCTAAAAGCATTTTAATGTATAACCTCAAATTGTTGAGGTACTTACCTCTAAAACCTTTGAAAAAACTCTGCTTCAACTGCATTGTAGAACTTCAGAGTGTCCACAGCAAACTCTGTCACGAATCCTTCTAGTATACTGTCAACCCAAAAGTCAACTGCTCTAAAAAATGGGTTATCTACTGCTTTGAGCCTCGCAATGAGCTCTAGAGTCCACTCAGTCGGTACTTCTAGTATGAAACAATTCTTGCGCTCTGCGAGCTGCGATAACCACTCGTGCAACTCATTTCCAAAGGATGCCCAAAACATTTCATGAATATCTTTCCACAGGTATTTGTTCAACCAATCCATGTCAGAGAGATGCGGATTTATATTTTCCTTCCTTGCGAAGTTTCTTTCTGTCTTATCGCACCAAGACCAGATTTCTTTCTTGTCTGGATGCCAAATTTCTGCAATCAACGGGACATTTTCTTCTGAGCACATCACTTCTTTCAAGCACGACAACTCATCACGGATTCTTAGACAGAAATATGACATAACACAATATGTTATTTATCTTATGGTTTATACAATATGACATAACAGAAAATACTGTGCACTTCCTGTGCTGCGCTTCAACGGAGTCACATGATGCGAACTCTACCTAGTTAAGTTAATATCCAACATAGTTATGCATTCATTCAGACTCGAAAATACTTATACCTCTAGCATTCATCCATATATGCGATACTTAACATATTACTCCCATCTCATTCTTTATGGTGACTACATATAAAAGTAAACACATAAACTGATAATCCAGATCTTAAGCATTCATTGTAAGCAAATAAAAGATGCAAACATGTAAACAATCACACAACACAGGAATTTAATGTGGTTAACCCACAGGATGTGAGCTACATCCACAAAAACTGTTGTTGTATTAGTCTTTGGGAAGGGTACAACAGTTCTAGTTTGTGCACTCAGTTGCAGACTCTCTTCTCTCTCAGTAGGCCTCTGTGCACATAGCTTGCAGAAACTTTACAATGGCTTTCAGCAACACAGTATCACTCATATTTAGCAATTATATTTCAATATTGTACAACTTAAACCTTTCCCTTACAAATTGGTTCTTTTTATAGATCATGCCCATAGGTCATGTCTTTACAACATGCAGGAAAAACCCCTAAGGTTTCCCAAAACAGTTGTAATTTTTCCTTAACCAGACTGCTGGATTTTGGTAGCGAATCTTCTATTGTGGCCATCCTCTGCGTGTGGTCACATTGCTTTCAGCCTGCCCTGTCGATCGCATTCCAACTGTCGCTTTCACCTGACCGTTCCTTCTCTAACGACCTTATGTGGCTGTTTCACGTCGTGCTTCCTCCACACCTGTGACTGGTCACTTTCCTTCCTCCTTACTCCTTACCCGCACGCTTGGTAATCATGGATTTTCTTAACCAAAAATAGGTCACTTTAACCCATCCGACCTTACCTTCATTCTTTACCCAAAATGGGTGCCCTACTGGCACATCGTGGTGTCGCTACTTCGTAGAACTGGTCCTCAGTTGCATGGTTCCCATCTTGCAAATACTGCGTTGCACTCACCTTGCAGCTCCCCAAAAACTGTCTTGCCAAAAAGTATTCATCTGAACTGCGCTCCACTTTGCAGTTCCAAAACTTAACTTGCAAAAAAATGCCCCACTTAGGCCAGGACCAACACTAGTAATTGTTGATAAATGAATAAACACAAATCAATAACAATTCAAACCAACAAAAACCGTAAGCAATCAAATAAGAGGGTGACACAAAACCAAACTTGTGCAAACTGCAAACGACAAGAATGACCTCTGGTAAAAATTCGCGTTAAAATCCAACCAGTAGGTAAATTTCCGAAAATAGAAATGATAAAGGAGAACAAGAAAAATGAATGTATTTATTAATTTCTCCAGGAAAAATCTCAGCCGTTAGATTAAAACAGACCGACGGCGGATAGGTGATCTTGCAGGATGCGAAGAAAAAGGTTGCGGGGTTTTATTTTAGGCAATACATACATTCATTCGGCAATCTACAATCCGTAATTGCAGAATGCAGGATGCAGGATCGCAATTCATAGTAACAACTAAATCCATATTTTCGCAATCTGCAATGCACAAATGCGGGTTACAGGTTGCGGAAATGCAAGGTGCCAAAATCATAAGTGAGTTCTTCCCGCAATCCGTAATTGGGGGTTGCGGGGTTGCGGGCAATCAATAGCCACAATTATTGAAAGATCATTTCCGCATCCCGCAATCCACATTGTGGGTTGCAGGTTGTGGAAAGAGAACATTCTAACAACAAACAACCAAGTTCCCGCAACCCACAATCGCGCATTGCGGGAAGACCTGATTTTTTTTTTCGAAAATTAGTGCATTCCGCAACTTATAAAAATACTCAAAACACACAAAAATTTCTCAAAGGAAAATTATTACCAACTCAATCAAACCAAAGCAAATCTTTAAAAACACAATAAGACCCCGAAAATGACCCTGGAATTGGATTATTACCTTTGCATATAAAAAATTTGGGGCTCCCATGTTTTATTAAAACATGGGATCTGTTGTACCTACAACAAAAGGCGACTGACTCGGAAGAACCAGTTATCCCTAAAAATGAAATCTGTAATTGCAAGGAAAACATGTCAGCAAGCTTGTTATTTTAACCTATAATTCACAAAATGTTCTCGTAAAACACAATAAAAATAGCAAAGTTAGTCATATGATTGATATATCCCCTTCCAAAACCAATTAATTATGATGTTGATATGACAAAGCAGTATTAGAAGTAAACAAAAATCCTTTACCATTATGCAATGATAGGAAGGTAGTTTGTGATGAGCCTTCGAAAAAACCTAGACCCATTCTGGGTTACCAAATCTTAAATCACCTTGACTTTATTGATTATTTACTTAAGAACATAAATATATACATTTTCTTTCACCCTTTTTTTCCCTTTTTTTTTTTTTTTTTTTGAAGAAAGGCTAAAAATATACAAACAAGACATTTTTCTGATACAAGGCCATTGCCCTGACTTGGGGGTTAGAAATTGGCAACGCCATTCACAAACCTAATCCAAAAATTGAACAAGCTAGCTCGGTAAGGAGACTCCCCGTCTTTCATCTTTGACACTAAAAGCAATTACCATGGCTTGATGACCATAAGTGGTAATTTCAGTCGAAAATCAGACCCATGATCATGGTAGGGATGGATTGTAATAAGACCCCCCTTGTCTTTATATACAACAAAGTGTCTAACATAGGAAAACAAAATTTTATCAGTTCATAGATCACAAGACACTACCATGGCTTGGTGACCATATGATAGTAGTGTTACTCACCGATGTTTTGCAGATAATGAATGGACCGACCTGTGATAGGATCTTCTACCTTTCAGCAAGGGATGAAAGTCATCCCCCAAGTTTGGTGGCTTGATGTGGAGATGTCATTCTACTTAAACATATATGAACATAATGGGTTGGTTTGTGATAAGACCCCCCATCTTTCAATCTATAATTATTAAGGTAAATTATGTTAAGGTGATCAAAATGGGAACCATAATGGTTAAGGTTGTCAAAGCTATAAATATATGCTGCCATTCACTAATGAAACATAAGGAAAGAGAACTAATTGCTTCCTCAACTTAAATTAACCATACAAAACATCCATACAGATATTTGATTAAAGTGGGAAGGTATCAATAAAAAACCCTACAAACTTTGGTTGTTCACTCATGAAAAATAGTTGCAAACATAGGCTAAGAATATTAAACTAACATTATTACCTCAAACTTCATATTGTATTAACGTTGAGACAGACTGATTGACAACCCTTTACCAAATGTGTGGACAACATTCCCATAATAAAGAGAAAAGGAGAATCAATTCAAAATAAAGAGAAAGGCGAAAACAAACCACACTTAAATACAAAAGAGCCCAGACATCCCTCTAAACAAAGTACTTTTAAAGTAATGAAACATTCACTGGATAAGTTTGTGAAAACCCTCCAGTGTCTACAATCGGACTGAACTAGGACCAAGCTTTTGAACTTGGATTCGGTTTGTCACCGCAAATACTTTATTGAAGAAAACATAAGCTAATTAAAACTAATCCATTCTACACCTACTCCTACACTACTCTAGAAGCAACAAAATTAAGTGAAGTCAAATTTCCAATGAAGCCAATCTAGTAACTTTAAACCTGCAAGAAAAAACACATGATGCATCGGTAATAAAAATATTAAGAATGGAGATTTAAAAATTGGACAAATCAATCTAAGGTTCTTATTTACAAAGACATAAAAATGACATGGAAAATCATTGAAGAATGATTGTTCCAACCCCCTATAAATTGGATCATAGAAGGTAGGTTGGAAATTATTAAACTTATGATTCAAAAGAACTTCATCAAAATTGAGAGTGGAGGGTATTTCCTTTTTTAAAATATCATTATACTAAAGGAAAACACCGAATTTTGAATCTTGTGCATGATTAACTTCTTCTTCTTCTTGATTTTCATTTAGATGTTCATTCTGGTCAAGTGCGCCGTGTTGTTTGGTCTCAAATTATTTGACTGAATTAACTTTTCATTTAAAAATTGATTTATAGAAAAAGTATATTTGAAACAAATAGTTTGAAACTCAATCTCAATTTCAGCCAATTAATCTTCTAAAGATTTATTATTCTCATTCTGTTCATAAAAATCAGGATTCGAGGTAAGAGAGTTTTTAGATTTCAGAAGATAAGTAGAACCAACATGTTCCACAAAATCTAAAGTGTAATCAACATCTTCAAATCTTTCTATTCTAGGATCCATTGTTTGATTAAATGATGAAGAATGGCTATCACTTATAAAAGAAGGAATTTTAAAATCATTAGAAACAAATAAAAACTCCTCTTCATAATTCTCAAAATTTTGATTTTTACTGATAGTTGGATCACTATGGTCAAATTGTGGAACAGTAAGATATTCAAAATTTGATCGAACACATTGTTCATTACATAGATTGGGAGTGTTAGGATCAAGATTTTCTTCAACAATTTCCAATTGAGATTCCAAGCAATGAAGGGAATATGTGAAACACTCATCGTACTTGCATTTATTTGAAAGAGAAAAACTAGGATCAAGTTTTGCAACTGATTTTCCCTTTGTATCTGAGGAAGTTGGAATTTTCGATGCATAAACCAGTTTTTCCAAATCATGTAAAGCATTTTGAATATTTATCTCATTTCAATGGACATAACTTCATTGTAAAAATCATTAATTTGATTAGTTGATAGAACCATTTCTGAAAACTTTGATTCTTCTTTAACAGATTCATCATCACATAACACAGAAGGATGAAAAAGATCTAAAGGATACCTCTTCAGGTCTTTCTCAAGATTTAGAGCCTCTTTACATTCTTCATTGAAATTTGTTATCCCTTCACATAATAAGAACAAAGCCATAGTGTTGGGAAGAGATCTGACATACAACCAAAAGGTAAGTTGTGATGAAGGCCTATGTTCTTCGTGTAAGCTATAATACACTTGTCAAAAACATGTATTAAAATATCCAATTGGATCTCCATCATGCACTTGCATTTGACTCAAATTTTGATGAATCTTAGTTATATCATAATCTTCAAAAGAATCTCTAAAAACATTTTTAAATTCTAACCAACTAGAAATTGAATTCAACGGTAGAAAATAAAACCAAAGAGAAGCCTTACCTTCGAAGGTAAATGGAAATAATCTACAAGCAACATCTTCATGCATGACATTAAATAAATGCAAAATAGATTCATACCTTCTAATCTGCTCGGTAACAGAAACATTACCTTCACCATCGAACTTCGGCAAGATCTTAACTGCCTTTTTAGGGAGTTCATGTAAAGGCCCTTGCAGGCTTAACGCAATGTCAAACTCCCATGCAGGGATTTGGGAAAGATCCATGAAAACATAATAAATAAGGATTATCTCTCACTATGGGCGATGTGTTGGTTGAAGCCCTCTTTCTAGCACCATTTGTTGAAGCCTCAAATGAGTAGGTGTTGGAATGGGTTCTAAGCCTAACAACAGAGGGGGAAAACCCATACTGAAAGGATTCAAAAGTTCCTACATAAGAACAGTTCTATCCCCATCCTGTTTGGAATAGTAATCTCACACAAAGACAAAGGCCTCTGCTGGCACTTATGGGGTTTGATCCTAGAAGGATCTGTATTCCTGAGATGGAATAAAAAAAGAGTCCTGATTCTAACATGGATCTAAACCTACAACAACTCTACCTCAAAAGAAATCTAAGCTAAGTTAGATCTAATCTAAAGGGAGTGTATTGTTTGCATGCAAGGTAACTTGGTTTGTGTTTCAACAAGTTATCTCATCAACTGGACATAAATGTGAAATTGAATCATTAACTCATTATTTCGAAGTACAATCAGACAATGAAAATTACTGATAATAATTCAAAGATTAAGCGTATCCAATACTATCATGTTGTTCTTTTGTCAATTGAAAAAGTAACATGAACTTAATATTTATTGTGAATCATTTGCAGAAATAGATAAATAAATTCAATCAAAAAATTTAATACATAGAGATCATGAATTAAGACAAATTTGAACTATACATCAGTGTAGATTATTGATTGCAAATGATAAACAGTGTTTACTAATGAATTAGAGTCAATTCACTACCCATCAAAGACATTTGATAAATTATAACAAAAGAAGAAGCTGAAGAAAGACTAACTGTATATTAAAGGCGTGCAAGAAATTACATAGTCTGCAATAACAGAGCATCTCCAGTCTCTTTGGGTGATTCTTCCTCCAAAACAACTCATTTGTTCCTATGAGACATCTACCCCTTTAAATAATAATTACAATGTTGTTACAAAGGGAAAATTCCCCATCAAACGAGATTACAAAATCGGATCAGGCTAAGAATGACCAAGGAACTCGTGCTACTTGGCACATATCTCTAACAATTCATCCAAATCTAGATAGGTCGTTGAGTCAAGCCCCAGCTGGGCATCCCACGTGAAACCTTCCATTTCATTATTTGCCATCTTATGCTATATCTGTATGAAAATGTGGATATTCCCTTCCATAGCGACAGGTTGCCTGATGAACTGATCCACATGTGCAATGTGTACATGCTCGAGCTGCTAAATATCTTGTTTTACCTCCTTGCATCAACTTTCAACCTGCTCAATCATCAATTTCGGTGGACAAGAATATTCAATGAGGTCCATGGTGAAGAACTGTAGTTTTTCCATAATGCTATCTACAGCATATGATCTCATCCCACAAATCGATAACATTCTACCACATAGATGGATGGATTCTTCTACCACATCAATAACATTCTACCATGCATTAAGAGAGGTTTTGACCTTCCTGAACTGAAAACTGCTGAGAACAGGGATGTCCTCTGGTTTATCTTTAATATACCTCTGTCATTCAACAATATTGTCATAGGCCTTAGAGGCTTCATGTTTTTTATCCATCTTCCCATTTAGAATGACAAACATCTTTCCAAAGGCAATGTCAGTCTCCTGAATTTGATTCAGAGTACTAAACAGTTCATAAATCAGCTCATAATGTTCCTCATTTACCTGAATAGCCAAGTCTTTAAACTCATGCTGAGAGAATTTAGAAAAGGAAGAAGAGGTTGCACTTGCAGTTGCATCGTCCGGCTTCTTTTCCAGGTCAGCTATTTTTTCTTCATTGGCAGTATTCAAGGCTTCAGCGTCCTGCAATTGGGTCTGTAGAGAAGCATTCTATGTTTGAAGATCTTCAATCTTATCCTCAAATTCTCTTATGATCTCACGAACATCAACTCCATGGTCTTCATTGGCCTTAGCGAGTTGCTCTTCAAGTCTATTTACGTCTTCCTTCTTCAAATCAATTTCTTTGTTTAGTGTTGTCACCGAATCAAAATTGGCACCTGCAAAAGAAGCCAAGGAAGCAACAGAGTCCAGTGCTTCCTGTTGTATGTTATCTGATTGTTTAGTCCAAATGATTTGATTAGGAGCAGGAGCTTGCAAGACATCTTGATCCCTGGCTCTCTTTTTACCTTTCTTCATCACTACTTTTGTTGCTTTACTATAAAATTAGTATCCAAGAGGGACTACTATGTCTTCTTCAAGATTAGCTACCAGCTCAATAAATAATGTAGTGACACTTGGTGTTGAAACCAATTGAGCGGTCTGGGTGATAGTGGAGCTAGTAATTGGCATAGTGGTTTGAGAAGTGGTTGGTGTAGCAGGAATACTTTCTGGGACTGATGGTACAGAGGTTGGGATAGGAGTTGAAGTAAGAACTTTAGAAAGTGGAATGGATGCATCAGCAGCTGATAGTGAGGAAGGAAAATATGCGACCTAGACATCATTGGCTGGTGGTGAAGAAGGAAATGATGGTGATGGCAGAGAGACAATGGAACACAGGATTTCTGCCACTATTGGTGGTGGAATGTGAAGTGGAATTGATAGGGTAGGAAGTGGAGAAGTAAGGGTAGTTAGTGTATGAAACCACTGGGATATGGTGGAGGGTGGTGTTACCCCAGAGGATGAAACTGAAAGAGTTTGAATGGATGAGAGTAGAAGTGGTGAAGTTGTAGTGTCAGCATCAGTGGTGGTTTCAAGAAACTGTTGATCAAGAAAGGGATCATCCATTGTTATGGCATTTAACAGATTTTCCATTGACTGAGAATTCTCAGTTGCTTCTTCTATCACAGGCACATGAGGAAGTGTCGCATCTTCCACATCACTATCTTCTATGTTTAGCATAGGAATTTGGGAGGCGGGATTTTGAACCTTTTGTCGTTTAGATGGTTTTCCCTCAGCTATTACTTGAAGATTAGCGATCAAGTTAGCTGCAGTAGCCAATTGAACATGAGCAGTGGATTTAGGCATTGCAACTACTTGGGTATCCAGCACCGAAGTCATCTAAGCTAATTTTTGCTTCAATTGCTGGGATGATTGCATTAATACTTTTATTTATGCAGCAGTCTGCAACTTCGGAGATTCTTCCATAAGGCCTTTGCCTTTTTTCCCATTTGGATAAGTGAGCATGAGTGGAGTGTTTTCTTTTTGAGCTTCTTTTGCTTCCCTGTCTTTTGTTGTTTGCTCATCTAGCTTGATTTCCATTCTTCTGTAGCTGAAAACCTTGGTTTTTAGGTCTTGTTGGTATTGAATTACGAGATTCTGTTCATCTATGCTTTTTTCCTTTGCCAAGACTTCAAAGAAAGTATTGACCCCCTGGTAAATAGAGTCATCGGGAAGAAATTCATGAACATAACCAATTTTCGTATGATTCTGCTTGAAATGAGCATCCAGAAAACCTTTAGGATCATGCATCCTTTTGGGGGCATACCCCAATTTCAAAGAAACAATCTTATCTCCCAAGACTAGAGCCCAGGTTGAAGTTGGGATAACCCAAGGTCCTAGATATAAAGGAAACTTAGGCCATCCTTTCCTTTTGGGACCAGTAAGCTTGGGGTAATCCCCATCAGTAGCAGTTTGATAAGAAACTTCCTCAATAACCAACCTGTCTGGAACTATTATGGGTAGTAGGTGAACAGTGCTACTTCCCCACACTCAGATATATGATAAAGACTCTCCCACATACCAATTACCAATTGTATCAATAAAATTTCCGGCATCAACTGAGAAAGAAGGTGCTTCTTCTCTAAATATCTGAAAATTGATAGCTCCAAAGAAGTGATCACAAATGTCATACAACAAGGGAACATAATTATTTTCCCAGAGTGCTGAACAATAAATACGAACAGGAGGGGCTGATGGAGTCCAATTCCATCCCATGTTGGGATATTGGAACTCTGTGCAAAAGACATCGATCACATGGGCCGAGAAAAATAAGTGTGGCTTCCTTGAAGTTGATGATTTCTAGTATTTTACAATGGTCGTTTTTAGTTATGCTGACAAAATTGAAGCCCAGGGAAATGACTCCCCGATTGTTAAGATATGATGAGCCATGGGTGCCCATTCCACCTTAAACACTGAGCAATTTGGAAGGCCATAAATCCTTCTAAGCATGGCTTCCAGCACGGAGTAAGGTTCCTTAAACCATGCAACAGGATACAAATTGTCAACCCTAGGCATGAACATAGCCATTTTGTGCATCCAAGACTTCAACATTTCATTGAAATTATACCTGGTTATTGCTGAATTCATGAATGCAGGATTAAGGGGTTGAATAGCAAGTTTTAGGGTGTATGCTCTGATAAAAACCTCAAGCCATAATTTGGTTAGTTGAGACCTTGCGCTATCATTAAAAGACCGGTCCTTAGGGTTGGCATGGTTGATAATCCACTTAACCGCATCAGTATAGGGAAGTATAGCAGGCTTGGCTGCTATGGCATGGAGTTGGGAATCCCTAATTATTTCAGAGGCTAGCCGATCATCCTAAATATTGGATAGGTCATCATTATCAAAAACATAGTAAACCTTGGACCAATCGAGTTGGTAAGTTTATGAAACCTTATCACTGGTTTCAGCAAAGATGTTGAAGTTTGGGTACTTGTTCAGAGAGTCTTTCTGCGCATTTTTAGAGTGAGTGTTACGAGACATGTTTGAAAAAATGGTAAATGCTAATAAATGAATAAACTCAAATTAGTAGCAATTCAAACCAACAAAAACTATAAGCAATCAAATAAGAGGGTGACACGAAACCAAACCTGTGTAAACTGCAAATGGCGAGAATGACCTCTGGTAAAAATTCACAGTAAAATCCTAGTAGCAGGTAAATTTCCAAAAATTGAAATGATAAAGGAAAACAAGAAAAATGAACATATTTATTAATTTCGATGGGAAAAATCTCAGTTGTTAGATTAAAACGGATTGACGGGGTATAGGTGATCTTACGGGATGTGGAGAAAAAGGTTGCGGGGTTTTATTTTAGGAAATACATACATTCATCTCGCAATATGCAATCCGCAATTGCGCAATGTGGGATGCGGGATTGCAATTCATAGTAACAACTAAATCCGTAATCCGCAATCCTCAAATGCGGGTTCTGGGTTGCGGAAACGCAAGGTGCCAAAATCATAAGTGAGTTCTTCCCGCAATCCGCAATTGTGGATTGTGGGGTTGCGGGCAATCAGTAACCACAATTATTGAAAGATAGTTTCCGCATCCTTCTATCTGCATTGCAGGTTGTTGGTTGCGGAAAGAGAACATTCTAACAATAAACAAAAAAGTTCCTGCAACCCGCAACCGTGCATTACGGAATTGCAGTATTGTGGAATTGCGGGTTGTGGGAAGGCCTGATTTTTTTTCTAAAATTAGTGCATTCTGCAACTTATAAAAGTACTCAAAACACGCAAAAATTTCTCAAAGGAAAATTATTACCAACTCAATCAAACCGAAGCAAAGCTATAAAAACACAATAAGACCCCAAAAACGACCTTGGAATTGGATTATTACCTTTGCATATAAAAAATTTGGGGCTCCCATGTTTTATTAAAACATGGGATCTATTGTACTTACAACATGACCCATGACAATGATGATTTTTTAGGAGCAAATGGAGATTGCATCGGTGTGATCATTCAGAAAGAAGAGAAGTTCTAGTCGACTAGTGGATATCGATCCAAGGGAAAAGAGAGATACCTATAGTTCGGAACAAGCTGCGATTGTAGCAAGAGAAGCGGGCACATTAGGTGTCATAGAAGAAAAAAGGACATTGCGAGGAGGGCAGCATGGACCAACATTAGAAGACATACCTGGGTATGTGTCGTCACAGAAGGAAGGGACACCAACAATCCTACTGGGAAAGAATGCAAAATACACCATCAATGAGTCGGCAATACCAAAGGGTGTCCATTCCACTCGAAACACAGTAGAGCGACTGCAAAAAATGCAGCATAGAGACCACGACATTCTGGCATATCCAAAATGCACTAAGGACACACATGTTGAGGTAGTGCATGGAGAAGGAGGTCTGATCTCAAGAGAGCCTACAAAGTGGGAATTGGGGTTGGAATGATCATGACTTTTGTCCATTATTCACATGCTTCACTTCGGGAGATCGACAGAGGCGAATTCATGCGTAAAGATTCTACTGGCATGCTTTCATGGAGGGTATTTGTGGTTGGCGAAAAAAATCCGAACTACGGTCGATTTGATTTCGAGGATCACCGGATTACCCAAAGCTAGGGTAGATCATCCCGAATATTTCTAGGGGAGGGATAAAAAAAAGAGGCTTGTTGCGAAGCTAAAGACAAAATATGAGGTAGAAAAGAACACCAAAGGTTACCTGATCGACAAAATCAACGATCAAGTAGTTAGGATTCCAGCAAAGTTGCTGGAAATCAAGCTAGTAAGGAAGAATTTACCAAATTAATGTACATCAGGTGTAATTTCGTCTGCGAAGCAGTGCGCAGTGAGATTTCAAATCAACTGGTCTCTTTTCTTGTTGAATGAGTTGATGGAGGACACAAGGGCAGCGCAGGAGAAAGGAAATCCATTTACATATTCATGGATGTTGATATTAATTGCGTTGGCTGTATGGAGGGAACCATCGCATTACCAAGGGATGGAAACAGAATTAGCGAAGGTGTTCCAAGGGGAACGGTACAAGAACCTGTGGGTGTTAAATGACAAAGAAAGGAAAACAAGTAACAATATTCAATTCTTTATTTATTTAGAAATGTTGAAAATAGATGTGGAAGCAATTCCGCGATTAAGAGAAGAGATAATGAAGAAGTACAAGAGAGTTGCAAGTCTATCGGTAGAGCCTCAGAAAATTTTCATTCAGGCGCCTGTAGACCCATAGAATCAATGTCTGTCGACATAATACAAGATTACTGATGCAAAACTGGATGCACTAGTGGAAGACTGGCTATAAGAGTGGAAGCTTCTAGTTAGAGAAGACCAAATTTTAGACCCAGAGAATGGGAAGCCGATAGATGGACCGAAGGTGCTAGAAGAGATGAAGGATTCAGATGACAAAGATGAAGGTGATGTTGCGGAAGAGAATTTGCACACTAAAATTCATGATAGGGCGTCATCAGTAGCCCCAAAAGATTCAGAACTAGAAGCACAGCGAACAGAAGCAAGGATGAAGCACATGATGGAAAGAGGTGAGGGGAGTGCAACTACTGGCCTCCCCAAGGAGCAAATTAAAAATCTCATGGAAAAGATAATGGTGGTGGCAGAAGACAACCGTGCAAAATTCACTCAGCGTGCAACTGAGTTTTTCCATTAGGTGTTGTAGCTGCTACAAGCGTTGACCAATGTAGTGGCATAAACAAGGCTACCACAAGGAGAAGTGGCGCCAAGTGTGTCAACAAGTAGAGTCGAGGTGGAAATCAACACGAAGCAGAGGATAGTACAAATACTACCGAATTCCATCACTACCGGTGACGAAGACCTGGATGCCACAATGCGAGGACATGACTTGATCAACATAGAATTCAACATGTTGCCGATGGTGATTCTGCATCGTGCCCATATTGCATCAAGTGATGAAATCGGTGACCGAGAAGCTACAGCATAGGATCAATGGTAAGCTACAAATGACAAGTGCGGAGGACTGAGGAGGAGCTTCAGCGACTCCAGGAAGAGAAAGATGTGATTATGAATGAAACCACAAAGGAGATTGAGGACATGAAAAGGTTGGAACGTGCCATCTCCATGGCATGTGAAGAAACACCGAAAGTTGATAAGGATACGTAGGCAGAAGCAATAGAATTAAGGCTAGGTGCGATCATTACAGACTTGTGAAAAGAGAACGAGGACCTACAAACAAGGGAAGTGTCAAGCACACCATTGGAGCAAATCGAAGAGAGGAGGAGCACAATTGAAGAAGCTGTGACAGAGATCACAGTACTGGAGAAAACAACGCAGACAATCGCATAAGACGTAACACAAGTTTGGGGAAGGTAAGTATGGGACGAGTAGGTGCACCAGCTGAACATGCAACTCAACGAAGCAAAAGCACATGTTGAAGAATTGAGGGGATCGCTTAAGGAGATGCCCCTACTAGCGCAAATGAAAAAGGAAATAGATCTAAAAGAACTGCAACATCGGGCCAACAAGGCATGCATAAGGAAGCAAAAGAGAACAACGCACTTGGACGAACTGCAAACAAAAGCTGAGCAGTTAGCTATCAAAGAAATGGAAGGAATGACGAAGATCAAAGAGGAGTTGGAGAAATCACAGCATATGGGTGGTGAACACCCCATAGAACAAGAAGTAGAAGAATGTGTAGCACTTAAGGCATTGGAAAAAGAAGTTGTTGACCAGGTTACCGTAGCATATGACAACTTCAATACATAGGTAAATGCACCCACAATATCCAAATGAGGTGACCCAAGGGAGAGCCACAAGTTTGTGTTTGGGGCCTATTGGAATGGGTCCAGAGCGCACAAGTGCGGTACCACCAAGCGGCGAAAGAGTCATCAATAGGAATAAAGGACCGATCGCGAAGTATAAAAGAGCCAACAAATGCGGGATATTTGGTTAAGCTAGTTAGGAATGGTTCATTCAGACCATTTTGTAATGACCAAGTGAGCCTATAAATAGTAGTATGATTGTAAGCCTAAGGGAATTCGATGATCCTTATAATATTCTATCTTTGATCTATCTTTTCGCATCTTTATCTTTTGTGAAGTATTGTTCACTCTGAGTTTATATTGGTTGTGTGATATGGAGAATTCTGCGATGTATTGAGCAGTTTGATGAATAATGAGAATGATCAATAATGCTATATCTATGTCTCTTTGTCTTGGTATTGAATTCGAGTATCGCAGTGTTTGATGTTTCAATGAATCACAGTTATTCTATGCACCGTAGATTAGTTAAGCATGTTTTGATAATTTGTTTAATTCGTTAACTATGAGATGATAATGTGTTGGTGCGAATGAGAATAATGGTTAATAGGTTGATAATCCGATATTTTGATGTGAATGCGAATGTCTAGCTTACAGTGAGAATGAATGTGAGATAATGCATGTCTTCTTACAACTGCGAAAAATTGGTTCGTGTAACCCCCTTAGACATCTTGGGTGAGACTTCACTCTCTCTACGATTGTTGCTAGAAAGGGTAAAACCTTTCTGGGCCGATGTTTAAGGGAGTCTGGGTTGATGTTTGTTGACAGCAGTGCAAAGTGAACCCATGTCGACAAAATTGTGTCAACATGCAGTAGCTAGAAGGTTATGTTAATGACCCCTCTCATGTGTGTAGGTTGAAGAAGTCAATATATGGACTTAAGTAGGCTCCCGGTGCTTGGTATACCAAAACAGTCCTTCCTTGTATGACAAAGTTTCATGAGATGGAAATCATATATAATGATTATTTGCAGTGGATTGGAGACTCCATTCAAAATTTATTTCATATCTTCTCAAAAATTTCAAAATCACAGAGTGCAATATTGTTAGGTTTCCATTCCTCTCTAGTATTAAACTAGAAGATGGTGATTCTACTCCACTACTCAACAACACTTTGTACATACAACTAGTTGTAATTTTTCTCTGTTGGACACATTCTCGACCTGATATTTATTTTGCAATAAGTTCAATGTCAAAATATATGCAGCATCCACATGAAATTCATTGGAAGGTACCCAAAATAATCTTGCATTATGTGCAAGGAACTATGTCTCATGGATTACACTTTGCAGCCCACTCTTCACTCAATATCATTGGATTCACAAAGTCTGATTGGCATAATGATATTTTAGATTGGAAGTAAACTTACAGATATGTCTTCATGTTTTCTAATGGAACCATTTTTTTCAATCAAGAAACAAAGTGCCATTTCCCTCTCCTCCACAGAAGCTAAATACATGGGTGTTGTGAATGTAACAACTCAATGTGTTTGGTTACAAGAGATATTTTCATAGTTTGGTATTTTCTCCAAAAAAGATACTGTATTTTGTCCTGACAATCATAGTGCCATAAGAATCTCTAATGATCCAGTTCATAAGTAGAAAACAAAGCACATAGATATTCACATGCATTACATCCGAAGATTAGTGCATGACAATACCATCACACTGCAATTTTGTCCTTATTCTGAACAAACTATAGATATCTTAACCAAAAGTTTTGCTGAGAAGACCTTGATTCACCTAATATATATTCTTGGGGTGATTTATTATTTGGTGAAGGCTTATTTGAAAAAAAAAGTTTATGTTGCATGTCCATGTCTTTGGAGGAAGGTTTTCCCTAAGACGTTTTCCTTGTTACTTCAGTTGTATTGGACAAATAAAATTTGTAAAGGGTGACCTTAGCCTTTTTTATGGGCCCTATTTTTACTTATTTTTTATAAGGATTAAGGGGGGGTGTTGGACCATTCTATCCATCTATACTTTGGTCATACATTAGTCATGCACACCATGCATTGATAATGGATCCTCCTAACTCCTAGACTATGTTGTTGACCCCCTAGTTCTTAATTTTTGTCATCATTAGCATCCTTATCTAATAAAATAGCGTTATACTTACCATTTAGTATCTAATGTGCCCTCATGTGTGATTTTAGGATTTGTTGAGTTAGTTCTGTTAATTTAAGGCACCTTGTCCCCAGTCTCACCTAGTTAACTGACGCTTCTACCTAGATTCAATGATTTTGAGTGTAGTAGCGCCTCTTTGATGACTACAAGTCACATCATGTGCCTCCTTGATATATCCTCCCCTGATTCCTAGTTCCTCCCTTATGCGCCAACCACCTTCAATTAACTAGCCTTCCATCATTAGTTGCCACTAGTTCTTGTCAGGAGATGGATTCAATGCTAACTAATCCTATCATTTCAGTGGAATTTGAATGCCATCATAGGCTCAGGAATTCTCTTAAATGTACTGTTATTTATTTCCCACATATCATGGATGAATGATATGAAAAGTCTTTACACTCAAAAATTTATTTTTTCTATGATTTTTTTCTCTATATTTTTGTGGATTCGTGTAAAACTTGTGAGGTTAGTTTTGTTGTTGGAGATCCACATGTGACAAAATTTCCATAGCTGTTGCATCTAGTTTTATGCTAAGTTATGTGCTTAATTTAGGGCCCTTTTTATTCTTCTATTGTTGTGTCCCATATTGCATCTAATTTTGGACCTACCACTGCATCTATCTTGGTGCCTAGTTTTGCACCCAAAGTTGTGTCTAGTGTTGAGTCCCTTTTTACATCCAAATTTGTGTCCAGTTTTGTGTCTAGTTCGATGTCCTCATTTTATTCCAGTGGTGCATCCAATTTTGCATGTAGTGTTGTGTCTAATCTTGCATCCACTTTTGTGTCCCCTTTTTTGTTTAATTTGGCATCCATTTTGTGGTATGTTTTATGTCCACTCTTAATTAAGAATATTAATTTCAATTATTAATAGTGAACTATATCAATTTTTATCGATTTTTGCATCCATTTTATTAATTTCAAATAAATATTGAAATATATCAAGGTTTTCAAATATCATTAAGAATTCAAATTTATACCATAACATTTGTGAAGAATTTTAAGGGAAATTCAGAACATCCATCCAAATGTAGTAATATCATCATACATAGTAATTCTCCATCAAAAGAATATTAGCAATTTCCAATATATATAATGTGACAAGAGTAACAAGACAACATTGGTAATATCATCATCATATTTAATCAAATCAACTAAAATTCAAATGTATGATCAATAGATCAAAACATTTCATGGATACCATTATAGTAAAGTAGAAAGAAGCCAAATATGTATATGATTTAAATACCAATTTCACAAGCATCATATTTTCTGATCTCCATTTATAAATATAAAAGTAAAAAAAGGTAAAGATATCATAATTATATATAAACAACAACACATGTAAATATAATAAAAACTATAGCATGATCATGCATAGCATTAGTATCTATCTAGCACCACCATCATCATCATCAAGATCATTGTAATTATCCTCATCATGATAATAAAAATCGCCATCTTGATCAAACACATTGCCATCATCACCACCATCATCTTCTTCTACTATATTTGAAGTAGGCTCAATAGATTTTGCATCATAATGTATGGGGTCGTCAATTGTTGTGATCTAAAAAATATTAAATATAGTATTAATTTCATACCACAATGCATATTTATATTATATTTCTAATTTTAATCCATTCCGTGTTAGATTTTAAGCATTAATTCAATATGCTATAGGATCTTCACTAAGAGAATAACATGTACAATATATCAATGCATAATAATCATATCAAGCATGTCAAGCATCACAAGAATCAAAAGCGTGAGACAATGGACACACAGAATTTTTCTGTGGGGAAAACCCTAAGGTGAAAAACCCCACAACTTCCTCAGAGATAGATAGAGCAATGGCTCAACCAAAGTACAACCAAATACAATAGATAGTCTCCTACCATGTAGCTGATCCTCCTCCAATGTGTGCCACTTTTTGAGTGAGAGAAGAGTGAGTTCTAAGATGATCAAAATAGAGAATCCTGACTCTCTATTTATACTTGTCCTGACCTGCCTAATTACTTATGGGGCCGACTTGTCTAACTCAGCATAATAACCCCAGTTACATATATATATCAGGCCAACAGCCACATCAGGTAGTCTAATAACCCATCGGGAAGTTAATCTACTTGCGACACTTGTTAATACAAATGACGACACTTCCTTATAGAGGAATAACACATCTCTTATAAGGGTACAATAAATATGTATATGAAAAACATTCCAAAGTTACATATACATCAACACTCCCTCTTAACTAGGAAGGTATTTCTCGACCCAGATCATCGGGCACAAGTCTTCTTCTCTGGATCATCGTCATCGATGCATCGTCATCGAATCATCATCATCGTCACAGCTACTGCTATCTCGTCCAATCTCTGAATCTACTTGTCATAGGAAGTTCTATAGAGCTAGTCCTTTTTCATACTAGATGTAGGCCCACCACCTGTAGGTCTTCATCATCACTGGTCATACTGTGGAATCCTTAGGACTCATCACGTGCATCTGCAAAACCTCGCAAGATCATCCCAGGCCTTTTACGAGCAAACATCTCAACCTCTCGAATCTCTCAGGATCTTTTACATGCCACTGCACAACCTATCCACGACCATAGAGTATCCACCTGATACTCACCATATATCCAACTGATGCATATCATCACATGATCAACCTGATCATCATCATCATCTGCGAGCAAGCCATCAAGTAAGTACACCTCAGGATTGATTATACTGCTTCTGCAAAACCTGCAAGATCTCTCAGGACTGATTACACTGCCTCGAAAAAACCTGCAAGAGCATCTCAGGACTGATTATATGCCTCTGCAAAACCTGTGTACCAAACTATCACATCAATGTCTTCAGATCACCATGTAGTCCATGGAGCACAACCCAGATGCACACACACAACACTTGCACTCACCATGGGAGGACTAACCTGCCACCATTTGAAAGGCTCACAACACTTACATCAACGACCATGGGAGGACCAACCTACCACCATGTCGGAAAGGCACAGCACTTACATCAACAACCATGGGAGGACCAACCTACCACCATGTCGGAAATGCCTAGCACTTACATCAACTACCATGAGAGGACCAACCTACTATCATGTCAGAAAGGATTCAACACTTATATCTCACCATAGGAGGACTAACCTGCCACTATGTGAGAATGGCCTAGAACTTACATCTCACCATGGGAGGACTAACCTGCCACCGTGTGAGAATGGCCCAGCCCTTACATCTTACCATGGGAGGACCAACTTACCACCATGTAAGAATGGCTCAACTCTTACATCCTACCATGGGAGGACTAACCTACCACCATGCAAGAATGGCTCGGCCCTTACATCTTGCCATGGGAGGACCAACCTACCACCATGCAAGAATGGCCCAGTGTGCATCTGTGTCTCCAGACTTCATCATTTCCCTCTGGAAGGCATCTCGATCTGAAGTACACCAAGTCTCCCTCTGAAGTATTCAAACTTCACTCTGGCAAGCAGCTTGGTTAACACATCGGCTATCTGCTCATCTGTCGCAACATACAGGAGCTTCACAGCTCCTCTCTGCACCATATCCCTGATATAGTGGAACTTGATCTCAATGTGCTTCGACCTGTCATGGAACATTGGGTTCTCTGACAACTTCACACAACTCTAGTTGTCGCAATATATACAGGTAGAACTCAACTGGCTATCAAACAAATCAGACAGTAGCTTCCTAAGCCATACTGCCTCACAACTAGCTGAACAAGCTGTGACATACTCTGCTTCAGCTGTACTCAGTGCCACATAGGACTGCTTCCTGCTAAACCAAGAGATCACACCTAATCCCATATTGAAGCAGCACCCCGAAGTGCTCTTCTGATCAATGGCACTGCCTTCCCAATATGAATCAACATAACCCTCTAGGTTAAACTTTTGATTCACCTCATACTTGAGCCCATAATCCATTGTACCCTTCAGGTACCTCAGAACATGCTTTGCAGCTATTAGGTGAACATGTCTTGGATTTGTCAGATACTGGCTCAAGGTGTTCACCACAAAGAAAATTCCTGGCCTTGTATTCGTCACGTACATCAAGGACCCAATCATCTGACGATACATCATAGCATCAACCGGCTCAGAAGAAGCATCACACCGAAGCTTCAGGTTCGATTCCATAGGTGTGGCCATGGCCTTGCAGTCCATCATCCCAAAACTCTTTAGGATCTTTATTGTGTACTTCCCTTGTCTAAGGAAGATTCCATCTGCACTCTGCCATACCTCCATACCAAGAAAGTAGTGCATCATACCCAAGTCCTTCATCTCGAACTCGGCAGCTAGCTTCCTCTTGGTGTCGGCAATCAGTCTATCCTCACCTATCAGAAACAGGTCATCCACATACAATAGTAGTATCTCCTCAACCTTGTAGTAAAGGTTGGAATCCGCTTTAATCTTGGTAAAGCACAAACTGGATAGGAAGCCATCTATCCTGCCATACCAGGTCCTGGGTGCCTGTTTCAAACCGTACATGGCATCATGGCATTCTTCCAATACTGCATCTCGGATACTGGGAACTTCATGTTCTTCAATATCTTCAATAGATAGCTTTGTTGCTGGAACAAATGTTGTAGTCCTTCTTTTGTAGGTGATGGTATACGATCTTTCCTACTAGACAAGTTAAATTGCATGATTAGAAACATCTCATAGTTTTTAGAACAAATTCTTATACATAAAGAAATATGTCATATAGTCATGCAATTATTTTAGCCAATGCTTCAACGCAACATTTATCCATATCCTGTAAATTTCTAGATGCCTTCCATCTCTACCAGAACATTGTTAAGAGTTTGCACTACTCCCAACATGTCAGCAAAGAGGTTTCATTCTAGATAAGTAGTAATGGAATGTTATATAGTGCCATAGGCCACTTACCCATCACATGCATATTAGTAGTAAGCTATTCATTAATGCAATCATTCTAATATGCATACTACACATCCTAAATCTAGGAACATAACTATGTACATAACTGAACAACATCATATATATAATAAATAACAATTTAATTACTTATCTTTGTTTGTTTGTTCGGTGGACTCCCTCTAAATCTTTGCTTCCTTGCAGGACCTACTGGAGTCCGGATCTGAAGTAGCTTCTTCTACTCCTTTCTATTGTGGATTGTAAGGAGTGGTCAACTTCCTCTTAATCCCTGCATAACTTCTTGAAGTCCCTTGAAGTGAATTTTCCAACATTGTCGGATCTACAAATCTTGATCTTCTTTTCAGTGTGGTTTTTCTATCAAGGCTTTGAACTTGTCAAACACTTCATCTTTGATATTTAAGAAATAAGTCCAAGTCTTCCATAGTGCACATACCCACTCAGATAACTGGATGACATAGGTCTGCATACATCAGAGTGGATAATCTCCAAAATTCCTTATGCCTTGCTTTTACTGTTTGGAAATGCCTTCTTCGTGTTCTTTCCCTTTGCACAACCTTTGCAAATTCCTTCATGATTTGTTTGGATTTCAGGAAGACCTTCTACCACTTTGCTTGCAATTGGTAATGCTCTGTAATGCATATGTGCAAGCCTTCTGTGCCAAAGTTCACTTGGCTCTACTGAATCATGGACCATGGCTTGTTCTGGATGGCCCTTCAATTTGTACAATCCTCCCTCTTGCTCTCCAATCACAACTGCATCATCTATAGTATTACCCTTAGGACACATTAGGACTTGGCCATCTATAAATGAAACCCTCATGCCTTTTGCATCCAATGCAGATATTGAGAGTAAATTCTTCTTGAGACCTGGAACATAGAGTACATCTTTCATCTTCATAGACTTTCCAGAGTCTAGTTTATAGGAGGCTTCACCACTCCCTTTTATGGGATACTGGTATTCATCTCCAAGCTTCACCTTGTGGGGTGAATCATGTTCAGATAGATTCACAAAGGATTCTTTCAATCCTGTCATATGTTTAGAAGCCCCACTATCTATGAGCCAATCATTACTTCCATGAGTAATGGTTCCAGTGAGAGCAGAAATAAAAACATATTCTTCATCACTTGAGGAATCTTCACTATCTTCTCTAGCCCTCTTCCTGGGAGGTTCATCATCCTCTGCAACATGAGCATGATGTCTTCTTTCGAAGTTCTTCTTCTTGTGAGAACCCTCTTTCTTATTCTTAGGACAATCTCTGGCATAGTGTCCCTTATCATCACATGTATAGCAACGGACATGGGTCATGTCCCTTCTGTTTCTGGGACTACTTCTTTGATTCTGATATTTTCCTTTCTTGCCATGATGGTGAGATTTCTTGTCACCAAGCCTTTTGGAGTGAGCTGTGAGTGCTTGGTCCTCACTCCCCATCTTCTCTTCTCTAGCTACAATTCGAGCTTCTTCCTGTGAGCATTTTTCCCACAGTCTACCAAAAGAGATAAGTTTATTTCTAGCAAAAATTCCTTGGATGAAGGAATCCCATGACCTAGGGAGGCCATTAAGAGTGGTCATCACCACTTCTCCATTTTCTACAAATTCACCCATAGCTTCAAGTTGTTCTTTTATATGGGAGACCCTTGACAAATATGACTGCATAGTCTCTGCATTCTGGATCTTGATATTCCTCAATTGATTCCTTAGGGTCATCTTCTGATTTATGTTCTTTCCTTCAAATAATTTGGTCAAGGAATCAAACATCTCTTTTGGTGTCTTTAGGGATGACACATGGGGAATGAGATGATCTTTAATAGAATCAGAAATGATCCTCTTTTCCTTAACCAAATTCCTCTTGTGAAGAGCCTTAGCCTCTTCTCCCTCTGGGATAGGGACCTCTTCACTTATATAAGTGTCCAACTCATTTTCTTCAAGGATTAACCCAATCATATACTTCCATGCTTGGATTTTATCAGCTCCTTCAAGCTTATCCTCAAGCTTGGTGTGGTGAGACATCTTTAAAGAGTACTTCAAATGGAAATAGAAAAGATTTAGGTCTTACAACTTGTTTGTTGAAAACTGGATCTGGTGCCGGATTAGGGTTTGTTAGAGAAACCCTAAAATTTCAAACTTTGAATTTCAGCTTTCTGAAATGATAGAAAGATGTGCCTTGATGAACTGATCAGCCTAGTATATTCACAAATTCAAATCTGCAAAGTTTCACCCTTCAGAAATGTGTTTTAGTCTTCCTGCACTCACTGAGGAGAACCCTGAATTAGGGTTTGAGCTTCCCGGAGATCTACCGAGCCAAAAATCTCGATCCAAAGCTCTAAACTTCGATTTTTCCAAGGAGCTTCTAGCTGTGTCTTCAGATTTCAGAACTTCCTATTTTTGAGGAAACCCTAATTTTTAGGGCCAAAGCTGAAAGTGCTCAGAATTGAATTCTGATTGGACAAATAGATTCATCTTGCTGAGGAGAGTCAATCCATCATATTTCTTTTCCAAAATATGTGGAGAGAAACCCAAAAACAGGAAGCCCTAGCTTCTGCAACTGTAGAGTGTCTTCTTCTCAGGTTAGCTCTGATACCATGTTAGATTTTAAGCATTAATTCAATATGTTATAGGATCTTCACTGAGAGAATAACATGTACAGTATATCAATGCATAACAATCATATCAAGCTTGTCAAGCATCACAAGAATCAAAAGCATGAGACAATGGACACACAGATTTTTCCATGGGGAAAACCCTAAGGTGAAAAACCCCACAACTTCCTTAGAGATAGATGGAGCAATGGCTCAACCAAAGTACAACCAAATACAATAGATAGTCTCCTACTATGCAGCTGATCCTCCTCCTCCAATGTGTGCCACTTTCTGAGTGAGAGAAGAGTGAGTTCTGAGATGATCAAAATAGAGAATCCCGACTCTCTATTTATACATGTCCTGAACTGCCTAGTTACTTATGGGGCCGACTTGTCTAACTCATCCTAATAATGCCAGTTACATATATATCGGGCCGACACCCACATCAGGTAGTCTAATAACCCATCGGCAAGTTAATCTACTTGCGACACTTGTCAATACAAATGATGACACTTCCTTATAGAGGAATAACACATCTCTTATAAGGGTACAATAAATATATACATGAAATACATTCCGAAGTTACATATACATCAACATTCCGAAGTGAAAAAAATATAATACAACTGCAGTTAATATGTGTGTGCACAAATATGACTACAAAAATAGTGCTAAAAATAGAAATAAATAAATTTTTTATTAAAAGTTACAAACAAATTAACTAGTTCAAGAAGTATGAAATGCCAATGTCAATACTGATTTTTTCCTTACTTTTATGATTTTAAGATGAATACTAAAGTGATAAATTTGTCCTAGTTGTCACAGATGGCTTGCCACTTCGACCATCAATATATGACCATGACACGTCTTAGTTATAGGCTTATAGCATATAAGTTATAAATATTAGATACATAGATTCTATGTATATATATATATATCAAATGCTTTTTTATATATTGTCTTTTAATATATATTAATTGTTATAAAATATTTTATATAAATATATTAAATGTTATTTATTATATATAAAACATAACAATATGTTATTAAAATATAATATATTTATATTTTTAAAATATGTATATAAACAAATCTAATTGCAAAATCCATTTGAAACTCGTCGTTAAATTCAAACCCAGATCGAATTTAATCATTCTTGAACTCGAACCTTGTGACATAGATTCCAACAAAAGACAAGGAAACGTGTGAAAGAGTACACCACTAATTTCATCAAAACAGAAATTGTATTGGGTATATCCCCAAAGAACCTGACTGTACTCCTCGAGAACCTAGGTGACTAACATAGTCATTTGTGGAAGAAAGTGATTCTCTTAAAACAAAGGACAACTCATGAGGCATGTGTGCAAGCACAATACTTAGAGAATACATTAACAAGTCCCAAAATATGCTCTAGTTGGTCACTCTTATCCTTAGGATCTCTAATTAACACATGGAAATATGTGTTGGTTTCCATGTATCAACCTTTAATGTAGGTTTCCCTCTTGAATAGGCTATCCTTCCAAGAAAAGTGATAAAATTACATGGGCAAGTCCCAAATCCATGTTTTTGACATATAAAAAAGAACTAAAATGTTTCTTCTCCAAGTAAGTCTAGCAATGCCCTTAAATAGATCATCTAACACAAACATAAGTGTAAGAAACACCACCTCCAAGTGTTCACATTAGAGACCCCTTAGAAAGAGAATTCCCTTCTTCCTTGGAATAAGTGATCCTCAAATACTATTAACCAACTTCTTCAAGGGTTATGTGTCTCCATTAAATGGATATTTTCAGCATGACATTCCATATAATATGCCACAAAAATTGTTGCTTTCCATGGAGGGAATTTCTGTGAAGGGTCTACTTTTATCATGGTAGTTAGATCTAGGCTCTAGTTGTTTCACATTGAATAGGTCTAATGTTTAAATCAACATTCTTGACCTCCCATACCTATGAAGGCTCAAGTCAAACACTGATTCCTAATGTCTCTCCATAGAAATAATAAGACTTTGGATTTGGGATGACTTTATTGAGCAAACTATCATACTGTTCTTAAAGCATGAATTCAATAAAACCCATACCTAATTTACACACTTGCATATCCTTCTCTGTCTCCATGATAACACACAATATTATATGCACCATAAACTCCACTATTCTTTCTGAAACAATGGAATGCCCCTAATGGTACAAGATCTAAAGAATCACTAGTGTTTTCTATGTATCTTTCTTCAGATTCAACCAATTATTAGAATGCATTGTAGGCTGATATGTTCCATCTTGCTCTAGTGTTTTGATATTTAAAGCTTCAAAGGTACTATTCACAACTTCTTGAAGAAATTTCTACATTTCTTCTATATCATACAATTCTATTGTAGTTGCAAACTTGAACTTCCTCTTTTCTTCTTGAAAATAATATTACAAGAATTATCTTCACACTTTTACGTGCTCTTATAAAATTTGTCGATCATTAAGACATTACATATCAAAATAAAATAAAAAATAAAATAAATGCATTTTGACGTCACTAGCTATAACACCTTTGCATGCTTGAGTGCTCATAACCCAAAACAACAATGTCACCCAGGGCAATACTTTTTGTCTCTCAACCAAATACAACAACTTCACTAAGGGTAATATTTTGGGTCTTTCAGAAAAATACAACAACTTCACCATCCAAAAGAAGTGATTTCATAGGCAGTTTCTTGCATATTCCAATAAATCTAGAAATTTATTGTATTACGCTTAGTATTCTAGCTGCAAAAATCAACAAACCCATCTTCCATGTAATGGAGCTATGCACATTCCACATATTATTTATACTTGCAAATAAGTTTTGTCCTGAAATTTATCCAAAATATCCTAAGCTCCTTTCATCATAAGTTTGGACAATATAGGACAAATAGGTATCCCCCGATAAATCTACAAACTTTAGGCAACTTGAAGACACCCATATCAAGCAAAGCATCAACATTTTTAGCATATATTGGCAAGACTAAGAATATTTCCTTCACTATCCTACCAACTTCTTCAAGTTAGGACTGGGTAACTGGAAATGACTCAGGATACCGTGTTTCAACTTAAACAATTTGTTCTACCAAACATATATGCATTTATGACTGATTATTCTTGACTGCTACCACAATAAATCTAAAGATAACAACATCGATTTCTTCCTCACAAAGGGTTACTAGCATGACAATTTTATCCTTTGACAAGGGGTAACAAGTGTTAAAATTATAGATCTAGATAAACTAGCTTACCTATCTAAGTATCCAATAACATATCAACATAAATACAAACAGAAAGAGAACAAGGAATAGAATACACCAGATATAAATGGTTCACCCAATTGGGCTACGTCAACGGGAAGGTTGTCTTCTATTATCTCTAGAAATCTCCTTCAATCTTACAAAGATAGCAACTCCAAATGATCCCACTACAATATAGTAGAGAGAATATGAGCACAATAGAATGTTGTGATAATATGATGGAATGATGATATGAGACTCCTTGACCCTATTATATACCAAGATATGTGGAGGAATTACTCTCACATATTTCATGTGGGATAATATAATTCTCCACAATAACACCTCTTTATATAACAATGTATATCAAGAGTATACTTTACCATATTAAATATGGGATATAATGTATTACTCTTTTACATAAGATTGTGGATAACTTCTGACATAATAAAAAGACATTATTAGCTTCCAAGAAATATAAAATATATTCCAACACTCCCCCTTAATACTGGCTAGGAGAAAATCCCACACTGACACTAAGGAAGGAAGGAGCCATTATTTCTCCCCCTTGATGACAACTTCCCTCATCCAATGAAAGGAACAAAGATGCACATACTTTGCTTCTATTAAGGATTTTGTGAATATATCGGGTTCCTGTTGCTCAGTAGGACAATACTCAAGAGAAGGAATACCATCTGTGACAAGATCTCGAATATAATGATCATCAAGGTCGAGATGATTTTCCTTGGAGTGATATACTAGATTATAAGAAAGCCAAATTGCACCCTGATTGTCACATTTCAAAATAGTATATGATTTCGGAACCATACCAAGCTCAGTGAGAACATGTCGTAACCAAACTGCTTCTTTAGTGACTTCTTTGGTTGCTCTATACTCTGCTTTATAAAAAGATAAAGAAAGAGTCTTCACCTTCATGCTGGACCAAGAATCTATATAACCAGTAGTTGAGCCTCGATCATAACTGTCACCTTCCTAATCAGAATCTATATAACCAGAAAGTGAAACTATAGCACTGCTCGAATAAAAGACACTATAGTACAATGTCCCCTGTAAATATCTCAGAATTCGCTTGGCTTCCTGCCAATGACTTTCATGAGGTTGTTGCATGAACCAAGAAACCATATTGATGACAAAAGAGAGATATGGTCTCTTGTGAGTTAAATATATTACCGGAACCAATTACAGAAAGTTGTTTACCAACACCTATAGATACTTTTTGAGATGTGTATTTATTATTGTCATAATATGTAAATAAAGAAGCATTACTAGTTATATGTTTAGAAGCACCATAATCCATTATCCATTCCACATTAGAAGAAGAACTACTAGACGAAACAACAGATGCACATATAGCTACTTGTGATTCATCAGAACCTTTCTTTTTAGCCTTAAACATTAAACGTTTCACTTTAAAGCAATTCTTTTCAGGATGGTTAGTTTTACAACAATGTTTACAAGGATCATACACTTTCTTATTCTTACTAGTTTCATGATGTGCATTAGAAGCATGACCAAAATTATTAGTATGATTCGAAGTGTGTGAACAAGAACCTTTAGCATTATTAAAACTTTTCTTAGGATTCTTATTATGTGCTTTCACTATGTATCAATTGAAGGAATTGGATGTAAACATTAAACAATGAAATGATGTTTAATGTAATGATACAACAAAAGAAACAAGGAATGTCACAATGTAACCTAATGAGAGGAAACCAAATTCATTAGTATAGCCATAATCAACTATGGTTAACTATATTGATCAATATTCACACATGATCCATAGCCAACCATGCTCAACCACAAACAACCAAATTAGAGTTGACATAACCTCTATTGAACATCAAAATGCGATATAACCATTTATGAGTACTATAGGAATTCCACACAAGTAAACCATGATAAATGTCACAATGTGACATAACCATTAAGGATCATCGAAATATGACATAACCGTTAATGATTGTTGTAATCAAACACACCAATTCAACACAACTTAACCAACACAAATCTCAGAGTGTGAGATAACTATTAAATGATGTAGCAATTAAACACATGTAAGCAACGATGAGTGTTGCAGTTTGACATATTCATTCACGAATATCACAATGTGATATATCAAGTCAAGAATATCAATATGTATCATAATCCTCAATGAACATCACATTGCAACATAACCATTGGGGACATACTAATTCAACATAAATAAGAAAAAACAATGATGCACTCTGACACAAATATTGAGGACTGTAGCATTCTAACATAAAATATGTGTGTATACATTGTGTAATATCTAATTTAATTTTCATTTTAGTAATGAAATCATTAAATCGAGATTAGTGAGGTGTTCTACAACCCAATATAAGGCGTAAAATAGAAGATAGATAGCGAATAAGGAAAATAGATAGCAAATAAGTATTATTTTTGTTTTATTTTATTTTAATTATAACAATTTAGAATAAAAATGAGATAAAATTAATTTTATCAAAATTTTGATCCAATTACATAATAAAAATTTATATTTCAAAATTTTCATTTTTTTTTTTATATTTGTTATATTATATAATCACATTTTTATGAAACCCTATGAAATTAAGTATAAGAAAATAAATTTAAAACGAAATATTAATTAAAATTCAAGATTCATCTCAAGTTGGCTTTGAAGCAATTAAGTGCCTTGGCAGGTATAAAAAAGTAAAAAATACTTGAGTCACCTTAAAATTAAGTTTAAATACTATTTTTATTTATTGCCAAATTCTTCATGAAGTTGGATTCGATGTTTAATGATAATTTAATTAAGCATTAAAAATCAATCTCAGTTCTTCTACTAGAGTCTAGAAGTAAAAAAATTCCAACTTAAAATATATCATAAATCTCCATTTATGCGGCCATGGGTTCTAATTATGCCACCTCACTGGCTCCCTTTTCCACCATTTCTTATTTGATTGTCAAAAATCCCACCAGTTGAGGAACCTCCTGTAGCTCTGTTGTTTACAAAATCACTTGTTCCATTTCCTCGACTAGCGTAGGGATTCTCTTTTTTCTCCTGGATATATGCTCGACGACCACTTATTACAATAGGGGATGCCTCAACAACAGTTTTGACTGAAGTTGCTTCTACAAATTCCACAAAAGCATAACTGCATCCGTTGTCAGTCCTGTTCCTCACTTGTACACTAGAAGGCTTAACCACCCCAAACTTCTTCATCTCTTCCTCAACTTGGGAAACGAGAATATTCAACTGCAAGTTGTTAATAAAAACAGAGAACTTATTTCTTTGTGCATTGATATTATTATAATTTTCTTGTTTCTCCCTCAAATATACATGACACCCACCAATTGGAATAGGGGATGCCTCAACTGCACTTTGGACTGAAGCTGCTTCTTCAAATTCAACAAAAGCGAAACAGGATTCAACTCCTTGCTTAATCCTAACTTGAACACCAGAAGGTTTTATTGCCCCAAACTTCTTCAACTCTTTCTGAACTTGGGCAGGAGTAGTATTGGCAGGTAAGTTGCTCATAAAAATACTGCACCTACTTCCTTCTGCAGTGGTGTTAGCTGTCATATTGACAGGAGTGGAATTTGGTGGAGCAGAAATGGAAGGAGTTGATGGACATTGAGCTAAAATTAGTACAGCACTTGTAACCACAAGAGTGGTTTTCTAAGTGCAACGGAGGGTTGTCTTTTAAGAATTGAAGCATAGGACATTTTGGGTGCTTCTTGAACAACAACTGAATCTTTTTTAGCAACACCGTGAGGCTCTCCATTGTGATCATGTTCATTTTCTGATCCCTCTTGAATAACTGGGCCTTGTGGAAGTTCCCTCTGCTGCTTGTCATTATTTTGTACCTCCTCAACAACAGGGGAAATCTCCTCCACAACAGTTGTGGATTTCCCAGTCACACCATTCAGAGCTTGAACTTGAGCTACTGGCTCAGAATTGACAAGTGGCTCAGAGACAGTCTATGCTTTGGCAGCATCTTCTACAATATTTTTCTTAGTTACACTATTGAGAGGTTGACCTTGAGCTGTTGTGGATTGCTCAGTCACACCATTAAGAGCCTCAACTTGAGCTACTGGTTTACAACTGACAAGTGGCTCTGATGTAAGCTCTCTTAACTAATATTGACAACTCTTCAACTAATTAAGGAAATAACTGATTTCTCGTTGAGAGCTTCGGGAATGGTCCATAACTCCTTCAACTGTTCTCTATCTTGATCTGTGCAACAATTGACACATAGCCAATAGAATCTTGATGGAAGTTGGGCTATAAAGACTTTTGTTTGGTCCCCAAACTTGCTAACTCAATCCCCTTCAGTTTTACACCATCAAGTAAGAGAAAGCAGCGCTTGGAAGTGCCGTACAGGAATCAAAAGTGGAACAGGGAAATCTTCTATAGCAATTCAATGGCTAGAGGTATGATCTATTTGGTATTCTTATTTTGATTCTGTTTCATAATTTTATTTTGCATTTTTCAGAATCAGAAAATTTTGCTTACAGTTGGTATCGGAGCAAAATTTTATCTCTGCCTTGATGTTTGGAGTGCTGTGTGTCCATTGGGACATTGCTCATGCATTATATTGTTTATTTTTCTACGTATCTATATTTGATAGAGTAGCAGGAGGGTTGTGTTGAGAGAAAAGCTTTGTGGGCGGCGTGCAGGGGCAGAGCCTTGGGAAGGCTGGCTCTCAGGGAAGCCTTCACACAGAGGGAGCTTTGATCTCTGTTGTGAAGCTTCGTTTTTGGAAGGACCAAAAATGCCGAGCCATTGGTTTTGGAGGCGTTTGCGTCTCCCTGGCTCACCCATTGCCGGGTTAAATGCTTTTCTTCTGACATCTCTGTAGTGCTCCATTAAGTGCACAAAAGTGTTTTGGAGCTGGGGATCATCTTTTTCTAGTTGACTAGTTTCACTTTCTTAAGCTACTTTAAAAACTTATTTAAAACTCGGTGGAAATTTTGGTGATAGGCATTAAGCCACCATCGATTATGGAGGAGTTCTATGTTTTCCTTTTACTTATGGCATCAATTTATGTTTTCCTTTTACTTATGGCATCAAAATCTGGGTTGGATGGAACCTCTGCAACTCTGTTTGAATGGATGCTTTCGTATTGAATTAGTAGAGGGTTTTGTGCTCTCTCTAAAGGCATTCGTTTTGAATGAAAGAAAGGTTTTATGTTCTGAGTTTCTTGTTTATTGAATAAAATCGTGTTGGTATTGAGTGTTGGGGTAAACGTTTTGTGCATGCTCTGTGTTATCCTTTTGAAGGATAGAAACTTGTTCAGTATTTTTGTTTTGCTGACTGGAAGCATTTTTAAGGCTCTGCATGTGCACTTTTAAGGATAAAAACATTTAGTGTGAATGTTGGTTGGAACCCGGGCTCTAGAAGCTCTGTATGCCTATATATTGTCTATTAAATTCACTCCCAAAACCTTTGGATGAAAAGAGTATACGGATATCTGGCTCGTGGGTGGTTGTGAGTATGGGTCTATTGTTGTTATTTTTTTTTTTCTTTTACGGAGAGACCAATGCTCAACGCATGCATCCACAGGCCATCCACCTATTGTAGAAATTTTATTAACTACAGCCATGCATGATTAGTATCAATTTAATTTTATGCATAAAAGTAATAATGTCTAGTGATCTATATAATTTTAATTGATTAGAGAATAGCCACAACATCTCTAATTAAATAATATTATATATTATGTTTGATTAAGATCACGTAAAGAATATTTAGACATTAATTGTAATTAATTATACTGAATATAATAAATTTTATCCCACGGGAATTATTATTATATTTATGTAATTAATTAGGATAAAATATTGAATTATTCATAACTTACCCACAAGAATTATGAATTGATAGTTTTATCATAAAGAATATTTGAATCTGCTTGAATTAAAAATTTAGCCCACAGGTATTTTTTATGTCATTAGATTCAATCTTAAAGCATGATTTTACATTGGTAAAACATGGAAATTTTATTTGGTCTCAAATTTTAACGTAAGCATGTGATCTTTATTTTTATGCAGTTGTACAACCTGCAAATTTCTCTGAAATTCGTTTTGATATCCCTGAACTTAAGGGAGATAACTATAAAGTCTGGAAGGAGAGAATTCTCCTTCATTTGGGATGGATGGACATAGATTATGCTATTAGGAAAAATGAACCCCCAGCACTCATTGAAACTAGCACTGCAGCGGACATCACGCTTTATGAACGATGGGAACGATCTAATCACCTTAGCATGATGTTCATTAAGACTAAAATTTCAGCTGGTATTCGTGGTTCCGTTGATCAGCATGAAAAGGTCCGAGACTTGTTGAAGGCCATTGATGATCAATTCGTCACTTCAGACAAGGCACTAGCAAGCACCCTAATCATGAAGTTATCATCCCTAAGACTCACCAGTGTGAAAGGTGTGCGCGAGCACATCATGTAGACGAGGGACATTGTGGCTCAATTGAAGAAACTCGAGGTTGAAATATTGAAGTCTTTCCTGGTGCACTACATCCTGAACACCCTTCCGCACCAATATGGACCTTTCAAAATCTCATACAACACACATAAGGATAAATGGTCAATTAATGAACTTATGACCATGTGTGTTCAAGAGGAAGAAAGACTGGTAATGGAACTGGGAGAAAGTGCAATGCTAGCAACGCATAGGAAGGGCAAATCTCAAGCCAATTGCAAATCTCAAGCCAATAAGAAACGGAAAGGTAAAGTACCTCCCCAAGCTAATATTAAGAAGGATTCCAAGTGTTTATTCTTTAAAAAGAAGGGACACATGAAGAAGGAATGCAAAAATTTTTAGAAATGGCTTGCGGACAAAGGTAATGCAATCCCATTTGTTTGTTATGAATCTAATATGGTAAATGTCAATATTAACACTTGGTGGATTGATTCTGGATCAACAATTCACATTTCAAATTCCTTGCAGGGTTTGCAAAGCGTAAGGAAGCCAGTGTGAAGTGAGCAAAGCATCTTATTAGGAAACAAGATGGGCTCACATGTGGAAGCTATAGGAACATGATGTTTAACTTTAAGTAGTGGTTTTGTTTTAGAATTAGAAAAGACCTTTTATGTTCCAAGTTTTTCTAGAAACTTGATTTCAGTTTCAAGGCTTGTACCTTTTGGATATTCCTTCAATTTTTCATAAATATCTTTCAGTTTATTTTATAAATCTGATTGTGTTGGGAATGGTATTTTGTCTGATGGTCTTTACTGCATTAATTTACAAAACAATGTCACTTATGATTCAATGCATGTTAACACTGGCACTAAAAGATGTGTTATTAATGATGATTCCTCTAAATTATGGCACCGGAGACTAGGTCATATCTCCATAGAAAGAATTAAAAGATTGGTAAATGAAGGGATACTTAATACTGTGGATTTTACTGATTTTGAGACTTGTGTGGATTGCATAAAAGGAAATCAAACCAACAAGTCGAAGAAAGGTGCCAATAGGAGTTCAGACATATTAGAGATCATACATACTGATATATGTAGTCCATACATGGACTCACATGGTCAGAGATACTTCATCTCTTTTATAGATGATTACTCACGATATATGTATCTCTACATGCTTCATAATAAGAACGAAGCATTAGATGTCTTTAAGATCTTTAAGGCTGAAGTAGAGAAACAATGCGACAAGCAAATTAAGATCGTGAGATCATATTGAGGTGGAGAATATTATGGTAGATACACAGAAGATGGACAAGCACCTGGACCATTCGCAAAATTTCTTCAAGAGCATGGGATTGTTGCCCAATACACCATGCCTAATTCACCCGACCAGAATGGTGTACCAGAAAGAAGAAACCGAACTTTATTGGACATGGTGCAGAGTATGCTTAGCAGCTCCAATCTTCCTAAATACTTGTGGACTGAAGCACTTAAGACGGCAGAGTATATATTAAACCGAGTTCCAACCAAGTCCATTCCTACAACGCCATTTGAATTATTGAAAGGTTGGAAACCGAGTTTGTGACATATGCGCATTTTGGGATGCCCGTCTAAAGTGAGAATATATAATCCACATGAAAAGAAGATAGACCCAAGGACCATTAGTGGGTATTTCATTGGATATGCTGAAAGGTCTAAAGGTTACAGATTTTATCGTCCATCTCATGGCACTACGATTTTGGAATCAAGAAATGCAAAATTTCTTGAAAATGACTTGATCAGTGGGAGAGATCTAACCAGGAACATAGTTTCTGAGAAGGATCATTCAGAATCTAAACCTTCCACCTCAAGTGATAAATTGGTTATTGTTCACAGCACCCCTCAAGTACAAACTGGTGTTGAACAACCAATTGTTGAAGTTCCACAAGCTGCTGACGACATTCTAGTAGATCAGGTAGTTCAAGAGTTTCCAAGAACTTTTGAACAACGAGTTGAACCACATACTTCTCAAGAAGATAGTGATACAACATTAAGAAGATCTACTAGACCAAGGATATCAGCAATTCCTGATGATTATGTTGTGTATCTACAAGAATATGACTATAACGTTGGAGCCGAAAATGATCCCGAGTCCTTTTCACAAGCCATGAATTGCAAAGAATCAGAATTATGGTACGATGCCATGAAGGAAGAGATGAATTCTATGAAGAGTAACGAAGTCTGGGATCTTGTTGAGTTTCCTAATGGTGCAAAAGCCATTGGATGTAAATGGGTCTTGAAGACAAAGAAAGACTCATTGGGAAACATTGAGAGATACAAGGCTAGACTTGTTGCTAAAGGATTCACTCAGAAAGAAGGAATCGACTACACGGAGACTTTCTCTCTTGTATCTAAGAAAGATTCATTGCGCATTATTATGGCATTGGTAGACCATTTCGATTTGGAGTTGCATCAAATGGATGTGAAAACGACTTTTCTAAATGGAGATCTAGAGGAGGAGGTTTACATGAAACAACCTGAAGGATTCCCCTCTAGTGATGGTGAGCAATTGGTTTGCAAGCTCAAGAAATCCTTATACGGTTTAAAACAAGCATCCCGCCAATGGTATTTGAAATTCCATAATGTAATTTCTTCTTTTGGTTTTGTAGAAAACATTATCGATCAATGTATATACCTGATAGTTAGTGGGAGTAAAATTTGTTTTCTTGTTTTATATGTGGATGACATTTTCCTGGCAACCAATGATAAGGGTTTGCTCCATGAGGTGAAACAATTTCTCTCTAAAAATTTCGATATGAAGGATATGGGTGAGGCATCTTATGTCATTGGCATTAAGATCCATAGAGACAGATTTCGAGGCATCTTGGGTCTATCTCAAGAAACCTAGATTAATAAAATTTTAGAGAGATTTCAGATGAAGGATTGTTCACCAAGTATAGCTCCCATTGTGAAGGGTGATAGGTTCAATTTGAATCAATGCCCGAAGAACGACCTTGAAAGGGAAAAAATGAAGAACATTCCATATGCTTCTGCTGTCGGAAGCCTAATGTATGATCAGGTCTGCACAAGACCTGACATTGCATTTGTTGTGGGAATGTTGGGACGATATCAGAGTAATCTAGGTATAGACCACTGGAGAGCTGCAAAGAAAGTAATTAGGTATCTTCAAGGAACTAAAGACTACATGCTTATGTATATATGGACAGACAATTTGGAAGTAATTGGCTACTCATATTCTTACTTTGCTGGATGTGTTGATTCATGCAAATCAACATCAGGATACATTTTTATGATGGCCGGTGGAGCTGTATCATGGAGGAGTGGCAAGCAGACCTTGATTGCCACTTCCACTATGGAAGCCGAGTTCATCTCCTGTTTTGAGGCTACTTTACATGGTGTATGGCTTAAGAGTTTCATTTATGGGCTTAGAATTATGGATTCTATCTCTAAGCCATTGAGAATGTATTGCGACAATTCAGTTGTTGTTTTTATGGCTAAAAACAACAAAAGTGGGAGTCGAAATAAACACATCGACATTAAGTATTTAGCCATAAGGGAACATGTTAAAGAAAAGAAAGTGGTCATTGAGCACGTCAACACTTAGTTTATGATTGTTGATCCTTTGACTAAGGGCATGCCACCATTTAAATTCAAGGGTCATGTAATGAATATGGGACTTGGTTCCATTATGTAGTTTCTCATTGTATCGACAATGTTATTTTTAATGAAATTCTTAATTACTGTGCTGTTTTTTCTCATACAAATGTGCACCTTAATTTAAATTCAGAAAATTCATCTACGAGGACCAAGAATAAACATAAGGTTTATTCATTAAGAAATTGTTGCCACATAAATTAAAAAAGCAATAAATACATAGTAATACATGGAAGGTAATACTTGTCATAACAGGACTTATCACCATGATTCTTGTATCTATTACTTAATACAGATTGTCAATATGTTTTAAGATGAGACATTAAGTTTGGAAGTATGGACCAAGTGGGAGAATGTAAGATATCTTAACTAATATTAACAACTCTTCAACTAAAAGAGGAAATAACTGATTTCTCGTTGAGAGCTTCAGGAATGGTCCATAACTCCTTCAATGGTTCTCTATCTTGATCTGTGAAACAATTGACACATAGCCAATAGAAGCTTGATGGAAGCTGGGCTATAAAGACTTTTGTTTGGTCCCCAAACTTGCTGACTCAATCCCCTTCAGTTTTACACCATCAAGTAAGAGAAAGCAGAGCTTGGAAGTGCCGTACAAGAATCAAAAGTGGAACAGGGAAATCTTCTACGGCAAGTCAATGGCTGGAGGTATGATCTATTTGGTATTCTTATTTCGATTCTGTTTCAGAATTTTATTCCGCATTTTTAAGAATCAGAAATTTTTTCTTACATCTGAGACAGGAGATGCATTGGCTGCATAAATAATTCTCTTTTGTTGTTGTGGTTCTTCATTCAAATACCTAAGAACATCATTTAATACAAAGTACCCCTTTCCTGAGTAACAAGGAAAAAGGATTGAGTGAATGCCCGTGTTCTACTGTTTTTAAAGGTAATTGATCCATTCACGAAAACTAGTACCCCATTGTTAGGAGACTATTGTGCATCAACTGTGTCGATCATGATCTTTAACCCTTTATAATCCAGAGACATTCATTTTCCCTCTAGGATCTAGGCGACCAAATATGCTGCAATCCCGATAAAATTTGTATAGCAACTGAGGTTCCAGAACAAGAACATTGTAATCCTGCTTCACGAAGCTATTCGCCACCTCTTTTTCATCAGGATCCATAGCCATGGCAGCTGGTTTGATGGCCATTTCTATGACAAGCAATTATATGAGGAATATTGAATTCGTTCAAACTAATGAAAATGGTGGCCAATCAAACCGATCTCGTCGTAAAAGCCTCCTTGAACTTCTCTGATTGATTTTTGCTTGGTGTGGCTATATCTTAGGATTTGAAAACCATATTTATAGCAGCAATAAAAGCCCAAGAAAGAGTTGTCGTTGCGCTAATCGTCACATTGGTTCCATTTGAGTTGTTAATGAGTAAATGATTATTGAAAGAAATACGAGGTTTTCTCTTTCAAAGTAAGGGATTAACACTTCATTCGAACAAAGTTTATTCCAGAAAAAACTCATCAAAGTGGACATATTTTAGATTCCACAAAATTTCAATTACTCTATTGGTCACCTTGGTTTTGCTAAGGTTGAGTTGCTAATGTGTAAATAGTTATTTAAAAATATGACTTTTCTCTTTCAAAATCAAAACTATTAGAGGTATTAGTTTTCTTTTTAAAAATCAAAGATATATATATACATTTTGGATTAAACATCAAATATTTGTAAGCTAATTTTTGTTTTATTTCAATATATAATTATTATTTTTTTTTAACATAATTCTTGTTATGCTTTTGAATCAAAGATAGTAAAAACTATTACATCAAATTTTCCTTCAAAAAGTTTATGTGTTATTGTTCAATATTCTAGGCAAAATAGTTATGATATCAAAAAGGGCATATATCCTCTATGAAGGCACTTTAAAGAGGACAAAGCGTATCTCAGCTTATACAAAACTGTCTTGACAATTTTTCTAAAAGACTAACAAAGACTTCTAGAAAAGTAAAGAAAGCCTATGAACATATCAATCGAGCTATGGGAGTATATCGAGTTGTTTCAATGCTCCTCATATAAAATAGTGCCTGCAAAAAGGCCTGTGCCTTTTTGAGAGAGTTCATCTTTCATTGTGTTCAATTCTCGATATATATGCTTAAAGGAGATAATAGAAAAAAATTTAGTAAGATTTCTTGTCCTTGTACACCAATACAACAGTGAGAGTGCTTGTACACTTGAGCAACTAGCAACCCACTCTATGATGACTTTGGAAACCCCAAGTACCTGAATGGAGTCAATACCAATATTAGCGGTAAAATTCAATAATCCCCATAAAGCCAATAGTTCAACACATTTATTTGTTCATGTCCCACACCCCATCCATATATGGATACAATGAGACTAATTCAATTTGAGGAGGATACCCCCCCCCCACACACATTTTCCCAATAGGGAAGCACCATCAAAAAAGCCACAATAGAATCAGATTGAAAGTTAAGAACAACTCGATAAGATTTAAATTTAACTTCTTTGTAGTAATCACTGTAAATACCCACAATTTATGAGCATATTATAGAGATATCTTGCTTCCTATTAAAAAACAACATAATTTCTAGAGTGCCATATACCCCAGGAGATAAATATAGGCAATTCTTTATATTTGTTGGCATTTCTTCTCAGTTTTCTAGATTTTCCTCGATGGTAGAATTCCCCCAAACATATGAAATTTGCAAAGTACCTTCAACCATTCCCAAAGCATCCATACCGTATGAACATTTTACAAAAAGGTGCTCACCAAACTCTTCATCTAGGTGACAGAGTGGAAAGATATTTGGACCCCTCCAACCTCTCTTAGCAAAGTTATCCCAAGTCAATATTGTATTTTGCAAGACAATCCATGAGAAACATTTATGTTTTAAGGGCATGCTCCATTTCCATATTTTCTTAGACCACTACCTATTCAGAAAAGAACTTGATAAACAAGAATTTGTATCATAAGTAGCTTTTGCAGTAAGATGTCCATTCTTTTTATTCAAGATCCAAACCCATTTGTCTTTTGTATCTTCCAATCTGATAGCTGCTCGTGTTATACCATTAATATATCTATCCCATTCTTGAACTAAATCACCAACCAAAACCAAAGTCTCAGCATTCTTCCAATAATATGGACTTGTATAAGGATCTTCATTATTTATAATATCCACTAGGTACATGTAGCCCATATTATGCAAATAAGTCAATAAATCATCCGATAGTAAGAAGAAATCCTCTCTTCCAATGTACGGATCGACACCTAAAAGAACATGTTGACAATTTCCCACTGTCCATGATGACCATCTACTTATCCAATGAAAAGCTTTGACAAATCCTTTCCATAAAATATAAGCATTCACCACAAACTTGTTGGAAGATTTGATACATTCAACAACTATGGCCTTCTTTAGATATTTTCTTTTAAGGATATCACTCCATGACCCTATTCCAAAAAGATGTCCCCAACAACTTTTTAAACATAAAGCAATAATAAACCAGTGTAAGTTTTTAATGCCCATCCTCCCATGTTCTTAGGAAGTGAGATCAATTCCCACTTGACAAGATGTATTTTCATTCCATTCACTACTCTTGAACATAAGAAATTAAAGATGATATTCCTTATCAATTGAAGGAGGGAAATTGCAAACATAGCTAAAGGAAACCAACAAACAAGAATACTCGTTAATACATATTTTACCAATGTAAGTCTTCCACCCAAAGAAATCCATTTCTAGCACTAGTAACCGATTCTATTTTTTATTTTTCTAACCATCAAAATCCAATCTACCTTTAAAAAATTGTTGGGATTCAAATGGTAACCAAGATATTTAAAACCTTGGTCTATAGGCTCCACCTTGATGGGAAACCAAGACGATATCTAAACAAAGATATTATCATCTACATCATTCCTTGGAAAAAATTATTTGTTAATATTGACCTCCATACTAGAAGCTTTGCAGAAAAGTACAATGATATTTGAGAAAGATTTCCAATCATGTACTGTACCATTTCCAAATAGAAGTACACCATCATTGAAAAATAGATGTGTAATAAAAAGAGTAGTAGAAATCTTTACCCCTTTAAGGAACCCGTCCTTCCTAGATTTACAAATGAGTTTTCTTAACCCTTCAATCACAAGTAGGAAGACAAGAGGTGATAAGGGACATCCTTGTCTAAGTCCCATGGACCCCTTAAAAATTCAGTGGAAGCTCCTTTTACCAACATGGGAAAGTAGGCAGAGATGACACAATCCATAATCCAATCTATAACCTCAAGAGGCAGACCAATCTATAGGAGTATCAATCTAAAAATTACCCAATATACTCTATCATAAGCCTTTACCAAATCCATATTTAAAATAAGGGAATCTAGTTTTTCATTTTTATAGTATGTAGGCACTCCTATGTGATTCCTATGACATCAAGAATCTTCTTGTTCAATAAGAACCCGAATTGTTCTTTAGAAATAACCTCTATAAGTTTGTTTTATTTATATTGGAAATGAATTTTGTGATAAGCATGTAGATCAAATTAATGTTAAGCAACCAATTGCCAAAAATTGTATGAAAAGAGCATAAATAAACCAGAAAGAGTAGTCAATTCCTTTAATGAAGAAAATAGATGAATATGAAGACTCTTCAAGGGGGCAGCCTCATTATACAATGGACTAAGTGCACAAGACAAGACAAGACAAGACAAGATGATTCAAACGAAAAGGTGTCCTTCCTATATATAGGAGACAAAGAGGTATAATTACAACTAATGGACCCAAGCCAACATAACTAATATAATAATATTAATAACAATGACCACTAATACACCTAAGCCCACATCAATAATATGTAATGAGCCACAATATAGGGCGTAATGTGCCCACATTTAGGTCTTAACATGCCCCTCTCCTTGAGACAAGTGTTGTTCTCAACATTTGATTAACTGTGGATGCTTTTGTATTAGGGACTCATGCTTTTGTAATAGCCCAATTGTGTAGTTGTTTGGACCTTGTTTCAATAATTTGTTTAGGTTCCAATATGATTTTTCCTTCTTCGTCAAGCTCTAGAAATATATTTTGAATTGGGATCTTGTCTCCTATTACCTTATTTAAGCAAGAAACATGGAAAACAAGGTGTACCCATGAAGATGAAGGGAGCTCCAATTTGTAAGCCATACTGCCAATATTCTGCAACACTTTATAAGGACCATAGTACTTGGGTGCTAATTTATTGTCTTTATTTGGTTGCTTGAGGGAAGTATGTTTGTAAGGTTGTTGCCTTAGAAATACTCAATCCCCTTCTTCAAAAATCCTTTCACTACGATGTTAATATGCTTGTTGTTTCATCCCGTTTTTTGACATAGCTAGGTTGTCCTTCAGTAATTGGAGAACTTCTTCTTGGTGTTCTAGGTGATCTTCCATAGCCTGAAATTTAGATTTTCCTATTAAATGAGATGTGATAGATGGAGTATGGTACCCATAAAGTGACATAAATGGAGACATGTTTTATGACATATGGAAGGAAGTATTGTACCACCATTCTACCAAATATAACCATTTCACCCACTATGTTTTTTCATTAGATGCAAGTCAATGAATATATCCTTCCAAACATTTTTTCAGTATCTTAGTTTTCCCATCATATTGACGATGATAAGAAGAACTATGAGCCAACTGGGTACCCAAACAAGAAAATAATTCAGTCCAAAATTTTCCAGTGAGAATTGGATCTCTATCACTTACAATAATCTTCGGGTTTCCATGTAACTTCTGAACTAACTCCATGAAGGCTTCAACAAATGCACTTGCTTTAAATGGGTGACATAGTGCACAAAAGTGTGCATATTTTATAATTCTATCAACAACCACCATAATATCAATCTTCCCTTGTGACTTGGGTAGACCTATAATAAAATCCATTAAGACTTCCTCCTAACACTCACAAGGTATTTCTAATAGTTGTAAAAGATATGGGGACTTAACTATTTCAACCTTATTTTGTTGGAAAACCAAACATTCTTCCATGAACCTTTGAAACTCATATTTAAGAACTTCCTAAAAGAATTCCTTCTTGACCCCATGGTACATTTTTAGGAATCCTGAGTTCCCACCTCTAGGAGAGGTCTATGATTCCAAACAGATATTTTGTTTGAGTTGAGATTTCTTACATATATATAAGCGATCCCTATACCATAGTGAATCATTTTTCCACACAAAATTATATGATGCAATGTGATCCTTTTATAGCTTTTGAATGAGTGTCCATACAGATAGGTCATTGTTCCATTCTTTCCTTGCTACTGCTACCCAATTGGGTTGTAAAATCGAAATCGCATAAAGCAATGCCTCAACATCCTTGTTTTTTATGGAGAGTGCATCTGCCACCACATTTTGATTCCCTTTTTTTATAGATGATTTCAAAATCATATCCCAATGTTGAACTTTGTTGAACTATGGTTGTCATTGATCTCAACTAATGTCAAAGGGGATGTCAACTGATTCAATTTGAGTCATTGATGTCAACTGATGTCAAAGTGGATACAATATTTTTATAGTAGTTTGAAGAAGTATATGCACAATATGGTGAAATTGATAAATATGGATGCTAGTCTGAAAAATTATATATGTTGCATCCAGTATAAATATGTGTGTCCAAGGATACATTGTGCATGATGAGTTTGGATAAGTACATAAGGTTGGTGCCTCCATATATAACCTCAAAGCTAAAATGGAAAATATGGATATTGGATACAAGGAGCAGATTGTTGATTTAGAAGCCCGACAACAATCTGGCACCTCGCAGTAGGATAAAGAAGCAAGATCCGAAGAATTGAAGGCTTCTATAGAAAACATCTCCACAGAAGTGGCGAGATGTCAAGACCTACTTGATGAAATTACTAAGGTATGGGCTATGCCATAGGAAGAACCTGAGTTACAGAAAATTTAGGATGAGGTACAACAATGACAGAAAGATATTGATTCTGTGAACATGGCTATGAAGGATTTGCCACCAAGGAAAAGGATCCAAAAGTTCACAGAGAAGAAGGAACTTCAGAAGGAGATGGAAGCATTAAGGGTGAAGGAAGCTGAAACTTCATCAAAGTTACAGCCAATGCAGGAATAGGCACTTGCACTTTCTGAATAAATTGAGCAGAAGTTGCAAGAAATCCAAACAACAAAGAGCACTGTGAAGGAGAAACTTCTATAACCCATCTCAGAGGAGATTCTCGAAACAATCAAAGAGTTTGACCAAGAATCCAAGGAGACAGTTGCAAAGTTGAATGCAACTTATCAGGAGTTCCCTGCGAAATTAAACACCCCAGGGAATGTGCAGTTTGAACAACCTAGTCAAATTGGCTCATGGGCAAGCCACGAGTAAGTGTTAAGGGCCTATTGGGAGAATCCCAAGTGGAAGAATATTTTATGGAGAAGGTACAATTTAGGTGAGGCCTAACATCAACCAATTTCGAGAGAAACAAATCCACAATTCCCGAGAGCAAGGTATGGAGCAAAGTGAAGTGGTAGAAAAGGATTTGTCCCCTTAGTAAATGCGAAGTAATAAGGACCATCGAAGTAGTTGGAGTAGTTATGAATGAAGTGGTGAACTATCAGCTACAAAAGCAAAGATTAAAGAAGCGGAATGATGCAAAGGACGCACCACTGTAGCGTCAGAGCCTTGCGGTCAGAACTGAGACTATCAGAGCCAGAGGAAGTAGCGCAACAGCACAACAGAGCTCCAGGGAAGTAAAGATAAAGCATGGTCAACATGTGAACCATGCCATTTTTGGTTTAAGGGTACTATGGGGGTTGTCCCATAGTTATTGTAAAGATGTGACCTTCGGGCACAATCTATATAAAGGGCAATTATGTATAAGGAAGGGTTAGATTTTGGTTAGATTATGTGAGAGTTTGTTAGACTTATCTTAGATCTATGCTGAGAGAGATCTAAGAGAGGAAAAATACTCTGCAGCTATGTGCATAGAGATTTATTGTAGAAAATATTCTGCAGTTGAGTGCGTAGACTGGAACTGTTAACCCCTTCCAAGAAATATAAGAATAGTTCCCGTGGATGTAGATCCCATCTGGGGGGTGAAACATGTAAATACTTGTGTTATGATTCTGAATCTCTTTTATATTGAATGTTCATGAATGTTTATGCTTTTAATGTGTTTTCATATGGATGCGAATGAGAATTATATGTTAAGTAGTGGAATATGCATGTATGAAAATTGCGAAGTTGTGTTGAGTATGGTAAATGCATAGTCATAGAATCAAAGTAGCATAACCGCGCGTCACTAGGTTACAGAAACCTGATTCTCTAACCACCAATCTTCACTTCGGGTGAGACTTTATCTTGTTCGCGGGTTGATGCCGAAAGGGCCAATGAAGGGGATTTTGTTGGACCAAAGACTAGAAAGAACGTCGCGGAACCTGAGTCAACCCCAAGGAAGGGATAAAAAGAAGGATAGCCAACACTTATGCAATATTAAATGTTATGAATGATATAAGAGGTTCATAATGACTATAATTACATCAGATATGATCCAATAGGATTCTCAAAATATTAAAAAACTCCTATTCTCTTCAACATAACAATCTAGCACAAAAAATCAACAAGAAGCTTTGTGATTCGAACCATAGACTTCATGAGACTTTTCTTACCATCGAACTAGCCTTCGATAAACTACTAGAACTGCAATAAAAATCAATGAGAATGTCTAAATACCATCATCCTCTCACAGGATGAAGGGGCACATCATCCATCTTAGACTAGGGGCACATCTCCCAAGTCTCTGAGGCACAATTGCTCTCATACCAATACTCAAACTGACAAAATATGTGAAGGGGGTGTTAATTGGTTTATTTATACAGAGAGGATGACTTGAGAAGAAAGTCTCCTTAGCAAATGCGCCCTCCATGAGTAGATAAGGAAAGCTATATTTCCTTCCTTTTTCCTTTTTGGTTTGCTTTCCTCCTTTTTCCCTTTTTGTTTGCTTTTCCACTTTCTGCTTTAGCTTTTTCTACTTTTTTGTAGCTTTTTTAATTTACCTATTTTTATGAACTTTCCTGCTTTTTTGATTTATCCTACTTTATGCTTTTGTGTTGTTTTCTGCTTTATGTTGTTTTTCCTGAGTTTTTGTTTCTTTTCTGATTTGCTCAATCTTTCTTTCTTTTTTCTTGATTTTCTAGATTTCGGTTCTTTCTCCTTAACTTCTTCTTCAAGTCATCTCCAAGTCAACCTCATCCACTAATGCTCCCTAGTGGAGCATTATACTCATTTATTTATGATAAAATTATTAAATGCATGAAAAATAAATATTCCAAGTGCATACTAAACTTTGGATAAAATTTAATTCACACTCCTAATTAATTAAATGTATGGAATTCAAAATTAACCCCATTATAATGAATTTGTATCCTCAACCCAAGGGATTGGATGGGTTAGGAACTTGATCCAATTTTCACTGTTCAAGGGACATGACATAATATTTCTCGATAGCCTAGGAATTCCACAACATCCATCATAGAATCATGTCCTCTCTACATCCTAGAAATTCCTAAAACAGATTCCATGCTTATATCTTCACACAGTCTCTTAGGAACTGGAAATGGAGTATACATCCCAGTGTTTTGACTTTTCCCCTTTTCCAACTAGCAAACTCTACAAATCTACACAAACCTTCAAACATATTTGTTGACGCTAGGCCAAAAATGTATTTCCATTACCAATGCTCTAGTTTTATCCATGCCAAAATGTCCTCCCAAACCCCTGCTATGTAGTTCTTTTACAAGGTTTTGTCTCAAGGAACCACAGGGAATGCATAATTTCTTATTCATAAATAAGAATCCCTCTTGGATATGGAAATCTAGATATGGTGTTTTGTCTGCACTCCAAGGAATTTTTCACGCTTCCCAAGCCTCTACAAAATCACCCTCCTCCCCATACAATTCTCTCATACATTCCAAATGAACGACTTCCACTAACATAGTTTTCAATAACACTATCCTAAAGCTTAATGAATCCACAACTCTATTTGACTTTCCAGACATGTGATTTAAGGAAAATGAGTAACTATGCATAAATTCTATCCATTTGGAATGTTTTTGGTTTAGCTTACCTTGGCTATTGATTTATTACAACGCCTTATGATCAGTGAGTAGGAAAAATTCCTATGGAAGCAAGTAATGCTTCTAGCTTTTCAAGGCTTCTATGATATCATAGAAATCTTGATCGTAAACTGAGTACTTTCTCTTAGCCTTATTCAATTTCTCACTAAAGAACACCAGTGATCTTCCTTCTTGGATCAATACTACCCTGATCGCTACTCCACTGGAATCACAATCCACATGGAATACCTTACTAAAATATGGAAGTTATAGGAGTCGCGCCTCAATCACCTTCTTCTTCAAATCCTCAAATGACTGCATTGTTGCTACTGTCCACTGGAAAGTCCCCTTCTGCATGCATTCTGTGAGGGGTGCTCAAATGTCCCCTGTAAATATCTCAAAATTCTCTTGGCTTCCTGCCAATGAATTTCATGAGTGTTGATGTATATGTAACTTCGGAATGTATTTCATATATGTATATTGTCCTCCTATAGAGATGGTATTATTCCTCTATACAGAAGTGTTGTCATTTATATTGTAAGTGTCGTAACTTATACTTGATGGGTTATTAGACCACCTTGTTGGGGTCGGCCTTGTATAAGTCATGTGGGTCGAATGGTTATTAGACCACCCCTATTGGGGGTCGGCCATGTGGGTCAAAGGGTTATTAGACCACCCTATTGGGTGTCGGCCCAGTCAGCATTGTATTTTGTGGTTAAGTTGAGGCCGACCTAGTAAAGGTTATTAGGCAAGTCAAGTCAAGTATAAATAGAGTGCGGGAGGCACTCTATTTGATCATTCTATTCTCTCACATACTCTTTGGAGAGTAGCACACTTGTGGAGGAGGAGAGGCTACTGCTAGGAGATGTCTATCTCTTATGCTTGGGTTGTATCATTTCTCTATCTATCTCTGAGGAAGTTATTGGGGCTTTTCACCTTTATGGTTTTCCCCAAGTAAACATTGTGTCTCTTGTGTGCTTGCATTATTGTTCATGATTGATATGCTATAGATATGTTGTACATGTTGTTCTCTCAGTTAAGATCCTAGATCAGATTGAAGTAAATTCTGAAAAACAACATGGTATCAGAGATAGCATAAAGAAGGCATGGTATGGCATGTATGACACTTGTTGCAACTGCGAAGCTAGGGCTTGATATAGCAAAAACCAGTCATTGTAGCACTTTTGCTATAAATAAATTTCGGCAAGGTTTCAGGGTCTAAAAATCGTACAGGGAGAAGCTAAGATCCTTATGTACCTTGTTTCCAAAGGAAAACCTCTAATTCGTTGTACTTTGTGATTCATGATATGTACAATATAGGGTTTCAGCCTCTTCCAGATCTTAGTCATAAACAGGTGACCTTGGAAAAAAGGTCATAACTTGGCCTAGGAAGCTCCAAATGAAATTTCGTAAAAATTTACAGGTAGTGCATGGATTTTTTCTTTTTAGGTAACATTTTTAGAGGCCGAAACTGAGCCAGTGACACGTGGCATGTCGTAAAAGTTCGCTCTCCTGTTTTATCCCATAAACACGTCACGTTCCGACACTTGTCATAACTCTCTCCTAGAGAATCCATTTGACGCCATACTTGTGGGGTTGGAAAGATAATAGGTCGGGCTATCACAAGAAACATTTTCATACCCTATGGATCAAAAAGTTCGGAGTTACACCAGAAACAATCAGGTACATATTTCTGTCAAAACATAACTATTTTTTAGCACCTTCATTCATGGCTTCCAGAATTTAGGGTTTCAGAGAAAGTTGGAATTTTTGTAATCAGAGACTATAGCTGAATGCTACTCATCAAAATCGAAATTTAGAGACCAAGATCAGATTTTTTGGTTGGGCAGACCCTAGTTCGGGACTTTGATCGAAAAAGTGTAAAATTAGGGCTTTTGCCAAAATGGGAATTTTTGAAATCTGTGACGACGGCTAAAAGCTCCTAAGAAAAGTAGAATCTTAGAGATTTAGATTGAACCTTTTGATTGGGCAGAAGGGTGGGATTTATCAAACCCTAGTTCGGGGTCATGTCTAGTGAATCCAGAAGTTTCAAAGGAAAATTTGAGGGGTGAAACTTTGCAGTTTTCAAATTTTGAGTATACCAGGTTGATCAGCTCATCAAGGCACATATTTCTATTCTTTCAGAAGTTTGAAATTCAAAGTTCTAATTTTTAGGGTTTCTCTGACAAACCCTAATCTGGCTCCAGATTCAGTTCCTACAAATCAAGTGGATTGGGTTAATCCTAGAAGAGAATGGATTGGTCACCTGCATAAGTGAAGAAGTTCCTGTTTCAGAGGGAGATGAGGCTAAGGCCTTACATAATAAGATTACAAGCAATCTCGATAGGTATGACTTATCCAGGTATGTTTCGAATTCTGTTCATGCTTAAGTTTATGATATGTTTGTCTTCATATTATTACGGTTAGTACAATATTGATTAAATTTAGACTTGTCGTATCATCTTAATAAAATTATGAATACATGATAGAAGATATTCATTGATTAAGGTTTTGACACGTATGATTGTACTAATGCATTGTGATGTTGTATGAGGTTTATGTTCTTTGCTAACATGAAAGGTACACCAAGAAACACAAATCATGTTCTACTTCAAGAACATATGATCATTGTGACATGAAGACAAAGATTCATCCATTTTCTTGGACCACATAGAAGATCTACTTACGAGGTATGTATAACTTAGTTCTATAATGGTTAACCTATGAGATATGCAGGTTACTAGCACAAGTCATTGAAGAGAACAAGAAGACATCATGTGGGTATGTTAGACATAACTAGCTAGCATACCAATCCAGGTATGTTTTTCCTATATCAAGTTAGAATCCTATCTTATGTTAAGATCCCTTATATAAGTATACTTGGTATGATTGGTTATGTTTATTCATAAAGTTAGAAATGTAAGTAATCAAGGGTTTATGCATTTTATGTCTCTTATCTTGATTGATGATTTAACTAACCAGAAGAGTCCTATGATCAAATAAGAATATGCATGAGTAAAAGAAGACTTCCCTTAAACCTTGAATACTAATGTTTATTATCTGTGTTTGAAATGATCATGACTATACATGTTTAAGATTATTGTGTTTTTAAGATTATACTAATGAATGTGTGATTATGTATGAGACCTCGAGGATAACACAATGATGATACTAATAAGCATGCATAATGATGGATATAAGTTCAAGGACGGGTAATCCAGGAAGCAAAGATCAAGAGGGAGCACACTCCAGTTGTTCCTACAAGGAAGCAAAGATCAAGAAGGACCACACTTCAGTAGTTTCTACAAGGATGTAGATATTCATAGGGAGTTTACCACTTCTCACAATCCACATCAGAATGGAGTTGTAGAAAAGAAGCAAAGATTGAGAGGGAGTCAACCCAACAAACAAACAAAATTAAGTATTTGAATTATCATTCCTTGCATATTTTATTGTTTAAATAATACTGTTCAATAATGTATATACTCATGTTCCTAGAATTAGGTTGTGTATTATGCATATTAGAATAGTTGCATTGACGAACAGTATACTACTAATATACATGGGTAAGTGGCCTATGGAACTGTACAACATTCCATTGCTACTTATCTAGAATGAAACCTCTTTGCTGACATGTTGGGAGTTGTGCACACTCTTAACAATGTTTTGGTAGAGATTGGAAGGCATCTAGAAAGTTACAGGATATGGATAAATGTTGTATTGAAGCATTGGATAAGATAATTGCATGACTGTATGACATATTTCTTTATGTGTAAGAATTTGTTCTGAAAACTATAAGATGTTTTCTAATCATGCAATTTAACTTGTTGTGTAGGAAAGATCATATACTATCACCTACAAAAGAAGGACTACAACATTTGTTCCAACAACAAAGATATATATTGAAGATATTGAAGATATTGAAGTTCCCAAGATCTGGGATGAAGTAATGGAAGAATGCCATGATCAGTCAATCATGAAGAATGATGTTTGGGATGCAGTCCCAAGACTTGAAGGGAAGTCTACTGTGACTTCCAAATGGATTTATAAGATCAAGCATGCTACAGATGGCAGCATGGAGAAATACAAAGTGAGGCTTGTAGCTCGTGGATTCTCCCAGAAGGAGGGATTGAGTATGAAGAGACTTCTACACCTATAGCTAGGCACACTTCCATCAGATCAGTACTTGCTCTGGCTGTAGTGATGAAATGGAAGATACACCAGATGGATGTCAAGACAGATTTCTTGAATGGTGTAGTCGAAGAGGAAGTGTATGTGGAGCAGCCACTTAGTTTTGAGACACATGACGGGAAGTCATATATATGCAGAACTTGGTATGGTAGGATAGACAACTTTCTATCTAGTTTGGGCTTTAGTAAGAGTAAAGCGGATTCCAAGCTTTACTACAAGGTTGAGGAAGGCAATCCAGTGATACTACTATTGTATGTGGATGACATGTTTGTAACAAGTCAGGATAGATTGATTTCCGAGACAAAGATGAAGCTTGCTGCCAAGTTCAAGTTGAAGGACATGGGGATGATGCACTATTTTCTAGGTATTGAGGTGTGGCAGAGTGTAGATGGAATCTTCCTTGGACAAGGGAAGTATGTAGTAGAGATCCTGAAGAGGTTCGGGATGATGGACTACAAGGTCATGGCCACACCTATGGCATCGAACCTGAAGCTTCTATGTGATGCTTCATCTGAGCCGGTTGATGTCACTATGTATCATCAGATGATTGGCTCCTTGATGTACCTGACGAACACGAGACCGGATATTTGCTTTGCGGTGAACACAATGAGCCAGTTCCTAACGAATCCGAGGTATGTTCACCTGCTTGCTGTAAATCATATTCTGAGGTACCTGAAGGGTACAGTTGATTATGGACTCAAGTATGATTCGAATCAAAATTTTAACCTATAGGTTTATGTTGATTCAGATTGGGCAGGCAGTGCTGCAGATAGGAAGAGCACTTATGGGTGCTGCTTCAGTATGGGATCAGGTGTGATCTCTTGGTTTAGCAGGAAGCATTCCTGCGTAGCACTAAGTACAGCCGAAGCAGAGTATGCTGCAGCTTGTTTGGCTAGTTGTGAGGCAGTATGGCTCCGGAGGCTACTGTCTGAGTTATTTGATCTCCCACAGGAGGCTACTGGTATCTTTTGTGACAACCAGAGTTGTGTGAAGCTGTCTAAGAACCCGATGTTGCACGACAGGTTGAAACACATTGAGATCAAATATCACTATATCAAGGATATGGTGCAGAGAGGATCAGTGAAGCTCCTGTATGTTGCGATGGATGAGCAGATTGCAAATGTACTGATGAAACCACTAGCCAGAGTGAAGTTCGAGTACTTCAGAGAAAGGCTTGGTGTTCTTTAGATTGACGACACTTCGAGGAAGAAGTGATGGAGACATTTGGTGAAGCCATTCCAAGCATGGTGGAAGGAGGATCCTTCACATGGCTATGGATATAAGCGTTGGATGATGAGCATCAGGATGATGTTCTAGTTTCTTGTCTGTATGATCAGTTGTATCATTTATGTATGTACGCATCATGTTGGATGCTGGATATGATCAGTTGGATCATTTATGTATGTATGCATCATGTTGGATGTTGGATATGATCAGTTGGATCATTTATGTATGTACGCATCATGTTGGATGCTGGATATGATCAATTGGATTATTTATGTATGTATGTATCATGTTGGATGCTTGGACCATGTATCTGTATATGTGTCAGGTGGATACGTTGTATGATCAGGTAGATCATGTATGTTGATATGTATCAGGTAGATACATTGTGTGGATCATGTAACTATGTATGTATCAGGTGGATACACTATGTATGGTGATATGTATCAGGTAGATACTTGGTATGCATCAGGTAGATGCATTGTGTGATCAGGATGATCATGGATGACGAGCTTCTCCAGATGACATCCATCAGGATGATGCAGTGATGATGAATAGGATGATCATCTGTACATCAGGATGATGTATGAAGAGTATTAGGTTGATACTCTGTGGCCATGGACAGGTTATGCAGATGAGCATGTAAGTAAACATGGGAGATCTAGACAGGATGGAAAAGGCCTCAGATGCTCTTTCAAGGCATTACTCTGGGAGGACATGTAAGTAGACCTAGGAGATCTCGCCAGGATGAAAAAGGCCTCAAATGCTCTTTTGAGGCATTGTCCTATGGCATGTAAGTGGACCTGGGAAATCTGGACAGGATGAGAAAGGCCTCAGATGCTCTTTCGAGGCATTGCCATGACCACATGTAATATGCTTCTGGGAGATCCATCAGATAGAGACATGTGCTCGTAATAGCCTAGGATGCTTCAGCCATGTTTCATGGTGGACCACATGTAATGTGCTCCTTGGAGATCCGACAGGTAGAGCTGTGTGGTCATAACATCCTGGGATGCTTCAGCCAGGTTTTGTGATGGGTCACATGTAATGTGCTCCTGGGAGATCCGACAGGTGGAGCTGTGTGCTCGTAACAGCCTAGGATGCTGCGGCCTGGTTTTGTGACACACGTAATAAGTCCTGAGGATTCTATAGTATGGCCAGTGATTATGAAGACCTACAGATGGTGGGCCTACATCCAGTATGAAAAAGGAATGGCTCTGTAGAACTTCCTATGATGAGTAGATTGGAGATTGATTGGGATAGCTGCAGCAGTGACGATGACGATGATTTGAGGATGATGATTCACTGATGATGATCCAGAGAAGAAGACTTGTGCTAGCAAATATGTGTCAACAAATAGATTCCTAGTTAAGAGGGAGTGTTGTTGTGTATGTATAGCAGGACTAAAAGCACAAGAAAGAGTAGTCGTTGTGCTAATCGTCACGTTGGTTCCGGTTGAGCTGTTAATGAGTAAATGATTATTGAAATGTTAGAGAAATACGAGGTTTTCTCTTTCAAGGTAAGGGTTTAACACTTCATTTGAACAAAGTTTATTCCAGAAAAAACTCATCAAAGTGGAAATATTTTAGATTCCACAGAATTTCCATTACTCTATTGGTCACCATGGTTTTGCTCAGGTTGAGTTAGTAATGTGTAAATAGTTATTTAAAATATGACTTTTCTCTTTCAAAATCAAAACTATTAGAGGTATTAGTTTTCTTTTCAAAAATCAAAGATATATATACTTTTTAGATTAAACATCAAATTTTTGTAAGCTAATTTTTGTTTTATTTCAATTTATAATTTTTATTTTTTTTCAACATACTTGTTATGCTTCTGAATGAAAAATAGAAAAAACTATTACATCAAATTTTCTTTCAAAAATTTTATGTGTTATTGTTCAATATTCTAAGCAAAATAGTCATCATATCAAAAATAGCATATATCCTCTATGAGGGCACTTTAAAGAGGACAAAGCGTATCTCAGCTTATACAAAACTGTCTTGACAATTTTTCCAAAATACTAAGTAACATAGACTTCTAGAAAAGTAAAGAAAGCCTATGAACATATCAATCGAGCTATGGGAGTATATGGGCCTATGCCTTTTTGAGAGAGTTCATCTTTCACTATGTTCAATTCTCGATATATATGCTTAAAGGAGATACTAGAAAAATTTTCAATAAGATTTCTTGTCCTTGTACACCAATGCAGTAGTGAGAGTGCTTGTAAACTTGAGCCACTAGCAACCCACTCTATGATGACTTGGGAATCCCCAAGTACCTGAATGGAGTCAATACCAATATTAGCGGTAAAATTCAATAATCCCCATAAAGCCAATAGTTCAACACATGTATTTGTTCATGTCCCACACCCCATCCATATATGGATACAATGAGACTAATTCAATTTGAGGAGGATAGCCCCCACACACACATTTTCCCAATTGGGAAGCACCATAAAAAAGCCACAATAGAATCAGATTGAAAGTTGAGAACAACTCTATAAGATTTAAATTTAACTTCTTTGTAGTAATCACTGTAAATACCCACAATTTATGAGCATATTATAGAGATATCTTGCTTCCTATTTTCAAAAACAACATAATTTCTAGAGTGCCATATACCCCAGGAGATAAATATAAGCAATTCTTTATATTTGTTGGCATTTCTTCTCAGTTTTCTAGATTTTCCTCCATGGTAGAATTCCTCCAAACATATGAAATTTGCAAAGTACCTTCAACCATTCCCAAAACATCCATACCGTATGAACTTTTTACAAAAATGTGTTCACCAAACTCTTCGTCTAGGTGACAAAGTGGAAAGATATTTGGACCCCTCCAACGTCTCTTAGCAAAGTTATCCCAAGTCAATATTGTATTTCGCAAGACAATCCATGAGAAACATTTATGTTTTAAGGGCATGCTCCATTTCCATATTTTCTTAGACCACTACCTATTGACAAAAGAACTTGATAAACAAGAAATTGTATCATAAGCAGCTTTTGCAGTAACATGTCCATTCTTTCTATTCCAGATCCAAACCCATTTGTCTTTTGTATCTTCCAATATGATAGCTTCTCATTTTATACCATTAATGTATTTGTCCCATTCTTGAACTAAATCACCAACCAAACCCAAAGTCTCAGCATTCTTCCAATAATCTGGAGTGGAATAAGGATCTTCATTATTGATAATATCCACTAGGTACATGTAGCCCATATTATGCAAATAAGTCAATACATCATCCAATAGTAAGAAGAAATCCTCTCCTCCAATGTTTCGGTCAATGCCTAAAAGCACATGTTGACAATTTCCCACCGTCCATGATGACCATCTACTTATCCAATGAAAAGCTTTGACAAATCCTTTATATAAAATAGAAGCATTCACCACAAACTTGTTGGAAGATTTGATACATTCAACAACTATGGCCTTCTTTAGATCTTTTCTTTTAAGGATATCACTCCATGACCCTATTCCAAGAAGACCTCCCCAACAACTTTTTAAACATAAAGCAATAATAAACTAGTGTAAGTTTTTAATGCCCCATCCTCCCATGTTCTTAGGAAGTGAGATCAATTCCCACTTGACAAGATGTATTTTCATTCCATTCGCTACTCTTGAACATAAGAAATTAAAGATGATATTCCTTATCAATTGAAGGATGGAAATTGGAAACATAGCTAAAGGAAACCAACGAACAGGAATACTCATTAATACATATTTTACCCATGAATGTCTTCCACGCAAAGAAATCCATTTCTAGCACTAGTTACCAATTCTTATTTTTATTTTTCTGACCATCAAAATCCAATCTACCTTTAAAAAGTTGTTGGGATTCAAATGGTAACTAAGATATTTAAAAGCTTGGTCTATAGGCTCCACCTTGATGGGAAACCAAGACGATATCTAAACAAAGATATTATCATGTACATCATTCCTTAGAAAAAAATATTTCCTAATGTTGACCTCCATACTAGATGCTTTGCAGAAAACTACAATGATATTGGAGAAAGATTTCCAATCATGTACTGTAACATTTCCAAATAGAAGTACATCATCATTGAAAAATAGATGTGTAATAAAAAAAGTAGTAGAAAGCTTGACCCCTTTAAGGAACCCCTCCTTCCTAGATTTACCAATGAGTTTGCTTAACCCTTCAATCACAAGTAGGAAGACGAGAGGTGGTAAGAGACATCCTTGTCTAAGTCCCATGGACCCCTTAAAAATTCAGTGGAAGCTCCTTCTACCAACATGGGAAAGTAGGCAGAGGTGACACAATCCATAATCCAATCTATAACTTCAAGAGGCAAACCAATCTAGAGGAGTATCAATCTCAAAATTACCCAATCTACTCTATCATAAGCCTTTACCAAATCCATATTTAAAATAAGGGAATCTAGTTTTTCATTTTTATAGTATGTAACATGTCCATTCTTTTTATTCAAGATCCAAACCCATTTGTCTTTTGTATCTTCCAGTCTCAGCATTATTCAAGATCCAAACCCATTTGTCCATTTGTTTTATACCATTTATGTATTTGTCCCATTATTGAACTAAATCAACAACCAAACCCAAAGTCTCAGCATTCTTCCAGTAATATGGACTGGTATAAGGATCTTCATTATTTATAATATCCACTAGGTACATGTAGCCCATATTATGCAAATAAGTCAATACATCATCCGATAGTAAGAAGAAATCATCAACTCCAATATATGGATCAACGCCTAAACCCACATGTTGACAATTTCCCACCGTCCATGATGACCATCTACTTATCCAATGAAAAGCTTTGACAAATCCTTTCCATAAGATAGAAGCATTCACCACAAACTTGTTGGAATATTTGATACATTCAACAACTATGGCCTTATTTAGATATTTTCTTTTAAGGATATCACTACATGACCCTATTCCAAAAAGACCTCCACAACAACTTTTTAAACATAAAGCAATAATAAACCAGTGTAAGCTTTTAATGCCCCATCCTCCCATGTTCTTAGGAAGTGAGATCAATTCCCACTTGACAAGATGTATTTTCATTCCATTCGCTACTCTTGAACATAAGAAAATAAAGATAATATTCCCTATCAATTGAAGGATGGAAATTGGAAACATAGCTAAAGGAAACCAGCAAACAGGAATACTCGTTAAAACATATTTTACCAATGTAAGTATTCCATGCAAAGAAATCCATTTCTAGCACTATTTACCAATTCTATTTTTTAATTTTCCGACCACCAAAATCCAATCTACCTAAATAAAGAGTTGTTGGGATTCCAATGGTAACCAAGATATTTAAAACCTTAGTCTATAGGCTCCACCTTGATGGGAAACCAAGATGATATCTAAACAAAGAAATTATCATCTACATCATTCCTTAGAAAAAATGATCTGCTAATGTTGACTTCCATACTAGATGCTTTGCAGAAAAGTACAATGATATTTGAGAAAGATTTCCAATCATGTACTGTACCATTTCCAAATAGAATTACATCATCATTGAAAAATAGACATGTAATAAAAAGAGTAGCAGAAATATTGACCCCTTTAAGGAACCCCTCCTTCCTAGATTTACCAATGAGTTTGCTTAACCCTTCAATCACAAGTAGGAAGACGAGAGGTAATAAGGGACATCCTTGTCTAAGTCCCATGAACCCCTTAAAAATTCAGTGGAAGCTCCTTTTACCAACTTGGGAAAGTAGGAAGAGGTGACACAATCCATTATCCAATCTATAACTTCAAGAGGCATACCAATCTATAGGAGTATCAATCTCAAAATTACCCAATCTACTCTATCATAAGCCTTTACCAAATCCATATTTAAAATAAGGGAATCTATTTTTTCATTTTTATAGTATGTAGGGTGACTCCTGTGTGATTCCTATGACATCAAGAATCTTCTCATTGAATAAGAACCCAAATTGTTGTTTAGAAATAACCTCTACAAGTTTGTTTTAATTCGATTGGAAATGAATTTTTTTATAAGCTTGTAGATCAAATTACTGTTAAGCAACCAATTGCCAAAAAATGTATGAAGATAGCATAAATAGACCAGAAAGAGTAGTCAATTCCTTTAATGAATAAAATAGTTGAATAGCAAGCCTCTTCAAGGGGGCAACCTCATTATACAATGTACTAAGTGCCCAAGACAAGACAAGACAAGATAAGATGGTTCAAACGAAAAGGTCTCCTTCCTATATATAGGAGACAAAGAGGTATAATTAAAACTAATGGACCCAAGCCAACATAACTAATATAATAATACTAATAACAATTACCACTAATACACATAAGCCGACATCAATAATATGTAATGAGCCACAATATATGGGGTAATGTGCCCAAATTTAGGTCTTAACATGCCCCTCTCCCTCAGGCAAGTGTTTTTCTCAACACTTGATTAACTGTGGATGCTTCTGTATTAAGGACTCATCTTCCCATGTTGAATCTTCAACTGGTAAGTTCTTCCACTTGATGAGGAACTCAGTAATAGCCCAATTGTGTAGTTGTTTGGACCTTGTTTCAATAATTTGTTTAGGTTCCAATATGATTTTTCCTTCTTCCTCAAGCTCTAGAAATATAGTTTGAATTGGGATCTTGTCTCCTATTACGTTATTTAAGCAAGAAACATGGAAAAGAAGGTGTACCCATGAAGATGAAGGAAGCTCTAATTTGTAAGCCATACTACCAATCTTCTGCAACTGCAACACTTTATAAGGACCATAGTACTTGGGTGCTAATTTATTGTCTTCATTTAGTTGATTGAGGGAAATATGTTTGTAAGGTTGTAGCCTTATAAATACTCAATCCCCTTCTTCAAAAATACTTTCACTGCGATGTTAATATGCTTGTTGTTTCATCCCATTTTTTGACATAGCCAGGTTGTCCTTCAGTAACTGGAGAACTTCTTCTTGGTGTTCTAGGTGATCTTCCATAGCCTGAAATTAATATTTTCCTTTTAAATGAGATGTGATAGATGGAGTATGGTACCCATAAAGTGACATAAATGGAGACATTTTTTATGACATATGGAAGGAAGTATTGTACCACCATTCTACCAAATATAACCATTTCACCCGCTACGTTTTTTTATTAGATGCAAGTCAATGAATATATCCTTCCAAACATTTTTTCACTATCTTAGTTTTCCCATCATATTGACGATGATAAGAAGAACTATGAGCCAACTGGGTACCCAAACAAGAAAATAATTTAGTCCAAAATTTTCCAGTGAGAGTTGGATCTCTATCACTTACAATAATCTTCGGGTTTCCATGTAACTTTTGAACTAGTTCCATGAAGGCTTCAACAACTGTACTTGCATTAAATGGATGACAGAGTGAACAAAAGTGTGCATATTTTATAATTCTATCAACAACCATCATAATAACAATCTTCTCTTGTGACTTGGATAGACCTATAATAAAATCCATTAAGACTTCCTCCTAACACTGACAAGGTATTTCTAATAGTTGTAAAAGACACGGGTACTTAACTATTTCAACCTTATTTTGTTGGCAAACCAAAAATTCTTCCATGAACCTTTGAACCTCATATTTAAGAACTTCCCAAAATAATTCCTTCTTGACCCCGTTTTACATTTTTAGGAATCCTTATTACTCACCTCTAGGAGAGATCTGTGATTCCAAACACATATTTTGTTTGAGTTGGGATTTCTTAAATATATATAAGCAATCCCTATACCATAGTGAATAATTTTTCCACACAAAATTACATGATTTAATGTGATCGTTTTATATCTTTTGAATGAGTGTCCACACAGATAAGTCATTGTTCCATTATTTCCTTGCTACTGCTACCCAATTGGGTTGTATAATCAAAATCACATAAAGTAATGCCTCATAATCCTCGTTTTTTATGGAGAGTGCATCTACCACCACATTTTGATTCCCTCTTTTTATAAATGATTTCAAAATCATATCCCAATGTTGAACTTTGTTGAACTGATCTGGCTGTCATTGATGTCAACTAATGTCAAAGGGCATGTCAGCTGATTCAATTTGAGTCACTGATGTCAACCGATGTCAAGGTGGATACAATATTTCTACAAAAGTCTGAAGAAGTAAATGGAAACCTATTTGAATAATTATATGCACAAGATGGTGAATGACATGGATGCCAGTCTGAAGAAGTATATGCGCAAGATGGTGAAAGGGACAGATATGGATGCCAGTCTGAAAAATGATATATGTTGCATCCAGTATGAATATGTGTGTCCAAGGATACATTGTCCATGATGAGTTTGGAGAAGTACATAAGGTTGGTTCCTCCATAGATAACCTCAAAGCTAAAATGGAAAATATGGATATTGGATACAAGGAGTAGATTGTTGATTTAGAAGCCAAACAACAATCTGGCACCTCGCAACAAGATAAAGAAGCAAGATCCGAAGAATTGAAGGCTTCCATAGAAAACATCTCCACAGAAGTGGCAAGATGTCAAGACCTAATTGATGAAATTACCAAGGTATGGGATATGCTACAGGAAGAATCTGAGTCACAATAAATTTAGGATGAGGTACAACAACGATAGAAAGATCTTGATTCTTTGAACATGGCTATGAAGGATTTACCACCAAGGAAAAGGATCCAAAAGTTCATAGAGAAGAAGGAACTTCAGAAGGGGCTGGAACCATTAAGGGTGAAGGAAGTTGAAACTTCATTGAAGTTACAGCCAATGCAGGAAGATGCACTTGCACTTTCTGAATAAATTGAGCAGAAGTTGCAAGCACTCCAGACAACAAAGAGTGCCATGAAGGAGAAAGTTCTATAACCAATCTCAAAGGAGATTCTCGAAACAATCAAGGAGTTTGACCAAGAATCCAAGGACACAGTTTCAAAGTTGAATGCAACTTATTAGGAGTTCATTGCGAGATTAAAGACCCCAGGGGATGTGTAGTTTGAACAACCTAGTTAAGGTGGCTCAGGGGAAAGCCAGGAGTAAGTGTTAGGGGCCTATTGGGAGAATCCCAAGATGATGAATTTTTTATGGAGAAGGTACACATTAGGCGAGGCCTAACATCAACCAGTTTTGGGAGAAACAAATCCCCAATTGTCGGGATCAGGGTATGGAGCGAAGCGAAGTGGAAGAAAAGGATTTGTCCCCTTAGTAAATGCGAAGTACTAAGGAACATCGAATTAGTTGGAGTAGTTATGAATGAAGCGGTGAACTGTCAGCTACAGAAGCAAAGAGTAAAGAAGCAAAATGGTGCAAAGGACGCACCACTGTAGCGTTAGAGCTGTGCGGTCATAACTGTGATTATCAGATCTAGAGGAAGTAGCGCAAAAGAAAAACAAAGCTCCAGCAAAGTAAAGATAAAGCATGGCCAACAGGAGAACCATGGAATTTTTGTTTTAAGGGTACTATGGGGGTTGTCCCATAGTTATTATAAAGATGTGACCTTCGAGCACAATCTATATAAAGGGTAATTTTGTATACGGAAGTGTTAGATTTTGGTTAGAGTATGTCAGATATTGTTAGACTTATGTTAGATCTATGCTCAGAGAGATCTAAGAGAGGAAAAAGACTCTACAGCTGTGTTCATAGAGATCTATTGTAAAGATAATTCTGCAGCTGAGTGCGTAGACTGGAATTGTTAACCCCTTCCAAGAAATATAAGAACAGTTCCCGTGGACGTAAATCCCATCTGGGGGGTGAAACAAATAAATACTTGTGTTATGTTTCTGAATCTATTTTATATTGAATGTTCATGAATGTTTATGCTTATATATGTGTTTTCATATGAATGCAAATGAGAAGGATATGTTAAGTAGTGGAATATGCACATGTATGAAAATTGTGAAGTCGTGTTAAGTATGGTAAATGCGTAGTCATAGAATCAAAGTAACAACGATTCAATGAAGTGTGAATGTTGTTGAGATCTGCGAAGTGCACAAATGCATGTTGGTAACGATCTACGAAGTAGATGTTGAGTAAGCTATGCACAATTTCACATAACATAACCGCGCGTCAGTAGACTAGAGAAACCTGATTCTGTAACCACCCATCTCCACTTCGGGTGAGACTTTATCTTGCTCGTAGGTCTGTAGTAGGCTCTTCAGCTCCTTCTCCATCCACCAAATTCTTAGGGAAAGGAGGCCTCATTTGGTGATCTTCTTGGTTTCTTGGATTTCTTGGAGGGGGTGGCCTTCTAAAATTCGGGTTCCTTATCTGATTTTCAGGTAGTTTCCTAGAAGGATGTTTGTTCTCTACGACTAACCTCTCCATCAACTTTTCCATGGTCTTCATCATGGTGTCAAACCCGGCATCACTAGAGGAGGAAGAGGCAAGGGCTTGATTTTCTTGCTTCTTTTTCTTTACTTCTGTTTTCCCTTTCATTTTTCCCGAGGCCATCATGTTGGCTTCCACCTCTACGGCATCTTTCAGCATAGCAGGCAGGGTAGCAGATTTCCTTTCTCTTAACGTGCAGGAAAAGTCTCCATAGAAAGCATCGGCGTAGTGGAGCTTTGCAGCGCCCACTGAAGGTTTTAGATCATCAAGAATAGAATTATAAGCCTTCATGAATCTGGCAGAGAACTCATGGACTGATTTGAAACCACCTTTCTTTAAGTGATTATGCTGGGATAAGACTATAGTAGGACTCCCCATTGTTTCCCATCTTTCTAGAAGCAATACTTTATAAGCTGCAAAATCTTCTATGGAAGCATTAGGTAGTAGCCTAAACCATTTCTTGGGTTCTCCATATAAGCTTTGGCCGAACAATCTCATTTTAGCATCATCATGGTCCACTTCCTCCAGGTCTAAAAAATCTTCGAATCTATCAACATGTTGTTTGGCTGACTAGTCTCCTTCTCCATTATAAGAGACAATTCTCTCGGCATAATTTTGAGGGAGGTTATTTAGGGCAACAGGCAGGACCAAAGGCGCATATCTAGTGGCCATGGGTCTAAGTAGATTCTAATCTTGTGGGGGAAAATTCTGACCAAGATTATAGATTGGGATTGCAATGTGGGCTTGGGGAATCTGGGAACTAGGTTTGCTGCTTTTAGCTTTGGCAAGGCTTTTAAAATCCAGCCACACAGGGTCTAAAAGATATGAGTCAATATTATTCAGAGTTTCTTCGCCCAGGTTTAGGTACGATTCAGATTTAGTTCTTGACAAAGGTTTGCTTATATCGACCTCTAGATCCAATTCTTGCAAAACAGATGCACTTTCTGAAAAAGAAATAGTCTCAATGCTAGGGGCGCTAGCCCGATCTTTCACCGTTTTTCATCTGAGTAGAATTTCAGGGTCATCTGCTCCTAACAAGATTTCAGGTAAAGGATTACCTCTCGTATGGATCTTTCTTGAGGCTAGGATGACTTTAGAAATTTCTTCAGTAGTATATTTCGGCATACTGATCTTTCTCCAGTGGAGTCTTCTTGAATTGTCTGGTCTTAATAAGTGGAGTCGCTAGGGAAAAATTCTTCAACCTTCTTGAAAATGCGGATATCTCTGTTTTCCCACAGGGATTTCTCTTATTCTTTGAAATTTCAGACAGGTATGTCATTCTTCCAGGGCTCGATAAACAACTCATGTCCCCAGCAACGATGCCAATTTGTTAACACCAAAACTGACCCCCAAGGCTGAAAGAGGGTAATCTCGGGTAACCACTAACCAATCTTTGGTTTACGCTTCTGATCAAACGTAAACAGAGAGGGCTCTCTCTATAAACTCACACAATACTGGAAATCTTCAAAGGTGTCAATCAGCGAAAACATACACCAGCATTCACCATTAAAGATATTCAATTGCGATAACACACAGAAGATCATATTTCTGTTTGTGGAACAAAGAATGATTTAAGAGCTATTTGGTTGAAAATGCATGGATTTCATTTGGGGCGAGGGAGTCACATTTAACTAGTTCTGCAAACATAATTCACAAAGATTTAGTGAACGCATTCACAAGGGCAAGGTAGCAAGCAACTGGTAGTCAAAGAGCTTAATTTTTTGTGGAACAGAAGAGAGAAGAAACAGTCCATCAATGTAAGGCATCTAACAAGGATGAATCCTACATCAACTTTAGCAGAATATATTTGGTGAAACACTTGGAATAAGCTAAGCATAGCATAATCTCTATGAATTCTACTTAACTGTCACCCTGATCCAAGCATGAAGGAAATATCACAGAATGGAATAACAAAAGATAGAAACACATTTGCACATGGGAAAAAAAAGGTACAGACTACCAGACCGATTACACAGGAATCCTTGTCAAAGACCGTAGGCATCAAGCTCTACAAATTCTATTAAACAACTCCAAGAAAATGTATTACAAACTGATCATCAAAACGCAAATACTTTCTCATAAGATTTTTCAACCCTTGTGTCTCTGATTACAACTGTATATATAGGTGGCCTTGAGCTCTAGACTCGGCTCCTTCTCAACAGAAATTAGTTACAACCAATTGACACCTATCTAGCAGCCAAAATGAGCATCGTTTGTTGTTGCTATCCTTAAACAAATATCCACGGGATAGATTTTAACTGCCATTTACAATTACATAGCCTCTTCTCTATAGAATCCAACTATTTTAAACAAAAGTACAAAAATACAAAAATGTAGCTGCCGCCAGCTGGATTGCTTTCACTATGGTCGAATGACTTCATTGATTATCCTTTGAACTCTTCATGCGGAACAAAAAACCTCTAAGGCTAGAACTGCTGCTTACCAGGCACGTTTCATAACTTATACTAGCTCGATGTAGAAATGAAAATTACATATAACAGATCAGACTCAACTGATCCTGCCAATGTCATACACCACTAAGCCATACCGCCCTTCAAAATAGGTCATGGACTGTCTGAATATTCAAAAATTGGAGATAAGGAATATACCCAGTTAGCCAATAGACAGACTTGCCGGGTGATAGCCAATAGATAGACGGCCACCTTAGTTTTGGGTTTTCACTTGACCATACCAATCAAGAAAATAATCCATGTCGAAAGAATCTTCTGCTTGGGTTCTTTTCGGTAGAGGAGTAGAGGGTACCCCTTCTATAGGGAGAATTAGATCCTTGATAATTTCGTCCTACTGGCTGATTCCCTGCTCATCTTATTCATAGGTTTCTTCCCTCTTTCTCTGCTGCTGCAAACTCCAATTTGTCTTTCCTTCTTGGGGCTCTTCTGATTTGTAGACGGAACTGTCTTCCACATGATCGCGAACTATGGGAGGTAAATAAACGTGCTCTTCCTCCATATCGAACAACACCTGCTCTGGTATAATTACTACTTCGGCTCCCTGCTCTCTCTCCATGCTCTGATACAAACTGCGAACAATACCAAGATGGAGGAACTCGCCACCTTTCAGACGTGAGTTGTGAGCCTAGGAGATCAGGTTTATAACAACTCACAACGATGGCACTCCCATGCGAATCATTAGGCTATGATTTTCTGACTGGACCTTCCAAATGATTTGGCATGATGACTGAGGTTTGAAATGACATCGGACATATTTGGTCGTACTTTTTGGGTCATACAGAAAGGACACCTGACTGCACCGAGGTGGTTCAGCCCACGCGGTAATCATTGGTCTTCTGTGAAGATGTATTTCACCTGTGAGAACTCGAGCTCGGATCAGGACCGGAGGTTATAGCCTCCATAGTTTTCCATTTTATGGACCTACTCGTTCCAATCGGTAGCTTGACGCTTCAAATCATTCCTAGCTGTTGGTCCCGTCTTCACTCCAATCCTGGTCATCGGATGGTGCATCCTTTACCTGTCACGGCAATTTGAGACAAGGTTAACCCACCCATGAATAAAATCAGTGTAGTTATTTTAGACTGTTGATTCACCTCCGGTATATCTGCACCGTTGATAGTTGTGCGATACATAACACGACTGCGGCGATTTGAAACATAACATGTTTCGCGCTTGTTGGATCAGCGTGGGGATTGTGCACCATAGATCTTCCCATGCGCCGATCTCTGTCGTCGATTGATTTCCTCACTTGCTCGCCAATTACCACCCGGTCATTATGTTATATTGCCTACATATTCGTTCGCGTAGTGGGCTCGGGACCGTCGATCTTCGAGGTATTCAATCTCAGCCATCATCGCCTTCTGTCCACCCATGCCAAAAGCTGCCATTGCATTCAGCACAATTTGAGTGCTAACAACATAGATTTTAAAACATAAGCACCATGTGATATACGAAACCACAATCCTTTACTAGTAGACCCATTTGGCCCCTTTGCCTCAATCTAGAGGTTTTGTTGATGGTCTAACTTGGACACATAGTCAGTTGGGTTATTTTTTAATGCCAATAGTGGTGCATAATTTAATCTCTCCCAAAGCTTCCTAATGTTTTTGGAGATGTTAATTAATTTCACTGCTTTGATTATTAACCGCCAAACTTTTGAAGAGTCATCACCACCACACCAACTCAACTATGAAATTTTGAAAATACATTCATTAGATTTATTTCAGCTCACTTAAGGTTAATAGGGGAAAAATATTACATTGATTTTTGAAGGGGAATCCACTGTGTCTGTTTTCTCATCCTATCAAATTTCAAAGGTCTAGAGTATTCATAACAAGTCTGAAAAGCCCAATTTCTGAATAGTTAATTTTGTTTTAGATGTAGCGAAGGGTCAAAATTAATTAATGAACCAATCTCACAATATGTGTGTGTGTGTGTGTGATCCTATCTTTGAAGATGCATCATCGAATAGATTGTGTTGAAATAAAATAGAGTTTTTACTCTGTAATTTTGATACTCTATTTTTTATCTTATTCAAGAGTTTCCAAACTCATGTTAGATTTGAATTGATATCGCTATTGCATGTTAAAATTTTTTATTTTGTATTTTGACTGTGGATGTGCTAAATCTATTAAACTGTTGGAACAAAGTATCAATCTAAATTTATGAATGCAGGGGTGATCAAAATTGTGTTGAAGTTGTTTGTTGTTACTTAATTCTTGTAGGTTGTTGTTTTTTGATACTTGTGTTGAACATGATGTTACTTGTCTTGTAGGTGATGATTTCATATTTCAGTGACTTGTAAGTGTTGTTGTTATTAAGTGCGAAACTCCCCTTCCTTCTCATAGTGGTGTCAGGTAGAGACATGTGCTCGTAATAGCCTAGGATGCTTCAGCCATGTTTTGTGGTGGACCAAATGTAATGTGCTCCTGGGAGATTCGACAGGTAGAGTTGTGTGCTCATAACAGCCTGGGATGCTTCAGCCAGGTTTTGTGATGGGTCACATGTATTGTGCTCCTGGGAGATCCGACAGGTGGAGCTATGTGCTCGTAACAGCCTGGGATGCAGCAGCCAGGTTTTGTGACACACGTAATAAGTCCTGAGGATTCTATAGTATGGCCAGTGATGATGAAGACCTACAGATGGTGGGCCTACATCCAGTATGAAAAAGGAATGGCTCTGTAGAACTTCCTATGATGAGTAGATTGGAGATTGATTGAGATAGCAGCAGCAGTGACGATGACGATGATTTGAGGATGATGATTCGCTGATGATGATCCAGAGAAGGAGACTTGTGCTAGAAAATATGTGTCAACAAATAGCTTCCTAGTTAAGAGGGAGTGTTGTTGTGTATGTAACTTTAGAATGTATTTCATATCTATATATTGTACTCCTATAGAGATGGTATTATTCCTCTATACAGAAGTGTCGTCATTTATATTGTAAGTGTCGTAACTTATACTTGATGGGTTATTAGACCACCTTGTTGGGGTCGGCCCTATATAAGTCATGTGGGTTGAAGGGTTTTTAGACCACCCTATTGGGGGTCAGCCATGTGCGTCAAACGGTTATTAGACCACCCTATTAGGTGTCGGCCCAGTCAACATTGTGTTTTGTGGTTAAGTTGAGGTCGACCTAGTAAAGGTTATTAGGCAAGTCAAGTCAAGTACAAATAGAGTGCGGGAGGCACTCTATTTGATCATTCTATTCTCTCACATACTCTTTGGAGAGTGGCATACTCGTGGAGGAGGAGAAGCTGCTTCTAGGAGATGTCTATCTCTTATGCCTGGGTTGTATCATTACTCTATCTATCTCCGAGGAAGTTATTGGGGTTTTTCACCTTTATGGTTTTCCCCGAGTAAACTTTGTGTCTCTTGTGTGCTTGCATTATTGTTCATGATTGATATGATGTAGACATGTTGTACATGTTGTTCTCTCAATTAGGATCCTAGATCAGATTGAAGTAAATTCTGAAAAACTAACAATGAGGTTGCTACATGAACCCAGAAAACATTGTGACAGCAAAAGAGAGATCTTGTTTGTTGTGAGTTAAGTATATCAAACTTCCCATGAGCTAACAACAAAGAGTAACATCAACAAAAGGGGTGGTACACTCAATAGTTAAATTTACACCGAACTCAAATGGCGTAGGAGTAGGTATACAATCACTCATATGGAAATGAGCCAATAATTCTATAAAATACTTTGGTTGAGAGAGAAAAATACCATCTTCCATATGTCAGATCGGAATACCCAAGAAATAGTGCAATATACCGAGATCATCCATTTCAAACTACTTTTGAAGATCACTTTTCATACTTCGATCTAATACAAGCTGGATGCCAGTGATGATAATATCATCCACATATAACACAATAATGAGTATATTATCACCAAATTTCTTAACATACAAATTTGGATCAGATATACAATGCTTAAAATCATTATTCAAGAAATATGCATCAATTTTATCATACCAAGTCCTAGGTGCTTATTTGAGACCATATAAAGACCTGTGTAATTTGCATACTAAACTTGATGATTTAGCATAAATAAAACCAGGAGGCTTTTGCATATAAATGTTTTTGTGAAGATCACCATTTAAAAAAACATTTTTAACATACCTTTGGTGTATTTCCCATTTATAAGATGCAGCAAGAGATAAGATGGTTCTTATTGTATTCATTTTAGCAACATTATCAAAAGGTTCATTATAATCAATAGCTTCAAGTTGATTAAAACCCTTTTCAAGTAATTTACCTTTATATTTTTCAATATGTCCTTCTGCAGTAAACTTAGTTTTATAAACCCATTTACAACCAACTAAATTCTTTCCTGAAGGAAGAGGAACAAGAGATAAATTGTTGATATTCATAAGAGATTCATAATAAACAGACATAACTTGTTCTCAGTGGGGTTTACTCTTAGCTTAAGCATAAGAAGTAGGATCGTGTGTGGCAAAAACTTTGGTCATAAGAGTAAAGTTATATCTAGTTCTACAAGTATCAGAAGGATTACCGATCTCACTACTTGCAGATTCAAGAGTTTTCTGGGCCCAAACAAAAAGATTAGAAGGAACATAAGTCACTTCGGGAGCTTTGGGACATTCAGGTGGAACACTTAAAGAAGAGGGTGAACTAAGATCAACAATAGGAACAGAACTGGAAGGAGTAACATATATAGGAGTAACAAGAGATACTGGAATATTCAGGGTAACATGAGGTTCTACAGACTTAGGTGGTGATAAGACATCAGTAAATTGAACATCTCTTCCGATTATGACACTTTGATTAGAAGGATCAGGTAACCTATAATCCTTGGAATCCTCAGCATAATCAATGAATATACACTTGTGAGACATGGGTTCTAATTTTTTCTGTTTGTCATCAAGAATATGAGCCCAACATTCACAACCAAAGACCTTAAAGTTACTAATATTTGTTTTTCTTCCATTCCATTTTTCCTTAGGGGTAACCTGTTTAACAAATTTTGTAGGAACTCTATTTAAAATCGAGTTAGAAGAACTGGTGGCTTCATTCCAAAATTTCTTGTGTAATCCTTTAGAATAAAGCATACATCTAGCCATTTCGACTAAAGTTTTATTTCTTCTTTCAACAACACCATTTTGTTGAGGTGTGTAAGGAACAGTCTTTTGATGTTGAATTCCATGTTTAGATAAAAATGTTTCAAATTATTTCTTAACAAATTCCCCCCCATTATCAAATATCAAAGTCTTAATCCTTTTACCAGAATCATTATCAACCAAGAATTTAAATGTTTGAAACTTAGAAAAAATGCCACTTTTATTTTTCAAAAAATAAGCCCATGATTTTCTACTAAAGTCATCAATAAAATTAAGAAAATAGACTATATGAGAGATAGAAGGAACTTCAAGAGGACCACAAATGTCACTATGAATTAATGCAAAGATTTTTTAGCATGCCAAGCTTTACCCTTATCAAACATTTCTCTATGATGTTTACACACAACCTTCACAAACAACACTAGTAAACAAAATATTAGGCAAGCCATGTACCATTTTAGTTAACATTTGCATTTTACCATAATTCAAATGGCCCAATATTTCATGCCACAATTTACTTAGTTCATTAGCATGAGCAACATAGGAATAAAAAGGTTGTCTCTTAGTTGAATTAAAAGCAACAAATTTATATAAACCACCGGTATGATTAACATGACCAGAAGAAACTACTTTAAAATTATGGTTGATATCTTTAAGAACATATTTATCAGTCAAAACATCAACTTTATATCCCTTTTGACATGCACAATAAATAGAAATCAAGTTGGTGGACATGTGTTCAACATGAAAAACATCTTCCAATTGACCATTAGCAACATTAACATTACTAGAACCGATTATGGAAAGTTGTTTACAATCACCTATAGATACTTTTTGAGATGTGTACTTATTATTGTCATAATATGTAAATAAAGAAGCATTACCAATCATATGTTTAGAAGCACCATAATCCATTATACATTCCACATTAGAAGAAGAACTACTAGATGAAACAACTGATTCACATAAAGCTACTTGTGATTCATCAGAACATTTATTTTTATCCTCAGACATTAAACGTTTCGCTTTAAAGCAATTCTTTTCAGGATGCTTAGTTTTACCACAATGCTTACAAGGATCATACACTTTCTTTTTCTTACTAGTTTCATGATGTGCATTAGAAGCATGACCAAATTATTAGTATGATTTGAAGTGTGTGAACAAGAACCTTTAACATTATTAAAACTTTTCTTAGGATTCTTATTATGTGCTTTGACTATGTATCAATTGAAGGAATTGGATGTAAACATTAAACAATGAAATGATGTTTAATGTAATGATACAACAAAACAAACAAGGAATGTCACAATGTAATGTAATGAGAGGAAGCCAAATTCATTAGTATAGGCATAATCAACTATGGTTGAGTACATTCATCAATAGTCACACATGGTCCATAGCCAACCATTCTCAACCATAAACAACCAAATTAGAGTTGACATAACCTCTATTCAACATCAAAATGCGATATAACCATTTATGAGTACTGTAGGAATTCCATACAATTAAACCATGATCAATGTCACAATGTGACATAACTATTAAGGAGCATCAGAATGTGACAAAACCTTTAATAAATGTTGTAATCAAATACACTACTTCAACACAACTTAACCAACACAAAGTGTGAGATAACTATTCACTGATGTAGCAAATAAACACATGTAAACCATGATGAATGATGCACATTGACACAAATATTGAGAAATGTAGCATTCTAACATAAAATATGTGTATACATTGTGTAATATCTAATTTTATTTTCATTTTAGTAATGAAATCCAAAATAGAAGATAGATAGCAAATAAGTATTATTTTTGTTTTATTTTATTTTAATTACAACAATTTAGAATAAAAATGAGATAAAATTAATTTTATCAAAATTTCGATCCAATTACATAATAAAAATTTATATTTCAAAATTTCCATTTTTTTTTTAAATTTGTTATATTATATTCTCAAATTTGCATGAAACCCTAAGAAAATTAGGTATATAAAAATAAATTTAAAACCAAATATTAGTTAAAATTCAAAAGTCATCTTAAGTTGGCTTTGAAGCAATTGCGTGCCTCGGCAGGTATAAAAAGGTTAAAAATACTTGAATCACCTTAAATTAAGTTTAAATACTATTTTTATTTATTGCCAAATTCTTCATGAAGTTGGATTCGATGTTTAATGATAATTTAATTAAACATTAAAAATCAATTTGTTTACAAAATCACTTGTTCAATTTCCTCGAACAGCATAGGAATTCTCTTTTTTCTCCTGGATATATGCTCGACGACCACTTATTAGAATAGGGGATGCCTCAACAGCAGTTTTGACTGAAGCTGCTTCTTCAAATTCCACAAAAGCATAACTGCATCCGTTATCATTCCTGTTCCTCACTTGTACACCAGAGGGCTTAACCGCCCCAAACTTCTTCATCTCTTCCTCAACTTGGGAAACAGGAATATTCAACTGCAAGTTGTTGATAAAAACAGAGCACTTATTTCTTTGTGCATTGATGTTATTATATTTTTCTTGTTTCTCTCTCAGATTTACTTGACGCCCACCAATTGGAATAGGGGATGCCTCAACTGCAATTTGGACTGAAGCTGCTTCTTCAAATTCAACAAAAGCAAAACAGGAGTCAGCTCCTTGCTTAATCCTAACTTGAACACCAGAAGGTTTTATTGCCCCAAACTTCTTCAACTCTTTCTGAACTTGGGCAGGAGTAATATTGGCAGGTAAGTTGCTCATAAAAATACTGCACCTACTTCCTTCTGCAGTGTTGTTAGCTGTCATATTGACAGGAGTGGAATTTGGTGGAGCAGAAATGGAAGCAGTTGATGGACGTTGAGCTGAAATTGGTACAGCACTTGTAACCACAAGAGGTGGTCTTCTAAGTGCAACGGGGGGTTGGCTTTTAAGAATTGAAGCATAGGACATTTTGGGTGCTTCTTGAACAACAACTGAATCTTTTTTAGCAGCACCGTGAGGCTCTCCATTGTGATCATGTTCAGTTTCTGATCCCTTTTGAATAACTGAGCCTTGTGGAAGTTCCCTCTGCTGCTTGTCATTATTGTGTACCTCCTCAACAACAGGAGCAACAACAAGGGCAAGCTCCTCCACAACAGTTGTGAATTGCCCAGTCACACCATTCAGAGCTTGAACTTGAGCTACTGGCACAGAATTGACAAGTGGCTCAGAGACAGGATATGCTTTGGCAGCATCTTCTACAAGATTTTTCTTAGTTACACTATTGAGAGGTTGATCTTGAGCTGTTGTGGATTGCTCAGTCACACCATTAAGAGCCTTAACTTGAGCTACTGGTTCAGAACTGACAAGTGGCTCTGAGACAGGAGATGGATTGGCTGCATAAATAATTCTCTTTTGTTGTTGTGGTTCTTCATCCAAATACCTAAGAACATCATTTAATACGAAGTACCCCCTTTCCTGAGGAACAAGGAAAAAGGATTGAGTGAATGTCCGTGTTCTACTGTTTTTAAAGGTAATTGATCCATTCACGAAAACTAGTACCCCATTGTCAGGAGACTGCTGTGCATCAACTGTGTCGATCATGATCTTTAACCCTTTATAATCCAGAGACGTTATCAGCTGACTAATACCCTCCACAGTAGTTACTGACTGCATTTGCCCTCTAGGATCTGGGCGAGCAAATATGCTGCAATCCCGATAAAATTTGTATAGCAACTGAGGTTCCAGAACAAGAACATTGTAATACTGCTTCACGAAGCTATTCGCTACCTCTTTTTCATCAGGATCCATAGCCATGGCAGCTGGTTTGATGGCGATTTCTCTGACAGGCAATTATCTGGGGAAGATTGAATTCGTTCAAACTAATGAAAATGGTTGCCAATCAAACCGATCTCGTCGTAAAAGCTTCCTTGACCTTCTCTGATTGATTTTGGCTTGGTGTGGCTATATCTTAGGATTTGAAAACCGTATTTATAGCAGCACTAAAAGCCCAAGAAAGAGTAGCCGTTGCGCTAATCGTCACGTTGGTTCCGGTTGAGCTGTTAATGAGTAAATGATTATTGAAATGTTAGAGAAATACGAGGTTTTCTCTTTCAAGGTAAGGGATTAACACTTCATTCGAACAAAGTTTATTACAGAAAAAACTCATCAAAGTGGACATATTTTAGATTCCACAGAATTTCAATTACTCTATTGGTCACCTTGGTTTTGCTCGGGTTGAGTTAGTTATGTGTAAATAGTTATTTAAAAATATGACTTTTCTCTTTCAAAATCAAAACTATTAGAGGTATTAGTTTTCTTTTCAAAAATCAATGATATATATACTTTTTAATTAAACATCAAATATTTGTAAGCTAATTTTTGTTTTATTTCAATTTATAATTTTTATTTTTTTGAACATACTTGTTATTCAATGAAAAATAGAAAAAACTATTACATCAAATTTTCTTTCAAAAAGTTTGTGTGTTATTGTTCAATATTCTAAGCAAAATAGTCATCATATAAAAAAGAGCATATATCCTCTATGCGGGCACTTTAAAGAGGACAAAGTGTATCTCAGCTTATACAAAACTGTCTTGACAATTTTTCCAAAATACTAAGTAACATAGACTTCTAGAAAAGTAAAGAAAGCCTATGAACATATCAATCGAGCTATGGGAGTATATGGAGTCGTTTCAATGCTCCTCATATAAAATAGTGCCTGCAAAAAGGCCTATGCCCTTTTGAGATAGTTCATCTTTCACTGTGTTCAATTCTCGATATATATGCTTAAAGGAGATACTAGAAAAATTTTCAATAAGATTTCTTGTCCTTGTACACCAATGCAGCAGTGAGAGTGCTTGTACACTTGAGCCACTAGCAACCCACTCTATGATGACTTTGGAATCCCCAAGTACCTGAATGGAGTCAATACCAATATTAGCGGTAAAATTCAATAATCCCCATAAATCCAATAGCTCAACACATGTATTTGTTCATGTCCCACACCCCATCCATATATGGATACAATGAGACTAATTCAATTTGAGGAGGATACCCCCCACACACACATTTTCCCAATTGGGAAGCACCATAAAAAAAGCCACAATAGAATCAGATTGAAAGTTAAGAACAACTCTATAAGATTTAAATTTAACTTCTTTGTAGTAATCACTGTAAATACCCACAATTTATGAGCATATTATAGAGATATCTTGCTTCCTATTTTCAAAAACAACATAATTTCTAGAGTGCCATATAACCCAGGAGATAAATATATGCAATTCTTTATATTTGTTGGCATTTCTTCTCAGTTTTCTAGATTTTCCTCCATGGTAGAATTCCTCCAAACATATGAAATTTGCAAAGTACCTTCAACCATTCCCAAAACATCCATACCATATGAACATTTTACAAAAATGTGTTCACCAAACTCTTCGTCCAGGTGACAGAGTGGAAAGATATTTGGACCTCTCCAACCTCTCTTAGCAAAGTTATCCCAAGTCAATATTGTATTTCGCAAGAAAAGCCATGAGAAACATTTATGTTTTAAGGGCATGCTCCATTTCCAGATTTTCTTAGACCACTACCTATTCACAAAAGAACTTGATAAACAAGAAATTGTATCATAAGCAACTTTTGCAGGAGCATGTCCATTCTTTCTATTCCAGATCCAAACCCATTTGTCTTTTGTATCTTCCAATATGATAGCTGCTCATTTTATACCATTAATCTATTTGTCCCATTCTTGAACTAAATCACCAACCAAACCCAAAGTCTCAGCATTCTTCCAATAATCTGGACTGGTATAAGGATCTTCATTATTTATAATATCCACTAGGTACATGTAGCCCATATTATGCAAATAAGTCAATACATCATCCGATAGTAAGAAGAAATCCTGTCCTCCAATGTATGGATCAACGCCTAAAAGCACATGTTGACAATTTTCCACCGTCCATGATGACCATCTACTTATCCAATGAAAAGCTTTGACAAATCCTTTCAATAAAATAGAAGCATTCACCACAAACTTGTTGGAAGATTTGATACATACATCAACTATGGCCTTCTTTAGATATTTTCTTTTAAGGATATCACTACATGACCCTATTCCAAAAAGACCTCCCCAACAACTTTTTAAACATAAAGCAATAATAAACTAGTGTAAGTTTTTAATGCCCCATCCCCCCATGTTCTTAGGAAGTGAGATCAATTCCCACTTGACAAGATGTATTTTCATTCCATTCACTACTCTTGAACATAAGAAATTAAAGATGATATTCCTTATCAATTGAAGGATGGAAATTGGAAATATAGGTAAAGGAAACCAACAAACAGGAATACTCGTTAATACATATTTTACAAATGAATGTCTTCCACCCAAAGAAATCCATTTCTAGCACTAGTTACCAATTCTTATTTTTATTTTTCTGACCATCAAAATCCAATCTACCTTTAAAAAGTTGTTGGGATTCAAATGGTAACCAAGATATTTAAAAGCTTGGTCTATAGGCTCCACCTTGATGGGAAACCAAGACGATATCTAAACAAAGATATTATCATCTACATCATTCCTTAGAAAAAATTATTTCCTAATGTTGACCTCCATACTAGATGCTTTGCAGAAAAGTACAATGATATTTGAGAAAGATTTCCAATCATGTACTGTAACATTTCCAAATAGAAGTACATCATCATTGAAAAATAGATGTGTAATACAATTAGTAGTACAAAGCTTGACCCCTTTAAGGAACCCCTCCTTCCTAGATTTACCAATGAGTTTGCTTAACCCTTCAATCACAAGTAAGAAGACGAGAGGTGGTAAGGGACATCCTTGTCTAAGTCCCATGGACCCCTTAAAAATTCAGTGGAAGCTCCTTCTACCAACATGGGAAAGTAGGCAGAGGTGACACAATCCATAATCCAATCTATAACTTCAAGAGGCAAACCAATCTATAGGAGTATCAATCTCAAAATTACCCAATCTACTCTATCATAAGCCTTTACCAAATCCATATTTAAAATAAGGGAATCTAGTTTTTCATTTTTATAGTATGTAACATGTCCATTCTTTTTATTCAAGATCCAAACCCATTTGTCTTTTGTATCTTCCAGTCTGATAGCTGCTCATTTTATACCATTAATGTATATGTCCCATTCTTGAACTAAATCAACAACCAAACCCAAAGTCTCAGCATTCTTCCAATAATATGGACTGGTATAAGGATCTTCATTATTTATAATATCCACTAGGTACATGTAGCCCATATTATGCAAATAAGTCAATACATCATCCGATAGTAAGAATAAATCCTCTCTTCCAATGTATGGATCAACGCCTAAAAGCACATGTTGACAATTTCCCACCGTCCATGATGACCATCTACTTATCCAATGAAAAGCTTTGACAAATCCTTTCCATAAAATAGAAGCATTCACCACAAACTTGTTGGAATATTTGATACATTCAACAACTATGGCCTTCTTTAGATATTTTCTTTTAAGGATATCACTCCATGACCCTATTCCAAAAAGACCTCCACAACAACTTTTTAAACATAAAGCAATAATACACCAGTGTAAGATTTTAATGCCCCATCCTCCCATGTTCTTAGGAAGTTAGATCAATTCCCACTTGACAAGATGTATTTTCATTCCATTCGCTACTCTTGAACATAAGAAATTAAAGATAATATTCCTTATCAATTGAAGGATGGAAATTGGAAACATAGCTAAAGGAAACCAGCAAACACGAATACTCGTTAATACATATTTTACCAATGTAAGTCTTCCATGCAAAGAAATCCATTTCTAGCACTATTTACCAATTGTATTTTTTAATTTTCTGACCACCAAAATCCAATCTACCTAAATAAAGAGTTGTTGGGATTCCAATGGTAACCAAGATATTTAAAACCTTGGTCTATAGGCTCCACCTTGATGGGAAACCAAGACGATATCTAAACAAAGATATTATCATCTACATCATTCCTTAGAAAAAATGATTTGCTAATGTTGACTTCCATACTAGATGCTTTGTAGAAAAGTACAATGATATTTGACAAAGATTTCCAATCATGTACTGTACCCTTTCCAAATAGAAGTACATCATCATTGAAAAATAGACATGTAATAAAAAGAGAAGCAGAAAGATTGACCCCTTTAAGGAACCCCTCCTTCCTAGATTTACCAATGAGTTTGCTTAACCCTTCAATCACAAGTAGGAAGACGAGAGGTAATAAGGCACATGCTTGTCTAAGTCCCATGGACCCCTTAAAAATTCAGTGGAAGCTCCTTTTACCAACTTGGGAAAGTAGGAAGAGGTGACACAATCCATTATCCAATCTATAACTTCAAGAGGCAGACCAATCTGTAGGAGTATCAATCTCAAAATTACCCAATCTACTCTATCATAAGCCTTTACCAAATCCATATTTAAAATAAGGGAATCTATTTTTTCATTTTTATAGTATGTAGGGTGACTCCTGTGTGATTCCTATGACATCAAGAATCTTCTCATTGAATAAGAACCCAAATTGTTCTTTAGAAATAACCTCTACAAGTTTGTTTTAATTCTATTGGAAATGAATTTTTTGATAAGCTTGTAGATCAAATTACTGTTAAGCAACCAATTCCCAAAAAATGTATGAAGAGAGCATAAATAGACCAGAAAGAGTAGTCAATTCCTTTAATGAATAAAATAGTTGAATAGCAAGCCTCTTCAAGGGGGAAACCTCATTATACAATGTACTAAGTGCCCAAGACAAGACAAGACAAGATAAGATGGTTCAAACGAAAAGGTCTCCTTCCTATATATAGGAGACAAAGAGGTATAATTAAAACTAATGGACCCAAGCCAGCATAACTAATATAATAATACTAATAACAATTACCACTAATACACCTAAGCCGACATCAATAATATGTAATGAGCCACAATATATGGGGTAATGTGCCCACATTTAGGTCTTAACATGCCCCTCTCCCTCAGGCAAGTGTTTTTCTCAACACTTGATTAACTGTGGATGCTTCTGTATTAAGGACTCATCTTCCCATGTTGAATCTTCAACTGGTAAGTTCTTCCACTTGATGAGGAACTCAGTAATAGCCCAATTGTGTAGTTGTTTGGACCTTGTTTCAATACTTTGTTTAGGTTCCAATATGATTTTTCCTTCTTCGTTAAGGTCTAGAAATATAGTTTGAATTGGGATCCTGTCTCCTATTAAGTTATTTAAGCAAGAAACATGGAAAACAAGGTGTACCCATGAAGATGAAGGAAGCTCCAATTTGTAAGCCATACTGCCAATCTTCTACAACTATAACACTTTATAACGACCATAGTACTTGGGTGCTAATTTATTGTCTTTATTTAGTTGCTTGAGGGAAATATGTTTGTAAGGTTGTAGCCTTATAAATACTCAATCCCCTTCTTCAAAAATCCTTTCACTGTGATGTTATTATGCTTGTTGTTTCATTCCATTTTTTGACATAGCGAGGTTGTCCTTCAGTAACTGGAGAACTTCTTCTTGGTGTTCTAGGTGATCTTCCATAGCCTGAAATTAAGATTTTTCTTTTAAATGAGATGTGATAGATGGAGTATGGTACCCATAAGGTGACATAAATGGAGACATTTTTTATGACATATGGAAGGAAGTATTGTACCACCATTCTACCAAATATAACCATTTCACCCACTACGTTTTTTTATTAGATGCAAGTCAATGAATATATCCTTCCAAACATTTTTTCACTATCTTAGTTTTCCCATCATATTAACGATGATAAGAAGAACTATGAGCCAATTGGGTACCCAAACAAGAAAATAATTTAGTCCAAAATTTTCCAGTGAGAATTGGATCTCTATCACTTACAATAATCTTCGGGTTTCCATGTAACTTTTGAACTAGTTCCATGAAGGCTTCAACAACTGTACTTGCATTAAATGGGTGACAGAGTGAACAAAAGTGTGCATATTTTATAATTCTATCGACAACCATCATAATAACAATCTTCTCTTGTGACTTGGGTAGACCTATAATAAAATCCATTAAGACTTCCTCATAACACTGACAAGGTATTTCTAATAGTTGTAAAAGACACGGGGACTTAACTATTTCAACCTTATTTTGTTGGCAAACCAAAAATTCTTCCATGAACCTTTGAACCTCATATTTAAGAACTTCCCAAAATAATTCCTTCTTGACCCCGTTTTACATTTTTAGGAATCTTGATTACCCACCTCTAGGAGAGGACTGTGATTCTAAACAAATCTTTTGTTTGAGTTGGGATTTCTTAAATATATATAAGCAATCCCTATACCTGATCCGGATTTATATGGGAACGAAACAAAATATAGCATTTACAGAATCATATACAGAGATATATTGCAAATAACACAGTGATACAGTAAACACATATTCTATTAAATAGCAGAAATAGAACAGACTGTAAAATACAATATCTAGAATGGTGGTAGCTATCTCTGAGAAGAGATGTGACCACTATGCTCATTCGTGCCAAGATGAATACAAAGAGAGGCCGAAAGGGCCTATTTATCATAAGAATGAGGGAAAGAATCCCAATCATCCAAAAACCTAACCCTAGAAGATGAACTATCATAAAGTTTGCGGCCCCAAGTTGGTTAGTTGAACAGTCAACTTCCCGGGGTCAGAACTTTTGCATACGATCTCCGTTTAGGGTGCTCGGTATCCCGTTGGAAAGGTCTAACCGAGATTTACAACTTTCAACTAGGCCCAAATGTATGCTGTGGGAAACCATTTGGTCACCCAAATCGCTAAAAAATGTCGTTTAGGGCCTCAAAATGGCTCCGGAAGTTCAGGACCCGAAAAACTGCTAAAAATAGTAATTTACCAAAACTGCCAGAAGACTGTTTTGAGCCAGTTGGAAGAGGTGGGCCGCCACCGATATCCACCTGGATCAATCCTCCCTCCTTAGGAAGCAATGGTCTCCATTGCGTTAAATCCCTTATCATATGTCGAGCTGTGTGTCGAATTGAGCTCTTGGTGCAACATTTGCTGAAGTGGAAAGGTTGCCTTACTTTGACATCTTCAGAGGGTTGTAATTGTTGTTGATGGATGCGCTGGATCTGCTCAACAGTTTTGTTTGTTGTGGTATCCTTGGTATGCACCGGTGTGGATGGTTTCTTTTTGGAGGAGCACCTTGAATGCGTGGCCTTGCACTGAAGAGGTACCCGAATAGGCGATGCTGCACTAACTTTGTGTTTTTCTTGTTTCTGCTGAGTAGAAGGATAATCTGCAGAGGTTGTGGATGTCTTTGCGATCCGATGTTCACCTTTAGTGGCAATTGCAAATAGGGAAAATTTCCCAGTGTGGGAGATTATCTTCCTTCCCGGTTCGTTTGGGGTAGGTGCAACTATCTCTAGTATCCGATAGAGTTGTCCTCCCAAAGTGACAATGACACTGCGAGGTCGTGATTCATATACAGCATGGCGCTTCCACATATATGGTTGTCCGAAAAGAACATCACATACTTCAAGTGGGGCCACATCACACAATACCTCATCTTTGAAGGGCTTGATGCCATATGGTAAGCGACATTGGTGACTGACACGGATCCTTCGTCCTTGACTTAGCCATCCAATGGTGTATGGTTGTGGGTGTGGTGTTATTGGTAGCTCCAATCTCTTGATGACTTCTTCTGAGATCAGGTTCTTCTGGCTGCCGCTATCCACAACAAAGTGTAGGGGAATTCCCTTCACCCACATCTGTGAGTGGAAAAGGCGCTCCTCTGCCTCCGACTCTTCAGGCTCCTCTGGCTGAGTCTGTGTGGTGGCAACAACGGCACTGGGTTCCGCATCAATGAACTGCTTCCCTTTTCGCGTGGCTATGAAATTAGGTTCCGAGTCAGAATCAGAACTCGGATCTGATTCTGAAGCTTTGATCTCAGCCACCAATGACTGTTTTGAGCGACAGTCATCAGTGTTGTGCCAGGGACTTTTGTGGAACTCGCACCACTTCCCGGTGTCCTTCTTTGTCTTTTCTTTACCCTTCTTCGCCTGTGGTTGGGACTGGTGGTCCTTTTCCTGCCCCGTGCTCTGCGAGCCAGAGTTTCCCTTGCCCTGCTTCTACGCAGGTCCAAAGTCACGCTTGTTCTTTTGCTGAAATTTTTGCTCAATTTTGACAGCATATCGATAGGCAAATCTGAGTGAAGAGATTTCCAGGAAATCCATCTCTGTTCGGATGTACCGGTGTAGGCCACTGCGATATTTCAGTACTAGGTGCCACTCGGAGTCCTTGATACCGAGCTTTGTGCGCAGGGTATGAAATTTGTTGGTGTACTCTGACACCGTTTGGTCCCTCTCTTGGTGCAGAATGGTCCATTTTGTGTACTGGTTGTCATAGTTTCCAACAGGGTAATATTGTTCCTTGACGGCATCTATAAAAGAGGCCCAAGTGGGATTGGAATATTCAAACAATCTAGACTCGTCTGATGAGTTTTGCTCACAATAAGTTTCCCACCAATTTTTGACATGGGGGACAGCCTTGAGGAGTGCAAAGACGATCTTTTCCCTGTCGAAAAAATTGTGGACAAAGAAATACGCTTCTAGTAGATTCAACCATTTATCTAGGGCATCGGCATCGATTTGGCCTTCAAATAAAGGGATATCAAAATTAACTTGTACCTTGAAGGGAGTCGTATCTCCGAAATGGCTGCTCGTTGAGGTTGCATTTGCCACTGTTGGCATACGTTGAAGGATCTGGGCAAAATTATCCATCATCTCATTCCTCTGTCACGCGAGGGCTTCCTCGAGCAACAACTTGATAGGATCTACTGCTCTGTCGTCTCTCTTTTCTTCCGCCATGGGAGGCCGTTTGGGGCGGCGAGAGTGGTCTTCCCCAAGTGAAACTAGTTCGAGACCCAACTCTCTGTATCCTGACCTCATCGGGGACATGCACCGAGAAACAATCAAAGAGCAGACTGCTCTGATACCACTGATCCGGATTTACGTGGGAACGAAACAAAAGATAGCATACACAGAATCATATACAGAGATATATTGCAAATAACACAGTGATACAGTAAACACATATTCTATTAAATAGCGGAAATAGAACAGACTGTAAAATAAAATAGCTAGAATGGTGGTAGCTATCTCTGAGAAGAGATGTGGCCGCTATGCTCATTCGTGCCAAGATGAGTACAAAGAGAGGCCGAAAGGGCCTATTTATCATAAGAATGAGGGAAAGAATCCCAATCATCCAAAAACCTAACCCTAGAAGATGAACTGTCATAAAGTTTGAGGCCCCAAGGTGGTTAGTTGAACAGTCAACTTCCCGGGGTCATAATTTTTGCATACGATCTCCGTTTAGGGTGCTCGGTAGCCCGTTGGAAAGGTCTAACCGAGATTTACAACATTTGAATGGGCCCAAATGCATGCCGTTAGCAACCATTTGGTCTCCCAAATCGCCAAAAAAATGTCGTTTAGGGCCTCAAAATGGCTCCGGAAGTTCAGGACCCGAAAAACTGCTAAAAATAGTAATTTACCAAAACTGCCAGAAGACTGTTTTGAGCCAGTTGGAAGAGGTGGGCCGCCACCGATATCCACCTGGATCAATACCATAGTGAATAATTTTTCCACACAAAATTACATGATGTAATGTGATCGTTTTATATCTTTTGAATGAGTGTCCACACGGACAAGTCATTGTTCCATTATTTCCTTGCTACTGCTACCCAATTGGGTTGTATAATCAAAATCACATAAAGTAATGCCTCATAATCCTATTTTTTTATCGAGAGTGCACCTGCCACCACATTTTGATTCCCTCTTTTTATAAATGATTTCAAAATCATATCCCAATGTTGAACTTTGTTGAACTGATTTGGTTGTCATTAATGTCAACTAATGTCAAAGGGCATGTCAACTGATTCAATTTGAGTCACTGATGTCAACCGATGTCAAGGTGTATACAATATTTCTACAGAAGTCTGAAGAAGTAAATGGAAACCTCTTTGAATAAGTATATGCACAAGATGGTGAACGACATGGATGCCAGTCTGAAGAAGTATATGCGCAAGATGGTGAAAGGGACAGATATGGATGTCAGTCTCAAAAATTATATATGTTGCATCCAGTAAGAATATGTGTGTCCAAGGATACATTGTCCATGATGAGTTTGGAGAAGTACATAAGGTTGGTTCCTCCATAGATAACCTCAAAGCTAAAATGGAAAATATGGATATTGGATGTAAGGAGTAGATTGTTGATTTAGAATCCAAACAACAATCTGGCACCTCGCAACAAGATAAAGAAGCAAGATCCGAAGAATTGAAGGCCTCCATAGAAAACATCTCCACAGAAGTGGCAAGATGTAAATACCTAATTGATGAAATTACCAAGGTATGGGCTATGCTATAGGAAGAATCTGAGTCACAAAAAATTTAGGATGAGGTACAACAACGATAGAAAGATCTTGATTTTGTGAACATGGCTATGAAGGATTTACCACCAAGGAAAAGGATCCAAAAGTTCGCAGAGAAGAAGGAACTTCAGAAGGGGCTGGAACGGTTAAGGGTGAAGGAAGTTGAAACTTCATCGAAGTTACAGCCAATGCAGGAAGAGGCACATGCACTTTCTGAATAAATTGAGCAGAAGTTGCAAGCACTCCAGACAGCAAAGAGCGCCATGAAGGAGAAAGTTCTATAACCAATCTCAAAGGAGATTCTCGAAACAATCAAGGAGTTTGACAAAGAATCCAAGGACACAGTTTAAAAGTTGAATGCAACTTATCAGGAGTTCATTGCGAGATTAAACACCCCAGGGGATGTGTAGTTTGAACAGCCTAGTTAAAGTGGCTCAGGGGAAATCCATGAGAAAGTGTTAGGGGCCTATTGGGAGAATCCCAAGAGGATGAATTTTTTATGGAGAAGGTACACATTAGGCGAGGCCTAACATCAACCAGTTTTGGGAGAAACAATTTTGCAATTGTCGGGATCAGGGTATGGAGCGAAGCGAAGTGGAAGAAAAGGATTTGTCCCCTTAGTAAATGCGAAGTACTAAGGACCATCGAATTAGTTGGAGTAGTTATGAATGAAGCAGTGAACTATGAGCTACAAAAGCTAAGAGTAAAGAAGCAGAATGGTGCAAAGGACGCACCACTGTAGTGTTAGAGCTGCTCGGTCATAACTGTGATTATCAGATCCAGAGGAAGTAGCGCAAAAGAACAACAGAGCTCTAGCAAAGTAAAGATAAAGCATGGCCAACAGGAGAACCATGCCATTTTGGTTTTAAGGGTACTATGGGGGTTGTCCCATAGTTATTATAAAGATGTGACCTTCGAGCACAATCTATATAAAGGGCAATTTTGTATAAGGAAGTGTTAGATTTTGGTTAGAGTATGTCAGATATTGTTAGACTTATGTTAGATCTCTGCTCAGAGAGATCTAAGAGAGGAAAAAGAATCTGCAGCAGTGTGCATAGAGATCTATTGTAGAGATGATTCTGCAGCTGAGTGCATAGACTGGAACTGTTAACCCGTTCCAAGAAATATAAGAACAGTTCCCGTGGATGTAGATCCCATCTGGGGGGTGAAACACATAAACACTTGTGTTATGTTTCTAAATCTATTTTATATTGAATGTTCATGAATGTTTATGATTATATATGTGTTTTCATATGAATGCAAATGAGAAGGATATGTTAAGTAGTGGAATATGCATGTATGAAAATTGTGAAGTTGTGTTAAGTATGGTAAATGCGTAGTCATAGAATCAAAGTAACAACGATTCAACAAAGTGTGAATGTTGTTGAGATTTGCGAAGTGTGCAAATGCATGTTGGTAACGATCTACGAAGTAGATGTTGAGTAAGCTATGCACAATTTCACATAACATAACCGCGCGTCAGTAGAGTAGAGAAACCTAATTCTGTAACCACCCATCTTCGCTTCGGGTGAGACTTTATCCTGCTCGTAGGTCTGTAGCAAGCTCTTCAGCTCCTTCGCCATCCACCAAATTCTTAGGGAAAGGAGGCCTCATTTGGTGATCTTCTTGGTCTCTTGGATTTCTTCGAGGGGGTGGCCTTCTAAAATTCGGGTTCCTTATCTAATTTTTAGGTAGTTCCCTAGCAGGATGTTTGTTCTCTACGGCTAACCTCTCCATCAACTTTTCCATGGTCTTCATCATGGTGTCAAACCTGGCATCACTAGAGGAGGAAGAGGCAAGGGCTTGATTTTCTTGGTTCTTTTTCTCTGCTTCTGTTTTCCCTTTCATTTTTCCCGAGGCCATCATGTTGGCTTCCACCTCTATGGCATATTTCAGCATAGCAGGCAGGGTAGCAGATTTCCTTTCTCTTAATTTGTAGGAAAAGTCTCCATCGAAAGCATCGGCATAGTGGAGCTTTGCAGCGCCCACTGAAGGTTTTAGATCATCAGGAATAGAATTAAAAGCCTTCATGAATCTGGCAGAGAACTCATGGACTTATTCGAAACCACCTTTCTTTAAGTGATTATGCTGGGATAAGACTATAGCAGGACTCCCCATTGTTTCCCATCTCTCTAGAAGCAATACTTTATAAGCTGCAAAATCTGCTATGGAAGCATTAGGTAGTAGCCTAAACCATTTCTTGGGTTCTCCATAAAAGCTTTCGGCAAACAATCTCATTTTAGCATCATCATGGTCCACTTCCTCTAGGTCTAAAAAATCTTCGAATCTATCAACATGTTGTTTGGCTGACCAGTCTCCCTCTACATTATAAGAGACAATTCTCTCGGCATAATTTTGAGGGAGGTTATTCAGGGAAACAGGCAGGACCAAAGGCCCATATCTAGTGGCCATGGGTCTAAGTAGATTCTAATCTTGTGGGGGAAAATTCTGACCAAGATTATAGATTGGGATTGCAATGTGGGCTTGGGGAATCTGGGAACTAGGTTTGCTGCTTTTAGCTTTGGCAAGGCTTTTAAAATCGAGCCACACAGGGTCTAAAAGATATGAGTGAATATAATTCAGAGTTTCTTCGCCCAGGTTCAGGTACGATTCAGATTTAGTTCTTGACAAAGGTTTGCTTATATCGACCTCTAGATCCAATTCTTGAAAAATAGATGTACTTTCTGAAAAAGAAATAGTCTCAATGCTAGGGGTGCTAGCCTGATCTTTCACGGTTTTTCGTCTGAGTAGAATTTCAAGGTCATCTACTCCAAACAAGATTTCAGGTAAAGGATTACCTCTCGTATGGATCTTTCTTGAGGCCAGGATGAATTTAGAAATTTCTTCAGTAGTATATTTCAGCGTACTGATCTTTCTCCAGTGGAGTCTTCTTGAATTGTCTGGTCTCAATAAGTGGAGTCGCTAGGGAAAAATTCTTCAGCCTTCTTGAAAAAGAGGAGATCTTTGTTTTCCCACAGGGATTTCTCTTGTTCTTTGAAATTTCAGACAGGTGTGTCGTTCTTCCAGTGATCCATAAACAACTCACGTCCCCAGCAATGACGCCAATTTGTTAACACCAAAACTAACCCCCAAGGCTGAAAGAGGGTAATCTCAGGTAACCACTAACCAATCTTTGGTTTAGGCTTCTGATCAAACGTAAACAGAGAGGGCTCTCTCTATAAACTCACAGAATACTGGAAATCTTCAAAGGTGTCAATCAACGAAAACATACACCAGCATTCAACATTAAAGATATTCAATTGCGATAACGCACAGAAGATCATATTTCTGTTTGTGGAACAAAGAATGATTTAAGAGCTATTTGGTTGAAAACGCATGGATTTCATTTGGGGGGAGGGTGTCACATTTAACTAGTTCTGCAAACATTATTCCCAAGGATTTAGCGAACGCATTCACAAGGGCAAGGTAGCAAGCAACTGGTAGTCAAAGAGCTTATTTTTTTGTGGAACAGAAGAGAGAAGAAACAGTCAATCAATGTAAGGAATCTAACAAGGATGAATCCTTCATCAACTTTAGCAGAATATATTTGGCGAAACACTTGGAATAAGCTAAGCATAGCATAATCTCTATGAATTCTACTTAACTGTCACCCTGATCCAAGCATGAAGGAAATATCACAGAATGGAATAACAAAAGATAGAAACACATTTGCACATGGGAAAAAGAAAGGTATAGACTACTATACCGATTACACAGGAATACTTATCAAAGATCGCTGGCATCAAGCTCTACAAATTCTATTAAACAACTCCAAGAAAATGTATTACAAACTGATCATCAAAACATAAATACTTTCTCATAAGATTTTTCAACCCTTGTGTCTCTGATTACAACTGTATATATAGGTAGCCTTGAGCTCTAGATTCTGCTCCTTCTTAACAAAAATTAGTTACAACCAATTGACACCTATCTAATAGCCAAAATGAACATCGTTTGTTGTTGCTATCCTTAAACAAATATCCACGGGACAGATTTTAACTGCCATTTACAATTACATAGCCTCTTCTCTATATAATTTAACTATTTTAAACAAAAGTACAAAAATACAAAATGTAGTTGCTGCCAGCCGGATTGCTTTCACTATGGTCGAATGACCTCATTGATTATCCTTTGAACTCTTCATGCCAAACAAAAAACCTCTAAGGCTAGAACTGCTGCTTACCAGGCACGTTTCCTAACTTATACTAGCTCGATGTAGAAATGAAAATTACATATACAGATCAGACTCGACTAATCCTGCCGATGTCATACACCACTAAGCCATACCGCCCATCAAAATAGGTCATGGACTGTCTGAATCTTCAAAAATTGGAGATGAGGAATATACCTAGTTAGCCAATAGATAGACTTGCCGGGTGATAGCCAATAGATAGACTGCGACCTTAGTTTTGGGTTTTCACTTGACCATACCAATCAAGAAAATCACCCACGTCGAAAGAATCTTCTGCTTGGGTTCTTTTCGGTGGAGGAGTAGAGGGTACCCCTCCCGTAGGGAGAATTAGATCCTTGTTAATTTCCTCCTACTGGCTGATTCCCTGCTCGTCTTCTTCATAGGTTTCTTCCCTTTGCAACATACCCCAATTTTGTAAAAAATATGTAATTTTTTTATTATATTCCTGAGACATTATGTTAAATTTAATGCTAAGTAGGGATTGATGACTCAGTAGAGTCAACAGAAATGGAGTGTAATTCAGAATATTTTATTATTAATAAATAAATTATTGAGACAACAGCATGGGAGAGCTGTTAAAAAGAGGTTACTGGTCAAACTGGTGGATGGAACTAGGTGGAAAGGCAAAAGACAAGTGGTAGCATCCTCCAAGACTTCCTAGTTGCAGGTGGCAACTTCCCTATATTTGGGGTCATGATTCCCCAAGAAAGTGGAATCAGAGCAGGTGGCTCATTAAATGGCAGTTAACCCAACAAAGACCTAGGCAATCTTTTAAAAAGAACTCAATGAAGAGAGCTGGGGGCTCGAATACTTCCAGAGAGAATTCATTCAGGTGAATGTTATTCAGGAAATCCATTGAGGAAGAGGGAAATACAGTAAGGAAGTTGTTTTAGGAGGATTGCTGCAGTAACTTGGTTCCATTATAGCTTTTGGGCTGAGAGAATTGATTCTTGCTGCACCTAGTTCCAGCGAGGGAGACCAGAGCAAGCTCGGGGGTCCTAACAAGTTGTTGTCTGAGTACTCTCCAGGAGTTGGTAGGGAGGAACGGCCTCCCATTGCTGTTGTTGTCCACAGCTTTAACAGGTTCTGTAACTTATTTTTTTTATGTTTACTGATTATAAATGGACGTCTGTTATGTTTATTTAATATGTCTGAGGAGCTAAGTTAGTTTAGTAAATTAAGTATCTTAGAATATCAGTAGTTAAATCTGTTAAGAGTTACTGTGTTTTTCCGCATTCTTAGTGAGAAATAATAATATTATTGTATCATTAATAATGTATCTATAACGCATAAAATATAGTAGTAACATTTTAAGTAATAATTTATAACTGCAATTATAACCCTAGTTATTTATACTTAATGAATAAATAAGTAAGATTTATGTACAAAATAATTATACTCTGTGTATTAAAAATTAAATAAACAATCTTCTGAGACAATAAAATATAAAAAGATAAATTACAGTAGTGATATTGTGATCGAGAACAATGCAGGAGAATTTTGTTCAAAGTCAAAATATTCGTATAAGGGTACAAACCCTGTATAAAATTTAATAAGTTATTGCATAACAAATAAATCAAGGTACATAACCCTAACAGTATTTTATATTAAAGAGAATTGATTAATAGAATAATAACTCAGTTATTATTTTTAAAACAAAAGAAATAACTGAACAAACATTAGCTCAATCATCGAGCTTAAACACTATAGTTAATATCATTCATTTAACTCTTAAATACCACAGAGTTATAATTTAAATAATAGATTAAGCACTGAACTTAGATCTCAACTGTAAAAATCGGGTCAAACCCTATCAGTCCAGGTTGTGCAAGCAAAATAAACACTAAGAGTTAAAACAATGATTTCACCTACGGCCGCGTCACAAATTCCTTAAATTTTACTTATTCCTGTACATAGCATAGAATTAAAAATGCATGCGATCAACAAGCTCAAAAATACAGGAAAATGTTATAATAATCCATATTACAAAACCCTGGGTGAAAACCTTGAACGGTTTTTACACAAGATCAAGAGGCCGTAACCTCATCTACAGGCTGGCTACAGTTATTGCTTTATATATATATATACACAATATTTCTTCTACAAAAAAAAAGAATAATTACAAAAATGGACTGAAGCCGTAACATCCTACTACAACACAGGGTTAAACCCGTAAGATTTCACTTTAACATACAGTTAAAAGACTGAGCAGAGTTGCTATAATCATAGTGTCGCTTCATTCAAAGTCCAAACCCTAACCGTCCTAACAAACAAACAAGGAGGAAACACCATGGTGAAAACCAGGCTTACCAGGTAAAGCTAACCGCTGAGGTTTGTGTCATCCACACCTTTAAGAGTAGCCAGGACCTGCAATGAAAGAACAGTGTCATTTAAAACTTTATTTTTTAATGGGTAAACTATTTCTTTTAACTGGAAGACGAAGGAGTAACCTGTAGCTTACCGGTGAATTGAAAGAAGTTCCAAACACAGTAAATAGCCTGTTAACCACAAGTAGAGGAAGTGTAAACCCTTCCCTTGACATCAAAAAGATCGAGCTGGCAGAAGTAAAGGGTATCTTCCACTACGGAAGCATTGACAGTACCAAGTCGAAAGATACACTCACGCCATGACAGGGTTAGCAATGGTGTAGAAAGGAAAGACCCTAGGTTTTTCAACAACCCCTATGGCTGCCAACAGTAAAATATTGACTCCCATACGATGCAGTTGACTAGCACGAAGGACTCAAGCAGCATAGAAGCTGTTATCAAACAGTGAACAAAAAAGTTTGGACCAGGAGGGTTCACAGAGCGACCGAGCCCGAAGGCAAGGGAGAAATGACAAAGTAGGGTTTAGTCAATGAGTGTATATCACAAACGCATGGCTCTGGAGTGACCATGCAGCTTTTTAATATATGTCATGTAGTGGGTCGACGTTCTAAAGTTCTACGACGAGATTCCCATCAATTGTTTTTGAAACAAAATCATAGCATGAATATCCCATTATGGTCGTGATACCATAGTTTACACCTGCCATATATTTCATGTTAGGACCAAGCTTTTGAACCCTGCAAAGTAAACATTAAAAACTTTGTCTTATAAAACCATGCATTTAAAATAGCATTCAAGGTTAAGTCTTGAAGTGTTTAAACATAGAGGATTTAATCTTCAATTATAAAAGTTATAAGGATATGGGAATAATGTTAGGATATAAGTAGTTCATAAACTTATCACTAGATTGCCATTTCCTCTAGTCTCATGTGAAAAGACAAGAGAGATATCATTTCTTTTAAGATTATGAGATAATGAAGTGATGTTAGGCAGTTTACGTAAATTATTATAACCTTTCTTGTTGGGAGTTTAGTCTGAAAAATCATAAATGATTTCAATCGTGATAATTTAGGACTAATTCTAAAGGTGCTTATAGTTGTTATTCAATTGTCAATCATGGAAACAAAAGTAGTGTTCCAATCAATGCAAACCCTTAAAATGTTAAGAGGAGACATGTATTAGACAAGTAAACCTTGTAATTACTAAAAATAAGAAAAGTATATATACATATCGATATTGTTAACTCCATATCCTTTACAATTGAAGTTGTAAATGAAATCATTTTCTAAATTTAAACTTGGCATGATGTAGTAACCACGGATGAGTAACAATTGGTCTGATTATGGTAACCTAGTCATATTCTATGGTGCTCGATAAGAAATATTATTTTATTACAGTAAACTCATCAATAGACCAATACTCCATAGGGATACTTAATTCTTTTATTATCAAAGAAAATAGCTATCATAGTCTCTAGTAATTTCCTACTTTCTATCAGAAGATCTTGAGGAGATCATAGGAAGAGTTCTACCTTTAAAAACTTGATAAACCTGGCTAGCATGCTTACACTTTTACTGAATGATTTGGTATAGCAATTTGTTTTATAATACTTTAAAGATTTGTTTGCACCGACCTGAACATTACCTGTATATCTGTAAGAGAAAGAACATCTGCTGCATTAGCTCGGAAGCTAAGTAAGCCCAGTCTGTTATGGCAATTCCCCCTTGTGGTTGCAAACAGAAAACAATCAGTAGCTGACAAGAAACTCATCATTAAATTTAAGTATAATAAAAGATCATTCAGTTACAATTCTGATAACATAAACTAATCAAACAGCTAATGATTGCATTTAATAAGATTATATGCTATTTTAAAAATTTTAAATTTTTCAGAAAATATGAGGTTATGACATGTGGTATTAGAGCATGGTTCAAATACTAGGCCTTCATGTGGCCCAACTAGTTTCCGCGGAACAATAAAAGAAAAGAAAAATAATGTACTAACTTGTATTTTGTTTCATGTAAAAAAAAGCAGAAAATTTCTTTTTTTTTTCTGAACCTAACAGGTAGGTATGGAGAAGCTAGGAGAATATGCTGAGGAGGAATCTCCAAACACTGAGACAAGACAGATGTATAGAGAACCTGTGATAGAGGAGGTAATTGCTCACTCCTCAGAGCTGATGCAGACTATACAAGGTTTAAAGACTGAAATAGAATCAGTCAAGAAGGATAATGAAAGGATTCTGAAAACTCAAGAGGAGTTAAATCAAATTTTGATGAAAAAATTTCAGACTGAAGGGAGAAGCAAAAGATCTGAATCTGAAGAAGCTAGCCATCAAAAAGGGTCTAAAAAGATGAAACTAGATAAACTGGATAGCAGTTCATCGTCTGAAGGAAGTAAGGAACAACAAAGCTATTACACTACTAGTGACAGTAGTGAGGCTGAGTTGTATAAAAGAAAGAAAAGGTACAGACCTTATGAAGAGATTTTCGGGGAGTTTAAGAAAATAAAACACCCAACTTTCAATGGAGAAACTAAAACAGGAGAAGAAGCAGAATCTTGGTTATCCGGGATGAGAAAATATTTTCAGATATACAACTATTCAAATCAGCTGAAGGTGAGAATGGCCATCTATAACCTTTCTGGAAAGGCAGACATATGGTGGCAAGATTTGAAAAGGATCAAGGGGATCAAAGAAAAAGAGGTCAATTGGAGTACCTTTAAAAGGTACTTCAAAAAGAAATTTCTGTCCGAACAATACTATGAAGAAAGGGCCAAGGAATTTTATGAGTTAAAGCTAGGATCTATGACTATGAAGGACTTAAACAGTAAGTTCTTAAGTCTGTTAAGATATGTGTCATATTTTGTTGAAGAGAAACCTAAAGTACAGCAGTTTCTCAGCTGCCTGCCATATCATATAAATGACAGAATCGAATATGGTAACCCTAAAACTCTGGAAGAAGCCATGCAAAAAGCTAATCTCTGTTTTGAACAGAACAAAAAGAGAGAAGGAATAGCCAACTGGAAGGATAAAAAGAACAGTAATCAGCCTGAGTTCAAGAAAAAAGAGTTTGTACCCCGGAAAAATTTCAGGAATAACAAGAACAGAAACTCTTCTAATGGTAAGAACTTCCAGGGAAGCAAAAATGGTGCTTCTAATAATTCCAATAACTTCAAGGGCAGCAAGGAGGCTTCTAATAATCATGGAAATTTCACTAAGAATTTTGAACGGAAGGAGCCTGTTAAGTGCTGGGAGTGCAATGGCCCACACTATGCTTCAGTTTGCCCAAATCGGAAGAAACCAAACAACAATATTCATACTATACAAGATGAAATGACCGTTGGAGACTTTGCAAGGACTATGCCCCGAATCAATGCAACGTTGGAGAACCGCCAAGCTGATTATCAAACTTCCATGGTTGAAGTAGGAGGTATGGTTAACAAAACCCCTGTAACTATTTTAATAGATCCAGGTGCTATCCTTAGTTATATTTCACCGCAGATAGTAGAAAAGTGTAATATGACTGTTGAAAGGTTTGATAACTCTTGGTCAGTACAACTAGCCATTGGGGCAAAAAGGAAGGTGAACTGTTATGTTAAGGAATGTGCCCTAGATATGAATGATTTTAAAACTACTGTTAAATTAAATGTTTTACCACTTGGCTCGTATGACATACTTATTGCTATGGACTGGTTAGAACAGCATAAGGTAGTTTTAAACTGTTTTGATAGAACCTTCACGTGTGTGAATAATAATGAACAACCTGTAACGGTTAAGGGTATTCCTAGGAAAACTGTAATCATGCAGATTTCTGCCTTACAACTTAAAAGAGCAGTCAGAAAAGGGTGCAAAGCCTATGTTGTAGCTATTACAGATGAGGCAGTTAAGTCTGAAATAAATAAGATAAAAATAGAGGATATTCCTGTAGTAAATGAATTTACTGATGTTTTTCTGGAGGAAATTCCAGGATTACCTCCCAAGAGGGGACTGGATTTCACAATTGAGCTGGTACCAGGTGTTGTACCCAGCTCGAAGGCTCCATATCGTATGAATATTCTGGAGCTTAATGAATTAAAATCCCAGTTAAAGGAATTAATAGATAAGAAATACATTCGACCTAGTGTGTCCCCTTGGGGAGCACCAGTAATCTTTGTTAAAAAGAAGGACGGAACTATGCGACTTTGCATAGGTTACCGTCAATTAAATAAGATGACAATTAAAAACAGAAATCTGTTGCCCCACATAGATGATCTCTTTGATCAGCTACGTGGAGCTACGGTGTTCTCTAAGATAGACCTGAGATCAGGCTATCATCAGGTGAGAATTAAAGAAGAAGACATATTCAAGACAACTTTCAGAACAAGGTATGGACATTACAAATTTGTCGTAGTGCCATTTGGGCTTACTAATGCCACAACAGTCTTTATGTGTCTAATGAATAACATAATGCATAAATATTTGGATAAATTTGTTGTCATAGTCATCGATGACATCTTAATTTATTCTAAAAAAGAAGAGGAACATAAAGAACATTTAAGAATAGTCTTACAAGAACTGCAAGAGCAACAGCTCTTTGCGAAGTTCAGTAAGTGTGATTTCTTCAGGGATGAAATCCAGTACTTAGGTCACGTGGTGACTAAGGAAGGGATTTCAGTTGATCCTGAAAAGATCTGGGAAATCGAAGAATGGCCAGTACCAAAAGACGTAACAGATGTTAGGTCCTTCATAGGCATTACCGGTTATTACCAGAGATTCATAGAAGGCTTTTCAAAAATAGCCAACCCAATCACTTCCTTGCAAAATAAAGGCAAGAAATTTGATTGGAACTTAAAATGTGAAGAAAGCTTTAAGAAATTAAAGACTTTTTTGACAACTGCGCCTATTCTAAGAATAGCGGATCCTAATGAGGATTTCGTGGTTTGCACCGATGCTTGTAATGACGGTCTAGGCGGAGTGCTGACTCAGGATGGGCATGTCATTGCCTATGAGTCCAGGAAGCTAAATATTCATGAAAAGAATTATGCCACTTCTGATTTAGAACTAGCTGTTGTTATTCATGCCTTAAAAATGTGGTGACACCACTTAATAGGCAGAAAGTTTACTTTAATGACTGATAATAAGGGTCTAAAATACCTTCTAGATCAGCCTAACTTAATTGCAAGGCAAGGAAGATGGTTGACCTTCTTAAGTGAATACGATTTCGAAATTCAGCGCATAAGAGGAAAGAAAAATAAGGTGGCTGATGCTTTGAGCAGAAATGCAAAGCTGAATTTTACAATAGCTATCAGTACTTATATTTCTGATTTAAATGAACAGTTGGCTAAAGGGATAAAATTGGATGAAATTTATCAAAAATTACGAGTTACAGCTAAAGAAGAACCTACAAAAAGTTTAATAAAGGGTTATAGTCTAAACAAAGATGGATTTTTATTGTTTAAGGACAGACTGTATGTGCCTAATGTATCTAAGGTTAAATTGCTGATTCTGGATGAAGTTCATAAAACCCCTTACTCAGGGCATCCAGGCTACCAGAAGACTGTCACCATGTTGAGAAAATATTATTTCTGGCCTACTATGAAATCTGAAGTAGCTGAGTATATAGCTAGATGTTTGGACTGTCAACAAGTGAAAACAGAACATCAACATCCAGCTGGGTTACTGCAACCTTTGCCTATTCCTAGTTGGAAGTGGGAAATAATCAGCTTAGATTTCATTACTGGATTACCCAGAAATCAAAATCAGAATGATTCAATTATGGTGGTAGTAGATAAATTAAGTAAATCAACACATTTTATTCCTGTTAAAACCACTTACAAGGCTGCAAACATAGCTGATATATTTCTGAAGCAGATTTTTCGGCTACATGGTGTACCAAAGGTTATTATTTCAGATAGGGATCCTAAATTCACAGGGAATTTCTGGAAATCCTTGTTTAAGGGATTAAACACAACATTGAATTTCAGCACTTCTTTCCATCCTCAGACGGATGGACAGACTGAAAGAGTTAATCAGGTTTCGGAAGATATTTTAAGAATGTATGTTAAGGATCAAGCAGGTAAGTGGGAGGATTATTTGCATTTAGCAGAATTTGCATACAATAACAATTATCAATCGTCAACTAAGTTCAGTCCTTTTGAAATTCTGTATGGGCGTAAATGTAACACTCCTATCTCCTGGAATAATCCAGTAGATAGATTAGTGTTAGGACTTGAATTATTAAAAGAAATGGAACAGATTGTGAAACAAGTGTAGGAGAATTTGAAGATTGCCCAGGATTGGCAAAAGAGCCAAGCGGATTTGAAAAGAACTCCTAAAGAGTTCCAGGTGGGTGAGCATGTGTTCATAAAGGTAAGACCAAAGAAGAGCTCCCTAAGATTGGGGAGTTGTGCAAAATTAGCGCCACGTTACTGTGGTCCGTTTGAAATTTTATCTAGAATTGGTCAAGTGGCATATCAGCTAGCATTACCACCTAATTTAAAAGTGCACAATGTTTTTCATATTTATGTTCTGAAAAAGTATGTTCATGATGCTACTCATGTGATTGATTGGAACGTTGTATAGGTAGAACCAGAAGGGGAAGTTCTGGTGGAACCGGATTGTATCCTCGGGAGGAGGGAAATTACTTTGCGGAACCGCACAATTGGACAGCTGAAGGTGCAATGGAAGCACCTTAGTCCTGAAGAAGCTACCTGGGAACTGGAAAGTAAGATGCGGGAAGCATACACAAATCTATTCCAGAAGGTTGCAGAGGATGAGGAATAAGTAACATCGAGGACGATGTTACATTTTAAGGCGGTGTGTATGTCACATACCCCAATTTTGTAAAAATTATGTAATTGTTTTATTATATTCTTGAGACATTATGTTAAATTTAATGCTAAGTAGGGGTTGATGACTCAGCAAAGTCAACAGAAATGGAGTGTAATTCAGAATATTTTATTATTAATAAATAAATTATGGAGACAACAGCATGGGAGAGCTGTTAAAAAGAGGTTACTGGTCAAACTGGTGGATGGAACTAGGTGGAAAGGCAAAAGACAAGTGGCAGCATCATCAAACACATCCTAGTTGCAGGTGGCAACTTCCCTATATTTGGGGTCATGATTCCCCAAGAAAGTGGAATCATAGCAGGTGGCTCATTAAATGACAGTTAACCCAACAAAGACCTAGGCAATCTTTTAAAAAGAACACAATAAAGAGAGCTGGGGGCTCGATTACTTCCAGAGAGAATTCAATCAGGTGAATGTTATTCAGGAAATCCATTGAGGAAGAGGGAAATACAGTAAGGAAGTTGTGTTAGGAGGATTGATGCAGTAACTTGGTTCCATTATAGCTTTTGGGCTGAGAGAATTGATTCTTGCTGCACCTAGTTCCAGCCAGGGAGACCAGAGCAAGCTCGGGGGTCCTAAGAAGTTGTTGTCTGAGCACTCTCCAGGAGTTGGTAGGGAGGAACGACGTCCCATTGTTGTTGTTGTCCACAGCTTTAACAGGTTTTGTCACTTATTTTTTTTATGTTTACTGATTATAAATGGACATCTGTTATGTTTATTTAATATGTCTAAGGAGCTAAGTTAGTTTAGTAAATTGAGTATCTTAGAATATCAGTAGTTAAATCTGTTAAGAGTTACTGTGTTTTTCCGCATTCTTAGTGAGAAATAATATTATTATTGTATCATTAATAATGTATCTATAACGCATAAAATATAGTAGTAACATTTTAAGTAATAATTTATAATTGCAATTATAACCCTAGTTATTTATACTTAATGAATAAATAAGTAAGATTTATGTACAAAATAATTATACTCTGTGTATTAAAAATTAAATAAACAATCTTCTGAGACAATAAAATATAAAAAGATAAATTACAGTAGTGATATCATGATCGAGAACAATGCAGGAGAATTGTGTTCACAGTCAGAATATTCGTATAAGGGTACAAACCGTGTATATAATTTAATAAGTTATTGCATAACAAATAAATCAAGGTACAGTTTTTATATTAAAGAGAATTGATTAATAGAATAATAACTCAGTTATTATTTTTAAAACAAAAGAAATAACTGAACAAACATTAGCTCAATCATCGAGCTTAAACATTATAGTTAATATCATTCATTTAACTCTTAAATACCACAGAGTTATAATTTAAATAATAGATTAAGCACTGAACTTAGATCTCAACGGTAAAAATCGGGTCAAACCCTATCAGTCCAGGTTGTGCAAGCAAAATAAACACTAAGAGTTAAAACAATGATTTCACCTACGGCCGCGTCACAAATTCCTTAAATTTTACTTATTCCTGTACATAGCATAGAATTAAAAATGCATGCGATAAACAAGCTCAAAAATACAGGAAAACGTTATAATAAGTCATATTACAAAACCCTGGTGAAAACCCTGAACAGTTTTTACACAAGATCAAGAGGCCGTAACCTCATCTACAGGTTGGCTACAGTTATTGCTTTATATATATATATATATACACAATATTTCTTCTACAAAAGAAAAATGAATAATTACAAAAATGGACTGAAGCCGTAACATCCTACTACAACACAGGGTTAAACCCGTAAGATTTCACTTTAACATACAGTTAAAAGACTGAGTAGAGCTGCTGTAATCATAGTGTCGCTTCATTCAAAGTCCAAACCCTAACCGTCCTAACAAACCAACAAGGAGGAAACGCCATAGTGAAAACCAGGCTTACTAGGTAAAGCCAACCACTGAGGTTTGTGTCATCCACACCTTTAAGAGTAGCCAGGACCTGCAATGAAAGAACAGTGTCAGTTAAAACTTTATTTTTTAATGGGTAAACTATTTCTTTTAACTGGAATATGAAGGAGTAACCTGTAGCTTGCCGGTGAATTGAAAGAAGTTCCAAACATAGTAAATAGCTTGTTAACCATGAGCAGAGGAAGTGTAAACCCTTCCCTTGACACCGAAAAGATCGAGCTGGCAGAAGTAAAGGGTATCTTCCACTACAGAAGCATTGACAGTACCAAGTCAAAAGATACACTCACGCCGTGACAGGGTCAGCAATGGTGTAGAAAGGAAAGACCCTAGGTTTTTCAACAACCCCTATGGCCGCCAACAGTAAAATATTGACTCCCATACGATGCAGTTGACAAGCACGAAGGACTGAAGAAGCATAGAAGCTGTTATCAAACAGTGAACAACAAAGTTTGGACCAGGAGGGTTCACAGAGCGACCGAGCCCAAAGGCAAGGGAGAAATGACAAAGTAGGGTTTAGTCAACGAGTTTATATCACAAACGCGTGGCTCTAGAGTGACCACGTAGCTTTTTAATATATGTCATGCAGTGGGTCGACGTTCTAAAGTTCTATGACGAGATTCCCATCAATTGTTTTCAAAACAAAATCATAGCATGAATATCCCATTATGGTCGTGATACCATAGTTTACACCTGCCATATATTTCATGTTAGGACCAAGCTTTTGAACCCTGCAAAGTAAACATTAAAAACTTTGTCTTATAAAACCATGCATTTAAAATAGCATTCAAGGTTAAGTCTTGAAGTGTTTAAACATAGAGGATTTAATCTTCAATTATAAAAGTTATAAGGATATGGGAATAATGTTAGGATATAAGTAGTTCATAAACTTATCACTAGATTGCCATTTCCTCTAGTCTCATGTGAAAAGACAAGAGATATATCATTTCTTTTAAGATTATGAGATAATGAAGTGATGTTAGGCAGTTTACGTAAATTATTATAACCTTTCTTGTTGGGAGTTTAGTTTGAAAAATCATAAATGAGTTCAATCGTGATAATTTAGGACAAATTTTAAAGGTGCTTATAGTTGTTATTCAATTGTCAATCATGGAAACAAAAGTAGTGTTCCAATCAATGCAAACCCTTAAAATGTTAAGAGGAGACATGTATCAAACAAGTAAACCTTGTAATTACTAAAAATAAGAAAAGTATATATACATATCGATATTGTTAACTCCATATCCTTTACAGTTGAAGTTGTAAATGAAATCATTTTTTAAATTTAAACTTCGCATGATGTAGTAACCACGGATGAGTAACAATTGGTCTAATTATGGTAACCCGGTCATATTCTACGGTGCTAGATAAGAAATATTATTTTATTACAGTAAACTCATCAATAGACCAATACTCCATAGGGATACTTAATTTGTTTATTATCAAAGAAAATAGCTATCATAGTCTCTAGTAATTTCCTACTTTCTATCAGAAGATCTTGAGGAGATCATAGGAAGAGTTCTACCTTTAAAAGCTTGATAAACCTAGCTAGCATGCTTACACTTTTACTGAATGATTTGGTACAGCAATTTGTTTTATAATACTTTAAAGATTTGTTTGCAGCGACCCGAACATTACCTGTATATCTGTAAGAGAAAGAACATCTGCTGCATTAGCTCGGAAGCTAAGTAAGCCCAGTCTGTTATGGCAATTCCCCCTTGTGGTTGCAAACAGAAAACAATCAGTAGCTGACAAGAAACTCATCTTTAAATTTAAGTATAATAAAAGATCATTCAGTTACAATTCCGATAACATAAACTAATCAAACAGCTAATGATTGCATTTAATAAAATTAAATGCTATTTTAAAAATTTTAAATTTTTCGAAAAATATGAGGTGATGACACCCTCTTTCTCTGCTGCTGCAAACTCCAGTCTGTCTGTCCTTCTTGGGGCTCTTATGATTTGCAGATAGAACCATCTTCCACATGATCGTGAACTATGGGAGGTAAATAAACGTGCTCTTCCTCCATCTCGAAAAACACCCGCTCTGGTATAATTACTACTTCGGCTCCCTGCTCTCTCTCCATGCTCTGATACAAACTGCAAACAATACCAAGATGGAGGAACTCGCCACCTTTCAGATGTGAGTTGTGATCCTAGGAGATCAGGTTTATAAGAACTCACAACTATGGCACTCCCATGCGAATCTTTAGTCTATGATTTTCTGACTGGACCTTCCAAATGATTTGGCATGATGACTGAGGTTTGAAATGACATCGGACATATTTGGTCGTACTTTTTGGGTCATACAGAAAGGACACTTGACTGCACTGAGGTGGTTCAACCCACGCGGTAATCATTGGTCTTCATGAAGATGTCTTTCACCTATGAGAACTCGAGCTTGGATCAGGACCGTAGGTTATAGCCTCCATAGTTTTCCATTTTATGGACCTACTTGTTCCAATAGGCAGCTTGATCCTTCAAATCATTCATAGCTATTGGTCCCATCTTCGCTCCAATCCTGGTCGTCGGATGGTGCATCCTTTACCTGTCGCGGCGATTTGAGACAAGGTTAACCTACCCATGAATAAAATCAGCGTAGTTATTTTAGATTGTTGATTCGCTTTCGCTAAATCTGCACTATTGATAGCTGTGCGATACATAACTCGACCACGGCGATTTGAACCATAACATGTTTCGTACTTGTTGGATTAGCGTGGGGATTATGCACCGTAGATCTTCCCATACGCTGATCTCTGCCGTCGATTGATTTCCTCACTTGCTCGCCGATTACCACCCGCTCATTATGTTATATTGCCTACATATTCGTTCGCGCAGTGGGCTCAGGACTGTCGATCTTCGGGGTATTGAATCTCAGCCGTCATTGCCTTCTTTCCACCCATGCCAAAATCTTCCATAGCATTCAGCACAATTTGAGTGCTAACAAGATAGATTTTAAAGCATAAGCACCATGTGATATACGAAACCACAATCATTTACTAGTAGACCCATTTGGCCCTTTTGCAAAAATCTAGAGGTTTTGTTGATGGTCTAACTTGGACACATAGTCAGTTGGGTTATTTTTTAATGCCAATAGTAGTGCATAATTTAATCTTTCCCAAAGGTTCCTAATGTTTTTGGAGATGTTAATTAATTTCACTGCTTTGATTATTAACCGCCAAACTTTTGAAGTGTCATCACCACCACACCAACTCAACTATGAAATTTTGAAAATACATTCATTAGATTTATTTCAGCTCACTGAAGGTTAATAGGGGAAAAATATTACATTGATTTTTTAAGGGGAATCCATTGTGTCTGTTTTCTCATCCTATCAAATTTCAAAGGTCTAGAGTATTCATAACAAGTCTGAAAAGCCAAATTTCTGAACAGTTAATTTTGTTTTAGATGTAGCGAAGGGTCAAAATTAATTAATGAACCAATCTTACAATATGTGTGTGTGTGTGTGTGTGTGTGTATGTGTGTGATCCTATCTTTGAAGATGCATCATCGAATAGATTGAGTTGAAAATAAAATAGAGTTTTTACTCTGTAATTTTGATACTCTATTTTTTATCTTATTCAAGAGTTTGCAAACTCATGTTAGATTTGAATTGATATCGCTATTGCATGTTAAAAAATTTTATTTTGTATTTTGACTGTGGATGTGCTAAATCTATTAAATTGTTGGAACAAAGTATCAATCTAAATTTATGAATGCAGGGGTGATCAAAATTGTGCTGAAGTTGTTTGTTGTTACTTAATTCTCGTAGGTTGTTGTTTTTTGATACTTGTGTTGAACATGATGTTACTTGTCTTGTAGGTGATGATTTGATATTTCAGTGACTTGTAAGTGTTGTTGTTATTAAGTGCGACACTCCCCTTCCTTCTCATAGTGGTGTCAGGTAGAGACGTGTGCTCGTAATAGTCCAGGATGCTTCAGCCATGTTTTGTGGTGGACCACATGTAATGTACTCCTGGGAGATGTGACAGGTAGAGCTGTGTGGTCATAACAGCTTGGGATGCTTCAACCAGGTTTTATGATGGGTCACATGTAATGTGCCGCTGGGAGATCCGACAGGTATAGTTGTGTGCTCGTAACAGCCTGGGATGCTGCTGCTAGGTTTTGTGACACACGTAATAATTCCTGAGGATTCTATAGTATGGCCAGTGATGATGAAGACCTACAGATGGTGGGCCTACATCTAGTATGAAAAAGGAATGGCTCTGTAGAACTTCCTATGATGAGTAGATTGGAGATTGATTGAGATAGCAGCAGCAGTGACGATGACGATGATTCGAGGATGATGATTCGCTGATGATGATCCAGAGAAGAAGACTTGTACTAGCAAATCTGTGTCAACAAATACCTTCCTAGTTAAGAGGGAGTGTTGTTGTGTATGTAACTTCGGAATTTATTTCATATCTATATATTGTACTCCTATAGAGATGGTATTATTCCTCTATACGGAAGTGTCGTCATTTATATTGTAAGTGTCGTAACTTATATTTGATGGGTTATTAGACCGCCTTGTTGGGGTCGGCCCTGTATAAGTCATGTGGGTCGAAGGGTTATTAGACCACCCTATTGGGGGTCGGCCATGTGCGTCAAAGGGTTATTAGACCACCCTATTGGGTGTCAGCCCAGTCAACATTGTGTTTTGTGGTTAAGTTGAGGTTGACCTAGTAAAGGTTATTAGGCAAGTCAAGTGAAGTATATATAGAGTGCGGGAGGCACTCTATTTGATCATTCTATTCTCTCACATACTCTTTGGAGAGTGGCGCACTTGTGGAGGAGGAGAAGCTACTACTAGGAGATGTCTATCTCTTATGCTTGGGTTGTATCATTACTCTATCTATCTCCGAGGAAGTTATTGGGGTTTTTCACCTTTATGGTTTTCCCCAAGTAAAATCTGTGTCTCTTGTGTGCTTGCATTATTGTTCATGATTGATATGCTGTAGATATGTTGTACATGTTATTCTCTCAGTTAAGATCCTAGATCAGATTGAAGTAAATTATGAAAAACTAACAATGAGGTTGCTACATGAACTGAGAAACCATTGTGACAGCAAAAGAGAGATCTTGTTTGTTGTGAGTTAAGTATATTAAACTTCCCATGAACTAACAACAAAGAGTAACATCAACAAGAGGGGTGGTGCACTCAATAGTTAAATTTACACCGAACTCAAATGGCGTAGGAGTAGGTTTACAATCACTCATATGGAAATGACACAATAATTCTATAACATACTTTGGCCGAGAGAGAAAAATACCATATTCCATATCTCAGATCGGAAGACCCAAGAAATAGTGAAATATACCGAGATCATCCATTTCAAACTACTTTTGAATATCACTTTTCATACTTCGATGTAATACAAGCTGGATGCCAGTGATGATAAGATCATCCACATATAACACAATAATGAGTATATTATCACCAAATTTCTTAACATAAAGATTTGGATCATATATACAATTCTTAAAATCATTATTCAAGAAATATGCATCAATTTTATCATACCAAGTCCTAGGTGCTTATTTGAGACCATATAAAGACGTGTGTAATTTGCATACTAAACTTGCTGATTTAGCAGAAATAAAACCAGGAGGCTTTTGCATATAAATGTTTTCATGAAGATTACCATTTAAAAAAACATTTTTAACATACCTTTGGTGTATTTCCCATTTATAAGATGTAGCAAGAGCTAAGATGATTCTTATTGTATTCATTTTAGCAACATGAGCAAAAGGTTCATTATAATCAATAACTTCAAGTTGATAAAAACCCTTTTCAACTAATTTAACTTTATATTTTTCAATATGTCCTTCTACAGTAAACTTAGTTTTATAAACCCATTTACAACCAACTAAATTCTTTCCTGAAGGAAGAGGAACAAGAGATAAATTGTTGATATTCATAAGAGATTCATACTAAAAAGACTTAACTGGTTCTCAATGGGGTTTACCCTTAGCTTAAGCATAAGAAGTAGGATCGTGTGTGGCAAAAACTTTGGTCATAAAAGTAAAGTTAGATCTAGTTCTAGAAGTATCAGAAGGATTACTGATTTCACTACTTGCAGATTCAAGAGTTTTCTGGGCCCAAACAAAAAGATTAGAAGGAACATAAGTCACTTCGGGAGCTTTGGGACATTCAGGTGTAACACTTGAAGAAGAGGGTGAACTAAGATCAACAATAGGAACAGAACTGGAAGGAGTAACATATATAGGATTAACAAGAGATAATGGAATATTCAGGGTAACATGAAGTTCTACAGACTTAGGTGGTGGAAAGACATCAGTAAATTGAACATCTCTTCTAATTATGACACTTTGATTAGAAGGATCAGGTAACCTATAATCCTTGGAATCCTCAGCATAATCAATGAATATACACTTGTGAGACTTGGGTTCTAATTTTTTATTGTTTGTCATCGAGAATATAAGCCCAACATTCACAACCAAAGACCTTAAAGTTACTAATATTTGTTTTTCTTCCATTCCATTTTTCCTTAGGGGTAACATGTTTAACAACTTTTGTAGGAACTCTATTTAAAATCAAGTTAGAAGAACTGGTGGCTTCATTCCAAAATTTCTTGTGTAATCCTTTAGAATAAAGCATACATCTAGCCATTTCAACTAAAGTTCTATTTCTCCTTTCAACAACACCATTTTGTTGAGGTGTGTCAGGAACAGTCTTTTGATGTTGAATTCCATGTTTAGATAAAAAGGTTTCAAATTATTTCTTAACAAATTCCTCCCCATTATCAAATATCAAAGTCTTAATCCTTTTACCAGAATCATTATCAACCAAGAATTTAAATGTTTGAAACTTAGAAAAAATGCCACTTTTATTTTTCAAAAAATAAGCCCATGATTTTCTACTAAAGTCATCAATAAAATTAAGAAAATAGACTATATGAGAGATAGAAGGAACTTCAAGAGGACCACAAATGTCACTATTAATTAATTGCAAAGGTTTTTTAGCATGCCAAGCTTTACCCTTATCAAACATTTCTCTATGATGTTTACACACAACCTTCACAAACACCACTAGTAAACAAAATATTAGGCAAGCCATGCACCATTTTAGTTAACATTTGCATTTTACCATAATTCAAATGACCCAATATTTCATGCCACAATTTACCTAGTTCATTAGCATGAGCAACATATGAATAAAAAGGTTGTGTCTTAGTTGAATTAAAAGCAGCAAATTTATATAAACCAGCGGTATGATTAACATGACCAGAAGAAACTACTTTAAAATTATGGTTGATATCTTTAAGAACATATTTATCAGTCCAAACATCAACTTTATAGCCTTTTTGACATGCACAATAAATAGAAATCAAGTTGGTGGACATGTGTTCAACATGAAAAACATCTTCCAATTGACCATTAGCAACATTAATAGAACCGATTACAGAAAGTTGTTTACCATCACCTATAGATACTTTTTAAGATGTGTACTTATTATTGTCATAATATGTAAATAAAAAAGCATTACCAATCATATGTTTAGAAGCACCATAATCCATTATCCATTCCACATTAGAAGAAGAACTACTAGATGAAACAACTGATTCACATAAAGCTACTTGTGATTCATCAGAACATTTATTTTTATCCTCAGACATTAAACGTTTCACTTTAAAGCAATTCTTTTCAGGATGCTTAGTTTTACCACAATGTTTACAAGGATCATACACTTTCTTTTTCTTACTAGTTTCATGATGTGCATTAGAAGCATGACCAAAATTATTAGTATGATTTGAAGTGTGTGAACAAGAACCTTTAACATTATTAGAAATTTTTTTAGGATTCTTATTATGTGCTTTCACTATGTATCAATTGAAGGAATTGGATGTAAACATTAAACAATGAAATGATGTTTAATGTAATGATACAACAAAACAAACAAGGAATGTCACAATGTAATATAATGAGAGGAAACCAAATTCATTAGTATAGCCATAATCAACTATGGTTGACTATATTCATCAATAGTCACACATGGTCCATAGCCAACCATGCTCAACCATAAACAACCAAATTAGAGTTGACATAACGTCTATTCAACATCAAAATGCGATATAACCATTTATGAGTACTGTAGGAAGCCCATACAATTAAACCATGATCAATGTCACAATGTGACATAACCATTAAGGAGCATCAAAATGTGACATAACCTTTAATAAATGTTGTAATCAAACACACTAATTCAACACAACTTAACCAACACAAATCTCAGAGTGTGAGATAACTATTCAGTGATGTAGCAAATAAACACATGTAAACCATGATGAATGATGCACTCTCACACAAATATTGAGGAATGTAGCATTCTAACATAAAATATGTGTATAAATTGTGTAATATCTAATTTTATTTTCATTTTAGTAATGAAATCCAAAATAGAAGATAGATAGCAAATAAGTATTATTTTTGTTTTATTTTATTTTAATTATAACAATTTAGAATAAAAATGAGATAAAATTAATTTTATCAAAATTTTTATCCAATTACATTATAAAAATTTATATTTCAAAATTTCCTTTTTTTTTTTAATTTGTTATATTATATTCTCAAATTTGCATGAAACCCTAAGAAATTTAGGTATAAAAAAATAAATTTAAAACCAAATATTAATTAAAATTTAAAAGTCATCTTAAGTTGGCTTTGAAGCAATTGCGTGCCTCGGCAGGTATAAAATGGTTAAAAATACTTGAATCACCTTCAATTAAGTTTGAATAGTATTTTTATTTATTGCCAAATTCTTCATGAAGTTGGATTCGATGTTTAATGATAATTTAATTAAACATTAAAAAACAATTTGTTTACAAAATCACTTGTTCAATTTCCTCGACCAGCATAGGAATTCTCTTTTTTCTCCTGGATATATGCTCGACGACCACTTATTAGAATAGGGGATGCCTCGACAGCAGTTTTGACTGAAGCTGCTTCTTCAAATTCCACAAAAGCATAACTGCATCCGCTATCATTCCTGTTCCTCACTTGTACACCAGAGGGCTTAACCGCCCCAAACTTCTTCATCTCTTCCTCAACTTGGGAAACAGGAATATTCAACTGCAAGTTGTTGATAAAAACAGAGCACTTATTTCTTTGTGCATTGATGTTATTATATTTTTCTTGTTTCTCTCTCAGATTTACTTGACGCCCACCAATTGGAATAGGGGATGCCTCGACTGCACTTTGGACTGAAGCTGCTTCTTCAAATTCAACAAAAGCAAAACAGGAGTCAGCTCCTTGCTTAATCCTAACTTGAACACCAGAAGGTTTTATTGCCCCAAACTTCTTCAACTCTTTCTGAACTTGGGCAGGAGTAATATTGGCAGGTAAGTTGCTCATAAAAATACTGCACCTACTTCCTTCTGCAGTGTTGTTAGCTGTCATATTGACAGAAGTGGAATTTGGTGGAGCAGAAATGGAAGCAGTTGATGGACGTTGAGCTGAAATTGGTATAGCACTTGTAACCACAAGAGGTGGTTTTCTAAGTGCAACGGGGGGTTGGCTTTTAAGAATTGAAGCATAGGACATTTTGGGTGCTTCTTGAACAACAACTGAATCATTTTTAGCAGCACCGTGAGGCTCTCCATTGTGATCATGTTCAGTTTCTGATCCCTCTTGAATAACTGAGCCTTGTGAAAGTTCCCTCTGCTGCTTGTCATTGTTGTGTACCTCCTCAACAACAGGAGCAACAACAGGGGCAAGCTCCTCCACAACAGTTGTGGATTGCCCGGTCACACCATTCAGAGCTTGAACTTGAGCTACTGGCTCAGAATTGACAAGTGGCTCAGAGACAGGATATGCTTTGGCAGCATCTTCTACAAGATTTTTCTTAGTTACACTATTGAGAGGTTGATCTTGAGCTGTTGTGGATTGCTCAGTCACACCATTAAGAGCCTTAACTTGAGCTACTGGTTCAGAACTGGCAAGTGGCTCTGAGACAGGAGATGCATTGGCTGCATAAATAATTCTCTTTTGTTGTTGTGGTTCTTCATCCAAATACCTAAGAACATCATTTAATACGAAGTACCCCCCTTTCCTGAGGAACAAGGAAAAAGGATTGAGTGAATGTCCGTGTTCTACTGTTTTTAAAGGTAATTGATCCATTCACGAAAACTAGTACCCCATTGTCAGGAGACTGCTGTGCATCAACTGTGTCGATCATGATCTTTAACCCTTTATAATCCAGAGACGTTATCAGCTGACTAATACCCTCCACAGTAGTTACTGACTGCATTTGCCTTCTAGGATCTGGGCGAGCAAATATGCTGCAATCCCGATAAAATTTGTATAGCAACTGAGGTTCCAGAACAAGAACATTGTAATACTGCTTCACGAAGCTATTCGCTACCTCTTTTTCATCAGGATCCATAGCCATGGCAGCTGGTTTGATGGCCATTTCTCTGACAGGCAATTATCTGAGGAAGATTGAATTCGTTCAAACTAATGAAAATGGTGGCCAATCAAACCGATCTCGTCGTAAAAGTCTCCTTGACCTTCTCTGATTGATTTTGGCTTGGTGTGGCTATATCTTAGGATTTGAAAACCGTATTTATAGCAGCACTAAAAGCCCAATAAAGAGTAGCCGTTGCGCTAATCGTCACGTTGGTTCCGGTTGAGCTGTTAATGAGTAAATGATTATTGAAATGTTAGAGAAATACGAGGTTTTCTCTTTCAAGGTAAGGGATTAACACTTCATTCGAACAAAGTTTATTCCAGAAAAAACTCATCAAAGTGGACATATTTTAGATTCCACAGAATTTCAATTACTCTATTGGTCACCTTGGTTTTGCTCGGGTTGAGTTAGTAATGTGTAAATAGTTATCTAAAAATATGACTTCTCTTTCAAAATCAAAACTATTAGAGGTATTAGTTTTCTTTTCAAAAATCAAAGATATATATACTTTTTAGATTAAACATCAAATATTTGTAAGCTAATTTTTGTTTTATTTCAATTTATAATTTTTATTTTTTTTCAACATACTTGTTATGCTTCTGAATGAAAAATAGAAAAAACTATTACATCAAATTTTCTTTCAAAAAGTTCATGTGTTATTGTTCAATATTCTAAGCAAAATAGTCATCATATAAAAAAGAGCATATATCCTTTATGAGGGCACTTTAAAGAGGACAAAGCGTATCTCAGCTTATACAAAACTGTCTTGACAATTTTTCCAAAATACCAAGTAACATAGACTTCTAGAAAAGTAAAGAAAGCCTATGAACATATCAATCGAGCTATGGGAGTATATGGAGTCGTTTCAATGCTCCTCATATAAAATAGTTCCTGGAAAAAGGCCTGTGCCTTTTTGAGAGAGTTCATCTTTCACTGTGTTCAATTCTCGATATATATGCTTAAAGGAGATACTAGAAAAATTTTCAATAAGATTTCTTGTCCTTGTACACCAATGCAGCAGTGAGAGTGCTTGTACACTTGAGCCACTAGGAACCCACTCTATCATGACTTTGGAATCCCCAAGTACCTGAATGGAGTCAATACCAATATTAGCGGTAAAATTCAATAATCCCCATAAAGCCAATAGTTCAACACCTGTATTTGTTCATGTCCCACACCCCATCCATATATGGATACAATGAGACTAATTCAATTTGAGGAGGATACCCCCCCCCCCACACACATTTTCCCAATTGGGAAGCACCATAAAAAAAGCCACAATAGAATCAGATTGAAAGTTAAGAACAACTCTATAAGATTTAAACTTAACTTCTTTGTAGTAATCACTATAAATACCCACAATTTATGAGCATATTATAGAGATATCTTGCTTCCTATTTTCAAAAACAACATAATTTCTAGAGTGCCATATACCCTAGGAGATAAATATAGGCAATTCTTTATATTTGTTGGCATTTCTTCTCAGTTTTCTAGATTTTCCTCCATGGTAGAATTCCTCCAAACATATGAAATTTGTAAAGTATCTTCAACCATTCCCAAAACATCCATACCGTATGAACATTTTACAAAAATGTGTTCACCAAACTCTTCGTATAGGTGACAGAGTGGAAAGATATTTAGACCCCTCCAACCTCTCTTAGCAAAGTTATCCCAAGTCAATATTGTATTTCGCAAGACAAGCCATGAGAAACATTTATGTTTTAAGGGCATGAGAAACAAGAAATTGTATCATAAGCAGCTTTTGGAGTAACATGTCCATTCTTTCTATTCCGGATCCAAACCCAATTGTCTTTTGTATCTTCCAATCTGATAGCTGCTTGTTTTATACCATTAATGTATTTGTCCCATTCTTGAACTAAATCACCAACCAAACCCAAAGTCTCAGTATTCTTCCAATAATCTGGACTGGTATAAGGATCTTCATTATTTATAATATCCACTAGGTACATGTAGCCCATATTATGCAAATAAGTCAATACATCATCCAATAGTAAGAAGAAATCCTCTCCTCCAATGTATGGATCAACGCCTAAAAGCACATGTTGACAATTTCCCACCGTCCATGATGACCATCTACTTATCCAATGAAAAGCTTTGACAAATCCTTTCCATAAAATAGAAGCATTCACCACAAACTTGTTGGAAGATTTGGTACATTCAACAACTATGGCCTTCTTTAGATATTTTCTTTTAAGGATATCACTGCATGACCCTTTTCCAAAAAGACCTCCCCAACAACTTTTTAAACATAAAGCAATAATAAACTAGTGTAAGTTTTTAATGCCCCATCCTCCCATGTTCTTAGGAAGTGAGATCAATTCCCACTTGACAAGATGTATTTTCATTCCATTCGCTACTCTTGAACATAAGAAATTAAAGATGATATTCCTTATCAATTGAAGGATGGAAATTGGAAACATAGCTAAAGGAAACCAACAAACAGGAATACTCGTTAATAAATATTTTACCAATGAATGTCTTCCACCCAAAGAAATCCATTTCTAGGACTAGTTACCAATTCGTATTTTTATTTTTCTGACCATCAAAATCCAATCTACCTTAAAAAGTTGTTGGGATTCAAATTGTAACCAAGATATTTAAAAGCTTGGTCTATAGGCTCCACCTTGATGGGAAACCAAGACGATATCTAAACAAAGATATTATCATCTACATCATTCCTTAGCAAGATTTCCAATCATGTACTGTGACATTTCCAAGTAGAAGTACATCATCATTGAAAAATAGATGTGTAATAAAAAGAGTAGTAGAAAGCTTGACCCCTTTAAGGAACCCCTCCTTCCTAGATTTACCAATGAGTTTGCTTAACCCTTCAATCACAAGTAGGAAGACGAGAGGTGGTAAGGGACATCCTTGTGTAAGTCCCATGGACCCCTTAAAATTTCAGTGGAAGCTGCTTCTACCAACATGGGAAAGTAGGCAGAGGTGACACAATCCATAATCGAATCTATAACTTCAAGAGGCAAACCAATCTATAGGAGTATCAATCTCAAAATTACCCAATCTGCTCTATCATAAGCCTTTACCAAATCCATATTTAAAATAAGGGAATCTAGTTTTTCATTTTTATAGTATGTAACATGTCCATTCTTTTTATTCAAGATCCAAACCCATTTGTCTTTTGTATCTTCCAGTCTGATAGCTGCTCATTTTATACCATTAATGTATATGTCCCATTCTTGAACTAAATCAACAACCAAACCCAAAGTCTCAGCATTCTTTCAATAATATGGACTGGTATAAGGATCTTCATTATTTATAATATCCACTTGGTACATGTAGCCCATATTACGCAAATAAGTCAATAGATCATCCGATAGTAAGAAGAAATCCTCTCCTCCAATGTATGGATCAACGCCTAAAAGCACATGTTGACAATTTCCCACCGTCCATGATGACCATCTACTTATCCAATGAAAAGCTTTGACAAATCCTTTCCATAAAATAGAAGCATTCACCACAAACTTGTTGGAAGATTTGGTACATTCAACAACTATGGCCTTCTTTAGATATTTTCTTTTAAGGATATCACTGCATGACACTTTTCCAAAAAGACCTCCCCAACAACTTTTTAAACATAAAGCAATAATAAACTAGTGTAAGTTTTTAATGCCCCATCCTCCCATGTTCTTAGGAAGTGAGATCAATTCCCACTTGACAAGATGTATTTTCATTCCATTCGCTACTCTTGAACATAAGAAATTAAAGATGATATTCCTTATCAATTGAAGGATGGAAATTGGAAACATAGCTAAAGGAAACCAACAAACAGGAATACTCGTTAATACATATTTTACCAATGAATGTCTTCCACCCAAAGAAATCCATTTCTAGCACTAGTTACCAATTCGTATTTTTATTTTTCTGACCATCAAAATCCAATCTACCTTTAAAACGTTGTTGGGATTCAAATGGTAACCAACAAATTTAAAAGCTTGGTCTATAGGCTCCACCTTGATGGGAAACCAAGACGATATCTAAACAAAGATATTATCATCTACATCATTCCTTAGAAAGATTTCCAATCATGTACTGTAACATTTCCAAGTAGAAGTACATCATCATTGAAAAATAGATGTGTAATAAAAAGAGTAGTAGAAAGCTTGACCCCTTTAAGGAACCCCTCCTTCCTAGATTTACCAATGAGTTTGCTTAACCCTTCAATCACAAGTAGGAAGACGAGAGGTGGTAAGGGACATCCTTGTGTAAGTCCCATGGACCCCTTAAAAATTCAGTGGAAGCTCCTTCTACCAACATGGGAAAGTAGGCAGAGGTGACACAATCCATAATCGAATCTATAACTTCAAGAGGCAAACCAATCTATAGGAGTATCAATCTCAAAATTTCCCAATCTGCTCTATCATAAGCCTTTACCAAATCCATATTTAAAATAAGGGAATCTAGTTTTTCATTTTTTAGTATGTAACATGTGCATTCTTTTTATTCAAGATCCAAACCCATTTGTCTTTTGTATCTTCCAGTCTGATAGCTGCTCATTTTATACCATTAATGTATATGTCCCATTCTTGAACTAAATCAACAACCAAACCCAAAGTCTCAGCATTCTTCCAATAATATGGACTGGTATAAGGATCTTCATTATTTATAATATCCACTAGGTACATGTAGCCCATATTACGCAAATAATTCAATACATCATCCGATAGTAAGAAGAAATCCTCTCCTCCAATGTATGGATCAACGCCTAAAAGCACATGTTGACAATTTCCCACCGTCCATGATGACCATCTACTTATCCAATGAAAAGCTTTGACAAATCCTTTCCATAAAATAGAAGCATTCACCACAAACTTGTTGGAATATTTGATACATTCAACAACTATGGCCTTCTTTAGATATTTTCTTTTAAGGATATCACTCCATGACCCTATTCCAAAAAGACCTCCACAACAACTTTTTAAACATAAAGCAATAATAAACTAGTGCAAGTTTTTAATGCCCCATCCTCCCATGTTCTTAGGAAGTGAGATCAATTCCCACTTGACAAGATGTATTTTCATTCCATTCGCTACTCTTGAACATAAGAAATTAAAGATAATATTCCTTATCAATTGAAGGATGGGAATTGGAAACATAGCTAGAGGAAACCAACAAACAGGAATACTCGTTAATACATATTTTACAAATGTAAGTCTTCCATGCAAAGAAATCCATTTCTAGCACTATTTACCAATTCTATTTTTTAATTTTCCAACCACCAAAATCCAATCTACCTAAATAAAGAGTTGTTGGGATTCCAATGGTAACCAAGATATTTAAAACCTTGGTCTATAGGCTCCACCTTGATGGGAAACCAAGATGATATCTAAACAAAGATATTATCATCTACATCATTCCTTAGAAAAAATGATTTGCTAATGTTGACTTCCATAGTAGATGCTTTGCAGAAAAGTACAAAGATATTTGAGAAAGATTTCCAATCATGTACTGTACCATTTCCAAATAGAAGTACATCATCATTGAAAAATATACATGTAATAAAAAGAGTAGCAGAAATATTGACCCCTTTAAGGAACTCCTCCTTCCTAGATTTACCAATGAGTTTTCTTAACCCTTCAATCACAAGTAGGAAGATGAGAGGTAATAAGGGACATCCTTGTCTAAGTCCCATGGACCCCTTAAAAACTCAGTGGAAGCTCCTTTTACCAACTTGGGAAAGTAGGAAGAGGTGACACAATCCATTATCCAATCTATAACTTCAAGAGGAAGACCAATCTGTAGGAGTATCAATCTCAAAATTACCCAATCTACTCTATCATAAGCCTTTACCAAATCCATTTATAAAATAAGGGAATCTATTTTTCATTTTTATAGTATGTAGTGTGACTCTTGTGTGATTCCTATGACATCAAGAATCTTCTCATTGAATAGGAACCCAAATTGTTCTTTAGAAATAACCTCTACAAGTTTGTTTTAATTATATTGGAAATGAATTTTTTGATAAGCTTGTAGATCAAATTACTGTTAAGCAACCAATTCCCAAAAAATGTATGAAGAGAGCATAAATAGACTAGAAAGAGTAGTCAATTCCTTTAATGAATAAAATAGTTGAATAGCAAGCCTCTTCAAGGGGGAAACCTCATTATACAATGTACTAAGTGCCCAAGACAAGACAAGACAAGATAATATGGTTCAAACGAAAAGGTCTCCTTCCTATATATAGGAGACAAAGAGGTATAATTAAAACTAATGGACCCAAGCCAACATAACTAATATAATAATACTAATAACAATTACCACTAATACACCTAAGCCGACATCAATAATATGTAATGAGCCACAATATATGGGGTAATGTGCCCACATTTAGGTCTTAACATGCCCCTCTCCCTCAGGCAAGTGTTTTTCTCAACACTTGATTAACTGTGGATGCTTCTGTATTAAGGACTCATCTTCCCATGTTGAATCTTCAACTGGTAAGTTCTTCCACTTGATGAGGAACTCATTAATAGCCCAATTGTGTAGTTGTTTGGACCTTGTTTGAATAATTTGTTTAGGTTCCAATATGATTTTTCCTTCTTCGTCAAGCTCTAGAAATATAGTTTGAATTGGGATCTTGTCTCCTATTACGTTATTTAAGCAAGAAACATGGAAAACAAGGTGTACCCATGAAGATGAAGGAAGCTCAAATTTGTAAGCCATACTGCCAATCTTCTGCAACTGCAACACTTTATAGGGACCATAGTACTTGGGTGCTAATTTATTGTCTTTATTTAGTTGCTTGAGGGAAATATGTTTGTAAGGTTGTAGCCTTATAAATACTCAATGCCCTTCTTCAAAAATCCTTTCACTGTGATGTTAATATGCTTGTTGTTTCATCCCATTTTTTGACATAGCCAGGTTGTCCTTCAGTAACTGGAGAACTTCTTCTTGGTGTTCTAGGTGATCTTCCATAGCCTGAAATTAAGATTTTCCTTTTAAATGAGATGTGATAGATGGAGTATGGTACCCATAAAGTGACATAAATGGAGACATTTTTTATGACATATGGAAGGAAGTATTGTACCACCATTCTACCAAATATAACCATTTCACCCACTACGTTTTTTATTAGATGCAAGTCAATGAATATATCCTTCCAAACATTTTTTCACTATCTTAGTTTTCCCATCATATTGACGATGATAAGAAGAACTATGAGCCAACTGGGTACCCAAACAAGAAAATAATTTAGTCCAAAATTTTTCAGTGAGAATTGGATCTCTATCACTTACAATAATCTTCGGGTTTCCATGTAACTTCTGAACTAGTTCCATGAAGGCTTCAACAACTGTACTTGCATTAAATGGGTGACAGAGTGAAAAAAAGTGTGCATATTTTATAATTCTATCAACAACCATCATAATAACAATATTCTCTTGTGACTTGGGTAGACCTATAATAAAATCCAATAAGACTTCCTCCTAACACTGACAAGGAATTTCTAATAGTTGTAAAAGACACGGGGACTTAACTATTTCAACCTTATTTTGTTTGGAAACCAAAACTTCTTCCATGAACCTTTGAACCTCATATTTAAGAACTTCCCAAAATAATTCCTTCTTGACCCCGCTTTATATTTTTAGGAATCCTGATTACCCACCTCTAGGAGAGGTCTGTGATTCCAAACAAATATTTTGTTTGAGTTGGGATTTCTTAAATATATATAAGAAATCCCTATACCATACTGAATAATTTTTCCACACAAAATTACATGATGTAATGTGATCGTTTTATATCTTTGGAATGAGTGTCCACATAGATAGGTCATTGTTCCATTATTTCCTTGCTACTGCTATCCAATTGGGTTGTATAATCAAAATTACATAGATTAATGCCTCATAATCCTCGTTTTTTATGGAGAGTGCATCTACCACCACATTTTGATTCTCTCTTTTTATAAATGATTTCAAAATCATATCCCAATGTTGAACTTTGTTGAACTGATCTGGTTGTCATTGATGTCAACTAATGTCAAAGGGCATGTCAACTGATTCAATTTGAGTCACTGATGTCAACCGATGTCAAGGTGGATACAATATTTCTACAGAAGTCTGAAGAAGTAAATAGAAACCTCTTTGAATAATTATATGCACAAGATGGTGAACGACATGGATGCTAGTCTGAAGAAGTATATATGCAAGATGGTTAAAGGGATAGATATGGATGCCATTCTGAAAAATTATATATGTTGCATCCAGTATGAATATGTGTGTCCAAGGATACATTGTCCATGATGAGTTTGGAGAAGTACATAAGGTTGGTTCCTTCATAGATAACCTCAAAGCTAAAATGGAAAGTATGGATATTGGATACAAGGATTAGATTGTTGATTTAGAAGCCAAACAACAATCTGGCACCTTGCAACAAGATAAAGAAGCAATATCCGAAGAATTGAAGGCTTCCATAGAAAACATCTCCACAGAAGTGGCAAGATGTCAAGACCTAATTGATGAAATTACCAAGGTATGGGCTATGCTACAGGAAGAATCTGAGTCACAAAAAATTTAGGATGAGGTACAACAACGATAGAAAGATCTTGATTCTGTGAACATGGCTATTAAGGATTTACCACAAAGGAAAAGGATCCAGAAGTTCGCAAAGAAGAAGGAACTTTAGAAGGGGCTGGAAGCGTTAAGGGTGAAGGAAGTTTAAAATTCATCGAAGTTACAGCCAATGTAGGAAGAGGCACTTTCACTTTCTAAATAAATTGAGCAGAAGTTGCAAGCACTCCAAACAACAAAGAGTGCTATGAAGGAGAAACTTCTATAACCAATCTCAAAGGAGATTCTTGAAACAATCAAGGAGTTTGACCAAGAATCCAAGGACACAGTTTCAAAGTTGAATGCAACTTATTAGGAGTTCATTGCGAGATTAAACACCCCAGGGGATGTGTAGTTTGAACAGCCTAATTAAAGTGGCTCAGGGGAAAGTCACGAGTAAGTGTTAGGGGCCTATTGCGAGAATCCCAAGAGGATGAATTTTTTATGGAGAAGGTACACATTAGGCGAGGCCTAACATCAACCAGTTTTGGGAGAAACAAATCCGTAATTGTCGTGATCAGGGTATGGAGCGAAGTGAAGTGGAAGAAAAGGATTTGTCCCATTAGTAAATGCGAAGTAATAAGGACCATCGAATTAGTTGGAGTAGTTATGAATGAAGCGGAAAACTGTCAGCTACAGAAGCAAAGAGTAAAGAAGAAAAATGGTGCAAAGTACGCACCACTGTAGCGCTAGAGCTGCGCGGTCATAACTGTGATTATCAAAGCCAGAGGAAGTAGCGCAAAAGAACAACAGAGCTCCAGCAAAGTAAAGATAAAGCATGGCCAACAGGAGAACCATGCCATTTTTGTTTTAAGGGTACTATGGGGGTTGTCCCATAGTTATTATAAAGAGGTGACCTTCGAGCACAATCTATATAAAGGGAAATTTTGTATAAGGAAGTGTTAGATTTTGGTTAGAGTATGTCAGATATTGTTAGACTTATGTTAGATCTATGCTCAGAGAGATCTAAGAGAGGAAAAATACTCTGCAGCTGTGTGCATAGAGATCTATTGTAGAGATGATTCTGCAGCTGAGTGCGTAGACTGGAACTGTTAACCCCTTCCAAGAAATATAGGAACAGTTCCCATGGACGTAGATCCCATCTGGGGGGTGAAACACATAAATACTTGTGTTATGTTTCTGAATCTATTTTATATTGAATGTTCATGAATATTTATGCTTATATATGTGTTTTCATATGAATGCAAATGAGAAGGATATGTTAAGTAGTGGAATATGCATGTATGAAAATTGTGAAGTTGTGTTAAGTATGGTAAATGCGTAGTCATAGAATCAAAGTAACAACGATTCAACGAAGTGTGAATGTTGTTGAGATCTGCGAAGTACGCAGATGCATGTTGGTAACGATCTACGAAGTAGATGTTGAGTAGATTATGCACAATTTCACATAACATAACCGTGCGTCAGTAGATTAGAGAAACCTGATTTTGTAACCACCCATCTTCGCTTCGGGTGAGACTTTATCCTGCTCGTAGGTCTATAGCAGGCTCTTCATCTCCTTCGCCATCCACCAAATTCTTAGGGAAAGGAGGCCTCATTTAGTGATCTTCTTGGTTTCTTGGATTTCTTCGAGGGGGTGGCCTTCTAAAATTCGGGTTCCTTATCTGATTTTCAGGTAGTTCCCTAGCAGGATGTTTGTTCTCTACGGCTAACCTCTCCATCAGCTTTTCCATGGTCTTCATCATGGTGTCAAACCTAGCATCACTAGAGGAGGAAGAGGCAAGGGATTGATTTTCTTGCTTCTTTTTCTCTGCTTCTGTTTTCCCTTTCATCTTTCCCGAGGCCATCATGTTGGCTTCCACCTCTACGGCATCTTTCAGCATAGCAGGCAGGGTAGCATATTTCCTTTCTCTTAACGTGTAGGAAAAGTCTCCATCGAAAGCATCGGCGTAGTGGAGCTTTGCAGCGCCCACTGAAGGTTTTAGATCATCAGGAATATAATTATAAGCCTTCATGAATCTGGCAGAGAACTCATCGACTGATTCGAAACCACCTTTCTTTAAGTGATTATGCTGGGATAAGACTATAGTAGGACTCCCCATTGTTTCCCATCTTTCTAGAAGCAATACTTTATAAGCTACAAAATCTTCTATGGAAGCATTAGGCAGTAGCCTAAACCATTTATTGGGTTCTCCATATAAGCTTTGGGCGAACAATCTCATTTTAGCATCATCATGGTCCACTTCCTCCAGGTCTAAAAAATATTCGAATCTATCAACATGCTGTTTGGCTGACCAGTCTCCCTCTCCATTATAAGAGACAATTCTCTCGGCATAATTTTGAGGGAGGTTATTCAGGGCAACAAGCAAGACCAAAGGCGCATATCTAGTGGCCATGGGTCTAAGTAGATTCTAAGCTTGTGGGGGAAAATTCTGACCAAGATTATAGATTGGGATTGCAATGTGAGCTTGGGGAATCTGGGAACTGGGTTCGCTGCTTTTAGCTTTGGCAAGGCTTTTAAAATCCAGCCACACAGGGTCTAAAAGATATGAGTCAAGATTATTCAGAGTTTCTTCGCCCAGGTTCAGGTACAATTCATATTTAGTTCTTGACAAAGGTTTGCTTATATCGACCTCTAGATCCAATTCTTGAAAAACAGATGCACTTTCTGAAAAAGAAATAGTCTCAATGCTAGGGGTGCTACCCCGATCTTTCACAGTTTTTCGTCTGAGTAGAATTTCAGGGTCATCTACTCCTAACAAGATTTCAGGTAAAGGATTACCTCTCGTATGGATCTTTCTTGAGGCCAGGATGACTTTAGAAATTTCTTCATTTGTATATTTCGGCGTACTGATCTTTCTCCAGTGTAGTCTTCTTGAATTGTCTGGTCTCAATAAGTGGAGTTGCTAGGGAAAAATTCTTCAACCTTCTTGAAAATGCGGAGATCTCTGTTATTCCACAGGGATTTCTCTTATTCTTTAAAATTTCGGACAGGTATGTCATTCTTCCAGGGCTCGATAAACAACTCACGTCCCCAGCAACGACGCCAATTTATTAACACCAAAACTGACTCCCAAGGCTGAAAGAGGGTAATCTCGGGTAACCACTAACCAATCTTTGGTTTACGCTTCTGATCAAACGTAAATAGAGAGGTCTCTCTCTATAAACTCATAGAATACTAGAAATCTTCAAAGGTGTCAATCAACGAAAACATACACCAGCATTCAACATTAAATATATTCAATTGCGATAATGCACAGAAGATCATATTTATGTTTGTGGAACAAAGAATGATTTAAGAGCTATTTGGTTTAAAACGCATGGATTTCATTTTGGGCGAGGGAGTCACATTTAACTAGTTCTGCAAACATTATTCACAAAGATTTAGTGAACGCATTCACAAGGGCAAGGTAGCAAGCAACTGGTAGTCAAAGAGCTTAAATTTTTGTGGAACATAAGAGAAAAGAAACAGTCCATCAATGTAAGGCATCTAACAAGGATGAATCCTACATCAACTTTCGCAGAATATATTTGGTGAAACACTTGGAATAAGCTAAGCATAGCATAATCTCTATGAATTCTACTTAACTGTCACCCTGATCCAAGCATGAAGGAAATATCTCAGAATGGAATAACAAAAGATAGAAACACATTTGCACATGGGAAAAAGAAAGGTACAGACTACCAGACCGATTACACAGGAATCCTTGTCAAAGACCGCATGCATCAAGCTCTACAAATTCTATTAAACAACTCCAAGAAAATGTATTACAAACTGATCATCAAAACAAAAATACTTTCTCATAAGATTTTTCAACCCTTGTGTCTCTGATTACAACTGTATATATAGGTGGCCTTGAGCTCTAGACTCGGCTCCTTCTCAACAGAAATTAGTTACAACCAATTGACACCTATCTAACAGCCAAAATGAACATCGTTTGTTGTTGCTATCCTTAAACAAATATCCATAGGACAGATTTTAACTGCCATTTACAATTACATAGCCTCTTCTCTATAGAATCCAACTATTTTAAACAAAAGTACAAAAATACAAAAATGTAGCTGCCGCCAGCCGGATTGCTTTCACTATGGTCGAATGACTTCATTGATTATCCTTTGAACTCTTCATGCCGAACAAAAAACCTCTAAGGCTAGAACTGTTGCTTACACCAGGCACGTTTCCTAACTTATACTAGCTCGATGTAGAACTGAAAATTACATATAAGAGATCAGAATCGACTGATCCTGCTGATGTCATACACCACTAAGCCATACCGCCCTTCAAAATAGGTCATGGATTGTCTGAATCTTCAAAAATTGGAGATAAGGAATATATCCAGTTAGCCAATAGATAGACTTGCCGGGTGATAGCCAATAGATAGACCGCTACCTTAGTTTTGGGTTTTCACTTGACCATACCAATCACGAAAATCACCCACGTCGAAAGAATCTTCTGCTTGGTTTCTTTTCTGTAGAGGAGTAGAGGGTACCCCTTCCATAGGGAGAATTAGATCCTTGATAATTTCCTCCTACTGGCTGATTCCCTACTCGTCTTCTTCATAGGTTTCTTCCCTCTTTCTCTGCTGCTGCAAACTCTAATTTGTCTATCCTTCTTGGAGCTCTTCTGACTTGTAGACGGAACCGTCTTCCACATGATCGCGAACTATGGGAGGTAAATAAACGTGCTCTTCCTCCATCTCGAACAACACCTGCTCTGGTATAATTACTACTTCAGCTCCCTGCTCTCTCTCCATGCTCTGATACAAACTGTGAACAATACCAAGATGGAGGAACTCGCCACCTTTCAGACATGAGTTGTGATCCTAGGAGATCAGGTTTATAACAACTCACAACGATGGCATTGCCATGCGAATCATTAGGCTATGATTTTCTGACTGGACCTTCCAAATGATTTGGCATGATGACTGAGGTTTGAAATGACATCAGACATATTTGGTCATACTTTTCGGGTCATACAGAAAGGACACTTGACTGCACTGAGGTGGTTCATCCCACGCGGTAATCATTGGTCTTCTACGAAGATGTCTTTCACCTATGATATTTCGAGCTCGGATCAGGGCCATAGGTTATAGCCTCCATAGTTTTCCATTTTATGGACCTACTCGTTCCAATTGGCAGCTTGACCCTTCAAATCATTCCTAGATGTTGGTCCCGTCTTCGCTCCAATCCTGGTCGTCGGATGGTGCATCCTTTACCTGTCACGACGATTTGAGACAAGGTTAACCTACCCATGAATAAAATCAGCGTAGTTATTTTAGACTGTTGATTCTCCTCCAGTAGATCTACACCGTTGATAGTTGTGCGATACATAACTCAACCGCGGCGATTTGAAACATAACATGTTTCGCGCTTGTTGGATCAGCATGGGGATTGTGCGCCATAGATCTTCCCATACGCCGATCTCTGTCGTCGATTGATTTCCTCACTTGCTCGCCGATTACCACCCGCTCATTATGTTATATTGCCTACATATTCATTCGTGCAGTGGGCTCGGGACCGTCGATCTTGGGGGTATTCAATCTCAGCCGTCATCGCCTTCTTTCCACCCATGCCAAAAGCTTCCATAGCATTCAACACAATTTGAGTGCTAACAACATAGATTTTAAAGCATAAGCACCATGTGATATACGAAACCACAATGCTTTACTAGTAGACCCATTTGGCCCTTTTGCCTCAATCTAGAGGTTTTGTTGATGGTCTAACTTGGACACATAGTCAGTTGGGTTATTTTTTAATGCCAATAGTGGTGCATAATTTAATCTCTCCCAAAGGTTCCTAATGTTTTTGGAGATGTTAATTAATTTCACTGCTTTGATTATTAACCTCCAAACTTTTGAAGAGTCATCACCACCACACCAACTCAACTATGAAATTTTGAAAATACATTCATTAGATTTATTTCAGCTCAATGAAGGTTAATAGGGGAAAAATATTACATTGATTTTTGAAGGGGAATTCACTGTGTCTGTTTTCTCAGCCTATCAAATTTCAAAGGTCTAGAGTATTCATAACAAGTCTGAAAAGCCCAATTTCTGAACAGTTAATTTTGTTTTAGATGTAGCGAAGGGTCAAAATTAATTAATGAACCAATATCACAATATGTGTGTGTGTGTGTGTGATCCTATCTTTGAAGATGCATCATCGAATAGATTGAGTTGAAAATAAAATAGAGTTTTTACTCTGTAATTTTGATACTCTATTTTTTATCTTATTCAAGAGTTTGCAAACTCATGTTAGATTTGAATTGATATTGCTATTGCATGTTAAAATTTTTGATTTTGTATTTTGACTGTGGATGTGCTAAATCTATTAAACTGTTGGAACAAAGTATCAATCTAAATTTATGAATGCAGGGGTGATCAAAATTGTGTTGAAGTTGTTTGTTGTTACTTAATTCTCGTAGGTTGTTGTTTTTTGATACTTGTGTTGAACATGATGTTACTTGTCTTGTAGGTGATGATTTGATATTTCAGTGACTTGTAAGCGTTGTTGTTATTAAGTGCGACACTCCCCTTCCTTTTCATAGTGGTTTCAGAGCTAGTAAGATCTCTTTCTCCCCATTTTTAGTTTATAGTGACTTGTATCTTATCTGAGATGGCTTCTAACAATAGTTTAGTTGAGCCATAGATTCCTACTTTGACTGAGAGAAATTATAATGCATGTTTTATTAGAATGAGATTTTTTTTTTGTTCTTAAGATATTTGGGAGCTTGTTATAGTTAGATATCAAGATCTTGTTGATCATGCAACATAATTGGCGTTGTCGAATGTTGAGCGTACCCTATTAAAGGAAAACAGGAAGAAGGACAACAAAGCACTTGGCCTTATTCAACAAGTTCTAGGTGAATATATTTTTCAAAAGGTGTCAAGTTCTGAGTCTTCAAAGAAGGCTTGGGACTTCCTTGAAACTTGTTATAAGGGTGTATCCAAGGTGAAGAATGTTAAGTTTCTGAACTTAAGAAGGGATTTTGAGAATCTGAAGATGAAGGACAATGAGACTGTTGATATTTTTATGACTCGAGTAATGAACAATGTAAATCAGTCGAGATAGTATGGTGAAGACATCTCAAACCAGAGAATTATTGAGAAATTGATTAAATAAGTTTTCCATATAAGTTTGAAGTTGTTGTTGTACCCATAGAAGAAGTTAAAGATCTTATTCAAATGCATATTCATGAATTGACTGGTTCTTTGATTTCTCATGAATCTAGGATGAATAGGTATGATGTTACTCCATGAGAGAATTCCTTCAAATCTAAACTGCGTGTTACTGGAGGTAGAGCCAGAGGAAGGTCTAGTAGGAGAGGAAGAGGAGGCCGAATTGCTAATCATAGTGACAACAAAAATGATTCAAAATTTGAGGAGAGGTCTAAGCATAATCCTCCTATTTTAAGGGGGAGTATAAGTAGAATTGGGAAACAAGGAAATCAAATGTATGACATATCTAAAGTTCAATGTCGCTATTGCAAAACATTTGGTCATTTTTCTAACAAGTATTGGAAGAATCAAGTAGATGTTAGTAAGCTAACTACACACATTATGGAGGATCCTTGAGATGAGGAGAAACCTATGTTTCTAACTTGTAATGTGACTTGGGAAATTTAAAAAAATGTATGGTTGTTGGATAGTGCATGCAACAACCACATGACTGGAAATAAAGATCTTTTTTCAAGTCTAGATACAAGTATTTATTATAAGTTAAAACTCGATAATGATAGTAAGGTAAGATATAATGGTAAATGTGTGATTGTTGTATATGCCAAGAATGGTGAAAGAAGAAAAATACATGATTTTTATTACGTACTTGGTTCAATGTATAACTTATTGAGTGTTGGACAGTTGTTAGAGAAAAAGTACAAAGTGTTCTTCAAGAACAAGGTATGTATTATCTATGACAAGTATCCAAGTAAGCAGTTGATAGCCAGAGTAATGATGACAAAAGAATAAAATGCTTCCTTTAACACCCCGGTTTTGAGCACATTGCGTTAAACTTGTAAATGATGTAATATCGTTATAAAAAATGTTGTTAGGAGGTCAAGGCCAAGTTCCCACCATCAATTTACCGTTTATGTATTTGAAATTAAAAATTGATACATGTGGATTATGTGCTAGCATGGCATGATGGAAATCATAAATATGATGTAAATATATTTCTAATAAAAATACCTACAACTAGCTATGCAAAGGAGACAAGATTATGGGGGCATGATTTTTACAAGGAATAGGGAGGGAAATATTAAAACCATTGAAGACAATTTTTTCAATCCAAGTGTCAATGAGAAAACCCATCAAACATTAACTACCCATGTTGAATTTTGCACCCAATCATTCATTTCTTCCAAGAGGTGGTTGAGGTAATTATTGTTTTTGGAAATGGAAGGTATGGATGTCCATATTTCATTTATGGACAAACCATCATTTTGGAAAAAAAGTTTGGATTCCTAGGCAATAAAACACCCATGAATTTGTTTCCCAACTCGTCATTCATCCATTATTTTTTCTCTCTCATGTCCCTCTTGTTGGCTGGGCATTTTCCTCCATGAAATTTATGAGTTTTCCTTCATTTTCTAGCTAGAAAATATGTTTATGGGTTTCAAAACAACTGGGAGGAAAGGAAATTCAAGCTGGGGGTTCATAGAGGTCGTTTTTGGCCATTTGAATGTTCATATCCTAGTAGAAAAATCATTTTGTTCCTTGTGGTAATTTTCCCCTCTCCTAGTCCATTTTTGGTGTGCCCGCGATTTTGGGAACACTCAGAAATCCTATTTGGTAAATCCCATAAATGAAACATTTTCCATACCCAACATTTGTGGTGTGTTGTTATATGGATCCCTTGTTTTGGATTTAACTTGTGTGTGTAGGGAAACATGAGTAGAAGAGGATTTAGAATTGGCTTGATAAACCTAGTGAAGAGAGTAACCTCACCAAAGATGATAGGGCCTTCGCTACTTTTCTATGCACACCCTAAAGAGCACTAGAAGGGAAGGTATGGCTTGAGGGACTGTAGAGCAGTGAAGGGAATACTTACTTCTATTGAGTGTGTAGGTATTTTGGGTGCCAAGCTAGCTAGATCTTGTGGAGGTACCAATAGCTCTGTGGTTGAGCTAGTAGCTTAGCAATTCCTTCCTTTGTACTGCTTTAACAGCCCGATCAACCCAGTTGTGGTATATACTTGGCTATGTGTTAGTTGTTGCTCCCTTTTCCTTGTGGAAATCATGCCCAAATCGGGGGTGGAAAATATGCATAGATATTAATGAGAACAGTTTCCATATGGTTGGGTGGAACGTTGCAGTTGCATAGCTAGTCGCTAGGGACAACTTCATACTAAGATAAGTATTATCTTGTATTTTAATTTATGCAATGTCTTTAATTGATGGTTGTTATGATTATACTAATAAATGCAAGTTAGGTGTGTGTGGATATAGTTTAATTCTGCTACATATGTTTATTTATGTATCTGCACACACATGTTTCATTTGCTTGAATTCATTAAATGATGATGGGGCTAAGAATTTGAAAGCTCTTATTTTAGTCATTTTCCAAGGCTTGAGTTGGATTGATGGGAGGGGATGTGACACTTCCACTTATTATGAGGAATGATTTGTTTGAATTTTTCAATGTTTATAAAACTAAGAGTTCAAATTAGTCATGGTTGTGGCATTTGAGATATGGCCATTTACATTTTGGTGGACTAGATTTGCTACAGAAGAAGTAGATGGTGAAAGGCTTTCCCATTATTTAGCAACCAGCAAGATCGTGTAAGAGATTCATGTTAGAAAATCATCATAGAGATAAATTTGACTTTGGAGTCTCTTACAGTGCAAAATCCCCACTGGAGTTGGTACACACATATTTGTGTGGGCCGATACAAACACACACTTTGACTAGTAATTTTTATTTTATGACTTCCGTTGATGATTTTAGTCGAAAAAATTGGTTCTATTTGTTGAAATGGAAATCTCAAGCATTTGGAGTATTCAAGAGGTTTATAGCCATGGTTTAAAAGGAGAGTGGCATATGTATTAAAGTCTTGAGATTGGATAGAGGAGGTGAGTATATGTTAAATGATTTCTTGGAAATTTGTCAATATCACGGAATCAAAAGACAGTTTACTACTTGCTACACTCCACAACAAAATGGAGTGGCAGAAAGAAATAATCGGACCATTATGAACATGGATCGAAGTATGTTGAAGGAGAAACATATTCCAGATGAATATTGGGGAGATGCAGTTATTTTCTCAATGTATAATCTAAACAGAAGTCTAACTAAGAGTGTGAAGGATCGAAATCCCCATGAAGCATGGAGTGGTAGAGTTTCAACATATCTCATTTGATGATTTTTGGATGTGTGGCTTACATACATGTACCTGAAGAGATAAAAAGAATGTTGGATGAAATGAGTGTGAAGTGTATCATTGTCAGATATAGTGAGGAGTCTAACGCATATAGACTCTATAAACCCATCACCAAGAACTATACGGTCAACAAAGACATTGAGTTTAAAAAAGAAGAGGATTGGGATGGAAGCATAAATAAATCAGTTACAGAAGGTTCCATAATATCTCATGCAGATGACGAAGGGGATGAGAATCTCGTACAAGGTGGATAGTTGACTCCACATATTCCTACACCAGCAGCAAGAACTCATGTAAGACAATAATCAATGGTCAATCCATCACAATATATAAATCCCATAACTCAAGAGCATGGTGAACCATCAAGTGTTGGTGGGAAGCAAGTAGTAGGATCATAAGTAAGTAAGGAATCAAATCCGACTTTAGCTTCATTGAGTGTTACAACGTGTTTTTCCACCTTGTGAGCATCTACACTATTTGGCCTCTTATATTCATTTCATGGACTCAGAACCACTTTTTTCCCTTTAGGAACCCAATTTTCCCTATTTTTGCTCCTATACGCAAGCTCCTTTGATGCAACTCACGCATGCGTAGGCTGTCCCACTATAGCCCACGTACATCATGTTAAATAGTAATTTACAGTAAAAACTCACTTTTTACTCCAAAAAGCGGTTTTAAGGTGACCTTTGGCCCTCCATGTATCCCGAAACGACTCGATTCAACCTTTCACCTACCTTTGGAAGGTTATATATTGAGCTCTTATGGTACATGGAAGGAGGAGAAAGAGAGATCATCGAAACTCTATTGGATTTTTTCCATAGCTTGAGTCTACGTCCATTCATCCTTGTTGTTGTGAACCTCTTATGTTCACCTAGCAAACTCCTTCATAGTTTGATTTTTCCATTGCATGGGGGATTGAAGTGGTGGAGACACAAGTGGAGGGACCTAGTTCTCGGTTCAGATGATTAGTCAGCAAGAGGTTGTATCATGTACTTCTTGTTTCATTAATAGAAATACTCATTTTCTCGTCCAACTGATGTTATGAATGGTTAATTAACATTGGGTACATTTGCTTATTATATCATGGACCATGCTATTGTTTATGCTAATATATTTCACATATTGTATGCACTTGCTTGTATTTTTTGTTGAGGCTAATCTGCAGGTTCAAGTGTAGAGATTTGAAAGATCAATGGGGATCTACTTCGAATATTTGGTTGAAGGTTGGTTATTTACTCCACATATTAGCATTTACATTTATAATAGCATTGCATTGAGAATTGAGTTGATTTCTGGTAGTCATATGTCTTTTGTAGTCTACCCCGAGCCATAGGAAGTTTTTCTCCGTAACAGAAATGGCGACTTCACTAGGGATGAACCTTCATTTTGGGGATTTTGGGAATTTTTTCTTGCTTTGAGTTTATGTTTTGTCGAGATTCTGTGTCATTGATTGGATGTTAGGATCTGTATCATAAATCTTGATTTTTCAAGGCTGTTTGATTCATTTTTTGTCCACTCACCTTTCCCTGTATGCGGGTCAGTGTTGCTTAGCTCGCACGGATGCGCTACTGTTAGTATAGTAGCCCACGTATACACGCTACTGTTCTATGAATAGTTGCGTACAATCCTGGGATTTATTTTTTTTATCTTTGGTTGTTGTTGGGTGAATTTTGGGTGTTCCTGAGTCTTAGTAGGCCTGTATTCTGACTGTTCCATGTCTCTTTCTTGACCAGAAACTCCTCTTTCTTGAGTTTTTGAGATTTTTGGTTTTGAACCATTTTTCATTTTTATAGCTCATTAGCGTGGCTGAGTCTTACTTTTTGGGATCTGTTGGTTTGTTTGCTTTGCTTGCTCTACATTTTTTTGAAGAGTTCTGATTCTGTTTGCATTTTTTCATTCATCTATATTCAAAAAATACAAAAACAATTGCATTTTCATTTCATTTATGTTTGAAAATACAAAAAAAAATTGCTTTATGTTATTGCATTTTGCATTAGAGTGCTTGTGCTTTCATTAGGACTTGCTTGAGCATGAAAATATAAAGAGATTGCATTGTCATTTTTTGAGTTACGAAACGTTGGTTTGACTGTCATATAGTGGCATACCTTTTTTATGGATAGATGAGTCTAGTATTTTTCAGGTGTGCATATCATTGAGTCTTTACATATCATTAGTTTCACGACCATATACTTTGAGTAATCACAGCCATTTAAAATTAATGCTTAATCTAAAATTGATTAGAAACGATTTTTTCTTTTATAGGGTGCACCAACTAGTATAGGTTTACAGTCTCTGAATAGATCACTGTGAGTTAACAATCCAAGACTATTGAACCAAACATTATGTGTCTGACCTGGGAGTGGTGAAACCCATGGTATACATCAGTGTTCTCAAGACGCTCTACTAAAATCGGAGTTAAGCAAAAGGTCACAGGAGGTTGGTTGCGGAGATAGCCCTCCAATACTAGTTGAATGTGGGAAATATTTCACGAATTTGTTTGTGTTTGGGGACTCTTGGGGGATTTTACCCTCTTGAGTTTCGGGCTCAGTTACCCTTCCCATACTACTGATCCCACCTGTGATTGTTTGCCTGAGAATTGGTTATACGTGGTGGCCTTAGTTGCTTTACCTAGGTATCACATAGGGTGCTTGCAGCAGTTATACTGTGAGTATCCTGAGTCAGATAGGGGTCGGACATCATAGTTGTCGTATGTATAGGGATTTGACCCTATGCACATAGTGAAGTATGAGGGCCCTTATAACTGATTCTGTTACCTTCATTTATAGTTTGGGAGTCTCAAGCCTCTCCTAGGTGAGATATATTCGGTGTAGTGTCAGGAGGTCCCTTGAGCCAGTCCTGTTTATGTGCATTTGGCTGTAGGTTTCTTTTAGGTGTATGCTCTGTGACAATATAGTAGGCCTTTAGTTGACATTTATTTGTTGACGTTTTGGAGTCATCATGGATCGAGATCCGCCTCTTTGTCGATCTTGTAGGTTAGCTGGTTTACCAGCTAGCGATCTGTCACATTCTTTCATTAAGATGCATCGAAGGACTACCACTGGTCCTATACACACATCTCACGAGCTTCGAAGAGCTCTTATTATGGGTTCCACAACTGGCATGATTGGATTCCCAATGACTCCATCCATTAGCACAATGGGAAACTCATCACCATCCACTCCTAGGAGTGAATGCGGAGTAGGTTATCCACACATTACTCTTCATGGGTTTGGGATGTACCCACCCACAAGCATGAATCCATTTGACGATACATAGACTTTCGATTTTCGATATGGGATGCCAAGTTTTGGATATTCATCCGTCCCTTCGACCTCAAGACCTTTTTCATATGGTATGCTCGGCGTTATGCCGACTGTTACATCCACCATGTCTAGTAGTCACGCTAGCTCTAGTGTTGGAGTTGGGGGCACCATGCTCATTTTCATCGCCCATCAGTTTGGGAGTGGTCACATCACTCCATCTATTCCGAATGTTGGTGGAGGATCACCTCCTTCATCAGCCCCTAGTGTTAGCGTGAACCCATTTTCGAGTGGAGGTTTCATGTTAGGTATTGGATCCACGACTTTCATTCCGTCCATTCATCCGCATGCCTCTATGCCTATACCTTTGAACGCTTTTGTGATTCCACAAAACTGTCCTCTTGCTAGCTCTTTGGTTCTGTGGAGTGCTCACATACCATTTTCATACAGCCCTCACTCATTCGATATTCCTTCCTCGAGTGGTTATATCGGACCCCAGTCTCATGGAGGTCATTCTTATGGACTTTCAGTTGGTCCTACTTATTATCCCAATCCTTCACATGGAATCCCTGCTACGCATGTGCCTGTGTATTCCAACGCGGGCTAGTTTGGAGGAGGTTACTATCCTTATAGACATGGTCACGGTTATTACCAGAGTTCGTCAGCACAACAGGTGTCAACTTCGATGTTTACAATCCCACCTTACAGTTTCTAGAACAAGTATCTTTCGAGAGCTCATGATCAAGCTTCACAGCCTCAGCTCCCTTTTCTTGCTAGATTGAATCTACCTAACCTTTTGAAGCTCACGAATGATCCGGTGTGTCACGATCCTACATGGCCTCCAGTCCCCACCAAGCTCCCTTCCAACATTCTAAAATTTGAGGGGAAGAAGGGTGAGGATCCAGGTGATCACGTTACTACTTTTCACTTATGGTCTCGAATTCCTTAAACCATGACTCTATTTGTTTGAGGGTATTTCAACGCACCCTCAGGGGGGCAGCGGAGAAATGGTATGTCGAGTTTCCTGGGGGCACATATAGAGGTTTAATGATTTAGCTTTGGTTTTCCTTGATCACTTCCAGTTTCCAGTTCGTTACAATACTAGTACTGATATTTTATCCACCTTCCGTAAGGACAAGGCCTGTGTTGGAGAAAACTTCCTATGGCTTTGGGTGGACCACAACAAATAGCTGACTACCGAAAATTAACTCAATTCTTAGTGCTACGTTATATAAATGACAATGCTAAGATAATGAAAAATATAACCAACCTTGATCCAAACGTTTGATGTAGATCCCCGTTGGAGCTTTCAACCCATGCACTTGAACCTGCAAATTAGTCTTGACAGCCAAGATACAACAAGTGCATATAATATATAAACGACATTAACATCATCAATAGCAATGGTCCATGATATTATAAGTAAATGAAACCCAATGTAATCTAAACAACATTCACAACATTAATGGACGAGAATATGAGTATTTCTATTAATAAATAACAAGAAGTACAATGTGATACGACCTCTTGCCGGCAACCAATCTGAACCAAGATCTGGGTCTCTCCACTTGTGCCTCCACCACTTCAATCCTCCATGGAATGGAAAACTGAAACTATGATAGGAGTTTGGGAGGTGAACATAAAGGGTTCACAACTACAAGAATCAATGAGTGTAGAGTCAAGATAGGGCAAAAATACACTAGAGTTCTCTTGCTCTCCTTTCTCCCCCCGTCCATATTCCATATGTGCTCAATATATATTCCTCCCAAAGGCAAGTGAAAGGACACATCGAGATGTTTCAGGGAAAATGGAGGGCCGAAGGTCACCCAATGACTGCTTTTTGGGAGTAAAAAGTAATTAACTAGTGATTTTTACCATTTTACATGCTACCCACAAGCTGTAGTGATGCAACTCGTGGGTACACCCACTGAAGTGATACAGCTAGTGTACAGGGGAAAAAAATAGGGAAATAATGTGTCTGAAGGATATAAAGTTGATCTGAGTCAATAAAATGGATCCTGCTGGCCAAAGAGTGTTGATGCTCACAAGGTGGAAAATTATGTTGTAACAAGGCCACACACATCTCTGACAATATTCAAGAGTGGCGCCGACGAAAGAGGCTAGTGAAAGCTAACATTCCTCCATATTTTTTGTTGGAATGATTCGTTAAGTCTTTACTTCCTTATGTTTTGAAGGACGTTTCATTGTCCGGTATTATGACTAAGGAAGAAACTATCTTCAAAGCCCAGCAGCTAGACCTAGTCCACGCTCAGTCTGGCATTTTATATGATATCATACCTGATGCACCACGGTCACGACATGAGCCCAAGCCTGTTCCTGGACCACATGCCGATGGTATTGTAGGATCCACAAGTACTCGCCCTTTATATTTGGTTACAAATTAGATGCACAATCGTTCAATTAGCCAATCTACCCCCGGAGAGGCTCACGCCTCGTCCGTTTCCACCCAATCATCGGATGTTAACAATATACAATCGACAAACCCGTGAGGTAACCAAAAACATAGTGGGAAGAAAAAGGGGAAGAATAATCATAGGGTTGGGAATAAAAAGAACAATAACGCTAAGAAAGAAAATTCCAACCCTCCTCGAGACAGCGGAAATGCTGGTGGGGACCGCAACCTAGACGTAAAGTGAAATTCCTTTGTAAAATTTGCATGGAAGATCACCTTACACATTTGTGTCCTCATCTTGAAGAAGCTGCGAAGCACATTGCACAGGGCCCAACTGTGCTGAAGTATCCCCTTCCTCATCACCAAAATATGGCTTCGGGTTCTTCCATCACCGGTAGTGGGACTTATGAAACTTCGACGTACTCTAACCCTGCCAACGGTTATGGATGCATTAATATGGTTCAATCGGAAGTTAGTGTTTCTACTTGCTCTCATGATTATGGAGCTCCACAAACTCCGTTAGGGAATGAGCCCCCTCCTCCTAATAGTCCATTGCATATCGAGAAGCCTAACTCTATGTCGTGGTTATCAAAAGCTGTTCTTAAGCACTTGATGCACAATCCCAATGCTCGAGCCACACATAACTACTCCATTGTAGAATATTTGGGTCAAACACCTTGTGCCATGTCGGTTCTCGAGGTTCTCCAGGCTTGTCCTTCTCAGAGGACCACCATTTTATGTGCTTTGGGTGTCCAGGACTAGTGTAGCCCGAACATTATCAAGTTCGACACTACTGATGTTCAACTTCGATTATCATACCACGTGGCTTTTCAAGTCCATGTTAGGTGCCTGTAGAAAATCATTAAACGTACCATGGTTGACGAAGGTGCTTCTACGTCGGTTATGTCGTTAGCTTGTTGGAAGGCGCTAGGCTCCCCTCCTTTGTCGAAGTCTATGACCATGTTGACTGCACTCGATGGTCATTCATTCAGACCACTTGGTATCATCCCTTCCCTTGAGGTCCACTTGGGTGGGAAGACTGTGCCAATTGAAGCCGAGGTGGTTGATGCACCCATCAACTACAACCTTTTACTGGGTAGGACTTGGATCTACGCTATGCGAGTAATTGTGTCCTTTTTGTTTAGATTTATCTTCTTTCCACACAAAGGCAAGATTGTGATGGTCGATCAGCTCGATTTCACGAGTTCCAATACCATTGCATCACCAGGAATAGAAGTTCCTCAGATAAAAAATTCTCAGCCAGTAACTAGGAATATTAGTGTAGGATTGTATTACTTTTTGATGGGATCTTTCGACTTTGTTGCACCAATCTCCTTTATAGGAACCATTTCCGATAGTGCCCTTTTCTCATTACATAATGTACCTTTTCGAACATCATATTTTAATGATTGATCAAATTTACCTTCGACGAGTTCCTTGTCTAGAGACATTGCACACATCCAGATGGCTATGCCTTTATATGCAGCAGAGATTGCGTACCATGAGATTCAGCAAGCCACTATAGATCAGGATCTCTCCTCTTCATGGACAGGAGAGGAAGATCCTGTTATGCTACCCACATGGGAAGTCGACTCATCTTGCTCGCATGATTTCCTCGATGGTGCTTTACCTTCGGATGGAGCTATTGTCGAGGCCATGATTGGTGATGACAAGACTTGGGGGGATCTTTATCATAGATCTCATCTCCTTCCCACCCTTGATATTCTTGAATGAGATGATTCTATAGTACAGTCTTCTATCTATTTGGATTTTGATCCAGTTGCAGTTGGGTCCAACCCCAGTTTGACATTAGAGTTTGATCTTCCTAATTTTGATTTTTTGGACTCTCCTATAGATCCGCAGATCATTGTTCCCGCTGAGTTTGATTCTAGATATTTCAACTCCCATGATGATGAATTTGTTCTTACGTATTCTTCCACATCCTTCAACTTTGGTCTTCATCCTAATGTTGATCATTTTGATTATAATCCCTCAGGCTTTGGTACTATAGAGTCTTCATTGGTGAGCTTTGCCTACATTATACCTGGGGTTGATAATAGTGAAGTTGAAAGTATTTCTCCCATAGTGACTTGTATTAGATCTGTATTTACATTTGTTTCAGATATGATTTTGGTACTAGTGTTTTTTGGAGACAATATTCTTAATTGGACTTATACTTGTTTACTGGTCCTTTTCGACATTTGGTTCGGTCATGGCAGGCATATTCAGAACCTTGGATATAGGTTTAGGCCTCCCCATTGTTATGATGCATTTGAACCTTTTTCTATCTGAATTCACAAACACCCCTTGAGTGTCCTTGTCTTGTTCATGTTCCTTGCATTATGCATAGCTTTGTTCCATGCGCTTGGAACTAGTCTCGCATATCCCTAACACTCGTCTACTCCCATTGCGAGCATTCTTCCATCTCTCCTTTGATCTCGTTAAAAACAGTAAGGAGGTCATGAGTTTACTTTTTTTGGCTCGTTAAACCTTTATGGAAAAGATTTTTATAAAGTCTTTTTAAGCCCTTGTTATACTTTTTCAAATCAAACAAGATTGCCGAGTATACTTGTCATTTCATACTTGTTAAAGGTTTTGAAGCGACATTCACTTAGGTATAGGTTTACCCCTTTTCTGTACCTTTGTGGATTAATTATGAAAAAGGTATACTCTAGTCATATGTGACTAGAAGAGTTCTTCTCTCACTGTTTTACACTTTTTCGAGTGAGGAGACTAACTTTACGAAAAAGAACTCCCCTTTTATGTCGAGTTGTGATTGCATTGCATTACCCTACTTGCCTTTTGAGCCTTGTGTTGGATTCCACTTTTTACATTTATTAGCCATGTGCTTGAGAACTTTACCTTCCGATCCAAGTAGAGCCTCCATTTATCTTTCGCAGCTTGATTACCCTTACCTTGAGGGAACTTCCCCGCGAGTGTCCACATCTTGCACATGCTTCCTTGCATTGATCATAGGTATGTTCCACTGCTTGGAGCTAGTGCACTTGAAACTCGTTCCCTCACTTGTTGTACTATAAGCAATTTTATTCTTTTTCAATCTTTCCTAATATGAAAAAGACAAAAAAAATCAAATATTTCAAAAAGCCAGACGAGCAAATCTTTACTACCTCTTATTGGCAGTTGTCGTGTCTACTTTTAACATAGCATTCATTTCCACTCCATTCATTATGAGTCGGGACATTAGTAGGACCTTAGGAGCTATACTCGTTTCTCAGATATTACTCCACTACCTGGTTACAATTCCAGTCATTATGGAGTCTTTGTTGATGCCTCATGCATCACAAAGTATTATTATCATCTAGTCATTGAGTCTATGCTTCCTAAGTCTATCCATCTGCTCATGCTCTTGTTCAAAGGAAGTATTGAAACCAGAGTCAACCACTCCTCATATCTCTTGACTATTGCATGTCGGCCATCCCATACAGTCTAATTCATTTGTACGAGTTCTTCCAAATATTTTAGCGTAGCTGGTTACCTTGTGTTAGCTGATGGGGAATTCATTAATGTTCTCCTTCCAACGAGTTTCATTTCATTGACTTCAACCCATTTATTCTGGAATTGAGACTTAGAGTCGGTTGAGTACATTGAGGCTTGCAGTCATTAGTGGTAGGTTCTCTCACCATCGATAGTTGGAGATTCATCAATTCCTTTTGATCGATGGATTCGTTAGAGTGTTTGACCTCAACACCTTTAATCACACTTTTATGAATGTACTTTATGTCTTGATGCCCATTTTCATTGTTGGTGGGTTATCTCCCATTTGTTAACAGTATACATCAATGAACGGTAATCATACGATGCCACATCAGGTTCGAATTCAGCACCTTTATTTGCTTGATAGGGCATGCACCGTTGGTGATTTGTGTAGAAGACCTCCAGACTTCAATAGCATTCAATATGCTACTGGTGATCATGATTATGCTTATGAGAGATTATTCTCATACATCAGCAGTTTGTACATTCAGTTTGCATCAACTGTTTCCTTTTCAACGGGAGACCATACCTCACTGGGTCATGGCTATGATCACTTATGACATGTATTCACTATATACTACCTATTCATGGCCATTGTATCATATTTCTATGTATTGTACCGATATGTATTCAGAGAGATCATTGTATTATGACGAGTGGGCTACTCCTTCCATTTCTATTTCCATCACTCCACTTCTGAGATTTGTAACGTATTTTTGGACATCATAGTACCTTCTCTGACCTCACACATTAGGGGGCATCTGTTACAACATATTTTTCCACCTTGTGAGCATCTACACTATTTGGCCTCTGATATTCATTTCATGGACTCATAACCACTTTTTTCCCTTCAGGAACCCAATTTTCCCTATTTTTTTTCCTGTACATGAGCTTCTTTGATTCATCTCACGCATGCGCAGGCTGTCCCACTACAGCCCGCGTACATTGAGTTAAATGGCAATTCATAGTAAAAAAACTCACTTTTTATGCCAAAAGGCGGTCTTAGGGTGACCTTTGGCCCTCCATGTATCCCGAAATGACTCAATTTGACCTTTCACCTACCCTTGGAAGGCTATATATTGAGCTCTTATGATACATGGAAGGAGGAGAAAGAGAGAGCATCGAAACTCTATTGGATTTTTTCCATAGCTTGACTGTACATCTATTCATCCTTGTTATTGTGAACCTCTTATGTTCACCTACCAAACTCCTTCATAGTTTGAGTTTTCCATTGCATGGGGGATTGAAGTGGTGAAGACACAAGTGGAGGGACCTAGTTCTTGGTTCACATGAGTTGTCGGCAAGATGTTGTATCATGTACTTCTTGTATCATTAATAAAAATACTCATTTTCTAGTCCAATTGATGCTATGAATGGTTAATTAACATTGGGTACATTTACTTATTATATCATGGACCATTCTATTGTTTATGCTAATATCTTTCACATATTATATGCGCTTGCTTGTATTTGTTGTTGACGCTAATCTGCAGGTTCAAGTATACAGATTTGAAAGCTCAACAGGGATCTACTTTGAACATCCGGTTGAAGGTTGGTTATTTACTCTACATCTTAGAATTTACATTTATAATATCATTGCATTGAGAATTGAGTTGATTTCTGGTAGTCATCTGTCTGTTGTGGTCTACCCTGAGCCATAGGAAGTTTTTCTCCGTAACATTGAGAAATAGAGTTTGAGGTCAGAAGACTAGAAGTTTAAGGGAATTGTATGAACACAATGAAGAAGTAGATCAAGTTACTAATTTTGCATTGATTGCATGTGATCTTGTAAATTTTGATGAAGTTAATGAAGAAGATGTTTGGGTAAAAGCTATGGATGATGAGATTGATGCCACTGAAAGAAAACACTTGGGATCTTGTATATTTTCTTGATGATAAAAATTGTATTAGTGTCAAATGGATTTATAAGACCAAGTTCAATGTTGATGGTGAAGTTGAAAAATGCAAGGCAATCCTTATAGCTCAGGGGTTCAACCAACAACCTGGTATTTATTCTAATGAAACATTTGCACCAGTATTTAGACTTGATACAGCGACGATGGTGTTAGCCATTGTTGCTTAGAATAAACAGTGTGCATCAAATGGATGTTAAGTCTGCATTTTTGAATGGATTTTTGGAAGAAGAGGTTTATGTGAAACAATCTCGAGGTTATTAAATTGAAGTTCATGAAGATAAAGTTTATAATTTAAAGAAAGCTTTGTATGGATAGAAACAATCACCCAAAGTTTGTTAAAGGTAGAATTGATGAATATTTGAATATAAAAGGATGCAACAGAATTCCAAGTGAACCAACTCTGTATACAAAGGTAAATCAAGAACGTAAAATCTTGATAGTTTTCTTGTATGATGATGCTTTGATTTTCACTCGAGATCTTTCAATAGATTATTTTAAAACAACAATCTTTGAGATGATTGATTTAGGATGATGAATTGTAAGCCAGCTGTAACTGATTGGAAGTCTCATGTATTTGACTGCAACAAGGCATTTGAACATAATGTTCGCAGTAAACTTAATTTTGAGATTTATGGAGTCTCCGAAGAGCACCCATTGGAAAGATGGAAGAAGGATTCTAAGATATATTGCTGGAACAACAAATTTTGTTATCCAATATACATCAAACTCAAATTTTAAGTTGATTGGATATATAATAGTGATTTTGCAGATTGTATTGATGATAAAAAGAGCACATCAGGATATGTGATCGGGCGCAGTAGCATGGAATTCAAAAAAGCAACCTATTGTGACTTTATCCTCTGATGAGGTAAAGTAGTCTTAGATCGGGCGCACTAGCATGGGATTCAAAGAAGCAACCTATTGTGACTTTATCCTCTACTGAGGCAAAGTATGTTGCAGCAATAGCCGTTGCATGTCAAACTATGTGGCTGAAAAAAATTATGTCTGAGTTGCAACATGAACAAGAAGAACCAAGTCATATTTTTTTTTATAATAAATCAGCCATTGCACTTTCAAGAAATCATGTCTTTCATAATAAGAGTAAGCATATCAATACAAGGTACCATTTTATTCGAGAAATGATAAACAAGAATGAAATCATGTTGAATTTTATAGATTAGAAGATTAGTTTGTAGATTTGTTTACAAAACCTTGAGAAAGAAAAAACTTAGCAGTATGTATGATGTAACAACAATTTTTTAAATGTCATTGCAAGTTACACTAGTAACAATGTTGGAGATGTTAATTAATTTCACGGCCTTAATTATTAACCACCAAAATTTTGAAGAGTCATCACCGCCACACCCACTCAACTATCAAATTTTGAAAAGACATTCAATAGCTCTATTTCATCTCATCCCAGGATAATATGGGCAGAATATTACATTGATTTTTAAAGGGGCATCCAACATGTGTATTTTCGCAGCCTTTCAAATTTCAAAGGAGCAGAGTATTCATAACAACTCTGAAAAGCCAAATTTCTAAAGAGTTAACTTGGTTTTAAATGCAGTGAATGGTCAAAATTAATTAATGAACCAATCTCACAATATATATATATATATGTGTAATCTTGGCTTTGAAGATGCATCATCAAATAGATTGAGTTGAATAGAAAGCAGAGTTTTCGAGGGTTTGTAAAATCATGTTAGATTTGAATTAATTTTCGTGCAAGTTAAAATTTCTGAGTTTGTATTTTGATTATAGATTGAGTTAAATAGAAAACAAAGTTTTCAAGAGTTTGTAAAATCATGTTAGATTTGAATTAATTTTGGTGCAAGTTAAAATTTCTGAGTTTGTATTTTGATTATAGATGTGTTCAATCAATTTAACTGTTGAAACAGAGTATCAATCAAATCAAAATTGTGCTGAAGTTGTTTGATGTTACTTAATTCATGTAAGTTGTTGTCTACTATTACTTGCGCTGAACATGCTGTTACTTATCATGTAAGTGATGATTTGATATTTCAGTCACTTCTAAGCGCTGCTGTTGCTAAGTGCAACACTCTCGTGCATTCTCACAAAGGTGACGCTATTTGAAGAGTTTACTAATATTCCCTTGAACATTTCCAAACCAAAATTGCTTGAAAAGCTCAAAAAAGTAACAAATGCGAGTTTTTCCAAATGAACCCTAGCCTCCAACCACGAGCCGGGTTTTCACCTCTCCTAGTAATGCTGGTGCTATCCCTATAGTTGCTTTATATGATTTTATTTTTAGATTTTAGGTTTATCACCCTATACTACCTTAATAGAATATATGTATTTTATTTATTTGCGGTACCAGATTGCATCATTTAGCTTTTGACAGCATCTTTAAACTAGTTCTGATTAGCACCCATATCTAGCACCAATATCCATTTGGATTGTGCTTGTCGAGCGTGTATATACTAACAATTTCTTTTATAAAATTCATGTTCGAAACTTAGTATTTTAATATTTTAGTATAATGGAAAATCATAATAATAGCAATTGTATTCTACTATCTTAAGATAATGGAGAAGCATAATAATAATAATAATTGGAACATTTTGGGCGGCGTGGGCTTCTGCATGGTAACCGATACGGCATGAACACCACCGAGTCACATTAATTTAATAAATACTTTTCTCATTTTGAAAATATTATGTTCAACTGTTCAAATAAATATCCAAATCAAGTCAAAATTCGTTGTTATCCTGTGCTCAATCGTTAATCCCGGTGTTTCATGTGTGGCCGTGTTGCGGCATCCGTTGCGCTAGGTTTTCTATGATAATCAGATTAGGGTTAAGGTATGGCTACGAATTTGCAATTTAAAACATCTAGTGAAAAGCACACCGCCCAGTCGAAAAGATTTACTTCGCGGATTCCTCAGTAACTCAATAACTTCACAAATTCTTTTTACTGGGCATTACTACTTAACTTTGTAATCACTTTTTGTTTACAACATAAGAACCGAAACATTTTAGGGCAGTTACTTTTGGTTAAAACATAACTTTCACGGTAGTGAACTATTTGGAAATTTTGATTTCTTTCACACATAGTAAATGTGAACAACATTCATTCAGTTAAATCCCTAGTTGATGTGGGACATGCAATATTTAACATTCTTAAGAATGAAACATTAAACTATAGACTTGCATATATTACCATAGACTTGCATATATTACCATAGTAAACTGAGCAGCTTGCCTTAATACATGGAGATGAGATTTACTTTGATTTCTCACTTTTTATAGAACTTAGGCTCTTCATACATTTCATGTGTATGAACTTCTCCTTTCACGCTTCTTAGGGAGCTTGGGCTCCTTGCACATCTCTCTCTCATTTTCTGTGAGTGAATTTCATTTATAGAGTTTCATTATCACTGACTCAAAATTGCTTCACATAGAAGCTCATAGTTACATTAAAGACTGAAATAAATTTCTACCTAATAAATTATCAACCCTGTAAAATACAAATGCAGTTACTTAAATACTAACTTTTGGCTACAATGACCGATTGAGAATCTAACAGAACCGATAGGCTATCAACTCATAAATACAATATTTCCAACGAAACAAACCAAACAGGTGTACGTTAGGTTTGTCCTGGCTTTCCCAGTCGCATTGATTTAATAAATACTTTTCTCATTCTGAAAATATTCTGTTCAACTCTTCAAATAAATATCCAAAATCGCGTCAAAATTCGTTGTTACTCGGTGCTAAATGGTTAATCTCGGTGTTTCATATTGTATGGCCGTGTTGCGGCATCCGTTGGGCGAGGTTTTCTATGATAATCAGATTAGGGTTAGGGTATAGCTACGAATTTGAAATTTAAAACAAACAGGTGTACGTTAGGTTTGTCCTGGCTTTCAGATATTGTCTGGCTCTGGCTTCGTCGATCGGTTAATATGACAAAAGGAATCAGAAGAGAATCGCGCTTCCAGACGTGGGGAGGGACGCCATAACCGCCGAGTCTCTTGCTTATTGGCTGTCTTTTTCCGTTTCATTGGTGAATCCAGCTCACAATCTGTGGGTTCTATATTCTCTTGTCGACTTCCAGTCGTATATAAGAAACCATCTTATCATCCCTTGCTCTCTGAAACACTGCCCAAAATTTGTTTTAACAACATTTTTTTGCTTTGCAGTCTCGCATGACTTTGTTGATAGGATCTCAGAGCTATCAGAGAATTATTATTGGAAGCTTTGTGCCTGTAAGATATTGTAGATATCAGTGATTTATTGACTTCAATTTACTAATATCCGAGATTGGATATCTTTTCCCCATTCATGCTACATAGATTTTGAGAGTAGATTAATATGGGAGATCGATCCTAGTGGACATTGTTGTTTTACAAACTGAGTAAAAGCTACCATTCAAATTAAGCGTGGAAGAGATGAATTGTGAGCAACTGCTATAACATTCAAGGTACAAAGAATTCTACCAGTATTATGATTTCTGCACAGAATTCGAAATTGTTTATTTGTATCTCAGTTGCTTGCTGCGTGCTTCTTCCCTGCATTCACTACTCAATCAATCAGCTGAACTTTATAGTTTCGAGAGTTTTAAGGGAGAACAATCGTACAAATAGATTCTGTAAATGAATTATAGAACAAGCAACGCCTATTAATCAGTGCATTAAATTGCATCCGCTAGAAGCGTATCTGGTCTCATAGGAGACATTTAATGCAATTCGTAGGTTATGGCCGATTTGCCTTATATTTATTAAGTCGAGATAATCCTCTCAGAATGAATTTTATAGCTTATATTAAACATAACGAACAACAGACTGCTGTTTCCTTTTCAGGCATATTCCTTCTCTCCGACCATTACAGAAGGTGTGCATTATTAGCATGGAGGCAACAATGGGGAACAAGGCTACCGAAGTTGAGTTGGAGTGGCAGTCACACTGCAATTACACTCCTTTGGAAAATTCGAATTCATTGAAATCAATGCAGATTTCTTGTAGTTCGACCACCATGACTGAAATGTGTTCGGTTAACCCTAATGACCCTATTGCTCACCTTCGGAGCTTGGTCCAGTCGAATTTTTTCCATCCTAACTCCATAAGCATTCCTAGTGTCATTCTGCCGAGGAGCTGCGGCAATACGTGGCCTCTGTCTTCTGCCCAATGTTCAACATTGCATGCAGAGCAGATCGCAGGTTCGCTCGTGTCAACATGGTCTGGTATCTCTGCGAACGAACTCATGATGCAGTCAGAGTCTTCTGTTCTCAGCTCTGGAACTGTAACTTCCTCCAACATCTCTAACCCAGGTGTTATATCTATGGAAGCTGAAAAACCAGAGTTCAACTCTGCAACTACAAATTGTCTATCTCCCTTTGCTTCCAAATCGTCATGTCAAGATTTACAGAAGCCACAGTCAGTCATCCATCTCTCTAGCCCTATTCTAGGGGACTTAATGCAGCAAACTGCTTGGCATGGTCAGTTACCCTGTGCTCTACCCTATCTGCAAGTTTATGACAATCAAAGAAGCTGTCCTTCCATTAATAGTCCTACTGTTTTATTTCCCGTCACCCCCGAGCAATCTCAAGGATTAGGTCATAGTTCAACAGACTGCCTCTTTTCCTATTCAGATGTTTTAGAGCAGATTTCTAGCGTTGATGGTCACACTTATCCTTCATTGTTTCAAAGCATGCTTTTCAGCAATGGTGATATGGTTCCTTCCTGTGCTACATCACCACATGTGGAAGAATTACAAGAAACATCCATAAAGACACCTACAACAACAATGGGTGGAAGTATAATTGACACGGCTCACAGTTTTTCTTCAGATGGGCACATTGCAGGATCAGTGGAGCATTTTTACGGTAATGTGAAACCTTCTGATGGTTTGGCAGTAGAGATGATGTTACTGCAAAATCAAGCTACAGAAAGCCATCCGAAGATGACAGTTGGATTTTCCTCAATAGGTTATCACAGAGGAAGTGATTCTCAGACACTCGCTTGGCCATCTCCATCCTCCATTACATGTCAAAACAACTCTGTAGATATACAACATATGAACAGCTCCATTCTAGATGAAGATTCAGAGCAACTCATTCAGCTTGACCTGCCTAACAGGTCACTTAAGCGGGGTTCCACGGTATATTATAAAGTGAATCCTTGATAATTATATTCATAAGATGTACGGTTTTGTAGTTGCTTTCCTTGCGGATTACACAGTAACGATTCCTAATATTTTTATGTCCATCTCATATTTGCAGACTGATATTGAAGATGATATGCATCGATGTACGAAGAAATCGACGTCGTGGTCCTCTCTAAGCAACTCCTGCAGTATAGTTCAGTCCAAACCGGCGAAAGCCAACCTCCGTGCTAAGAAGGGTAGCGCAACAGATCCACAAAGTGTCGCTGCTAGGGTAAGTATACTGTTCTCTTCCACTTTGCATAAGGTGATAATATTCGGTACAAGAATTTATGTAGTTATGGCAGTTGAAGGGCACTTTTTACAGAGATCCTCAAGTACATGAGCTTTTCACGAAGAACTAGAAGGAACGTCTAGCTCTGTAAATGAATCGTCCATTTATAACTGTTCATAAATAACCAAAAGAGCCCACTGCATTATTGTTCCAGATTAAGGAACCTAGCTGTTATTAGCATATAGATAGGCTCTAAGAATACAAAACTCTAATAGATTTGTAAATCCTACAATCCTCCTTCGAGGCCTGAGAGGATAACATCATATAGATAAGCACTGGGAATACAAAACCCTGTTAGATTTGTACATCTTAAAATCCTCCTTCAGTATTGACAACCTAATATCCTACAAATAAGCACTGGAATACACAACCGTATTAGATTTGTAAATCTTAGCATCTTCTTCAAGAATTGAGTAACTAATATCATATAGATTAGCCCTGAGAAACGAAAAGCTTAGTAGATATGTAAATCTTATAATCTTCCTTCGAGAATCTCTATGGTATTTATAACCGCCAATTTATTAGTTAGAGATATTGCTATATGTGACTCCCAACCAGGAATGAGATTATATAGAATTAGAGTCCATGATCATACACCATTTTCATCAAAACCTTAATCTCTTGCGTGTTGAGAAGGATTAAAAAACATTGAGTTTGCCAGTTGATTTTTTTTCAATATTTCATAGCACTGTATAGATGATGGCTTAGTATAGATCTAGCTCTAAAGTACTTAGAAGGTATGCAGTTGAGGTGCTTTTTGCACGCCTTTATCTGCTTAGTCTTCAAGTTTTGCTTTCCATGTCTCTATGATCTGATCCATTCATGTGCTTTCGTTCCAGAATCGGAGGGAGCGTATTAGTGAAAGACTCAAGAATTTGCAGGATCTTATACCAAATGGATCTAAGGTATACAAGTAAAACAAATGTTGTAAAACTTGCAAGATTAATTAAATTGTTCAGAATTGTTTGCTACGTATTAAACATGAACGGCTATAATGGATCCCGAGGATATCTCCTATTGTTCAGTAACTGTATCCACATCTATCTGATAGACCATAACATATGTTTGCAGGTTGATTTGGTGACCATGCTGGAAAAGGCTATAAATTATGTCAAATTTTTGCAGCTTCAAGTTAATGTAAGCTATGTTTCAGGCATAAATAGAAGTTGAATTACATGTCGGATACTACGATTGAAGCGTCGCATGAGATGTACAGGATAAATGTTAACTAGGCTGCTGTTGACTACCGTTGATCCGCAGGTCCTTACAACAGATGAATACTGGCCCGCACAAGCTGATGGTACTTTCCCCAACATAGATAAAGTACAGACTGCCCTTGAGGCATTTGCTTCAAATAAGTCATCTCCACCGGCGGAGGCAGATGGAAAATCATCAACCAGCGATACTGGAAAGAAAATGGACGAGAACTCTGAGAATCGTCCTCGACCTCAAACGAAGTAGAAGCAATCCATCTACATTGAAAATATCAGCCGGATAATTATTTCTAAAAAAAATAATTGATATCCGATCTCTGTAATAGGATATGTCCTCGACATTCAAAAATTCAATGCACGTGATAATAAACTGCTCTGATCACGCCTTAACTCTAGGGCTCGAAAATTTACTCCTCCGTTGTGCTGTTACATGTGTCGTTCTGTCATTGCCACATGAAGTTTGATATTCGTTTGCCGGGTTACGTTTGAAATTTAAGGCTGATGTTTTAAAGCTTTCCTAATGAGGCTGAAGACTTTTTGTATGATGGATGGTCGGAACAGAACTTTCGAAGGGACAGACATCCAGAAGAAATAAGGCGCAGATACAGAGGAGTATCCGTGTTTTAAGGTCATTATAGCATGATTTAACTGTAACAGAGCTTTAATCAGGGTATAGCTAGCACGGGCACCCGATAATTTCTATGAAACGATGAGGCAGGATCTCTTATTTAATGGCCGAACTTCTTGGATTGAGTTTACATGAAGTAATTATATATTCGATAGAAAGCTTATCATTTTTAAAATAATCACTTTGCCCTTTCCCAAAAGATCTAACAAATTACTCTTTCCCAAAAAGATCTAAATGATTTATTTTAATGGAAAAATGGGTTTTTGGATGAGATTATATGCATTACATAAAATTTGAAATAAATAATTTTAAAAGAAAAAAAAATATCAAAAATAATTAGTAGATGATGTATGTTGTAGTAGGTAATTAACGGCAAAATGTGTTTATTTGAGATTATATGAATTGCATTCAAATTCCAAACAAACAATTATAAAAGAAAAAAGAATATAAAAAATGCATGTCCTAAGCCTACAACTTAGCTTAACTAAAACAAGTAATAGATAACTTATTTATAGCACTTAACTTGTGTATCAATATTTTCCTACAACAAGTTGATGGTTGTATTCAAAATAAGATTATAGTTTTTGTATAAAATCACTTTCATACTTCCCCAAAAATCTATTGACTTTGTACTACTTGCCTATTTGAATATAGATTTTATGCCACACTATAATAAGGATAACAAAAAATAAGATAAACATGAAATTTGAAATACATCAAAGCAAATATGACATATACAATTGAGATTTCAAATACATAAAAATAAATCCAATTTGTGTGGGATATACATCATAAAATTTGAAATGGTTCAATGTATAATAACTATCTCAATTTTTCGATACACTGATCAATGCATAACGGCTCATGATGTAGAAATTTGAAAACGTTAACTCATTTTATTGACACACTGCATAATGGTTCCAATAGTTAGAACTGGAAATCAACTTCTCCTTGTGATTCGTGGTGCCACCTGATACGCACCTCGGGGTTGACGTGGAAAAAATAGTCAAGCCGTTGGGTGCATCCTTGGGGGAAAGTCACAGGTCAAGCTTGCTATCACTTAACACTTAACTCGTATTTAAAACCCATCCATATCGATTTCGTACTTAGGATAGAATAGTTAGTCATTTTTTATTAATTCCTAGGTGTTGACTAGGTAGTTGGCCATAATTGATCCATTGTGTGGACCACAAGCCATCCTGAGTCACTTGGGCGAACTTCTAAAGATTCTAGATAAGATTTCTTGAGATTCTGTCATATTTTATTCCATTCCTGGAAGAGAAGGGCGCTTTCTTGCTTTTTACTACTTTTTACTGCTTTTGGTGAAAAGGTGAAAACTAGTTGACTTGGCTTTAGCAGCTTTTTGGACCACTCATCATCCATGATGTTTCCTCTTTCTAAAATATGTAGCTAGGATTCGTTTCCATCCTGAATCACCATCGAAATCCTCTCTTACCAATTCATGAGCTTTAGAGATGATTTGGAAAGCACTTTTTACACCTAGGGGGTTTTTCATGTTTTTAGTAAGCTTGCTTTTGTGAGGATTTTGAATGCCTTCTTTGGCCTTCAAATCTATGATGTAAATATATATTTGGACAGCCATTACATACCCCAAGTTTGGATAATGTAGAATTTTTCAATAGAGTTTTACTGTTTGCATCAAATTCATGATTGTTTTATGTATTATATGACTAGTTTTTGCAAGGCAATTTGTGAGAGTTTGTAATTGCTTGAGTAGATCTTGGTGTGAATAATATTTTCACATCTCTATCTAGAAAAAATCCTAGAGTGAATCCAAAGGGCATGGTCCTTAACAAAAATAAAACTAAGGCTAATTACGTTAAGTTACAAAATGAATTAATCTACGAGTTTGAATAAATACTAAAGCGAGAGAGCAATGAAAAATGAATTAAATAGCAACATGGAAGATAATCATTTACAACACAAATTTGATTTATTTCGTAACTTAGCGTAATAATCCCTATTTTTATTTTTTGTTTAGGGACCAACCCCCTTGGCTTCGCTAGGAGTTGGCCAAGACAAAGGAGTCGAGTGTTAAGTCATAGCAAGTTTGACTCGTGACTTGCCCCCAAGGATGCAACCAGTGGATTGAATATTTTTTCCATGTTAACCCCGAGGTGCATATGAAGGGAGAACATTTTGGCGTCGTTGCTAGGGATAAATATTTTTATTCTTGGAATACAACTTTTGTTTTATGTTTGTTTGTGTTTTCTTTGGTTGATGAATCTTTAGAACAGCCTTTCAATTTTTCATTTGGCAACTCCACTAACCTTTCTCATTTTTATAAATATACAAAGAAAAGAAAAAAATAGAAATCTTTGTGAGAATTTCAAAATACATATTTTTCTTCTCACATGGCGACTCCATTGAAGAGGTAAAACCTTGTTCCTTATAGAAATTGTCGAGACTTATTGTGTGTAGAGATGATCCTATGTGACATAGTAAATACCTTTAAAGCTAATTATTTGACACATCCACTGCTTCAATACAACAGACATTCCATGATTATTCCCAGCATATCCTTTTGATAGCTAATATTGGTGATAAAGAGTTCAGTGCTCACATTGCTGGACATTCTTATCCCATAGATTTATCAAGCATCCCATGTTTTCTTAACTTTGGTCATGATGGTGGGGATGAATATGATTATTTTCCATTCTTTCTTGAAAATGGTGATTTAGCCATCTGACACATCAAGTCTTTCCTTCAATTTCTAGCTAACTCCAACATTTTGTATGAAGATAATATGATGGAGATGTTTGCTAGTACTATGGATGGAGATGCCTATTATTGGTTTTTCTAGGTCATTCCTAATAAATGTATTACCTCCCTTTCAGGCTTCCTTTCGATGTTTTTGAAGCAATGGTATAACGATGGGGGTAGTATGAATGGTTTGGAAAGGCTCCTTAAAATATCTTTACCTACTAGTTTCTTAAGACAATGTATCATGTGGAAGCCCATGTATATGTCGAAAACCTGGTAAGGATGGAGGATCCCATGTCTTTTAGTCTTGAGCAGCATATCCACAATGACCCCATTGAAAAATCACATGAAGGACTCTTGATTGAAGATATTTTTGAAGACCCTCATTATGTTTCCATTTTAAAAGCCATTGAATATTTGGAGCTACTTTCATATTACTTCAGTAAAAGTGATGACATTTCTGTGCCAGATTTACCTCATGGAGAATCCTTAAAACATAAATCCATGAAGGTTCCTTGATTGAAGACATTATTGATGACTGTCCTCGTTTGGAAATGATTGAAAACATTCATGATGTGGAGTGTCCTCAAGATTATTTTAGGGAAGATGATCACGTGTATTCTAGATTCTCCTTAGGAAGAAACCATTACAGATGTTGACACTTATAATGAAATTCATGATGGGGCATGTATTGTGTATGATGGAATTCGTCCATTTTATCCACATGATGATGGATGTTTTGAAATTTTACTTCCTTGTAATAGTTTTGAAACCAGGCTTTATGAAGAAGATGATTATGACCACGAAGAGGAAGGGTATATCTAGGGGCATGATGCACTTTATGAAGATCCCGCCATTTTTGACAAATTAGTATGTGGATGATGATTATTGGATATACATTGAAAACACCATTTTTGATGTATCTAGAGAAGGGAGTGTTCATTCAGAGAACTTGGGAAATCTTGATATGGAATAGGAGCGTGCAAATTTTTTATATGATCAATCAGAGCCATGTATGAGTATTAGTAATGAATACCTGGATAGGCAGTGCATTAAAGAGTCATATGTGATGCAGCTAGTGGGAAATCAGTCTCATCCTTCATCTTCACATGCAGAGGTTCCTTATGATTTGGAGCATCCTGGGGCTTACACAAAGAATTATCATCCAATAAGTCTTTTAAATATGTATGGTGGAGTGGTTGATCTGCCTCATCACACATATTTGTATCTCAGTCCTATCCAATATTGGATAGAAGTATGTAAGAGAACCTACCAATTTGGGAAGCAGTTTGATTATATTTTGCATGCCTATGATATCGAATCCAACCCTCCCATACTGAATATTCATGCAGGTTTGCATTTCTTAATAAATGTGTCATTTCTTTGGCTAGTAACCAAAGACAAGGGAAACAAATTTAAAATTGATAAAATTCTTAGGTGGTTACATTGGATTTCTGATTTCACCTAGAACATTTATTTTATTATTCTTAGAGTAGGAAAATACGCTCCTTACAGTGAGCATTTACTTTCTGCATTTATTTTATGTACTTAGCAATAATAGTATTTTTCCTTAGTTAATTTCAATTCTATATTTTTTGAATAAATGCAACTTATGGTTCATTAGCATTTATAAAATCTTACGCTACTGAAAGTTGGCTTGTCAAGTTGAGATGTTTTTGTAGGTTATAGAATGTAGAGACTCTAGTCAAATTCGTGCATCCTCTCCTTGCCTAAAGACAAGATCGAGCACATGTCCACAATTGGAGCCAGATGTTACACACTAAGTTGCACTTAGTTGGATTTTTAATGAGCCGCTAAATATTGAGCAAGTCAATTGTTTATCATCAGTGTTCAGAAGTCCATGCAAGCCATTTTTTGCCCCTTTTTTCAATTTTTATGCATGTTCATACCCCATGGGAAATTGCAATAAGTGTCATAGCATGATGAAATTATGTACATGAATTCAATTTCCTAGGACTTAGTCATCAATATGTTACGCCAGACTATTTTTTCCTAGTTAATTATTTGTTTCTTTTTAGTGACTTATCATTTTCGAGTTTTTCACTCAATCCTCCAAAGCTAGAATGATCATCTTGGTGGTGAGGCCTTAGGAGTTTATTAAATTCTATGTGTCAATGTATATTACCATGCAAGTCACTATTGTTGAGTCATATGAACATGTACTAAGTATCCCCTAGGTTTATTTTAGTTTTCCGTTATTAAAAACGTTTCCCGTAAAATGAACAAATTTTTAATGATTTTAATATAAAAATAAAAAAAGTCATAAAAGTGGTGGTAGGAGGTGGAATTTTCCATGGTGATGCTCATCTTATAACCTAGAGCACCCACTTAACACCTAAAGACATTTTTGAGAGTCAAATTAGTGATTTTTTTATTTATAACTTAATTTGATTTTTCTCTCGAAAGTGGCCAAAAAGACCAAATAAATGGAAAAAAAAGAAGAACTAATGGGAAAATCAAAATCCCATTGATCAAGGAAAATTGTCCCAAACATGTTTTAGTCTGACCGGAATAGTGTCCAAGTGATTAGGAGTTAAAGGTAAGTCCAAAGGCATCCAAGCCTTTTGATTAGAATCTTGATTGAGATCACAAGCTTGATGGGGTACATTTCTCCATGTGAGGGTGCATTTCTTGTTGGATGTGTGGAGAAAGGAGAGAAGCAGGAGAGATACATCAAGAGAGGTGGCACCTACCTTCCTTATTTTACTCTAGACTACTCCCTCTTCACTCCTAAATCAACTCAAGATACTCTACCACTTAGAAAATTCTCCCACTTGGGGTTTTTCTCTCATTTCTTCTATTTAAGAAAGGAATTGCCTCTCTTTTTCTCATGTTTAGAAGATCGAAAGGTTGTTGAAGCTCTACTCTTGTACTGTGTTACTCTTTGGAAAAAAAATTCTTTGAAGGAAGATCTATGGTACAATAATGATTTTCATGCGTGGATGGTAATTTCAAGTGCTTATGAGGTATAATCTGTCTTGTTTTATTTTCCTTATGTTGCTTGAATTTAGCCTTCGAAATGGAGCTATATCCCAGTAGGATAAGACTATAAAATATTGTTTGTTTCATAGACTTATTGTTCATTTTCAATTAGATCTCTTAGAGTGTCATGTTCATTTTGTTGAATGCTCATGTTTTCTAACTTTCTATTGTAGGTGGTACCAATTTTTTTTACCATTTTTTGCAAGGATTTCTAAGTTTGCAGGTGATCTCAATTGGAGAAGGGTTTGAAATTTATTACATAGACCTCATATTCAAAATCTCGTGAAGGACATGGCCCCTCAGTGTTCCACCAAAGCAGACTCCAGGGCCCAAAGTTCATAGGCTTCCACTTTCTTTCTATCTCTCTCTCCTTCACTTATTTTAAATTTCTCTTGGTTATTGGTTGATCTGAATTTATGTGGGAATGGAACAAAAGATAGCATATACAGAATCATATATAGGGATATATTGCAAAGAACATAGTGATACATTAAACACATATTCTATTAAATAGCGGAAATAGAACATATTGTAAAATACAATAGCTAGAATGGTGGTAGCTATCTCTAAGAAGAGATGTGGCCGCTATGCTCATTCGTGCCAAGATGAATACAATGAGGCTCTGAAGGCCTTTTTACAATACCCAAAATCCAAAACCCTAACCCCAGAAGATGAAAAGCCAATAGTTTTGTGGACCCCGTTTTGGGTAGTTTGGTGTATCAACTTCCCGCGGGCGTAACTTTGGCATACAATCTCCGTTTGGGGCACATGATAGCTCGTTGGAAAGATATATCCAAGGACTACAACAATCAAGAAAAATTCCAAGATAGGATTTTGCGACCGAAACATACCCAAAAAAAGGTCGTTTAGGGCCTCAAAACGGCTCCGGAAGTTCAGGACCCAAAAAACTGCTAAAAATAGTAAATTACCAAAATTGTCAGAAGACTGTTTTGAGCCAGTTGGAGAAGGTGGGTCACCACTGATATCCACCTGGATCATTGGTTACCTTTATGCATTATTACTTGAAATAGTTTTTTATTTTAAATAATATCAATAGCTATTTCAATAATTTCAAATTCTCTTAACTATATCTTATTTTCAAAGCATTATTCGCAAATTAGATCTAGCACTCTAATTGGTACTTGTGTTTATAAGATTTACCCATCTTTCATTACTTAAGATTAGTAATAATTTTTTAATCTTTTAAATTCATATCTAGAATTTGTAGTTCTTTCAGGTGGATTTTTTTAGACTTTTGACGAACATGTAAGAGGAATTGGTGCCAAAAAATCAAAGATTTGGGCCATTCAGGACCCCGGGACTAGCACCCTGCTTGCTTTGACGTCATTTGTATGAAACTTGCAAGCCTTTAGTGCCTGATTTATTAAGGACCAAAGGAATCCACCTTAAAAATGGTAAATAATAATAATAAAAGAAAGTGAGCTACCTAGTGCACACATCCCATTCCCCCTAGGGATTTGCATCATTTTTGTGGCTTGAACTATTTTTCCCTATTTTTCTTTGTTTTAGTTTGGGTTTACTAACATTAGTTTTGTTTTATTTCCTTAGTTAGATTAATTTATTTTCCTTTCTTTTTTCATTTTTCAATAAGAAAGTAATGAACCTTGGCTTGGTTCCCCATATGATCTTGTCCATTGCGGGATTTCCTAGTATGTGAAACAATCAGAAAGGGGATTTGAGTAACTAGTTTAATACAACAATCCACACAAGTTTTATCGTCAATAGTAAGTGGTTAGCATTGAACTTACTAGGAGTCAAGGGGATACTCTAAGAATACTTTATGTCTCTCCTTATTGGAAAACTGGTAGAGTTGCTCTTCACTTACTAGCAAGGATAAAATCCAAAGTGGGACAAACCAGAATAAACCCATTCTAATGCACTCGTCCATAATAGTTAAAATTGACCAAGAGGTAGAGAAACACATTCTCCCTTTAGCAAAGATTACTCAAACTACTTAGGCACTAGTCTACTTCGTAGTTATATTTTCCTAAATCAATTATGTGTCTTAGATTAAAATTTCTCATATGTTCCTATCTCAAATTGTTGTGGTTTCTTTCTTGTTAATTTTTCAAACTCCTAGAATCACTTTTATTTCTCTATAAATTAGTTTAAAAGCCATAGTTTATTTTTTTTAGGAACCTCCCCCTTTGGCTTCGCTAGGAGTTAGACTAGAGAGAGGATTCAAGCATTAAGTGATAGCAATCTTAACTTGTGACTTCTCCCAAGAACGCGGGTAGTGGCTTGAAGATTTATGCCAGGTTACCCGAGGTGTGCATTAGGAGGAAGCAATTCACATGATAGAGTGAAATAGTATGGAAAGTCATTTTGTTTTGTTTGATGGTTGAATACAATTTAAAGGATTTAAGTGCTTCATGGATGACAATTTTGTGGTCAAATTCCATCACGAGTTACCCCTATTTTCCATTCCATCACTGGTTACTCCAATTTTCCCAAAATATCTACATTGCAATATCCTTTTGTTAAGAGTAAGAAATAAATTTTTACATATCTACTTTATTAAGGTCAAAATGGTTTCTTATTCTTATTTAGAAATCAGATAGAAGGTGGAATATTGAATGTTGGGGACATTGGAATTTTGACAACAATAATGGTAGTTTAGGTAGCTAGTTATGTTGAAGTTAAGGTGCTAGTTATGTTGAAGTTATTATTTCTTAGAGTAGTACTCATAGGAATATGTAATAATGTAAGAAATGCAATGAAAGGAATAAAAACTCTTACTGTAATAGCTGATTCCATGAGAATAATCAAGTACTTGAGAAAGAAACGAACTCTCTAGGTGACACTCAACTCAAAAGAAGCATTATAAGAATAAAAAAAATCATCCACTCATTCCCCCAGGTGCATAGTTTTAATGTTCTGAGAGATCTCATATGTCTAGCTAACAATCAATCCAAGAAAAGGAGCAATTCAACTCAAAAGAAACATGATAAGAATCGAAAACATCATCCACTCCTCCCATCAGGTGCATAGTTTTAATGTTCTAAGGGATCTCATATGTCTAGCTAATAATCAAGACAAGAAATGGAGAAACTTAAAACATGGAGAATATATGGATTAATGTTCTGAAAGATCTCATATATATAGATGACAATCAAGCCAAGAAGGAGCAACTTAAACCATGGAGAATATAAGGGTTAATGTTATGAGAGATATCATATTTCTAGGTGACAATCAATCCAAGAAAGGAATCAACATAAACCATGGAGAATATAAGCAAATGTGGGGGTTATTATTTAGAACTTTATACCCTAAGTTAATGACATTTAAATCACCTCGCTCTCTCCAATTATGAAATTGAGTTGTAATCAACAGCCTTGGGATACACACGATTCCATCCATGCACCTTGTTCTTGACTCCCTCTGGATTTCATTTGGATTATAGGGGGTCCAACTAGTTCTCTTGTGCGCATGTGGTTCAATGTTATTGAACCCTGGCTTGTTTCATTTTATGGCATCCTCCTCCAAATTTGTATGCCTTTGCCACCTAGGATATCATGTGCGGTGGTAGTTTCTTTAGATGTGACCTATATATTCATGGATCAAGGAAAGCTTAAGGGAATATGAAAGTTGGTCTCTAGGATTCATTCCCTATCTCAATTTTAAGATCCAATCACTACTAATATTTTAGGTTTTAATTTTGACCTGGCATCTAGCTCTCATTCTAATTCCTATTACTTGGATTTTCTTATGGTTCTTCTTTTATATTTGGATTTTATTGCATTCCATTGGATGAAATTGAGCATCCATAACTCTCTTGAAGTCCTAAACATCATCATGGTTTCTCCCTCTAATCCATTATATGGATTTTTTCTCCCCTCGTCTTGTTTCTTTTTGGGTTTATGTCACTCAGAGTTCTCATCTTCAGTATTCGATTGCATTGCACATGAACTCAACATGGATTTTGTTTCCCATAGTCGTGGTTTCCATTGTGACTCTCCCATTTTGTGCACTAGCTTAATCACTACTTCTATTATAGGTCAAATCTACACTTCTAGTCCATCCGTGATCACATTATGTTGTCGATCACACAAAAGGACACCTTGGATTGAAGAGCTAGGTTGACCTAGATGATGTATGGACTGGAATTACCCTCTTCAGCTGAGAAATTCCTTGTTTCACTTGATGTTTTGACATGTGCGCTACTCTTTGGGCAGCAAACCAACGCACATATGGAAGTATGCTCTACTTTACTCAAGGGAAACTAGTGCACACCTCAGAAAAGTTGCAAACGCTTGCTGTTAAACACTGAAGTTGCATATTGTGTGCTACTCTGCCTTGAGGAAACTCGTGCACATCTTAAGATGAAATCAAAAAACATACTAAGTTGATGAATTGGGATTAGTTGAAGTTGGTTTGCAACTTCCCCAACCTCCCAATACAACCACCTCTCGATCCAAACTGCCTACCTTGTCCCATAAATACAAGGAGGATGCATGAGAGAGGGAAATAGAAAGAATGCTTTAAGCATTGTTACACTGAAGGAAAGTCCCAAGTCATTGTGAAGAGAAGGATCGCAGGACTCGATTACAGAAGCATCTTGACACATCAGGTACATTTGTACTAATTTCATGCTTCTTTGACAATAAAAAGGTGGAAATACCCTTCCTGTCCCAAATCGAATGTCTATTGGATTGTATGTTAATTTGGTTTAATATCTGATTATATTTGGTGTTAAATTGCTTTGTTATTTCATCATATCTATTATAGTCAAGATACGCTGAGGAAGGTTTACTTTGTGTTGCAGGTTCATCAAGCGGAAAATCAAGTGAAAGCTAGGACCAGCCATTGAGAAAAGGTACATCTTTCGATATCTTGATCCCTTTCATTTGTAAGAACTAGATGTAATGAAATGAATGTATTTACCTGTCAACCCCTCCCAAGTTGGTAGTATCTCTCCTCACTGTAAGGTTTAAATCTTGAACAACAGACTAGTGACTCCACTTGGGAGTAACCACGTGTTTTTCTGCTCTAGGAGACCTAGTCAGGTTTTCTTCCAGTCCTTTTTTCAGTCTTTTTGATTCTCTAAGAGGTTTTGTAGGTCTTTGTTACCTGTTCTTTCTTGCCTGATTTATCTCAGTTTGCTATTGCAAAGCCTGTTTCTGTCCTTTTGTGACATGTGCACTGGTTTACCCTACTAACAGTAGCGCATACCACCTGATGAGCGTTGGTTTGTACACCAAACAGTAGTGCACATTTCCTAGTGTGCGCTAGTTTCTGCACTGCACAGTAGTGCATTTTCCTGTAACTTTCAGTTCACTGTTAGGGTTTGATTTCTAGTATTTGGTTTCACTTCCAGCCTTTTGCTTTGCCTCTTTGACTGACCCCTGAGACTTCTATGTATCCTTTGAGTCTTGTTTACCTCTCCAAAGTTCTTTAGTTTGTTTTTGCTTGCTTGAGTACTTGTTTATGTGTCTTCCTTGCTTTCTAGCCCTTTTTGAAGTTTGTGCACTATTCTCTTTTGGACATAGTTGCACACTTTGGCCCTAGTTTCGTGTTGCAGTCATACAGGCCTGCGTTCTTAATGTTAGTTGTTTGTAGCAACAATAGCACGCTTTCACTTCATCTTATCCTTTCCATTAGGTTTTGACCTTCAAGTTTGAGTCCTTAGGGTTGCTTTCAAAAAGTTGCTTGGTCTAGATACTTTCTGATTAGATTTTCAGTTCAGTTCAAGTAAGTCAAAGCCTTCTTGTTAGCCTTCTTTCGAGTCCGTGTGTTTGGTAAGGTCACTTTTGGTTCGCTTGCTTACTCCTTTACTTGGAATAGTGTTTTCTTAGGGTTTTGATGCTTAGGAGAAGCCTGTTAGGTCTTCCTTTCTGTTACAAGCATTTATTTTCCTTGTCTCTTTTACACTTTGTTTCCAAGTCTCATGTTTTTCTTTTGCAAAAAGTTTGTAGGTCAAGTCTTCGTTAAATCGTTTGATTTGTTTGTTTTGAGCCATTTAGGTGTTTGTGTTACTCACACTTTACATTTAGGTCTTACTTGCTCTTTACAAGTTCTCTTTCTCTTACAATTATCAGAAAAGACAAAAAAATGTTTTAGTAGCTTAGTAGTAAAGTCTATCATTGTTTTGAAGTAGCATAGTTTGCTTTGAAATATGAAATATTAAAAGAAAATAAAAAAAATATTTTGATTTAGGATTGCTTAGGTTTGGAGTTTTTGAAGGAATCATAAATGAAAAGAGAATTTTTTTGTGAATTTGAAAGAATTACTTTAGAAGTACTTTACTTTCTATACACACCATTCCACACACCGCACTATCCTTGGTGAGTAACAAGTAGCCCTTAAGAAGAAATATTAATAAAATTAACTAGCAACATTTTTCTTTTTAGGTATACACATCATCAACTAGATTAGGCTAGAGTTTCAGACTTAAATCACCTTAATCTATCTGAAACTAGATTCATTACTCAAGAATCATAGTACGACTTTGTATTAGGTAAATCCATCTCTATCAAATAGTCCTAGGATGCTCTACTCAAAGCAGAGTTAAGCAAGAGGCCGTGGGAGATTGGAATTGTTGAGGATATCCCCTCACTTTTCTCTCAACCATAAACCAAAGTTGATTCGCGTACGGGGATCCTTTCGGACTTCGGGTTTTTCTACCCTACCCATGCATTTCGACTAGGCTGACGACTATCCCCCCAAGTTATTTCGTATTGATGGTAGCCTTAGTATCATACCTTTAGGGCTCTACACAAGTAGAGTGGGCGGTTATTCCCACTTCACCTCGGACAGACGTGGAAGGTAACCCTTTGGCAGTAATCCCGGGAAGAAGGTTTCGTGATTCAAACACTTGCACCCAGTGGACCTCTGGAGGACACCACGTAACTGATCGTCGATAATCTGTTAGTCTGTTCTGGGCCCTAATCATCCCAGACTTGCTTCTGAGAGTATTTTCCATTTGTTTGCTTGGTTTGATTACTTAGGAAACTTTGTAGTGGCATGCTGTTTGCTCCTTAGTTGTAGTGGCCATTAGGTTTTTACTTACTTTACATTTTTATAGTTGTGGAGGACCAACATCTTCGTCGGTCTCAGAGGTTGCAAAACCTTCCTCCTCCCATTGTGGAGCCTCCACCGCCACCGCGATGCCGGAGGATAGATTCCCATGGTTCTTTTGAACTTACAGGTGAAACAGAGGTTCTTGGAGAACCGCATCCCAGAACCCCAGATCAACAGGTCTTTGATACTATTGAGGTTGACGACCTAACTACTACAGAGTTTAATACTCCTTTCAACCCTCCTCTTACTGGACCCAACAATCCACTTTTGGTACCTATAGGTTTTCAACAACCTGAGTATAGTGCTTACTTGTTTACACTGGGTTATACTATGACTAACCTAGGAGACGAGCTGGGAGTCCCTCAAACTCCCACAACTTCTATGCCTATAAGGATTGTCAATCCTTTGTTCACAAACACTGCCACATCGAGTTCATCGTAGATTGCTTTTGCCTCAACTCTGTCCCTTAGTTTCAATGCTGGTACTCTAGGCATGCCAAGCTCACTAGCTTCGACATCTGCCTCGGCTTCCACACCTACTTTTGGACCTAACAACATCCCTTTGAGAGGGATACCCGCAGTGAATTTCAATCCATATTCTGCTACACAATAGTTACAGGGTGTAACTCAGAATATTGCTTCTTCATCCATGGTCGGATCAATCCCTTCTGCTTCCATGCCCGTTATGGGTATGATGACGGCACCGTCCATTACTACCATACCTGGATTCAACCCCTATATAGGTTACAATGTTAATCCATCGAATATACTTGTAGGGAGTATCCCCTTCTCTTTGTTTGTTGGAGGAGGGGGTAACATAATTAATCCTCAATTTGGCGGGACTAACACCGAGCCACAATGAATTGTTGCCCCGGGAAGTAATCTGCTTACTTTCGGACGGAACAATTTCAATGCTTTTGTTTCACAACCGATGGCTGGGGGAAACCCCAACCAACAGTACACGAACAAGGCGATGGGTGGTTCCCAATACCAGGTTCTTGTTTACCAAATGCCATCAACTCAACCACGTTTACCATTTCTGGAAACTTTAAACTTGCCAGATCTTTCAAAGCTTGCAAACGACCCCATGCACCATGATGCTACATGGCCACCCATTCCTACTAAATTTCCCTTGGACATACTAATGTTTGAAGGTAAGACTAGTGAGGACCCTGGTGACCATGTCAAAACTTTTCATCTCTAGTGCTGCTCCAATTCATTGAATGATGATTCCATAAGGTTGAGGCTCTTCCAAAGAACCTTGACAAGTGTTGCAGCCAGGTGGTATATTAAACTACATGCGGCTGCCTATAGCACCTTTCAGGATCTTGCCATTGTTTTCTTGAACCACTTTCAACTTCATGTCTGTTACAATGCCGGCACAGACCTTTTGTCGACATTTCGACAGAACAAGGCCACTCATCTATCTAATCACATTCAGGAATGGCGAAGGAGAAAGAGGCTCATTAAGGCCAACATCCCCCCAACATTCTTATTAGAATGGTACCTTAAATATCTTCTTCCTTATGTTTCTAAGGAAGTTGCCACTTTAGGGGTGTCCTTCGAAGAGGAAGCCATTTTGAGAACTCATCAGCTCGACTTAGTTTATGCTCAGTCTAGGTTGTTGTACTAGATTATTCCTGATGCGCCAAGGTCTAATATAGACTTAGGTAAACCGAAACGTGGACCACATGCCGATGGCATTGTGGGTTCAGTTGACTCTGCAGCGTTTGATGCCTTAACAAAGCAGGTTCACGCCTTGTCAGTCAAACAGTTTGTTGTAGAAGAAACTTCTGTTGCATCCTCCCCTTCAAATACATAATCTGTACAACAGGTGCAGACAAACCAAAAGGGCCCTTGGTAGCCCAACAATAAGAGAAAGGGAAAGAAAGGGGAGGGAAACCTGTAAAAGCCCAAAAACACACAAAATGTCGAGGAGGGTAAAAAAGAGAAAAGGAAGGCTAAGTTCCCTTGCAAATTGTGTCAAGAGGACCACCTTACCCATCAATGCCCTTTAATGGAAGAATCCCAAAAGATGATCCGTGAGAAGAAACCAGCTATCTTGAAAGATCCTTTTCCTCATGGACAGAGTTCAGCTTCTTGCAGCTCTAGTGCTGGGGGCACTACTCATGCCACCTTAGCTAATTAGTCATTCATCAACATGGTTAATTCAGATGCTCTATTGCAAACTCGAGCTCGAAATTATACCCCGGACCCGCAGCAGAAGGACGTTCCTGAATCTTCTACTCCTCTTCACATACTAGTGGAGACGCTGCCAAAGATACTGAAAGGTGTCTACAAATGGGCTATGCACAACCCCAATGTGTGGGCTACTCCCAACTACAATGTTGTGGAGGACTTAGCTCAAACCCCCTGTGCCATGTCTACTTTGGAGGTACTGCAAAGTTTCCCATTGCAATGCAGTACTCTTCTCGTAGCGATCGGGAGTACAGACTCATCCAACATGCTTGTGCACTTTTATATGAAAGATATCAAGTACCGATTTCCGTATCATGTGTCTCTCTAGATCGAGGTCATCCATGGTCCTGAAACCATTGGATGAGTTGTTGTGGATGAGGGCGCATCTACGTGGGTAATGTCAATTTCATGCTGGAGAGCTTTGGGTGAACCTGAGTTAGCTCCCTCTAACATGATACTTACCACCTTTGATGGAAGATCTTTCCTTCGACAGGGAGTCTTTCCATCATTCGATGTCGAACTTGCGGGCAAGCTAGTATCGGTAGAGGTTGAAGTTATGGAAGCTCCACTCGAGTACAACTTGTTGTTGGGTAAGATCTGGACATATGCCATGCAGGTAGTGCCGTCATCTATCTTCTGGGTTATAATGTTCCCACACGAAGGAAAAATCGTCACAGTCAATCAACTTTCGTTTACCCGGAAGAACAACCAGACTTCATCGGATTCATCTATTTCGTTGATTGATCAATCTAGCCCAGTCACTGATATTTTAGGAGTAGGTCTCTACGAGTCATTAATAGGCACTTTTGACCTACCTTCTCGCACGTTGTTTATTGGTTCTGAAGAATGTTCATCTCTTGAGACTTCCATGGTTTGTTTAACGACAGATCTGTGAATTCTCCCTATTGAATCATAATCAATCGTGCTTGTATCTGTTTCAGAGATAACCTACTTAGATTCACAACAACCCGCAACAGAACATATCGTGACTCCATTGGTCTCTACCGAGTCAGATATGGACTATGCTTCTACATGGTCAATGGACTCTACCCTCTGAATCATGCTTGGGAACATTTACACCCCAGGTCCCAGTTGCTTTCCATCCTAAACTTGATAGAGAGAGGCGAGTTTTCTCCGATACCCGGTGAAAATGTTGATTTTCCCTCTTTTCCTTCCACTTCACAAGTTTCTCATGCCGAAGGGAATGTGGTGAATAAATCGAGAACCATCCCGATCAACATTTCCACCAAACCAGGGATCATGGAAAGTATTTTTATTGAAGCAGATCAATTTCTTGATGAAATAGTTCTGTATATCAATCTTTTCAATGATTTCCATGACATCCTTTCCCGGTCTCATGAAGAGGCCCCAGGCATCAATCCTATCTGAAGAAGTACTACGCTTAGGCACTCATGCTTTTTCATGTATTTTTACTTGTACATTTTGTAGAGTTAGCTTTGTTTATAGTTGTAGTTACGTCTTATGCATCTTTTGCTTTTGTTGTTTTAGATGTCAACTGAACACTTTATAGGGTTTGATGATGGCGCTAGCCGCCACACCCGTCAGTTGGCCAGAGCTGCTTGGGTTATTTACTCACCAACTGGTCAGCTAGTGTCTTCGGGAGGGGCTTGTTTAGGTCCCACAACGAACAATGTAGTTGAATATAGTGTAGTCATAGAGCTACTCCAAGATGCTCTTTCATGGCATTTCACATTTGGAGGTATGACTCGACTCGCAGTTAGTTTTTTTTCAGTTATTGGGTGTTTATCAGGTTAGATATCCTACTTTTCTATGTCAGTTTATGCGCGTTAAGCTACTTGAGAGACAGTTTGATTATATCACATATCAACATATTCCAAGGAACTTGAATGCATTAGCTGATTCATTTGCAAACCACGTTTTAGATTGGCATTTGCATCATTCACACACATAGTAATTCATGCATAAAACACAATAACAAACATGTAGATAACCGATACTGTATATATATCTCCGTATCAAAAAGTAATATCAGTTTGGATCATAAGTCTGTCACAGAGTCGCATCATAAGATACAAAAATGGGCTCGATGGCCTCAAAAATATACATAAAATATCCTTCTCCTATGGAGAAGGTGGGGCCTCATCTGCCTCTGTTGCCTCTCGGCAGGAAATGACCAGCCTAGCTACTTTCCGCAGTAACCTAATCCATGTTGGGGGCACACCAACCACATCCTCCTACATATCAATCGGCATCCGCTCAATACGATATGTAGGAATGTCATGAGTCAATCGACTCATCTTCCTCTTTATGGTTCCCAGCGTGGCATCAGCTGCACCCACTTCCACTGGTCTTACGAAAGTATATGGGTGTCCCTTAGGGCGCACTGGTCCAACATCTCCATTTAAGACTTTGTTTCAGTATTTCAAACTCATCATAAAAATCATATATACAAAAAATTGAAAAAATTAAATAATCTCTCAAATGCATAAACATACCTATCTCTCCCCAGACTGCATCTGGAGGAAGCATTAGCTCAGGATCCCCGCGGAAGTCCATACCAGCATATGGAAATTGCTCAATTGCTGGCACTTGTCTTTGGCACCAGCCCAAAAAATCATCCCCGTGGTAACAAAAGTTGCTCTCACCACCACCTTGGCGGAGAAATATTTCACCCCAACGAGCCAACGTTGGCTCACGAGGATTAACTGGGGGCAAAGGCATGCCCAAACTGATAGCAGGCACTCTCTCAAAAAGAAAGTGCAAAGTATGCTCGCATATCCAAAATTCTTCATCCTCCCAGTCTTACACCCCGAGATTTGAAGTTTCATGTTCGCCAAAATACTTCTACACCAATCATATACATCCCCCTGCAAGTATTCAATACCAATATGCATACAATGTCTCGAAGCTAGATGTTGTGTAGCACTCCCTCCCATTTGATTCAGTATACTCACAATAACTTTGAGAGGGAAGATTGCAATAGTCGAGATGAGAACTTGACTACCAAATTTCTCTGTTCCCGGTAGGCAGTAAGCATTTACATATTCTTGCACGGACAAGGAACCCACATTGCATGAGAACCCTTTCAGGTTCACCAAGTCTCCCCTCCGAGAGAGACCCATGATAAAGTAAATGTCATCTATGGTGAGTTCTAGTGTCTCTCCCCGGATATCAAACACCATGGCATCTACATCCCAATATTGGATAAGCCTTTGAAGCAAGTGGTTTTGTGCCCGCATGTTAACTGTTCTATAGAATTTCAATAATCCACATCTTCGGAGCATGTGAAGAGTCGTTGGATCTTGCATTACTATCTGATCCATCTCCTCATGCTCTCTTTCTCTCCATACAAGAACCATCCTGCCAAGAAAAGGTCAAATTTTTAGTCCTCGTGATTTTTTACCTAACCTTCAGGGGTGTGCGCTACTATTTAGGCTAGATAGGCACATTTGAGTGCTACTTTCCTTGAGAAAAACCAGCGCACGCTACCACTATGCCCTACTCTTCCTCATACACAGTAGCGCACACGCAAAACAAGAGTTGTACATTGCTAGAAAATGATTTTTAACCATAAAAATTGACAAAAAAATGCATCAAATTGCAAGTATTGGCAGAAATAACTTACTTGGTGGAGGTAGAAGGTCGATTGGTAGTCCAGTTTGATCACAGCAAGTGGAAGAAGATCAAGGGTTTGCTCCAAATTTGCCCTACAAATTCCAAATATGATATTTGAGTTTTCAATTTGAAACTAGTTATATAAAATTGACTTTAATTTTTACCCAATTTTTTCAAAAGTGTATAGTTTCAAGCTGTGCATAAAATATTCTATTTAATCACTCATACCTAGATATTTCAACTTTGCACTTGAATTTCAAAGTATTAAACCGAAAATGACTTATTTTCTTATTATGTTGATAGTTACTAATGCGATTGTTGAGATCCGATTCTTTGGCAGGTCATGAACATACGATCCTAGCAGCTGTCTTTTAAGTCGTTTTAAGCTCTTGTTTTGACTATTTGAAAAACTAAACAAGATTGCTGAGCAAACTTGGTCTTTTCAAGCTCGTTAAAGGAATTGAAGGTCCATCCGCTTAAGTATAAGTTTAATCCTTTTCCGGATTTTTGTGGATTACTTATGAAAAATGAATACTCTAGTCATCCATGGATAGAAGAGTTCTTCTTCCATTATTTTACACTTTTTCGGGGGAGGAGACTAACTGTATGAAAAAGGACCTTTTGGAGCCTTCTTTTAGGCTCTCAAAACATGAAAACACCAAGTGAGCACTCAGCTACTTGGGCTCGATGTGAAATCCACGAGAGGGTATATAGAGGATTGTTTAAGTTTTTCAGACTCTATAAACAGGAAAACACTGGCAAGCATATACCAACCCGGGATCAATATTAAAATCCACGGGTAGGTGTATGGATTTATTGTTTAAGTTTTTCAGACTCCTTAAAATTGAAAACACCAGTGAGCAAGAACAGATGTCGGCTCGATATTAAAATCCAGAGATCAATACTATAGAGTATTCTTCTATCTCTTCTTCGAACTCTGTAAACAATGAAAAAGGTCCTGAGTCTTCCTCCCATGGGATCGTTAAAACTTTTACATGGTTGGACTTATTGAGTTTTCTTTCTTTCTTAGACTCATTAAAACAATAAGAAGGACATCCTTTTACCAAAAAGAATAAGGGATAAGAAGGGTATATCACATTTTTTTCAGTTTCAAAGGCAGTTACGTCAGTCAAGTCCTTGAACACAGCACCTACTTGAGTCTATCATTTCAGTTGGTATTTATTTTTTTTCCTTGGGGTGAACCTGATCTCTGAGTTGTCAACTCCCTCGATTGGTTATTCTTCCAATCATATGGAGGGTCTGTTATGTCTCCTACATTGCATATTTATATCATTTTCCCCTCATGTTGAAAACTGCCTAAGTTACTTTGTGTCGTGCTCACTGTTCAAGGATACAGCCTGTGTCAGCCATTCTGCAGTTTACCTTGGCTTCATGTGTCGGCCATCCTGGTGTCAGGTTGTTTCATCTTGTTACTTGTCCTAGTCCACATCATCTCATACCTGTGAGTGTTCCTCGTGTTGGATGATGGAGGATACATTAAGGCCTCCCTTCTAGCAGACTTATTCCCATCAACTTCAACTCATTTTGCTCTGGAAATGAAGTTTAGAGTTTCAGTTAGTACCTTAGCGATTGCAGTCATCAGTGGAAATTTCCCTCACTGTTGAATAATGAGAATACATCAATGTCTCTTATTCAACAGGATGATCAAGTGTTCGACTTCAAGTCCTCTTATTCACACTTGTTGGATCGTACTAGGTACCTTGGGCCCCATTATCATTATTGATGGAAGCCCTCACGTTTTTAATAGTATACATCAATGACCAGTACTCAAACGATACCCCCCATGTTTGACTTCATCTCATTTATTCGCATGGTTAGGGTTTCTACCTTGGGTTGTTTTGGATGAAGACCTTGGGACTGTGATAGCATCGCCCTATTTATGCTATCACCCAAGCTACGCAAGACTAGGCCTCACTCATTTTGGCTCTTCATGAGACATATATCCAGTTTGTTTTTATGGCTATGATCTCTCTTCTTGACATGGATCCACGCTTGTATTTCAGTGGCCATGCTATATACATCTCCTAGTTATGTATCGGACATCATGTTGTTTTCATACTACACATCTATATGATGTAAAGACTGTAATTGCTCGTTGACCTTGATTGTTGTTTCAGGTGTTTCTCTAACTTGGTTTGGCGGTTTCTTGCTCCTCCTTTGACTTGGACTTATAATGTATTTCAGACATTGTTTCCCTCTGACCTCACACATTAGGGGGCATCTGTTATAGGTCAAATCTGCACTTCTCCGTCCGTGACCACATTATGTTGTCGATCACACAAAAGGACACCTTGGATTGAAGAGCTAGGTTGACCTAGATGATGTATGGACTGGAAATACCCTCTTCAACTGAGAAATTCCTTGTTTCTCTTGATGTTTTGACATGTGCGCTACTCTTTGGGCGGCAAACCAATGCACATCTGGAAGTAAGCTCTACTTTACTCAAGGGAAACTAGCGCACACCTCAGAAAAGTTGCAAACGCTTGTTGTTAAACACTGAAGTTGCACACTGTGTGCTACTCTGCCTTGAGGAAACTCGCGCACATCTTAAGATGAAATCAAAAAATATATTAAGTTGATGAATTGGGATTAGTTGAAGTTGGTTTGCAATTTCCCCAACCTCCCAATCCAACCACTTCTCGATCCAAACTGCCTACCTTGTCCCATAAATATAAGGAGGATGCATGAGAGAGGGAGCTAGAAAGAATGCTTTAAGCATTGTTACGCTGGAGGAAAGTACCAAGTCATTGTGAAGAGCAGGAGCCCACAAATCGGTTGCAGAAGCATCTTGACACGTCGGGTATACTTGTACTGATTTCATGCTTCTTTGACAATAAAAAAGGTGGAAATACCCTTCCTGTCCCAAATCAAATGTCTATTGGATTGTATGTTCATTTTGTTTAATATATGATTATATTTGATGTTAAATTGCTTTGTAATTTCATCATATCTATTATAGTCAAGATACGTGGAGGAAGGTTTACTTTGTGTTGCAATTTCATCAAGCGAAAGATAGGACCAGCTGTCGATAAAAGGTACATCTTTCGATATCTTGATCCCTTTCATTTGTAAGAACTAGATGTAATGCAATGAATGTATTTACCTGTCAACCCCACCAAAGTTGGTAGTGTCTCTCCTCACTATAAGGTTTAAATCCTGAACAAAAAATTCCATTTGTGCTTGGATCTATTCCTCGACTTGGTATTCCTTCTATGTTTCTGGAATTACTCTCTACACACAGGGTGCTACACACATGGTTTGGCATTTACTCTCAACTCTAACCTTACCCCCCCAGGCCTCTTTCCTCACGTTCAATCCTAATGTCTACAATATTTCCTCTTCATTATTGAGCACAAGCAGCACAAGGATGCAAGATTTCTTTGTTTTAAAGAACCTTCACCTTCAACCAGATATTAGGGCAATCAAGACTTGAAAGAAACCCTCTCAAAGAAAAATTGCGGGTATCTCATTCCAGATGTGCAACTAGAACAATTGGGACATCTCTCAAAGTGTAATGTAATGTTATTTCCATATAAATTAGATGTTTTGTAAATCTCTTCTAATACTTTGGGAATTTTGGAGGTTGTTCACCAGTCGTATAGTTGATAATCATAGGAAAATTGTGAACATACAATAGATAGATAATGTGATTGTAGGAAATATGAAAATTCTCGTACAAATTTGGATTTTCTTGCCATCTATTTTGTAAACATCTTTAAAAGAAGGATGGATAGTCATGTTGCAATACTTATCCTTTTTATTAATACAAATATATGTTACTATTAAAAAAAATGGTTATATTTTTTCTCTGAGCAATAAGTTTTGAAAGATTGTAATCTTTTATTTATGAGCAATAACAATACTAATATCTTTCCTCGTGTATGTTTTGTTGACTTCTCATCATTGTTTTACCATATAATTTGTGTCGTGTATAATCATTCTTTGTTATATTGCTTTCTCATTTTGTTATTTCTTTGCTATGAATTCTATTTGTGGGATCGTGTTTATGCAATAAGTGGTATCACAGCAAGGTCATAGGATCAAATTCATTGGAGGCAAATTCCTAATAATGAGTTTAGATTCATGAGAAAGGAGAGGTCATCATAATACAAGGGTCATGCTATCTTAGAATCATATTAAAGAAGGGCCTCTAATAATCTAAATGTCAAGGAATCTCGTGTCGATGTGAACAGAGAGGATGAAGAAGACTAGTCACATACACCTATAACAAACTTGATAGAGACATTTCGGAAAAAAAAACAGGTTCACCAATCCAGGTGGTAGGGAACAATTGAGGTTGGTTTCAATCTTACATTACAAAACATTCTGTACTTAGGTATCCCAACTAGGTGTCGGTGATTCTAGTGAACCAGAACTAGCAAACAGGGTTCCAACCCAACCAGCTAATCAAGGCCCAAGACTTGTAGCAATCTAGCCACACTTTGGAGAGGTGGGAGTGTGATTCCCAAGTAGTGGAGATGGCCACTTGGAAGTGCATAGTATACACCTACTGGTACATATTTTCTAACGGGGAGAAGGTGAGCGTAGACCCCAAGTTGGTGAAGGTAATGAACAAAGGAATGGTTTACATGATAGAGTACATTTTGTGAATGAATGAAGGTGATTTCTCTAAGAATTTTTTAAGTTGACTTATCATCTGCAATATACAATCTAAATTCGTTCGGGAGGTAGAGTGATTCCATACACTAGACACATCGAATTTAAGGAATCATTTTGTCTAATAGGTTATGCATCTGAAATCGACATAGTTGTTGAAAACGTGTTTTCCTATAAATCAAAGTTAGAACAAGATGGAAAAGGTTTCAAGTGAAAAGTTTGAGGTGGATAAGTTCAATGGAAAGAACACGTTTGAGTTGTGGAAGCTTACGATACACTATATAGTGGTGCAACAAGAAGTACCGAAGACGTTTCTAGGAAAGACAAATAAACTTATGAGTATGACTAACAAGGAGTGGGAAGATCTGGATACAAGAGCTCTTAGCACCCTTTGGTTATGTTTGGAAGATGATGTTCTTTACAATGTTGTTGGATAGGAAAGGAAAACAAGGTTATGGAGCGAAATGGAGAGCCTTTACATGACAAAATATGTTACAAATAAAATCTATTTGAAGAGACAATTGTACAGATTATGAATAAATGAAGGTATCAAAATTGATAATCATTTTCATGTTTTTAATACTCTTATGTGTCATTTTCCTGAATCTTAGAATTACTTAGTCACTTCTATTAGCTTTAGCACAACATACACTCTTGATTGTGATATAGTTGTGGGAGACTTATTTCCTCAAGAGATGCAAATGAAATCCAATAAAGAAGCCTCTACACTAGAAGAAATGGGTGATAGGGTACAATCTACAAAATGAGGGCGGGATTTGAAAGGTACATCATAATATAAGTCAAAAGACAAAAAGAGTAAGAAAAAAATTTGGTATTGCAACAAATAAGGACATCTTAATAAATATTTGTAGAAGAGACAAGCATCCAAGGATGAGTCCACGAAGGAAGCAAAACCAGTTGAGAAGAGTTTGGGTATGGTTGATGAAGTTTTCTATTCTTGTAATATCTCATAATATCATCAAGAATGGTTATTATATTTTGGTGTTTCGCATCACATGTGTCCACATATGATTTGGTTTTCTTCTTACCAAGATATTGATTGTGGCATTGTTCTTATTGGAAACAATGTTTCTTGTAAGATATTTGGGATTGAGAGTATTAACGTTAAAATGTTCAATGGTATTGTAAGGACATTGACGAAGATAAGAAATGCACCCAAACTAAAAAATAATTTAATTTATTTGAGAGTTTTGGATTCTAGAGAGTTTTGGATTCTAGAGGTTATAAATTTATTTGTCAAGGTGGAGCACTGAAGGTTTCCAAGGGAATTTTGGTGGTAATGAAGGCTACAAAGATTGGAAACCTTTACAATCTAAAAGGGATTACTGAAATAAATGATGAAACTTTTGTATTTGAATGAAAGTACTCATTTATGGCATCACCAATTGAGCCATAAGAGCGTGAAAGGGCTAAAGATATCGATAAACCATAAGTTACTTTTAAATTTAAAATCTTTGAATTTGAATTTATGCAAGCATTGTGTTTTTGGGAAGCCATGTAGACATAAGTTTAAAATAGGTAGTGATGCAAGTAAGGGAATTCTTGATTACATTCGTTTATATGTTTGGGGGTCATCCCCTAAATTTTGTTTTCAAGGATCATCATATTTTTTGACATTTATAAATGATTACTATACAAAGGGGCGGGTTTATATTCTAAAAAGAAAAGCTAATGTGTTTAATGTATTTTTAGCTTTGGTTGAAAGAAGAAATAGCATGTCAATCAATTGGTTAAGAACAAAAAATGGAGGCAAGTTCACATATTTGGACTTTTAAAATTATTGTATGGAAGACGTGATTAAAAGGCATAAAACCAAAGTTTGTTATCTGGTAAATCGGTCACCATCAATTGCAATAAAATGTAAGATTCTTGAAGAGGTATGGAAAGGCCATTATTGTGATTATTCAATTTTTGGTTAGGATGCTCAAGCTCTTATTTCTAAGAATTAGCATTTTAAGCGGACTCGATATCAAAGAAGTGTATTTTTGTTGGTTATGGTGATAGAGTTAAGGGATACAAATTATGGGATCTTACTTCCCACAAAAATGATCATTAACAAAGATGTGGTATTTGAAGAATATCCTCTCATAAAATCAAGCATAGTAGAATTTGGAATGAAACAAGAAAAAGTACAAGTTGTTAAACTTGTTTCTATTCATGTAGTATTAACACTAGTTGCTTTACTTGATCTTGAGTTAGAGAAACTAGATGTTTAAACAACATTTCACATGGTAATCTGGATGAGGAACTGCATATGGAATAGATAGAAGGGTTATTTTAGGATCACAAAAGAATATTTGTTTGCAAAATCAAGAATTCATTATATGTCCTAAAGAAATCTTTGAGGTAATGGTACGAGAAGTTTGATTCATTCATGGTGAGCCAAAATTTTACAAGAAGTGAGCCGAACCTTTGTCTTTACTTCAAAATTTAAAATAATAGTATATTAATTATCTAGGTGTTATATGTTGATGATATTCTTGTATCAAGAAAAATAATGGTTAAGAACAGGGGGTTGAAAGCTCAGTTGGCTAGGATGTTTGATATAAAGGATCTAGGAGAAGCAAAACATTTTTTTCTCATAAAAATACATAAAGATAGGAACGATGGTAAGATTTAATTATCATAACATAAGTTGGTAGAGAAGATACATATGATATTTTGTATGAATAATGTGAAACCGCTAAATATCCATTTGGATTCCCATTTAAAGCTTTCTTCAAGTTAATTTCCTAGTAATAAATAAGAAAATGATTATATCTCTTGTATATGGTACATGCTAGTATAGTAGGAAGTTTAATGTATACGATGGTATGTATAAGACCATATATTCCACATGTAGTTGGTGTTGTTTGTAGATACGTGGAAAATCTATGTAGAAAACATAAGGCAGCAATGAAATGGGTGCTTCGTTATCTTGGAAGGACAAGTGATTACTGTATCACCTACCAGTGTAGATCCATCTCAAACCCAGATCTAACAAGCACAGAGAGGGATCCAATTTCTTGAGGTGTAATTTTTTTTGTTTTATCTTAAATTTTTTACACATTAAGAAAGAAATTACCCCTCAAGAAATTGGATCCCTCTCTTTTAATTTTTTAATTTTTATTTTTGATAAGTTATGAGCGAACATGAAATTTTTAATTACTATTGATTTTTTATAAGTTATGAGCCGACATGGAAATGTAATGTGACAAACGTGACAAATGTGACAAACGTTACAACACCTTCCCCATACTGGATTGTAACGTAACATGACAAACGTGACAAATGTGACAAACGTTACAACATCTCCCCCATACTGGGTTGTAATGTAACGTGACAAATGTGACATGTGACATCCATTATAGGATCTCCCCCATACTACAAATGTGACAAATGTGACATCCATTAAAGGCTCTCCCCCATACTATTACTTTTTACATTTTATTACTTTTGAAAATGTTACATGTGACATGTGACATCCGTTACAAGATCTCCCCCATACTGGGGATTAAGTTTGTGGATATGTTGATTCAAATTTTGTAGGTGATTTGGAGAAAAGGAGATCTACTCAGCTTTTGTCTTTACTCTTGTAGGTGGAAATATTTGTTGGATGTTAGAGCTTCAAGAAGAAATGGATTTACCCACTCTTGAGGTAAAATATATAGCTATCCCACATGCATGCAAGGAGGAAATTTTGTTAAAGGGTCTATTGCATGAGTTCATAAAAGCGCATGACAAGGTGAGTGCATTCTGTGATAGTCAAACTGCTATCCATTTGGTTAACAATCCAACTTATCAAAATAAGACCAAGAATATTGCTATTAAATACATTTTCTAAGACATGTTATTGATGGAGTTGCAAAAGCCCTTGAGAAATTCCACACTCACGAAAATTATGTAGATATGTTTGGAAAAAATAGTAATATTAGAGAAGTTGGAGTGGTGTTTGGATTTTCTTAGATTGCATGAGGAAAGCTGATAAATAGGACTAGGAAAGGGTTTCAGTTAAATTGTTTTCAAGGTGGATATTGTTGCTGTGACAACAACAATTTGTGGTTGAAATTTTATTGCCAAAACCATATTCACCTAGGTGGTCCATGTAGCGGTGGTAGTTCATGTAACAGTGCTAGTTATGTTGAATTTAATAGTTATTTATGTATCCCTAAGAGGCATGTGCAACATTTATTGTAAGACCTGTTGTGAACTATTGTAATATCTATTTCTAAGAAATAAGAATATCAATATCTTACCTTGTGAATGTTTCTTTGACTTCTTGTCAAGGTTTTCCCATGTAAATATGTCTTGTAAATTTCCATTAAGTTATCTTTCTTTCTCATTCCATTGTTTTTTCATTCCAAATTCTCCTTGTGGGTTCACATTTACACAACAGGGGATGGATGTGCTGAGTATTTACCCTTTCCATGACGACTAAGACTAGTCACCTACAACTATTGGTATGTATGTTTATTTTAAATATTCTTCTTCCTCAATTGATTTGGTAGAGATGGAATGATTGGGGGGTATATTCAATTGAGACTCCTCCCAAAACATTCAAAGTTAAGTTTGATCAGGATAAGATAAGTCGTACAAGAAGCTGCATCTTTCAAATACAAAGTTGTGGTCCTACAGCCCAATGGTGCATTCCATGATTTCCAGCAGATGTTCTACTCTTTTCACATTCATGTGGAGTGTGGTAAGTTGCTTGAATAAATTTGTGTAGCAATATATATATATGTTAGGATATTCCTATACTCCATCCTAGTCCCACCAATATTTTGATCATTTACATTTTTAGTCATGCATGCACTTTTAGGGTTTGCATGCATTCTAGGGATTGCATGCATCCAAGTCATTAGTCCAGCACCTAGCCCTCAGTTAGCCAGCCCCCTGGAGCTTCTCACTATTCAGTTTTAGCCCTCTAGTTGCTTAATGCGCCCTTCTTCCTTGATTTTAGGGAGCAACTAGCCCTTCTTCACCTACCAGTCAAGTTGTCACACAGTTACACTCAGTTACACTTATTTACAGTCAGTTACACTCAGTTACACTCAGTTACACTTAGTTACACCGAGTTACACTCAGTTACACCTACCAGAGTTAGTTTGACTGATGGTTGATAGTTACTTGAGCATTGATGACTCCACTGATGATGATGAAGACTTCTAGTTGTGCTTCGATGATCATGAGGACACCTAGTTGTGCTCCGATGACACTCTATTGATCTTATGATCACTCTGAGAGGCTAATTCGAACTGCCACCTTAGGCATTCAAATCCTCTCTACCATTGTACTATTTATTTGTCCATATTGTGATTAATTAACTAGTGTCTGAAAAGTATTATTGCTTCTATCCGAGTTCTACTGTACCATATTATTCTGTTGCTCATTATACTGTATTGATCACTCTTCTTCTATTTTCTTGCTTAATCATAATTACTCTTGTGAGGTATAAATCATCTCTTAGATCTACTATGAGGATTTTCACATGGTATCAGAGCATGTTAAGAGTATTGTTTATCTCCATTCTTGAGATATTTTTGCAGGTTATTATCAAGATTTCGAGTGCAGCAGTTTCTGCATTTTTGTAGCAGTAGCAGTTGCAGTTATTCTATATTGTTTTTGCATGTTCTCTACAGCTTCAATGTATGATTTAGAAAGAATCCCTTTTCTTTCTCCATTCAACTATGATGAATGGAAACCAAGAATGATAGCACACTTGAAGATCCATGATCTTTTTTATTGTCATTTTGAAAGAGAGTTTGAATCCCCTGAAGAGAAGATTGATTGGTTAAATAAAGGTGATGATTCCTTTGGAGCAATGATTCTTTCTTTGTTTGCATACCAGATATTACAATTCAAATACCGTGATGGTGTTGAAATTCCAAGAGAGTTATGGACTCCAAAAGAGTTATGGTCTCACCTGGATGAAAAATTTGGCAGAAATAATGAAGGGATTGGTCTAAATCCATTCGAAAGCAAGTAAAGTGTTCCATTCACTCCCCTTGATGGTCTCTCAGATCATGAACTAGCATCATCTCATATTGAAGTTGTTGACAAAGAACTTGCAGATTCTCCACTCATGCTCAAACTTTCTTCTCTTTCTGTGCCAGCTCACACTCTAGATATTGCAGAAGGTCCTAAATCCTCTCTTGCACCAAAGTCTGTTGGTTTGCATCATGATCACATGATTATTTCGGAGGTCAAAATAGCTATTGAAGGTAATGCATTCACTCCTCTCCAGCTATCTCCTCTTTTATACTACTATATGATCATAATTTCATGCTTTCAGAAGGTCATTGAAGACTATGGCCATTTCCATTAACTTGGGATAATTTCTCATGCAAGTACTGGTTTTGATCTCACCTCTCATGGTTCAAATGAGATCTCAGGAAACCATGACTCAAGTCTTGTATCTAATTTGGGTTCTAAGCAATTACTGCTTCGGAAAATTTCTCATTCATATGATAGTTTTGATCTCACCCCTGCTGGTTCAAAGGAGATCTCAAGAAACTGTTTTGAAAGTCTTATATCTGATTTTGATTTCAAGCAAACATGTAATAGTTCTTTTTGGCATAATCTCACCCATGGTGGTTCGAAGGAGAAGACAAAAGACTATATGCACATTCAAAAATTTGATCCTACCTCAGCTGATTCAAATCACAGGTTCAAGGATCATTCTCATACTGTTGGATTTGTTCTCATCACATTCGAACTGAAGAGCAAGTACAAGCACATGCTTTTTGAGCATGATCCACATCTTTCCAAGAAGAAGATACCTCCAGACTTATGACCAAGTATCACACCTGCTTGAGTTTGGAGCATTTATTTTTGTCTGTGCCTTACAGTCTATTTTTTTAGGAGGGGTATGTTTCCCATGAAATTTTCCCACTTCCTTGGTTTATTGATTGTTATTATTCATTGTATTGGGTGACCTTTGGTCTTAGTTACCAGGGCCCAGGATGGATTAAAGGGGGGTGTTAGGATATTCCTATACTCCATCCTAGTCCCACCAGTATTTTGATCATTTACATTTTCAGTCATGCATGCACGTTTAGTGTTTGCATGCATTCTAGGGTTTGCATACATTTTGCATGCATCCTAGTCATCAGTCCAGCACCTAGCCCTCAGTTAGCCAGCCCCCTGGAGCTTCTCACTATTCAGTTTTAGCCCTCCAGTTGCTTAATGCGCCCTTCTTCCTTGATTTTAGGGAGCAACTTGCCCTTCTTCACCTACCAGTCCAATTGTCACTCAGTTACACTTAGTTACACTTAGTCACACTCAGTTACACTCAGTTACAGTCTATTACACTCAGTTACACTTACCAGAGTTAGTTTGACTGATGGTTGACAGTTACTTGAGCATTGATGACTCCACTCATGATGATGAAGACTTCCAATTGTGCTCCGATGATCATGAGGACACATAGTTGTGCTCCAATGACACTCTATTGATATTATGATCACTCTGAGAGGCTAATTTGAATTGCCACCTTAGGCATTCGAATACTCTCTACCATTGTACTATTTATTTGTCCATATTGTGATTAATTAACTAGTGTGTGTGAAGTATTATTGCTTCTATACGAGTTCTACTATACCATATTATTCTGTTGCTCATTATACTGTATTGATCACTCTTTTTCTATTTTCCTGCTTAATCACAATTACTCTTGTGAGGTATACATCATCTCTTAGATCTGCTGTGAGGATTTTCACTATATATATATATATATATATTTATGAGATCAACATTGATACCTATGAACATATTAATGAGTTCAAACAAATGTAGTAGTGCATTTTAATCAACAAAATCTAGTTTCAACCATTATGAGCGAGAAGTGTAATTCCATACTCAACATGGAGTTGACATGTGGCAGTTTAATAAAATAACAAACTATTAGGTAAAAAATTTACAATGTAGAATCTCACCTAATGTTCAATTTAATAATGAGATATATATTCCAATTAATTAAAAGCAAAAAAATAAATGAAACTTTGATACTTCTTTCTAGGAAGATTCTTATTGAAACTTGTATATGCTGTTTTCAACAAGTGCAAGTTTGACAGCTCTGTCCAATTTAATTACTTGGCATGGATATTATAGAATTTCTTTATCTTTATTTCTTTGCAATTTACATGTTATTTTTATAATCATGGTGGTATTCATCTTTTATAATCATGGTGACATTCATCTTTTATGATTTCATATAATATAATTTTATCACCAACATATATCTATCTTAACTGTGAATCTATTATGTTACTATAGGGATCAAATTTCTAGAAGTGCAAACTCTTCCTCAAATTTTTAAACTTTAAAAAAACTTTGCACATATGAAGATTTGATCAAGATACTAAGATAAATTTTAATACCAAACCATAATACCCTATTATGAAATTTTGATACCTTGAAGAGATGATAAGATTTTTATTTGCTTTCTAAGTGGTACACTCGAAAGATATACAAAGACATCTATTATATCTGAGTTTATGTTTTGTTTTGTGTTTTGTTTTTGTTTTTTAATTCAAGAAAAAGAGTTGTCAAGCGGCCTCCGATGCCTCAGGGCGACTGTTTACTTCGTTTTTTTTTTCCTTTCTGTTCTATGTAAACAAGGAAGCCATCTTCCTCTTCTCATTAAAATTTGAATAAAGGCATGATGGATACATTTGATTACTTCGAAATGTAAATTTTTAATAAGGCTTCTCTTTCACTTGTGGATGATATAATCTGTGACGCGCTTAGGATTATTCATTTTTTATTCTGTTAACAATGGCCCATGCGGCCTCATGACGATTTGGGCAATATGCACGTCGAGCGTTTAATACCAAAATAGAAACATGCATAATAAAAAAATACGTTTTTCACGAGGGACACAAAAAAATGAACGATATGTCAACCTAGAGATTCTTCCCGGCAACTCCTTGACGACGTGCACACACGGTTGTCGAAACATTAAACGGTCTAGGAATCTGGTTGATGGCTTCTCAACCTCTGGAAAAGGACAATGCCAGGTCTTTGTGTAGAATATTGCAGCGATTGCATACAGAAACATGTGCTCTCTGGTGCTTATTCAAACGACATTATGGGGTTCATTAGCATATTGCGGGTGTTCTTTCTTCACGCATGCGATTTTGAGAAATATCGGTTCCAGGGACCTTCATTCCAAGTGCTCGACATTCAGTAGGTCTAAATGTGATTGTCTCCATAAGTGTCTAATGGTGTGGCTGGTGCTTAAGCAATCATTTAATTTCGAATCTTTTTCATCCCCTTGCCAACGTTCTTGCTCACACAGATTCGACTTGTTTCGTGTTGAGATTCTTATTTCATATCATGAATTGGTGTTGAGATTCAACCGGTTTTATGTAATTCGTTGAGAAGAACAATGTAGGGTTATACATTGCAATAATATTTTCTCACAACTCATTATGCGGTTGATGTAGGCTCATAGGGCTATCCCATCCGTTTTTTTTTGGTTCACCACAAACATGAAAGCTATGCAAACAGATATATTATTAGCACAATTACTTAATTTGTATTCATGCATAGTTATCCATGCATCAGCTACTAGTTGAATCAATTTGGACAGTACCAGCTACTAGTTGAATCAATTTGGACAGTACGCTTGTTTCATCCTCATCCATAGATGAAAAAGCATAGATGGTAGTCCACCCCAAAACTTTCCTATGGACATATGCGTGTGTCACAATTTGGAAAAGTGAAACATAACCTAGTATAACCTAGTATACTCGATTAACACGCAAAAAATATTAAGTATTTATTACATAGTTGAGTTATATTGATACTAGCACATCCACACATAATGTAGCCAACCGCTTAATTTTTTGGAGATGGCTAGTTGTTAATGTAGAACCCGTCCATTTGAGCCAATAAGTTTTTTATTAAACAAAGATAGAGGTATTCTTCACCAATTATTGAAACTTGTTTCAATCTAAAACCACTCTTCCAATATATCAAGGAATTCTTATGTACACCACAACTAGGGTATAAGTTTTTCCCAAAATTAAATTTTAATTACCCAAAAATCAACTTGAACTAAAGTTATTATAATCTACTATAAATGTATAGTTCTCCTAACCAATTGATACCATGTCCCACTGTATTGTATAAGTATGCCAAGTCCAATTTTAAAAACTTCATAAAGTAAGTTAGTCGACATATAACATAACTAACATGATAACATAAACATCAAATTAATTCATATAAACATAAAAACAAATGCTATTTAATAAACATATCCCTTTTCTTATCCACGACTTAATTTAAACTTATTTAAATTTTAATCAAGATGCATTTGAACATAACAAGATACGACGACCATTAAATGAATTCCCACTGTACACTTGTTATACTCGGGTTAATCTTGTTGATGAACTCAAAAAAGTCAAAAATTTCAGATAATATCTAAACACCTATCGATGTAATTAATAAGAGATCGTGAATTCACATCCACCTAAGAAAATATCTCTATCAACCTTATTTATATGGTTGTAGAAATAACCATGTTCTTATAGGGTACTATAACCATGTTCTTTAGAGTTACACTTACATATATATATATATTTTTCAATTATATCTTTAACCCTACGAATTACAAATTTGACTGATTTTGAATTGTTGAAACATAGATTAAGTCTTTCTAATTCTAGGTAGATACATCATATTTTAAATTTGCTTTATACATCCATTTTGTAATGAAATTTTTTAGTATATTTTCATTCATGGAGATCATAAAACCAATCTAGATCACATAGCTTGTGATCAATAAACCAAGCATCACACTTATATGTTTTTATGTTTCTATAAATTTGTATATGTTTCTATGTTTTTATATATTTTAAAAAATATATATATATATTTTTACTCATGAAAATCATAAAACCAATCTATTTCTCACAACATATGAAATGAGGCTTGTGATCAATAAACCAAGCATCACACTTATATGTTTATATGTTTCTAGAACTACATATGAAATGAATAGTTTCACATCATCTTTTGCGTCACCTTTTTTATTATTAAAATTTCATTTTTGCCTTCTATATTAAACTTAGAAAGTTGTATTTTGCATAATGTAGGGCTTTCACAATGGCAACTATTACCTTTTAGAAAAAGTTTTATAATCTAGAGTGATGATCTTCTGGTTGTGACTTTGGTTATGACATGCTTCTTTTAATTTGCATCCATAGCTTTGACTTGAAACTTGGCTTGCATCAACATTTTCCTTCTTCTTCTGGCATAAGAATACCATTTAAATAATCAAAATATACACATTTTCTATAAATTTAAGATTAATGATAAAAACATATATTTTCACAACATGCCATTTAAAGTAGGGTACATTAGAAAAGTTGGTTCTCGTTTTCATTGCTATGTGAACACACCCATTGTTATTTTAGGAACGTACATGCATTTGTATTTAAATAGATTTAGAAACATATGCATATTTTAAAAAAAATAATAATAATCTCCTCTTGTATTTTTCACCCTTCCCCAACCTACGACCTCTTTCTTCATCTAAAGTAAATTTAGCCAATGGACACTAAAACCAAACATATTTATATTAAATACTATTTGGTAAGAGATGTTATTGATGGAGGTGGAGTAACCATTGTGAAAGTTCATATTTAAGAAAATTATGAATACAAGTTTACAAAACAATTAGTGTTAAAGAAGTTGTGGTGGTGTGTTTTTTGGTGTGCAAAAAAGGTGATAAATGTTTTTGGGAAAGGTAAGATGTTAATTGTTCTCAAAGTGAAGATTGCTGAAATTGTGACAACAATAACCTTTGTAGTAGAAATTTTATGGTAAAACTGTATTTACCTTCATATAACACTGGTAGTTCTTGTAATGATAGTAATTCATGTAATGATAATACTTATGTTGAAGTTATTATTTATTTGTGCACATGTAAGACATGTTGAAAATGATTAAGTCTTTATCTTTGAGAAATAAAAATATTAATATCTTTACCATGAATATTTCCTTGACTTTTTGTAAGAGTTTTACTAGTTAAATATGTGTATTTTGAATAACCATTATGTTATCCTTCATTTTCATTTCACTATTTCTTTGTTGCGAATTCTTTTTGCAAGCTCACGTTTACACAACACTAGATGGATGTGCCAAGTATTTACCCCTTCCCTCGTGACTCAAACTAGTCACCTACACTGCTGATAAGTCTATTTCTTCTAAAAATTCCCAATACAAGGGTGTGGTCTCAAAGTTCAATGGTGAGTTCCATTCTTTTCACATTCATGTGAATTATAGTAGGATGGCACCGGCATGGTGTGATCTTATCACATTCATGTGGATTATAGTAAGATGGTTGTGGATTATAGTAGGATTATTGAGGATGGTTATATATATATATATATACATGAATGAGAGTTAGACAATGATGTTTATGGATGTATTAATGAGGTGATGTAAATGTACTAGTGTACTTTAATTAATAACAACAAGTTTTGACCTTTAAGATAAGAAGATATAATTAGTAGAAAAATATATATAATAGGTTGGTTAAGTAAATTTGTGTAATAATATATACGAGTTGTCTAAAATTGCTAGCTCGGAGAAAATTGTTTTTTCAAACATGAATTTGTCGAGGATAGAATTTTTAGAATGTCAAATACAGTATTAATCATGCATAATTTGGATGCTCTGGGGTTTTCCAGGATGATGAATTCATCTAGATGTTCAGAAAAATGATTTAATCAACACAAATCACCATTTTTTAGATTTCATATCACTGGATTTCAACCAAGTTTTAGCCCAACGAGCAAATTCATCACACTTTTAGACGGCTAAGATGCAAATATATTAGTGAACTTTAACGAACAACAAGAAGTTTGAACCCTTAGAATAACAAAATTGGATAAATAGAAAAATAAAAAAAGTGGTGAAATATATTGTACTGATAGAAGAAAAGTACCCTAACCATATAGGGGGATACGGAGTATATCCTTGAATGTTTGGTGTACCCATTCTACTTGACTAACAAAAGGTACCTTTATTATATGAGATTATGAAATTAGGTACCTTTATTATATGAGATTATGAAATTTTGATTTGCTTTATTATATTAGATCATACGATTTTTATATGAGTTTAAGCATATCTATTATATATGAGTATTATACATGAGTTTATGCGTTTTTCTTATATATGAGTTTATGCGTTTTTCTTCCGCCTCCTTCCCGCCCGTTTCGACCCTTAAATAGTCGAGTACGCGGATCACACTGTTTGCTTCATTTTGTTTTCTTCCTTTTTGTTTTATGCAAACAAGGCATCGTTTTCCTATTCCAAAATAAGGAATGGAATAAAGCCCTGATTGATTGGTTTGATTATTTCGGGATGTATTGTTTTAATAAGGTTTCTCCTTCACTTCTGGATGATATTATCTGTGACGCGCTTCCGATTATTCATTTTCTATTCAGTTAACAATGGCACATACAGCTTAACGACGATTTGTGCAACCTGCACGTTGAGGGTTTAATACCAAAGTAGAAATATGCATAATAAACAATTATGTGGTCCTTGCGAGACACAGAAATCTGAATGATATGTCAAGCTAGAGATTCTTGCCACACAACTCATTGGCGACGTGCAGACACGGTTGTCGAAACGTTAAACTCTCTGGGAATCTAGTCGATGGGCTCTTTACCTCTGGTGAAGGGCAATGCCAGGTTCGGGTGTGGAATATTGCAGGGATTGCATACAGAAACATGTGCTCCATAGTGCAAATTCAAACGACATTCTGGCGATCATTAGCAAATTACGGGTGTTCTTTATTAACAGATGGGATAACAGGTCCGTCCTAATTAAGCAATGCCAATGCGACCAGGAGAGAAATATAGGTTGTGATGGTCTGCAGAATGAAAACAATATGGACAGAGACAAAACAGAGAGAAAATTTACGCGTACGCATGAGCTAGCTTAGTTTTTTATTTTTACTTTTTCCAATAAGTGTTTAAATACACTCTCACATGTTCATGTTAATTGCAATAGCTTTAATCAGATCTTCTTTGTTTTATCAATAAAGAATGAAGAGTGGCAGCTCATTCGATTTTTTTTTGCTTTGAATTTTTTTGTCTTCAACCTTCAGATTGGTATTAGAACTCGTTTGGAAGAAGATCTGAGAGCTATTGGAGCTTGAAGAAAGTCCAAAACACAAATCATCTGTTCGAAGTGGTAGAAGGCTCGGTCGCGGGTGTCCTCTATGAGTAGGTGCGATCCAAACGACCAAACTTATGAAACAAAAAATCTCAGGATGAGATAGTGGCCTCCCCACAGACAAGGTCCGACCAAAACCTGGTTCGAACCCAACCTTCCCACAATAAAAGTGTGATCTGATCGCAAAACTCCTTTTGCAAAGATGCAATACAAAGGCTAGAATTGCATCTACTCTTTGATTTGGTTGCGATCGGGATTCAGTAAAGCGAGTGAAAGAGTCTTCAGCGTCTCATGACTTCTAGTAGCAATAATTAGTCACAAATTTCTCCTCTTACGGGAAAAATAGACTAGGATATGTGGGCCACAAGGATGTCACTGTATTTGAGATTAGAAGATGTGTGGGAACACCTTATTATGAATGCATTGAACAACAATGTATTTCAAAAGTTATCAGCCTCGCTTCATTCAAAGGATGCATGGGATACTTTAGCTATCAGTTACCAGGTTGTTAGTAAGGTACAAACGGCTAAATTTCAGAATTTAAGAAGAGACTTCGAAGATTTAAATATGAAAGAATCAGATATAATTGATCAATCTAAGACTCAAGTCATGGGCATAGTTAATCAACTGAATATTTATGGTGAGAAGATATTTGATCAAAGGGTTATTGAAAGAGTCTTGAGATCCCTACCTAGCAAATTTGATCCAAAAGTTGCAGCTATTGAGGAAGCGAAGGATCTAAGCCAACTATTCGTAGAAGTTGATTGAATTAATTATATCATATGAATCTAGACTCAATGGAAACAAGGACTCTCCTCTTAAGAATTCCTTCAAATCCCAAGTCTCATTCTCAACAGGGAGAGGAAGAGGCAGAGGCAGAGGTGAATCAAGAGGAAGAGTAAGAGGCATTCGAAGCAATGGTAAGGAAGATCAAGATCAAGATCATCAACATGAATATGGAAATTGTAACAAAAAGAGGTTAGATAAATCCAATATTGCAATAAATTTGGCCATTATGCTAATGAATGTAAAAAGGCAAAGGCCGACAAGGCAAAACATAATGCTAATGTGACTAACATCTCTGAGAAAAATAAAGATTTGTTATTTCTTACATGTCTTGTTGCACATGAAATCCCAAAGGGACTTTGGCTTTTAGATAGTGGTGGTAGAAACCATATGACATGTGATAGAAGTATAGTTGCAGATATGGATGAATTAGTGAAGATAAAGGTTAATGTCGGAACCGATGAGATAGTTCTAGTAGTTGGAAAAGGAGTTATCAACATATTGACTAAACAAGGCCAACGGAGATCATCAGAGATGCATATTATGCTCCAGGGTTGAATCAGAATTTGCTCAGTATTGGGAAACTCACTAAAAATAAATACAAACTTGCCTTTGAGAGATCATATTGTTCCATATATGACAAACCCCCAAGTAGGAAAATGATCATCAAGGTACAAGTGACTAGGAATAGAAGGTATCCACTAGTCATGAGTTGCAGTAAGGAGGTAAAAAATTTTGCCAAAAAAGCAACATGCATGGATGGTTTTTGGCTATGGAATTTTAGATATGGATATCTTCCCTTTGTTGGTTTAAAATTGTTTCAACAGAAAGGTATGGTTAAGGGAATGCTTCTCATTAGAGAGCCAACAAGCACATGTGAGTGTTGCATTCTTTCAAAACAACATAGGGATAGCTTCCCTAAAAGTGAGTCTCAATGGGATCATGCACCCCTAGAAATTTTCCACACTGAGTGGCCAATGCAAAATTAGTCACTTGACAACAATTATTATTTTCTTACATTGATTGATGATTTTAACAAAAAATGGGTGTACATCCTTCATCAGAAGTTGGAAACTTTTGGCGAGTTCAAGGAATTTAATGTCTTGGTTGAAAACCAAAGTGGCCATCAAATCAAAGTATTGATATTAGATAGTGTTAAGTTTTTACTTTATTTATGATAATAACATTAAACAATAGGATAACTAAAATAAAGACAAGCACAACAACACAGAGAACACAAAATTTCTCTCGGGAAAACCACAAGAGAGAAAACCCCAGAAAAAATTCATCAATATAGGTTTCACCAAGACAATATAAAATCCCCAAGACAAAACAACTTCTCTCCTTCACCAACGAACTTCCCTCTCTCCTATGCAGGATTGAGTGAGTGAAAATGAGTGGTACAATTGACAAAATCGACCTCTCTATTTATATTGTTCAGTTGGGTGACTTTTTACCCTAGCTGGGCCGACCTCTCCTTATTTATTGAAATGACCTATCAATTACATAATAGAAAATATTTTTTTGGATTCTTCTAGGCTGACACAAATTCTAGTGTTTACATTGACTCTTCCAATTACTCTTACATGATCAATTACATCAATGACATCTCCCAAAGGAGGAATAATAATAATATAACAAAAAAATACATTTCGAATATCTTCCGCAATTCCATTTATTTAGCACACCCTCTTAACAAGGAAGGTATTCTACGGACATCATCATCAACATCAACAACTATACAACCAATTGGTGAAACTTTGTATGTCATAGGAAGTTTTTGGAACATCATCATATATCTGGGGCATCAACAACATCATCTGCTGGAAAATTATCATCAGCATCATCATCATGGTCTTCATCAACATAGAATTGCTGTAGCATCAACATCATCATCGTCAACAACATTGTCATGACCCCTCCCATGGATCTAACACAAGGAAGGGAATATGATACCAAAATCTAGGCTTTTATAAAACTTAGCCCATTTCATCATAGAAAGTTCATATAAATAAAATCATGTACACATATCTTACATACATCTACCATTCGAATAACAATCATAAATTAAATCATTGCAGAAGTAAATATACATGAGAGAATATACTTATCTCGCTATAATGTTGTCCTAAGCAACAATCTATGTCGCTACAACATTCCACCCAACCATAGGTCTCTGCCCATCTTGTATTCTTTCAGCACTCAAAGACCACCCCCAAGCTAGGAATGATATCTACAAGGAAAAAAGAGGGACTCTCAAGCTTAGCACAACCAAATCAATGGATACCCATCTCATCCCCAATATCCTCTTACACACAACAAACTCAAAAACTGGGCATGGATACACATTTTCAACAATAGATTACAAATTAGGGTCTATGGTTTTCCCCAAATCGTTGCACACCCAAAACGGATTGTGGGAAGAGGGAATCAACCCCAGGGAAGAAAACTGATTTCTCCCACAGATGTATGAGCATTCAATGGGCCAAAATAGCCTCTATAAAACTCCAAATCGATTCCCCTTATTCCTTACTATTATACCACATAAAAATGCCCTTCTCCCAGTTGAGAATGAGGGAAACATGGGAAAACGTGAAGGGAAAATGCCCAGGTGACTCCCCACTCGTGAGAGAACAAAACTGATGGTTGAAGAATGGCTCGGGGAGCAATTTCGTGGCTCTTTTCTTTCCCAAGAATCCAAACACGAATTTTTAGGAAGGTTGGCTTGCCCATACTCGAATTTGGACAACCATACCTCTCCATTCGCCAAGGCATTAACTACCTCAACTAACTCTTGGGAGAAATGAATGATTGGGCACAAAAGTCAACATGGGTAGTTGAGGGTTCGCGGGTTCTCTCATTGACCCTTGGCTTGACTTGATTGTCTCAAGGGTTTGAATATTTTCCTCCCAATTTCTTGTAAACATCATGCCCCCATCTCTTATTGCATTACATAGCTAGTTGTGGGCATTTATATTAAAATGCATATTTACAATTCCCATGGTTCACTAACACACATGTAGCATAATATCAAATACTTTCCTCTTCAAGTTTGAGCATTCACTAGAGGGGCCTTGGCCTTGACCTCCATGCTAGGAATCATACATAATTATATGCATACAATATTTACATTATAGCCCACAATATCCTAAGGGTCAAAATGGGGACATTACAAACATCATCATCAACAAGGAACTGCTGGAACATCAACATCATTATTGTTAGCAATAAATTGCTCGAACATCATCATCTTTAGAAACATCATCATCAACAAGAAATTGCTGGAACATCAACATCATCATCATCATCAACAAGGAAATGCTGGAACATCAACATCATCATCAAAAAGGAACTACTAGAACATCAACATCATCATCGTCAGCAAGAAACTATTGGAACATCAACATCATCGGCAACATCATCATCAAAAAGGAATTACTGGAACATCAACATCATCATCATCATTAATACATGGATACTGAAATCAACAACATCATCATCATTAGTACATGGATACTGAAATCAACAACAACATCAACCATCAGTAAATAAATACTAGAACAACAACATAATTCATAAGTAAGTAAATAGTGGAACAAAAAAATCAAACATCAGTAAGTAAATACTGAAACATCATCATCATCACCATGTGAATGATGGAACATCATCAACCATTAGTATGTGAATAATGGAACCATCAGTATAGAAATACTAGAACAACATCATCATCTGGAGTATGCACTCTGGTAGACGATGTTGACTTACTAATCATTTTGGACCAAACAAGCCTAGTCAGACATATCAATCTACCCAGGGATCAAACATGCCTTGTCTAGATAAATAATCCTTTCATACCAAACAAGCCTAGCCATCCATACCAATTGCCCTAGGATCTAGCCAATGCTTGTCAGGCTAACGTACCAATCCTTTTAGATCAACCAGGCCTTGTCAGGCTAACGTACCAATTCTAGACAGAGATACCATACCAATGCTCTAGGAAACCACTCCCTCTTTCGAGGGTGATCCTTTTGGACCCATCTCCGCTCCTTCTTTAGAAGGAGGTCTTATCGGACTATCATGATCTTCACTCCTTCTCTCGAAGGAGGTCCTATCAGACCATCATTATCATCACTCCCTCTTTCGAGGGAGGTCCTTATAGACCACACTAAGCTTGTCTCAAAAGTATTCAAACTTTATACGATATAGAGGCTTAGTCAACACATCAACAACTTGTTCCTATGTAGGAACATACTTGAGCTTTACAACTCCCTTCTGCAACATATCCCAAATATAATGATACTTGATCTCGATGTGCTTTGATCTATCATGAAACACTAGATTCTCTGACATCTTGATACAATTCTGATTATCACAAAGAATATCAGTCACGTCTATTTCTACATCAAACAATCCTGTCAACATCTTGAGAAGCCATATTGCTTCACTACAAGATGACCATGTTGCAACGTATTCAACTTCTATTGTACTGAGATCAACATGGGGATGCTTTCTACTGAACCATTAAATCATACCTGATCCCAAACTAAAACAACATCCTAAAGTGATTTTTATGTCTTCGGCACTTCCATCCCAATTTGATTCTGTATACCTGTACAATATGAACTCACTATCTGATGCATATACAAGTCCATAGTCCAACTTACCTTTTAGATACCTCATCACATGTTTTGATGCAATCCGGTGAACATGTCTAGGCTCTAACATATATTGGCTCAAGGTGTTCACATCAAAACATATATCTGGTCTACTATTGGTCAAATACATCAATGAGCCAATAATCTCACAATGTAACATCTACTGTTTCTGATGAAGCATCATTCAAGAGCTTCAATTTTGTCACCATGAGAGTAGGTATGGAATTATAGTCCAACATCCCAAATCCTTTCAATATATCAACAAAAAATTTTCCTTGATTTAGGAAAATCTCATCTGCGAACTACCACACCTCAAGACCTAGAAAGTAATGTATCATTCCAAAGTCTTTCATCTTAAATTCTACAACAAGCTTCTTCTTTGTGAGGGGAGATATCCGGTATCATTCTAAGCATTTTCTTAAGATTCTAAGGAAGACAACCTTCTCCATCTATGTTGTAGTCACTACCTCTGAAGCAGAGCTTCCCTTCTCCCTCTCTAACTAAGCACTACCCTCCCTCTACATCATGTACTCTTTGCATCCAGACATCCTACATGAGATTGATTGGTAGCCTTCTCTTTTGTTAAAATTTTGGATATCCATCGATGTCATCTCTCTAGGTCACTGGATACCTAGATCTCAAACTCTATTGCAAGTCCTCTCTTGTACCCACCCATGAGCTCCTTATATTCAACCTTATAGCAAAGATTGATATCTCATCACTCTAGGTTATCATCCTATCCCATGGGTTCCTTCTGATCCTGTACAAAGTCTTCTTCAATCTGGACACATGTGGTTCTTTGTAGAGAGTCCTAAATCATGGAGGTTGCTCAATATAGACTTCTACTTCGATTAAATAATATATCTAGTGTAATATCCTTCCACTGAGGAAGTGTGTCTAGCCACTAGAGAAACGTCTTGTCATAGTCGACTCCCTCTTTTGAGAGAACCCTCGTTTTGTACTTCTGTAGTATGCTTGATTTCATAAATATTATTGAATTTCATATCTAAACCATCACCACTTGTTTTACGGAACAAGTATCATCATTATTCTCTTCTAGGTGATGTTACACGATATTTCCTACAAGTCAAATTTAGTTGCATGATTAGAAACATTTCATAGTCTTCAAAACAAATTCTTATGCATAAAGACATAGGTTATATAGTCATGCAACTATCTTAGCCAATGCTTCAACACAACATTCATCTAGTTCCCGCATTGATAAGGTAACTTTCTAGATGCCTCCCATCTCTACCAAAACATTATTAAGAGCGTGAACTACTCCCAACATGTTAGCAAAGAGGTTTGATTCTAGATAAGTAGCAATGGAATGTTGTATAACACCATAGGTCATTTACCCATCACATGCATATTAGTAGTATTATTTCCATTAATTCAAGCTCTCTAAGATGCATAATACACATCCTAAATCTAGGAACATAAGTATGTACACAACTCGACAATATGGGAAATGATAATTCAAATACTTATCTTTTTTTGTTTGGTAGGATCTCTCTTGATCCTAGTCTCCTTGCAGGAGTCTCTAAAATTTTGCTTAACTCCATCATCTGATTCTGAGGACCTATTCCTTGCTTTATTATGACTGACAATGTTGAACAAGTCTTCTATACCACAAATCACAAGGACTCATGGTCCTAGCTATTAGGGCTGAGTCTGCATGTCCCTTCAATTTGTAGAGTCCTCCTTCAATTCCAATAACAATTGCATCCCTTCTTATCCAATGCTGAGATAGATAAGAGGTTCTTCTATCCTCTTGGTTTGGATTAAAGTACATATTCCTCATCATTGGATTAAAGTACATATTCCTCATCATTGGAAGAATCTTCTTTAGCTTTGCTTTCATCATCATGTTCATCTTCTTCAGTGCATGGGCATGCAATATTTTATTCTACTTCTTGAATTGTTCAGCTCTAAGAGGACAATTTCTTGCAATGTGACCCATCTTGTGACAAGTAAAACATTCAAAGGCGGATAATACTTTCTTGATCCTTTTGTTCCTTTGAAATCTTTGAGATCTTCTAGGAGAGTGGTCATGATTCTTCCTTTTGTTCCTTCCTTTCTCATGGGATTCCAAATTTTGATCTTCATTATTATTTTACTTCTCTTCTATTACTGCTATCCTTTATTCTTCTTGCACACACTCTTCCCATAGTTGTCTAAACTTGATCAATTTATTCCTAGAGAATATGCCACATACGAAAGGTTCCCAATACCTTGGGAGACCATTAGAGGTGGTCATCACAACCTCTACTTCTTCTATCATGTCTTTAATGGCTTCTAATGGTCTTTGAATTTTGAATATTCACACCCTTGAGTTGTTTTCTCAAGGTCATCTTTCTATTGATGTTCTTTCCTTCAAATAGATTAGAGAATGCATCAAACATTTACTTTGGCGTCTTCTTTGAAGAAACTTGAGGAATCAAGTGATCTTTGATAGAGTCAACACTGATCCTCTTGGCCTTGATCATATCCTTCTTGTATTTTTATTTGGCCTCATCTCACTCTGGTTCTTTAACGTCTTCTTTTATGACGCCTTCTAGGTCATGTTCTTCGAGAATGAGCATGAACCTATATTTTCATGCCGTGAAGTTATCAACTCCATAAATATTTTCCTCATTCTTGGTAGTGTTTGTCATTTTAATAACATGAGAACATCAAATGGAAATAGAATGGAGATAGTACTTACTTGTGAAACTGCTACTCCAAGAACTACTTCTAGCTTGATCTAGGGTTTGACAGAGAAACCCTAATTTTTCAACTTTGAGATCTTGAGAAATTGATTGGAGGAAAATATGTGCCTCCACAAGGCAAGTTAGTCAAAGTACTCATTTTCCCAAATTTGTGAACAAGACTACAAAATATTTGATGTCCTAGTTTCTTCAATTTCTACTACAAATTTGTTCGGTCTTAATTTTGATGTATCTCAGAAATTTTTGCTCCTCAAGGTCTCAAATTTCGTTCCATGATAGTATAATCTGTCCTCTATCCAAACCCATATGTTAGATCAGGATTGGATTCACCAAGTGGAACTTATTCTAATTTTCCCAAGGTGGCATTTTTAAGGACTGTTTCAGTATAGCGAACTTGTACGGACTGTGACTTGTCATTGTTTCATATTCGGGTTTTGAAACACGCACGAGAGAAAATAAAGTCTTTGCACTTTATGGAACATCTTACAAAATTCGCTTTGGATCTTCCTATCCCCATATATAGCATTTATCCCTAGGTCACTTGTTTAAAATTGAATTATGGAGGAGGATGAAACCCTGATTTGCATGGATCATATATGATAAAGTGCAGCGAATATGGGGCTGACACTTCCACATAAGGTACACGATCATTTCATCTTCGTCCTGTGTGAGTTTCAAATCTTGGACCTTCTCCAAGAGTTATTTATAGTGAAAATTCCAAGATGACAAGTTTATGGAAATGGAAACCCTAGGCAGCAGCTACACAATGTTCTCTTTCAGGCCTGCTCTGATACCATGCTAATTTTTTACTTTGTTTAACATAATAACATTAAACAATAGGATCACTGAAATAAAGAAAAGCACAACAAGACAAAGAACACAAAATTTCGCTAAAGGAAACCACAAGGGAGAAAATCCCGACAAAACTTCTTCAATATAGAATTCACCAAGACAATATAAAAGCCTCAAGACAATAAAACTTCTCTCCTTCAAATTAGAATAAATTTCAGGTATATAATGGGCCTACTCAGGAAAATAATAAAATAATAGTTATTAATTTTGGAGGAAGAAAGAAAAAAAAACTATTTTTTTGTTCATATTTTCAACATATCTCCCTGTTTTTTACTCAAATTTTGAGCGGGAGCACTCGTTGGATGCGGAATTAAATTCTGCATCCAACAAGTACTTACTCTACATACTTTTGACGGACGTCGCTTCTCCAAAAACAAGAAACACCTAAAATGTCATCAAAACATTTTTCTGGTATTTCTTGTTTTTGGAGGAGTGGGGTCCATCAAAAGTATGCAGGGTAGGTACTCTTTGGATATGGAATTTAACTCTGGATCTAATGAGTGGTTCCCCTCAAAATTTGAGTAAAAAAACAGGGAGATATGTTGAAAATATGAACGAAAAAAGTAGTTTTTTTATAACAAATATCTCAAGTCAACCATTATGGTTGACTCATTTTATTGAAATTATATTAGTTATTGAATTCCAACTCATCAAGAAATTATGGTTGGCTTGTTTTCTTATATGATGGCTTGTTTTCATATAAGGCCCATTATAGACCCCAAATTTCCTCTAATGCACTAGCGAACTTCTCTCTCTCTCCTATGCGAGTTTGAGTGAGTCAAAATGAGTGGTACAAATGAAAAACTTGACCTCTCTATTTATATTGTTCAGTTGGGTGACTTTTTACCCTAACTGGGTCGACCTCTCCTTATTTACTGGGGCGACCTATCAATTACATAATAGAATATATTTTTATAGATTTTTCTAGGCCGACACAACTGCTATTGTTTAGATAGACTCTTCCAATGTCTCTTACACGTTCAATTACATCGATGACATCTCCCGAAGGAGGAATAATAATAATATAATAAACAAATACATTTAGAATATCTTTCGTAGTTACATTTCTTTAACAAATAGAGGGGGATAGTATGATTCAAAGGATTTACATGCTTAATGCAAACAACATGGAACCAAAAGGTAATTCATGAAAAACTATATAGCCTATCAAAATGATGTAGCATAATAGAAAAACAGAGCCATTATGAATATAGCAAGGTGCATGCTGAAAGGAAGAAACTTGTTCTATGAGTTTTGGGGAGAATAAGTGGCTTGTGCTACTCATGTGTGGAATAGACATCCTACCAAAAGTTTGAAGAACAGAGTTCCATGGGTATCATGGATGGGTACGACTTGTGATGTTTCACATTTCAGAATATTTGGTTGTGTATGTTATGCTCATGTACCTAAACAACAAAGAAGAAATCTTGAAGATAGAAGTGAGAAATGCATATTTATTGGATATGGAGAAGACTCTAAAGCTTACAAGCTATATAATCATGTGACCAAAAAGGTCATCATTAATGGAAATGTATTCTCTAAAGAACAAGAGTCATGGGTTGGAACCATAGATAAAGTTGTTGAAGCTATGGTACCTCAACCAAAAGTTGATGAAGAAGAATATCAACTTGAACAGATTCTAGTAGCACCAACAGCCATTACTCCAACAAGGACACCTAGAAATTTAGTTCGAGGTGAAGCATCGAGATAAATAGATCGATACACTCCTATTCTCAATCAGATAATGAATTTGATTACAATAATAAAAAGACTAGAAGTTTACAAGAAATCTACGATCAATTAGATACAAACACCAATTTTTCCTTTCTTGCTAGTCAACCAATGTTTTTTGAAGAAGTTGTAAAAGAAGAGCACTGGGTAAAATCTATGGACGATGAGATAGATTCCATTGAGATAAAAGATACATGGGATCTTGTTGACTTTGATAAAGATAAGAAACCTATTGGTGTGAAGTGGGATTATAAGACAAAAATCAATAAAAAAGGTGAAGTTGATAAGTACGAGGAAATGTTCGTAGCAAAAGGTTTCTCTCAACAACCTTGAATAGATTTTGGAGAGACGTTTGCACCAATATCAGGATTGGACACGATGAGAGTAGTCTTAGCAATAGCAGCCCATAACAAATGGAAATTGTATCAAATGGATGCCAAGTCAACATTTTTGAATGAGATTTTTTAAGAAGAGATTTATGTGCAACAACCACAAGGGTATGAAATAAAACAACATGAAGAGAGAGTTTACAGGTTAAAGAAAGCATTATATGGGCTTAAGCAAGCTCCAAGAGCTTGTTACAACAAAATTGATTCTTATATGATCAATAATGGTTTTACCAGAAGCAACAACGAACCGACACTTTACACAAGATTTACATCTTATTCATCTATATTTAAAGATTTACATATTCTTAAGATTTTCATTTTATTCATCTATATTTAAAGATTTACATATTGGCAGTTGCATTGCAGAGACGATTAAGCAACTAAACAAGCGTGTAATTGTTAACTTAAAACGTTGAGTAAGTAAACAACTATGGAACCAAGTGAAATTTACTTCTAACACTCCCTCTTAATCTTGAGGGTTACATTCTTTATATCGACAATGCCAAGATTTTGTCTTTGAAACTAAAAAAAAAATCTTCCCAAATATTTAGTGAAGATACCTGCTAATTGTTCTTTTGAACTACAAAGGTAATTGTTCTTTTGAACTACAAAACTGAGTAAGATATCACCATTTTTTACAAGTTCACGTATTAAGCATGTAAAATGTGTTTGTTTTTTTTATGAAACACATTATTCTTTGGCAAGGAAATAGCAGATTTGCTATCACAAAAAATCGAAGTCGGCTCTTTTTCCATTTATTCAAAATCTATCAAAAGTCTTTTAAGCCAAACTGGCATGACATGTTGCTGGAGTTACTCCTACATACTCATCTTATGTAGAAGATATAGAAACTATGGGTTGTTTCTCTCATTATTGTGCGTACACTACTAACTTCAATAGTCAACACCGGCTTCAATCAACAGAATTCTCTTTGCTTTCAGCGCCAACACTAGCTTCAACAAATGTCCAAGAGCAAACTTCCCTCTGCGTGTGCAACAACCGCTTCAACAAATGTCTCTCCAATTGGGAAGAGCCTCCCAATCCCTCTTTGGATTGACCAACTGCTCTGATACCATGAAAACAATATGGACAGAGACAAAACAGAGAGAAAATTTTTGCAACACACACACCGATCTGTATTTTATTCATTTGTATATAAATATTTACATATTGACGATTGAACGGCATAGACGATTAAGCAACTAAACAACTGTGTAACTGTTAACTAAAAATGGTGAGAAACTAAACAACTCTGAAACCAATAGATTAAGCAATCATTTCATTTCGAATCTTTTTCATCCCCTTGCCAATGTTCTTGCAAACAAAGATTCAACTTGTTTCGTGTTGAGATAGTTATTTCATATCATGAATTGGTGTTGAGATTCAACAAGTTTGATGTAATTCGTTGAGAAGAACAATGTCGGGTTTTACATTGTAATAATATTTGCTCCCTTGCTCGCACCACAACTCATTATGCGGTTGATGTAGGCTCATAGGTCTATCGCAACGAGTTTTGGTTTTCACCGTCAACATGAAAGCTATGCGAACAGATATATTAATACCATCTACGAGACCCTACACAACAAAAGCTTCAGAGTTATATCTATGATAATTACCATTCTCCCTAAGAACAACCACCCTTTATGAACAATAAGCAATAAACCACCCTTTATGAACAATAAGCAATAAGCACAATAAGCATGGAAAAAAAAGTAGAGTGTGTAAAGCATAATTTTGAAAAAGTTAGTAAAATGGATTAACACATTAGCACAATTATTTAATTTGTGGTAGTGAATACTAATAGGCTACAAGTTAAGCGTCACAAATTGCCACAAATAAGTTATCTGTAGTGAATACTAATAGGCTACAAGTTAAGCATCACAAATTGCCACAAATAAGTTATCTGTTATTTGTTCTCCATGCATAATTTTATTCATTGGTTGGTTGTCTATGCCTCCGCGACTTGTTATCATCTGAATTTTTTTATTTAAAGTGATTGTCTACCATGAACTGCTCCTTATCCATGCAATGACCATAAAAAATCAATCTTTACAGTACACTTGTGTCATCCTCCATACTTGCTAGTCCACCCCAAATTATAAATTAGCACAACCACTTAACTTGTGGCTGATGAACACCGATAGGTCACAAGTTAAGTGCTATGAACAAGTTATCTATTACTTGTTATATATGTTTAGTTGTAATCACCATTGTGTCATCCATACATAGGTTACAAGTTATCTATGCATGAGGTACTAGTTATTTTTTATATTTCTTTTTTTTATAATTGTTTATTTGGAATTTTAAACAACTCCTATAAAATCAATCTGCGCATTATATTTATCCCATCCTCCTTCAATCTAGAAAAAACATATATGATAGTCCACCCCAAATTCTAAGATATAAATACTTATCAATATAAATATACACACCTATTATCAATATAACTAAAATTATTAAATATTTATTATATAGATGTGGATTTTGTATATACATATCATAGCCTCCAAATTCAGTAGAATGATACCCACATATATGAAAATTTGAAATCCGATACCATGTTTAATTTGATTGGTCCAAATTCTCTTGCTATTCAAAATACACACAATAATTTATAAATCTCTTTTATTTTTTTGACATTTACGGATGAGTATTCTAAGAAGACAACGACGTATATTTTTGTAAAGTAATAGTGAAGCATTTGTGTGCTTTATGATTTCTCAAGGCTTCGTTGAAAATGACAATCTTTAATATCCTTAAAGACTAAAAAAGGAGTGATCTCATTTGAAAGCAATTTAATAAATATTGTAATAACAATGAAACAAAAGAAGGAGTGATCTCATTTGAAAGCAATTTAATAAATATTGTAATAACAATGAAATCAAAAGGGAACTCACTCTAAAGTATAAAATACAATAGAATGGTACCGCTCATTGTAAAAATCAAATCATTGTTGAAATGAAAGGATCCGTGTTATAGGCAAAGCATATGGGAAATCAAATTTTCATATAAGTAATAGCTAAAAATATGTTTATTCTTAATTTTGGTTAAGTGGCATATGTACATGTCTCTAAAGAACATAGGAAAAAGCAAAAGCAAGATGAAAAAAGTGAAGAATAAATGATGTTCTTTAACTTAAAGAAAAGAAAGAAAAAGATGTTCGAAACCCATATAAAAATTGGTGATTGTATCATTTAATGTTATATTTGATGATGGGGAGTGTGCCAAGATGGTCTGCAGTAAGAAGAGCCATAAGTGTTAGACATGGGGTCTTCATGTGGCAAACACAAATGTGAATGGTGTATTGTTAAGATAGCCAGGGAAAACATTGTTGGAAAGGTTGTTTTTTAGATGTGATGCCATGTGATGGTTTCATCTTGTCTTGGTTTATTAATTATATGGTGATGGAGGCATGTTGAGTGGTTGAATTGAGAAGAGGTAAAAACGAATAGATATAGAATGAAATATGCATTTGGAAGCTTCGGGTTTGTATGAGATGTTATAATGAAACCACAGGCCTATTGGTTTAGAGGGACAAGCTGCTATGTACTAAGAGCTGCGAAAATTGTGTAGGTTATTAGCATGTTGAGTAAACCTACAGCTGAGGTGTATGATTGTAATTGAGATTATATTAAAATAAGTAGAATAAGGGAAAACATAATCTGAGGAGATGTATGCATGATAGGTTGGGTGTGGTATAAGTTTAATCAAGAATTGTTGTAGGGAATGCGTGGTAGAGTGGATTATGGAGATGAAGGAAAAACATAAAGGCAAAGACACTTGTTGATGTTAAATTGTTGTAACTAGTCGAGTGGCTAATTAGTGGGTTTTAGAGTGGTGATTTTATAGGTGTGATTTTCCTTTACCAAGAAGTGTTGTGGTGAGCATTACAGATAAAGTGGAACTATTTTCAGTAGGTGAGGCTTGGGATGAGGTCTGCAAAATTGATGGGCGAGCTATTGTAGTGTATAATATCTTTGATGGGGCCAATCATAAAGGTGATGCACAATGCTAGTAGATAAGTAGACAAGGTCCTTTCTATTGCATGTAATAAAAATAGTAGGGTGAAAGGTGATGTGTGGTAGGGAGCTTTCAGAAGAAGTGTTTGGAGAAACACAATCTTTTGATTGACATTATCAAGGATCATTGTGGCCATAATCTCCTTAATTTGGTCATTGTAAGTGAAGAGGAAAATGGGATATGTGATAGCAGGGTCTTGACTAAGTAGAATGAGGGAAGGATCATGCTATCTATGGTTGGTTAATGATACCACTTCCAATGTCAAAGGAGAGGAAGTTTTAGGGAGCGATTCTTTAGTGTTTAGGTATGACTGATAAATAAAAAAGTGTTTGGAAGTGGAAGGGAAATCAATGAGCCTACAATTAGTGTTAGATTCGCTGAGAGTCCAATTGATGAAAATCCTCTAATAAGTGTTAGGGGCTTGAGGCAAAGTGAACTTATGGTTTGTGGGGTGAGGTGAAGAGGGCTAGGGGATTTTAGGATCACTACAATTTTTAAGGTTAGCAACAAAATTAGGCTTTCATTGTTATGGAAAATTAATGACGTTGAGCTTTTCATTTCAGGATGAGGACCTATTGGAAATCCTAGTGTAGGATACTGCAACAAACCCAATTATACCCAAAATTTGGAAAATTTAAGGACTTCTATTACACTTTATAAGAATAAAATATTTCCAATTCCTTTGGTACTTCAAGAAAATTACTTCAACATTTGTTGCATATATATATATAATATTCAAGATTGCAATTTTCCTAAACCAACATCAGTTATGGATTTCATAAATCTATCATCACTAGTATACTTTATAAATTAGATTTGAGGTCCACATAGAGTAAAATAGTTTTCATGTACTCCTACATAATTTTTTTCTCTAAAATCATTAGTCTGCAAGGTGGGTCGTTGGGACCTTCTTGCTTAAAAATAACACACGACACACACGTTCACATGAACTGGATGTAAACAGGATGCTAGAAGCTGGATTCTATTACTTCAATCAACTTCGGTTACAAATCGAAATGCAAGGAATGTAAACAACTAGCTATCTCGGCTCAGCCTATTACAATATATAGAAGAAACTATGTGTCCTCAATGTGTGTCGATCTTCACCCTCCCCTGGTTCGCTACGGAACTCTGAGCTATGGTTCTAATCTCTTCTTTGCACTCGGTTGATGTGTGATTGTTCTCTCCAATCTACAGATCCACTCTCGAGTGACTGATCCTAGTGATCCCAAGTGATCCCAAGTGATCCAAGTGATCCTCCGTCCTCCCTTCTTATTTGCCTCGAACTGGTCTTCAACCCACTACTGCTCTCCCCGAGACACGCTTCCTCTGTCCGGCGATCATCCCTGAACCTGCAGACCTGCAGTTGTTAGCGCCGCTGCCGTGCTGCACAACCTCCACCTCCAGAGACATCTGGCATGTCTTCAACCACCTTCATAACTTCTCATAACTTCCTTAAAAACCCTGAACGGATACCAAGTACTCTGCTTGACTTTCTATGCATCCTTTTGACATTCTGACATTTGTCAATCCCATAAATGACAACGACCATACTATCTTCCATCAGCCTTCGACTTATCTGTCGGCTTCCTTCCATGTCTTCGGCTTCGCTAGCCCGCCCCTTCCTCCACACTTGGATTCTGCCTCAAAACATGTCGTTTTCATTGCTTGAAAACATGTCCACACTCGACCTCTTTGCTACAACTCTATCGTCTCTCGAATTTGAACATGTCAACTCTCGACCTTCTCCTCCTGTCGATGCACCTCGACAACTTCCACTCGAATTATTGACTTCGAAAGCCAATCTTCACTTACGTACTAGTGGTCATCAGCACTTCCTCTGGTCGGCCTTCTGTCGATCATCTTCGACTATTCTGCCTAGGTCCCGATGCTCCTACATTAGACTCCCCAGGTCAAAAAGAACACAACTGCTCCATCACTCTCCTGAACTCTTCTTCAAAAATCCATGTTGCCTCCTGCAACTCATCATCTTTCCATCGCATCAAGTATTCCTTCTTTCACAAACTACGTGTGCACCCAAATTCACATTCCTCTATTACTTCTGCGATTTCCTCCTTGTGTCGATCTCGAATCTGCACCATCCAGTCGATGTTCGACACTTCTACGCTTTCGCTGCTTGAACCATCTTCAAACTTGTACAGATATGAGACATTGAACATTGGTGAAATGCTCAAGTCTTTCGGAAGCTCCAACACATAAGCATTTTCCGAAATCTTCTTCAAGATCTTACATGGTCCAATCTTCTTTAGCTTCAGCTTGTTATATGTCCCTGTCGGAAATCTCTCCTTTCACAAATTTGCATAGACTAAATCTCCTTCGCTGAGAGACTGTATCCTGTTCTTTCTACCAGCTCTCAACTTGTATGCCATGTTTTTCTTTTCTATGCACTTTCGTACATCTTCATGCACTTCTTTCATATGCTCTGTGAATGATTCTGCATCCACGCTTTTTCGGATTTGTGTTGGTAACTCCACCAAATATGCCACTCCATGTAGGATTCTTCCTTGAACAATATGGAATGGGCTCAAGCCTGTCGACTGATTCACATAATTGTTGTACACGAACTCTGCTTGCGCCAACACGTTCTCCCAATGCTTGGGTCTCTTGGTCGTCAAATACCTCAGAAGGTTTCCCAAACTTATCTTCACTACCTTGGTCTATCCATCTGTTTGTGGATGATATGCCAAGCTAAATTGCAACCTTGTGTCTAGTTTCTTCCATAGCATTATCAATAAATGCCCCATGAACTTGGTCTCTATGTCCGATGTTATACTCCTCGGCAACCCATGCAATCTGACTATCTCCTTAAAGAATAGTAATACAATGCTTGTGGTGTCACTTGTCTTCTGACACGAAATAAAGTGTGCCATCTTCAAAAATATGTCGGCTATAGGAAATATTGAGTCGCTTCCCTGCTATGTCTTCGTCAATCCAAATCCATGCTCAGGTGCTCCCATGGGGTATTCGGCACTGGTAATGGTGTATACAACCCCGTGTTCTGATTTCTTCCTTTTTCCAACTGAAAAACTCGGCACTATCGTACCCACTTCTTGACATCTATTGTCATTCCTGACCAATAATACTTCTCTTCAACCAATGCCTTGGTGTTGTCGATGCCAAAATGACTTGCTAATCCTCCATTATGCAGTTCTCAGATTAGGTTCTCCCTTATGGATCCTATTCTGTCGACACTCCACGGTTCTTGACTCGCCTTCCATGCTTTCATCAAATCCTCGTTGGCTGCATACTCTGCGTTCATCGACTCTATTCCTGTTGCCTGAACTATCGTCGTGTTCAGCAATGCAACTCTTCGACTCGGCACATCCGCAACTTTGTTTGAATTTCCCGACTTATGTCACAACATGAAGGTATATCCCTGCAGGAATTCAACCCATTTCATGTGTTGCTGATTCAACTTCGACTGAGTATTCAAATACCTCAATGCTTGGTGATCTGTGTATAACACAAACTCCTTGGGAAACAAATAATTCCTCCATTTATTCAATGCTTGGACAATAACATAGAATTCTTGGTCATTGACTAAATATTTCTACTTTGCATCATCCAACTTCTCATTGAAGAATGCAATTGGCAGGCCCTCCTGGCTCAACACTGCTCCAATTTCCATTCCACTTGCATCGTAATTGACTTGGAAAACTTTGTCGAAATCTGGGAGCGCTAACACTGGGCTCTCAGTGACCTTTTCCTTCAACTTGTCGAAAGCTCGTTGGGAAGCTTCCGTCCACTTAAAATCTCCTTTTCTGATTCACTCCATCAAAGGTGCACATATCCGACTGAATCCCCTGATGAACTTCTGGTAGAAACTGACAAGTCCATGGAAACTCATTACTCCAGTCACACTTGTCGGTTCCGGCCAATCGAATATTGCCTACACCTTTTTTGGGTCCATCACTAACCCTTTACCCAAGATTACAAATCTCGAGTACACCAGTTCTTCCTTCATGAAGAAACAATTTTGGAGGTTCACCATCAGCTTCTCTTCCTGCAACTTCTGTAATACTTGTTGAATGTGCCCCAAGTGGTCTATCTCGGTTCGACTAAATATCAAGATGCCGTCTAGGTACACTACAACAAACTTACCCAAGAATGGATTCAGTACCTCATTCATCAACTGCATCAATGTACTAGGTGCATTAGTCAATCCGAATGGCATGACTAACCACTCATATAACCTTCCTTCATATTGAATGTTGTTCTCCATTCATCTGATAACCCTCTTCAGGTCAATTTTTGTGAAGTACTTCACTCCACTCAAGTAATCAATCAACTCTTCCATCCTTGGCAATGGAAGCCGGTACTTGATCGTGACATTGTTGATGGCTCTGGATTCTATACACATCCTCCATTCTCCACCCTTCGTTGGTGCTAATAGCACTGGTACTGCGCATGGACTTAGACTCTCTCTGATGAATCCCCTGTCCAAAAAATCCTGGACCTATCGATTGAGTTCCTGAACCTATGTCGGATTCATTCTGTGGGGTTTCTTGTTTGGCAGACTCAACCCTGTAATCAAGTTGATCTGATGGGATATGGTTCTCATCGATGGCAATCTTGTCAATGCTCCATTGATTACTATGCTCTGAAACTTGTCGAGCATCTTTTTGACTTCGGCCAGAATCTTCTCCATTGTCAAACTCTCGACACATGGCCCCTTTGGAATGATGGTGAAACATCCGGATTGCTTTTCCTCCTCCGCGAGGTATTCCTTGGATGAACACATCAGCACTCGCTTCTCCCAAAAATTTCTCACGCCCTGCTTACAGTCGGCTTGATCCTCCTGCTTTGGATTCATAGTCCTTTTCATGCCATTTTTCCACACTTTTACTGTATTGGCTCGACCATCATAGATCATCTTCTAATCATATTTCCATGCTCTCCCTAACAACAGATGACATGCGTCCATTAGGATTACGTCGCACAGTATGCTGTCTTCAAGCTTCCTGACCTTGAAGTTAATCAGGCACTGTTTGGTCACCTTCACATGGTGTCCTTTCAGCAACCAGTATATCTTGTAGGGGTGTGGGTGTGGGTGTTCCCGACATTTCAACCCCTCTTTGTCGATGATCTCCGTTGACACAAGATTCTCTGTACTACCACCATCACCTATGGTCTTGCAATACCACTCACTGATCCGTACTCTGGTTTGAAAGATAACCTTTCACTGTGCCGACTCTTTCTCAACATGTCAGTCATCTTGAACCAATGTTCTCCTAACCATCATTCTTCGACTTTTCTTCTTCCCATCCTCACTGCTGTCGGATTTCAAGTTTTCCCTCTCGTCAGCTTGCTTGTCCCTTCAACGTCTGGGTTTCAATTCCACTGCAGCATTTAGGTTCTCTGGAAATTCATATTCTTTGTGTCCGACTCCTTGACACTTGTAACAAACCACAACTGGTCTATCAACTCCTTTTGTGTCGGATGGACCACTTCAACCATATGCACCTCGGTCGCATGTATCTCCACCATCTCGTCAGTTTTCTTGTGATTTCTCCCTAGTCGATGTCCCTTCCACACGTCGATTGTCTTCGGTGGCTTCTCTCCTGGTTCTGCTACTTTGGCCTTTTGTGGAAACAATCTTCGCACCCCGACCAGTAATCCTACCTCTGGTCGATGAGTATTTCCTCAATAGTTTCTCTTCTACCTTCAGAGCTAGCTGGTAGGATTCATTGACAACCCTGAACCTTGACAGGATTAACTCGTCCTGTATGGTGTATTTCATGCCATTTACATATCTCGCGATAGATTCTTCACCTTCATCGGTCTGCCCCAACCTTATCGACAATCTATAGAACTCTTCCATGTATTCCTTCATGGTCATCTCTTTTTGTTGAAAGTTCTGCAACTTCTGGAACAAGGAAATCACATAGTCTTCTAGCAAGAATTGCTCTTTCAGCTTGGTGACCATCCTATCCCAAGACTTGATTTTCTTCTTCCCTTTTTTGAATCTGTCGACCTGCACATTGTCCCACCACAATGAGGCATGACCCTTCAACCTCAGACATGCACTCTTAACCCGTCTAGGATCCTTGATCTGTTCTATGTCGAATTATTTCTCCATTTCTCTGAACCAGTTAATCAAGTCTTCTAGATCCAGACTTCCTAAGTAGGTACACACATCTATCTTTGTCCGACCTCTCGTCTCTGATAGTAGCTTGATCAGTTTGTCTTCTGGTTCTTCTCCTGCTACTTCCACCTCTTTGACCTCCTCATCGTTGTGGTCTAACGCATTAGGAACGCATCCACGCCTTTGGATTTCTTTGATGGTTGCGACTTCATTAGTCAAGATTTGCATTGTTGACATGCATTCGTCGAACATATCACGATCAACCATGACTGCTACGCCACATGCTCTTCGTCCAACTCCTCAGACATTAACGCCTTTGTGAGCCATTTTCAACCTTATCCGAAACTCCCACTCATCCAATCGCAATCGGACTTCCATGAGTTGTGCACGACTCTACCCAACTGCAGCTGGAGCTGTTAACATACTCGAAACTGGATTCACTTCTAGTGGTGATATCAACTGACGCTCTCCTGCTCACAGGATGCTTCAACTCAACCGGACTCACTTCCGTGCTCTGATACCAATTGACGCAAGGAGCTTTTTCGGGACCTTATTGCTTAACAATAACACACGACACACACATTCACATGAACTAGATGTAAACAGGATGCCAGAAGTTAGCTTCTATTACTTCAATCAACTTCGGTTAGAATGCGAAATGCAAGGAATGTAAACAACTAACTATGTTGTCCTCATCCTATTACAATATACATAAGTAACTATGTGTTCTCATTGTGTGTCGATATTCACAGTCCCCTGGTTCGTTGTGGAACTCTGCACTGTGGTTTTGATCTCTTCTTTGTGCTCGATTGTTGTGTGACTATTCTCTCCAATCTACAGATCCACTCCCGAGTGATTGATCCAAGTGATCCCAAGTGATCCAAGTGATCCTTCTTCCTCCCTTCTTCTGTGCCTCGCACTGGTCTTCAACCCACTCTTGCTCTCCCCGAGACATGCTTCCTCTGTTCGTCGATCTTCCCTGATCCTGCAGACCTGTAGTTGTCAGTGCCACTACCGTGCTGCACAACCTCCATCTGTGGCGACATCTGGCATGTATTCAACCACCTTCATAACTGCTCATAACTTCCTTAGCAACCCCGAACGACTACCAAGTACTCTCCTTGAATTTCTGCGTGTCCTTCTGATTTTCGGATAGTTGTCAGTCCCATCACTGACCTCGACCATACTGTATTTTGTCAACTTTCAACTTATCCATCGGCTTCCTTTCGCGTCTTCGGCTTCACCAGAACACCCCTTCCTCCACACTTGGCTTCTGCCTCAAAACCTGTCAATGTTGTTGTTCGAAAACATGTTGACACTCGACCTATTCGCTACAAATATGTCATCCGTCGACTTTGAACATGTCGACTCTCGACCTTCTCCTATTGTTGATGCACCTCGACAACTTTCACTCGACTTATTGACTTCAATAGCCAATCTTCACTTACGCACCAGTGGTCTTCGACACTCCCTCTGGTTGGCCTTCTGTCGATCATCTTCGATTGTTCTTCCTAGGTCCCGATGCTCCTACATCAATCATCAAGGTATAAGGTCGCTATTCTAAATATTGCAATGCATCCACATGTAATCGAAACATAGATATCTATACAAAGATTTCCATGGAAGCTTTCATATATAAATACATTTTTATGTTGAGTGACCATTTTTCACATTAATTTATTATATAACTATAATTATAAACATACTTCCAACTATACATACATGACGTATATTTATTTAATTATTTTGGCAACCTCGTACACATATTTTGTATTATGCTTTTTATATACATAAAATTACAATCCATAGTTTTCCAAAGTCGCAATAGACAACTAAGGAACATGGTGATTAAGGCATGACTCGGGGCCCATCCTTCTTAGGACTTAACTGCTTAGAGAAGCGACTTGGTTCATGCACCAAGGAAGCCGACCTGAGTTGGTATTAAATTTTATTCAACCATAGAGATCGATGAAAACAAGATTGGCATCCGAAAATAGCGTAATTACCTTGCTGAGTAAGGAATAACTAACAAATCGTTGTAGCTTAACGACTATAAAATAGGAACGGTTGTGCGCCAAAGGCTGTCTAACAAAAAGCTTTGAAAAGCTTATCTAAGCATAGATATAATGCTCCCATCAGATTCCGCGACAAGGGAGAGTAAAATATCGTCCGACTCCCTTACAGTAATACTTACCCATGGTTCGAAAGGATTTAAATATCAGCTTGATGGGATCCGTAAGTTTTTTTCAATGATTTTGAAGTATGAAACAAGATACGCCAGCATTTGTTTAAGTGAGAAAGGACTAACAACAGTCACACCAGTGATAGTTACCATAAAATCAGGGATCACAGGATGGAAACAAATTGCAGTTAGGATGTGGATAGTGACTATCAATCAGGTAGATAATACTAGAGTTTTCAGGTATGGAAACATTGATATTTTAGCGTACATTCAGACTCAACGCTTCCTCCACAGTGAGTAACACTGGCACATCAGATCAACCGACTATTTATTCAACAAGACGAACCATGGGATTAATCGATACATAGAAAGATAATCAATCGGGAATTATGTCAGGGTTAAATCAAGTGAACCATACAACATAACACAACAATACTCCCTGAGCTCCGATTCGCCAAGGCTTGCACAGATAGTTACAATATTTATGGAAGAGTTTTAAAATATAAGGCACCAATTAACCTAATGCAGAGATCACCCAAAGCTTCAACCAGCAGAGTTTCAAACTATAAGGAAGAAACATGTTCTCACACATTTTAACTTACACAGAGGATCCATACTGGGTTCAACATCCTTTTTTTTTAAAACAAAGTTTCAATAGAAGAGTCTTTACAGAGATTAAAAGTAGTCGAATGTTACACTAAAAACTTTTAATCAAGAACCAACACATGAAGAGTAAACAAAACTATGGTTATGATAACTGGACAAGTAACCATAAGGCAAAGAAATAGACAACGTTTTCAATGAATAAAATATCAATCTTATTCATCACAATTTCATAAAATAACCAGAGAAATTTTTTTAATCCACATAAGTATAAACATAGTTTCCACATAATTCTTAGTTTATCACATTAAATTCAGTCAAGATGTTCAGTGATTCTCTTACAGAAGATTTATTGCATTTACAATACTAAAACTAGAGTAAAATCGATATACATGCAAATCCTTAAAAGGATGTAAGGTTTATCTAGTAAATCCCTATTGATATTTCAACATAACTTCCGGAAGAACAACATTCACATATATATCGAATACCGCTCATTTACAAAGGTTTTAAACCTATGAAATCCAACAGAGTTCATCATAATGATAGAAACAGTTCATCACATCGTAATAAAAAACTATTCAATACTATGAACCATCATTGTTTCAAGCAATCTACTTTGAAATATACCGTAACGGAAAAAAAATAAATAGAACTCAACCTTTCTTTATGACCGAGACGATACAGAGTATAAAATATATTCTACTTTGTATTTTAAACTTTGTATTTGAAACTGAGACCACGAATATGAGATCAGATTGATAGTATTTTAAATTTAACTTATATGCACTATGTATTTTTCGTAACCCCATAACAATCGATGTATTTAATATTTTGAACAGAGTTTAAAATAATCGCTATAACATTCGAATGGATATTTACACTTAAGCATTGCGATTAGTTTCAACATATTGAGCAACATTCACAATTTCTTATAATATCATTAACAAAAAATAAACCTCGAACATGTTACCATGCTTAATCCCAAAAAATTACAGAATGAAGATGATAAACTTCAACCAAAAAAAAATACTATTACTCCATCAATCATAATACACTTACTTGAGCAACGCGAATAACAACTTGGAGAATAAACTCCTCCCAACAATAGGAGAGAGAAACACGACTATTATCCCAACTCCACCCCGAATATTGATACCCACCATGCACTAGAATTCCAAGCAACACTTCCACTTAACACTCTCTCCCCCAGAGCCATAAGAAGCTCAGTGATGGACTTATGAAAGAGAGAAACACTTAGCACATGCACTCGCAACATAGTTTATCCATGCACAACATGGCATCCAGTGCTATCTCAGTGCACTAATATATATAGATTTTTCTCGAGTCTTGTGCCATCCCAATCAAATCTCAATCAATCCTTCAAACCCTATGATTTAGGATATTGTCTTGTAGTTTAGCTTTTAGATTGGATTTGATTGGTTAAAATATCCCTTGCTTTCTTTACACACATTCTTTGTTCCATGGTGATGTCTGCTCATTTGACTGAATTCTCCAAGTGTCTATTTCTTTTATTAATAATAAAATAATAGTTTGTTGTGCAGAGTGTCATTCACACCTCTTGTGAGTGTTTTTTAGTTTTTAAATAACTCTTACAAAAATTATTTTATTTTATTTATTTTTTTTTTTTTTTTTTTCTGAAAATATTGTCACAAAATATTAAATCAAGAATAAAATAATAATCTATTGGGGATATCACATTTCCCCCCCTGTTATTATTAATAGCGTCCCCGGTGTTCTTTATTCTGAGATCTCTTGCTCATTTTGGAACATGGAGGGATATTTCTTTTGCATTTTATCCTCCCTTTCCCATGTTGCCTCTTTAGGGTTGAAGTGCTTCCATTGCACTTTTATTTGAACAATGGCCCGATTCCATAGCATACATTCCTTCCTGTCTAGGATGAGAAAAGGTTTGGTCTGGAACTCGCCCTCGGGTTATACTTGAATCATATTCCAACCAATTACATAAGTAGCATCATGCACATATTTTTTTAACAAGGAAACATGAAATACATTGTGTAGTTTTATAGTAGGGAGAAGTGCAAGTTGATAGGATATCGTCCCTATATTAGCTATCACTTCAAAAGTCCCACAATACCTGGGTCCTAGCTTGGAAGACCTTCCCAAGCTCAAGGTACTCTTCTTTGGTTTTACCTTTAAATACACATGATCTCCCACGTTGAACTCTCTTGGAGTTCTTTTTAAATCTGAATAGCACTTATGTCAATCTTAGGAAACCTTTAAGTTTTGTTGCACATCCTTGACCATCTATTCCATCTCGTTTAACATGTCAGGACCTAGAAAAATCCTATCAATAGGGTTATCCAAAGCCATAGTGTTCGGGTACACAGGGTACTACCAAAGGACCGAACACCAAGAGAAACCACTTCACACAAACAGATCACAGATCAACACACCGATGTTTTGACGTGGTTTAAACCCTCTTGAGGGAAACACTCCACGGCCCCGGCCAAATAGCTTCTACGGGACAATTTATTATGCAAAGAAAGAAAGTTACAAATGAACTTCTCATAATCGATCAACTAAACAATGACCCTCCATGCTCTTTAAATAGAGATCATGGACCAATGGGGTGTTAAGCCACGGATCAAGGTTAGGTTTGATCTAAGAGAAGTTGAGTTGTCGGATCACTCTATGTCGGAAACATATCGTGACCGTCGGATTAAGTATTTACAAATGCATACTAATGCATACTAAAGAAACACACTATCCCTAACAGATATATTACACAAGTTGATCTTAACTAACTCCTAAGTGTCTAAATATCCTAACATCCCCCCTTAAGAACAACTTGGGATAGGATTGAAAGATTTACAAAAGTGACACTATTAGGAGAAGGAAGGAGGCATTAGAGCCTATCCCCCCTTAATGACAAGTTCCTGAACTCCTAACATAGATCGAAGTTTAGAAAACTTCGCTTCTATAAGAGACTTGGTGAAGATGTCTGCAACTTGATCATCTGTAGGGCAAAAGAGCACTTCAAGAACACGATCATGAACAAGATTTCTGATGAAGTGCATATGTAGCTCAATGTGTTTGCTGCGTTGATGTAGAACTGGATCTTTGGCAAGCTTGATGGCACTTTGATTGTCGCACCAAAGTGGAGTAGGCTCCTGCTGCTCGAATCCAAACTCTGAAAGGATCTGTCGAAGCCATAAAGCTTCCTGACTGGCATTAACTGTTGCTCGATATTCTGCCTCTGCTAAAGAAAGAGCAAGAGCTTGTTGTTTCTTACAAGCCCAAGTAATAGGTCCAGATCCCAGACTGAAAACATAACCTGTAGTAGACTTTCGATCATCAGGATCGCCGGCCCAATCTGAATCAGTGAAACCAACCAACAAAGTTTCCCCCCTGTACTGTAATGAATCCCAAACTGAACTGTGCCTCGAATATATCGAAGTATTCTTTTAGCTGCTTTCCAGCGACTTTCATGAGGTGTCTGCATATAACGGGCAACTCGACCAACGGCAAAGGAAAGGTCAGGACGGGAATGAGTCAAGTATAGGAGACTACCAACAAGCTAACGATACAAGGTGGCATCGACTTCAGGTGAAGTACAAGTGGCATAAAGTTTGACTCCAGACTGGAAGGGAGAAGGGGCTGGTGTACAATCTTCCATGTGAAAGCGACGAAGAAGGTCACAAGCATACTTAGACTGAGAAAGAAAGATTCCTTCTTTGGTTTGCAGAACTTGGAGACCAAGAAAATAATGCAAATGTCCTAAGTCTGACATTTCAAAAGTTTGTTTAAGACTGGATTTCACATGGGTTATAAGATTAGGGTCACTACCAGTAAGAATAAGGTCATCAACATATAGAACAAGTATGATGAGATGGTTTCCTACTTTCTTGGTATAGACATTGGGGTCAGAATGGCATCTAGAAAAATCAGTGTCAAGGAGAAAGTTATCTATTTTGGCATCCCAAGATCTAGGAGCTTGCTTAAGGCCATATAAGGATTTCTTAAGGCTGCAGACAAGGCTAGAGTTATTCTGAACATAGCCAGGAGGTTGTTCCATGTAAATTTCCTCTTGTAAATCACCATGTAAGAAGGCAGACTTGACATCCATTTGATGGACTTCCCAATTGTGTAAGGCTGCAAGGGAAAGAATAAGGCGGATGGAGTTCATTTTGGTGACGGGAGCAAAGGTTTCATTGTAGTCAATCCCTTCAACTTGGGAAAAACCTTTGGCAACTAACCTTGCCTTAAGTCTTTCAACACTTCCATCTGATGCATACTTAGTTCTGTAGACCCATTTACATCTGACAAGTTTTCTTCCTTTTGGTTAGGTACAAGATCCCAAGTATCATTCGCCATTAAGGAACGATATTCTTCATCCATGGCTGCATCCCAATCTGTATTCCCTGAAGCTTTTGCAAAAGTTTCTGGATCATGATTCTCGGAAACTTGAGCTAAAAGAGAAGAGGCTCGCTGAAACTGAGAACGTGTTCGACATTGATCTCTAGGATCACCGGCAAGATCACCAGCTGCTTCACATGTTGAACGGACCCATTGAGGAAGCACTTGTGCTGGTGCAACTAGAGGAACATGAGCAGGCGGAGGTGGATTTTCATCCTCACTGTCATCATCAGAAACTGGAGTTGGAAACCTGTCAAGGAAGTTGGAAGAAGAAGAAGAAGGCACAAACGCTGAATCAGGCTCGCAGGCCAAAGATGGCACACTCGCCGAGTTAGGCTCGCAGGCCAAGATATTTTCATCAAATTTAACATCTCTTCTAATGATTATAGCATGAGAATGTGGTTGAAGAAGTCTATAACCTTTTACATCTTCAGAATATCCAACAAATATGCACTTTTCACTTTTAGGTTGCAATGCTTTCCGTTTTTCATCCGGAATGTGAGCCCATGCTTCACTACCAAACACACGAAAGTGACTTACATCAGGTTTAGTTTTACTCCATGCTTCTTCCGGTGTTATACCTTGTAATGCTTTAGTGGGGGTGCAATTTACTACGTAATTTGCACAATTAATGGCTTCAGCCCAAAATTGAAGACTTAGTCCCTTAGATTGGATCATACAATTAGCCATTTCTTTTAAAGTGCGGTTCTTCTGCTCAGCTACACCATTTTGTTGTGGTGTATATGGAATAGTGTGCTGTTGTTGGATGCCTTGTTCAGTGTAGAAAGTAGTGAACTGTTTGTTAACATATTCTCCTCCATTGTCAGATCTTAACTTAATAATTTGATGACCAGATTGTTTTTCAACAAGGGCCTTGTAGGCCAAGAACATGTTAAATACTTCGCTCTTAATTTTTAGGAAATAAACCCAAGTGCGTCTGGTGTAATCATCAATGAAAGTTAAGAAATACTTGAAACCAGAAAAGGAAGCAGATGGAAGAGGGCCACACAAGTCACTATGCACAAACTCCAAGGGAATCGAGGCGTGCCAAGAGGCACGTTTGTCAAAACTGTCCCGATGATGTTTTCCAAGTACACAACCGGAACAAACACCATCCCTACAAGATACCATCGGAAGACCTGTCACCATATTTTCTTTACATAGTTGTTGCAATGAGTGATAATTTAAGTGACCAAATCGCTCATGCCAAAGTTTGCTCAAGTTATCACTATGAGCAACAAAAACTGAAGGGAAAGGTGATGACCCAAAGTTGTTAAACTTGTACAACCTGGTAATATCATCAACAATTCCGGTAGCTAGAACCTGTTGAGGATCTTTAAAGTCCTTGATTACAACTTGGTGAGGTGTAAAGGTCACAGTTTTACCTTCACCAGAATGAGTGATCTGATAGACTGATAACAAATTGCAGGAAATTCTTGGAACACATAGTACATCACTAAAATGACCATTATCTACTGGAACTGTTCCAGCTCCTACAACACTTAGAGATCTATCATCACCAACAAATATTTGTTTGGTGTTACATTCATGCATAGTAGAAAAGATGGCTTGATCCTTAGCCATATGATAAGATGCTCCAGAATCAATGAGCCATTCATTTGAAGTAGAAGAAGAAGATGCATTATAAGAATAACCAGATGCACAAAGTGCCTGTCCATGAGAGGCAGATTCTGAAGGCGAATCTAGGCTGATGTGGTGCTTCTTCATTGCTTCTTCCAAGGCTGCCATCTTCTTGAAACACTTAGATTCATCATGATTATCTTTCCCACAATAGTTGCAATGACGCTCAGTCTTCTTGCCTTTTGGCTTGGATCCTTTGTCATTTTTTAAAGAAGGAGCTGACTGAGAGGGTTTTGGACCCTTGTTTGACTTATTATTGCGAAAATTTTGTTTCTTGGGAGGCTTGGAATTTTCTTTCTGTTGGGACAATAAAGCTTTCCCAGATGTATCTGCATTGTTGATTATTCCAAGATGAATGAGTTTATCTTGTTCCCTAATCAAGGAATCACAAAAGGATTCAAGACTAGGCTCTTGATAGCTAGCTGCATTCAATGATGCTTTCATGGAGTAAAATGTAGATACAAAAATAGAATATGCAGGTCCAAGTTTGGAAAGAATATGATAAATGCACTGTTTGTCTTCCCTCTCAATCTTGCATTCTGCACATAAGAGTTTAAGAGTTTTGTACTTAGATAAATAATCTTGAATGCATGAAAAGTCACTTGGATTTAAAGAAATCAACTCATTTTCGAGTTGGTGGCCTCGAATTTCATTGTGTTTACCAAACACAGTTTCCAACTTGTCCCAAACAGTATTAGGTTCATCAATTCCAGATATGTGGAATCGCAAATCAGTAGAGATTGACATCCCAATCAATCCACGAGCTTCATCACATCTATTTGCCCATTTTATTTTCTTATCATCATCAGTGGGTTCTTTTTCTTTCCCTGTGGTAATTTTGAAAAGTCCCTTACTTCGTACAACATCCTCCATACGAGATTTCCATGAGAAATAGTTGGAACTGTTAAGTAGAATATCACAATGGGCGGCCATATTTGTAAATTAATGGCTGTAAAAGTAGAAACCAATAGTCTGGATGTAAAGAGCTCGAAAAAATAGGCGGTTTAAAAAAAAACGGCACTGAAAACTGACTCTGTATGATGAAGTTATGCTTGAACAAAGAAACTGTTGAAGATGTCCCCAATAGTGACGTAGCAGCTAGAGAATATCCAGCCAAAAAGGAACCCCCTCTTCCCAAGATGAACCTTTTGACAATCACTTTACAAGAAAGTTGCTTTAAGTGAACCACTTTTGTAAAATAAGTGATTTCACTTTTACAATGATATTACTTTTAAATAGTGCAACAATAAAAAAAAACTTAAGTGACTCACTTGTATTTTTATTTTTTATTATTTAAGTGAGATGCACTTTTACAATAAAGTAACTTGAAAATAGAAATTGCATGCACTTTTCCTTTTAAAAGCAACTTTCTAAGACTTGAACTCAAGACTTATTAAGGAATAAAGCAACTTTGAACCAAGTGAGCTAGATTAAAAGGTATGTAAAATATGGGAATGAGGAAGGGGTTTTTTTTTTTTTTTTTTTTTTTACTCTTCTTGCTCGGTTTGCGTGCTTTCCCTTTTTCCTGCAAAACAGACCACAAAACGAAACAAAAAAAACTTTTCTACACTTGTGGAGTTAGATCTTGTTAGCTTGCCCGGAAAGTCTACGTTTTCTCTCTATTTCTGATTTGCCGAGATCGTGCAAGGTGCACGGCAAAGAGCATACGCAGCCGAGAAAAAACCTTTCCCTTTCTGTTTCTGATTTGCCAAGATCGCTCAAGGTGCACGGCAAAGAGCATACGCAGACGGGAAAGCAACAATCCGAACCCAAAAAAAATACGCGTTTCTGGAGCAACCGGGAACCGTTTTCGATCAAACGAAAACTATTTCCCAATGGAAACGATGCTCCGGATGCAATGGAACACCTCCCATAGCCCAAAAATGCACAGAAATACCAGAACTAGAAACCCTTTCGAGTTTCGGCAACAGCAGTTCAAGATCTAGATCACAACCGGAAGCGGCACTTCATAAAAGCTCTGATACCATGTTCGGGTACACAAGGTACTACCAAAGGACCGAACACCAAGAGCAACCACTTCACACAAACAGATCACAGATCAACACACCGATGTTTTGACGTGGTTTAAACCCTCTTGAGGGAAACACTCCACGGCCCCGGCCAAATAGCTTCTACGGGACAATTTATTATGCAAAGAAAGAAAGTTACAAATGAGCTTCTCATAATCGATCAACTAAACAATGACCCTCCATGCTCTTTAAATAGAGATCATGGACCAATCAGGTGTTAAGCCACGGATCAAGGTTAGGTTTGATCTAAGAGAAGTTGAGCCGTCGGATCACTCTATGTCGGAAACATATCGTGACCGTCGGATTAAGTATTTACAAATGCATACTAATGCATACTAAAGAAACACACTATTCCTAACGGATATATTACACAAGTTGATCTTAACTAACTCCTAAGTGTCTAAATATCCTAACACATAGGAGTGTGGAAGTTTCGAACATACAATACTTCAAATGGACTCATTTTTAATTAAGCTTGATATCCATTATTATAAGCAAATTCTACTAAATGCAAATAGTCCTCCCATTTATCTAGTTTATCCATTACATACATTTGTAGCATAATCTAACACTTGGTTAGTTATTTCAGTTTTCCCATCCGTTTGAGGATGATAAGTAGTACTGAAATTCAGTTGAGTATCTAAACCTTTAAACAAAGACTTCCAAAAATTACTTGTAAATTTTGCATATCTATCAGAAATCACAACTTTTGGAACTCCATGCAAACGAAAGATTTCTTTCATAAAAATATCAGCTATGTTTATTGCTTTAAAGGTAGATTTCACATGTATGAAGTGTGCAGCTTTACATAATTTATCAAAAACTACCATTATTGAGACACGTTGCTTATCCATTTTAGGTAATCTTGTTATAAAGTCCATACTTATTATCTCCCATTTGCATTCTGGAATAGGTAAGGGTTGAAGTAATGCGGCAGGATGTTGATGTTATTTTTTTACTTGTTGACATTCTATTCATCTACCTAGTTAACTTGCAGCATCATTCTTCATGTTAGGCCAATAATAGCCTTTTTTGAACTTTGTTATCATCTTTTGATATCGCGGATGTCCTGTAATATCGCGAATTTTTGGACTAACTATTTTGGTTGTTATATTGGGCCACGACCCCAACCTCTATGTTTTATTTCGAGTATTGGGCATAAGCCCTAGCACCCATGATTATTCTTTTATATATATTGACATATCGGGCATGGACCTCACTGACTTCTCTATGTGAATGTATACTAGGCAAAAAGGCCCCAATGTTGTAATGATGTTCTTCAGCTTTGATATGGGTACAAACCCTAATACACTGAGATGATATTTTGTTACTTACTGTGTAGAGCTATGATTTTACATGATTAGACTTATGAGTGTGTTGAGCGTGGACTCAGGAACGCACATATAACCTACGTACTAGGCATAAGCCCATATGTACCTAGAAGAATGTTTATGTACTGGGAGTAAGCCCTGAGGTACATTGAGTGTTCGGACTAAGCCCTGGACCACTCCAAGATTGATAAACGAATACCGGATCCGAAGCAACTTAAATATTCTAGATGTGCCTCACAACCACATTGTAGCACTAGTGTTGAGCAGAGGCTCTCGAATCGCACTAGCGTAACGCCCATGTGAGAGTGTTGAGTTAAAAGGCTCTGAAGAGCACTCGGGGTTACTGAATCTAAATGTGTCGAGTCTAAAAGACTCCGAATAACATTTTTGTTTCATCACATTTATTTGATTTAATTAAATAATTCATCTTTTATCTATCATCAAATACTACGGGAACTACCATGTTAAACAAGGGAATCTGACATGCAAGAAAGAGACTAGAGGTGCCTATCCAAGCTTACCAAAGATCGTCCACAGAATTGGACCTTGTACTTAAAAGTTAAGAGAAAAGAAGTATCATGTGAGGATACCTAACTAAATAAAAGATAATTACCAATAGTCTTTTATGACTAACATGTATAAAGGCCTCAAGGCTAATATTATTATTAAGATCTTTAATAATAATGGTGCCATTATTTAATTATGGAATATAATTAGTATATATGATTTACGCATTATTTAATATTATAGATGATGTATTAATAGTAAAGTGAAACATAATTATTGTTAGAATAATTATTGTTATTATAATTATTATGGAGAGCATAAATCAAAATCACTTCTAGTTAAATAGTTGGAAAAGTCCTAGTTCAAAAGGACTAGGTATTTAATTAAATAATATTTTTTCAATATTAATTATTTAATTTAAAGAAACTAATTACTTCAATAGTCTTAGATCAAGACTCCCCTACTTAAAGAGGGCAGATACCAAGTTTTGGGGATCATCTATCATTCTGGGGTATTATCATTCTCTTATGGTAATCCAAGAAAAGTATTATGCTCCAAGAAACTAAAGCAGCCTCACTTAGTAATTCTCAAATATGAACCATCAGTGGACCTAGGGCCTCTATCTCTCATTGCATGTTGGAACCAAGATTGGGGAGATCTAGATAGAACTAGGAAATGGTTCAAGGGTCAAGGTTGGGAGAAACATGGTAGTCCCAAAGTTATCCAGCTAAGGAGTCATTCTAACAGGTCAGCTGAGCTCATAATTCTCTACACTAATTATTGTTTGAGTGTGCAGGTTACTACAGGAAGGGAGAAAGCTACAAAGTAGCCAGGTATGAAATACAAATCTTCCATTTCAAGTTATAATAGAGGTTAAATAATTAACACAAGATGCTACCCCAACACTATTGGTCCTTTTTCTTTTATCCTAAATCGTTTAAGTATAGACTTTCTGATAGGAACAAAAATTATAATAAGCTAGGGTTACATTAACTTTAGAAGTTAGGATCAATAGAATGTCTAGCAAGTCTAGCCAAGCTATCCTGTGCTAGACATCCTAGAAAATACATAACCTAGAAATATGTTCTTGATATTTTAGATACACTTAGATCGCTCCTTCATAGCAGCATTATTGTATTCATGTATATATCCTCCCATTTCTGAAACAGTGTTTGGAATTACGTTTTTCTTACTCTTTGTATAGCTAGGATAAGTTTGATGTTTGCATTACTGTTTATATTTGTCTCTACTAAAATCCTCTCTCAGATTTACAACATCAACATATCACAAATCTAGCTAAGAATATTTCAAAACTATTAACCCTTACAGGAAAATGATTTCAGACTTCGAATTAAAGTACCAAGTAGTGAAGGCATGTTACAGTATTTTTTTCCCAAAGCTTTTCCATTATAAACAAATCAGTCAACCACCACCACGAAAGCACCACAGAACTTTTCTAAGGGTCGATGATCACCAACAGTCAACTCATCACAAAGAATTAATGCATCAGGCATATTCCAAGAATTACGATTTACAAACTTAGTCTCAGGCATTTTCATTCTTGCAACCTAAGCTTTTGAAAAGAAACTCAACGATTATAATTTCAGAAATCAATAGTCCACATCATGAAAAATATTTAACATATCAACCTATGGGTCAAGAGATCAAACCCCACCCAAGGCTGTACCATTGACTCTGCTATCCTAATAGATGCCACAGTATAGCATTAACACAGCAACCCTTGCTCGATCAAAATCCAAATGAAATCGTAGCTAGGACTACGACTTCTAACTAAAACACAGAAGGGTTACACAAAACTTTTCAACCACACATTACACAATAACATACAGAGAAGCGGTATTAATAAATGAAGGGACAATGATCGATTCCCTCTACCATTTCATTTGAGACCCTTTTTGCTTTCTACCTACTACAAACCACCAGAAACACATCAGTAAAGATCCAACTCTTAGCACATGACAGGCTTATTAATTTAGCTTCAAGATTATGATTCATTCCATCAAGCATTCATAATAGCAACCAACATCTTTCGAAAAACCTTAGATATAGACATCACTCATATAAAAGAAAATGTAGAGATTGAATAGGGTGCCAAACCCTTATAAATTTACACAGAAGGACATTCCAGGACGCATCCAAATTAATTACGCAGACATAGGTCTCTAATGTAAACCCCATTTCATTTCAGACATTACAGTTATCAACAAGAGTTCAACAAAATTTAGACATAGAGTCGGATGGCCAAAAACCTGCCACTAAGACCCTCTAGGGCCTCTAAAATTTGATAGATACATCTTCTTACAACAATCCAGCCAACGACGACTTCCTGGAACTCAAAACGTGTCATAGTGAACTCAATCGAGCTCATAGGGTTCCTCATAGCAAACAAAAAATACTCCACAAAGGTGAGAGAAGGAGATAAGTAAATGTGGACTCTGAACTTACCGATAGAAAACGCCTCCAAGTCTAAGTTTTGTTCATCAACCAGTAACCATGCTGACAAAGCAGGCCAAACAAATTACCTGTCAAGCAAGTAAACATACCAGTCAGAATCGAGTTCATTATCTAACTAGGTGTGGGACTTGCAAACTGAACACCATAGGTAAGCACCTCTATAAGTACACCTGCACACCAAGAATAAAGTGGATGCATTAGCGAAATTGCTAAGTAAGTCAGGTGCCTCCATTTTCTTACCCCTACCTCTCAGTAACCCTGCCAGGGTACCTTGCCCTTTGAAAAGACCAAGCATCACACCATGGGCCTCAACCGCCACCAATAAAGGATCCATTCCACCTGAATTACTAGTTAGATTTTAATACATATGCATACAAACCCTTACAGCCATAAGAAGGATATTCACATTATTACATTCATTACATGCGTACACATGCAACAGTTCATACATCTAATCATTTTAAAACACTTCCGCAAAGCTGTAGAATTTATAATCAGCAAACCATGATACTTATGAAACTAAGACACTTCAAAGAGTAGAAATCAAATATCGGTGCAATAGGTACTTATCAGTGCTGAAGTTAATTTACTATTCTTCATATCTTTACCAGTTTAATTTAGTATCGAAATTTTTTTAAATTTTTACTATTTTTAGGGACATTACAAGTGGTATCAGAGCCAGTTACAAAACTAAGTGAATACAGTAAATAGAAACATACCTTCAGAAATTTTATTTTATTTATTTAAAAATAATGAACTAACAAATTTTCTGTTCTTGATGCTTATATAAACACTGCAGGTATAGTCAGTGTCTGAAAATGAATGCAGAAGGGGGCAACAACATACATGGAAATCTGAATTCCCCACCACAAGAGCAAGAAATTATGGTGGAACTCAACTCATATTTAATGAAATCCATGCAAAATCTATAGGTCGAATTTCAAAGTTTCTGTGATGAAAGCATGCAAGAAAGAAGAGAGTAGCAAGCCATAAATGAGGCACTCCTTCAGACTTTAACAAAGGAAAAACCTCATGGACAGCCCACACTCTCAGTCAACACTTTTAAAAAGGGAAACAGTCACACAAAAAGGACTGCCAGCCCTAAGGGAGAAGAGCAGGGAGAACACAGACCTGAATCAATGGAAGAAGACTATAAGAGCTCTTCCAACGATAAGGGTTCATGACCTCCTTGCAAGAAAAAGAGGAAAAGTGATGACAGTCTGCAAGGGGAATTTAGAAAGATAAAAGCCCCAACCTATGACAGAGAGATTAACTCTGGGGAAAAGGATGAGGAGTGGCTCCTGGGAATCAATAATTACTTCAAAGTGCACAATTACTCCAATGAAATGCAAGCCTGGATAGCCATATACAACCTAAATGGTAAAGCTTCCAGATGGTGGCGGGACTTGAAACACACCAAAGGACAAAAACTGAGAGACATAACCTCGGATACTTTCAGTAGAATATTCTAGCACAAATATATGTCTGAAAGTTTCTTTGACAAGAAAATTAAAGAATTTCCTGAGTTGAAAATGGGATCCCTAACTATGGAAGCATTCATAAACTGATTCTTAGAATTACTGCACTATGTGCCATACATTAAGGATAGGAAGGTCAAAATACATCAATTCTTGGGAGGGCTTCCACCAAAATTTAGAGAAAAGATAGAGTTTGACATGCCCAAAACCCTTGATGTGACCTTACATAAAGCAAGACTGTGTTATGAACATGGACATCCAAGGAATGACAACATTAACAAAAATAAAGATAGGTTCAAAACCTTCTCGGACAACCGCAGACCGGGTTTTAGACCTCCACCTTACCGGAAGCATAACAACAACTTTCCGCCCAATAGAGGCTTCAATCGGCCACAAGCATGACCAAGTGCACCCCCACCACCTATAAATAGGCTAGCTTTCAACGGAGGGATAAAACCCATCCCACCAACTGTTTCCTGTTGGAAATGCCAAGGGCCACACTACTATAGAGCTTGCCCCAGCAAAACAGATGGAGTTTTACACAACGTCCAAGCAGAACCTACCGTAGGAGACATGGAAAAGACACCGAGAATTTATGCCACTCTAGATGGCCGACAAGAAGATCACCAAGCCACCATGGTGGAAATAGAGGGTAAGATCTGTAACACTGTCGTTTCAGTTTTAATATATCCCAGCGCTTACCGAAGTTATATCTCCCATAAGTTAGTGGACACTTGTAAGTTGAATCGGAAACCTCACGAGAAACTGTGGCTGGTACAACTAGTCACCGGTACCAAATGAAAGGTCTCCAAGTTAGTTAAGACTTGTGAGATAGACTTAAACGGGTTCCAAACTAGGTTAGATTTAAACATTCTACCCCTAGGGTTGTACGATGTACTCATCAGCATGGATTGGTTAGAAGAACACCATGTCCTACTAGACTTCTTAAACAAATACTTACTCTGGAGGGATGACCAAGGGAATCAAAAGACGATTCAGGGTATCCCTAAGAAAGTGTTGGTATGACAGATCTTTTCCTTACAAGCAAAGAAATGTATCAGAAAAGGTTGCAAACTCTTTGCCATCAATATCCAAAACATAGAAACTGATAGGGAACACAAGATTGAAGACTTCCTAGTCCTCGTGGAATTCAAGGATGTATTTCCCGAGGAAATACCGAGATTACCACCCAAACGAGACTTAGACTTTTCCATCGAGCTAACACCCATGTTAGTACTAGCTTCCAAAGCCCCATACCGCATGAGCACACCAGAATTGGTGGAGCTCAAGCTTCAATTACAAGAGTTAATAGACAAAGGGTACATTCGACCAAGTGTGTCCCCTGGGGGCACACGAATACTCCTTGTCAAGAAGAAAGAAAGAATGATGCAGATGTGCATCGATTACCGCCAACTCAACAAGATGACCATTAAGAACCACTACCCACTCCCTAGGATCAACGACTTGTTTGACCAAGTCGGATGGGAAAATATCTTCTTGAAGATCGACTTATGATCTAGATACCATCAGGTGAGTATCCGTGATGAGTATATCAATAAAACTGCATTTCGAACCTGTTACGGCCACTACGAGTTCGTAGTGATGCCCTTTGGGTTGAAAAATGCACCAGCCAACTTTATGTGCATGATGAACAACATATTTAGTAAATACCTCAATAATTTTGTTCTAGTATTTATTCATGACATTTTGATCTACACCAATAACGAAGTAGAACACGAGGAGCACCTCCGAATTGTTTTACGGATACTAAGGGAACACCAGCTTTATGCCAAGTTTAGTAACTATGATTTCTACAAACCCTAGATTCAATACTTAGGACATATCATTTTCGAGAAGGGAATAGCCGTCGACCCCAAAAAGGTCAAAGCTATCGAAGAATGGCCCACACCGACTTGCATATTCGATATAAGATCATTCTTAGGATTATCTAGCTACTACCGAAAGTTCATTGAGAACTTTTCACGGATTGCATGTCCCATGACCGCCTTACAGAAAAAGGCAAACAAGTTTATCTGGATGGATAAGTGTAAAGAAGGATTTCAAAAGCTGAAGCAACTACTGATTAGTGTACCGATTCTATGTATTGTGGATCCCAATGGGGACTTCATCGTTTGCACAGATGCAAGCAAAGAAGGAATCGGGGGAGTCCTTATGCAAGACAATTTTTCCATATGCTACGAATCGAGGAAACTAAAAGAACATGAGTAGAAATACCCTACTCATGACCTCGAACTAGCTGCCATCATCCATGCTCTATAGATGTGGCGACATTATCTCATGGGAAAGAAATTCCTATTGATGACTGATAACATGAGCTTGGAATACCTTTTCGACCAACCCAACCTAAATGCCAGGCAGGCCAGGTGGTTAGCCTTCCTTAGTGAGTACCATTTCAAACTAAAACATATAAAAGGCAAGGAAAACAAGTCTTCGGATGCCTTGAGCCATCGAGCACATATGCTTTATGAGGTCACGGTGAGCCAAACCGACTCAGACTTACACCACAGAATTACAACGACATGTAAGAGTGATTGTTATTACACAGAAATCCTCGCAAAGATCTAGGAAGATAGACTTTTCCAATAGCAAAAATAATATAAGATAGACGAGTCCGGACTACTATGGTCGAAAGATCGACTTTATGTCCCAGAGAGTGGAGACATTAGATCAAACATTCTCACCGAATTTCACCAGAACCCTATTCAGGGCACCCCAAATATCAAAAGATTATATCAGCAGTAAAGAAACATTACTTTTGGCCTAAGCTGAAAGCTGACATTGCGATGTTCATCGTGAAATGTTAGGAGTGCCAATTGGTCAAAGTAGAACACTTACACCCCTCCAGATTACTTCAACCTTTACCCATTTCGGAATGGAAATAGGAGGTAATAAGTATGGACTTCATTACAGGCTTACCCAATAGTAAGAAACTAAACGAATCCATCATTGTAGTGGTAGACAAGCTGTCTAAAGAAGCTCACTTCATACCGGTGAAATCCACCTACAGAGCAGTTCACATTGCGAAAATATTCTTAAAAGAGATCTTTCGGTTGCACAAGATACCCAAGGCAATCATTTCTGATCGAGACACGAAGTTCACTAGTAACTTCTGGAGAGCATTGTTCTCTGGTTTGGAAACCCAGTTACAATTCAGTACTGCGTACCATCCCCAGACCGACGGACAAACAGAACAAGTAAACCAAATCCTCGAGGACATGTTGAGGATGTATGTCATGAACAACCCCACCAAGTGGGAGGATTATTTGCACCTCGGAGAGTTTGCATACAACAAAGGCTATCAAACCTTGCCCAAAATGAGTCCTTTCGAGGTTCTCTACGGCAGGAAATGTTAGACACCTGTGACTTGGGACAATCCAGTAGACAGACTTATGTTAGGACCCAACCTATTAAAGGACTTGGAATAGCTAGTCTCCCAGGTACAATTGAACTTAAAAGAAGCACAAGACCACCAAAATAGTTATGCGAACAAGAAAATAGAAGACAAAGACTACCAAGTCAGTAAACATGTGTTTCTAAAAATAAAGGCAAAACGAAGCTCGTTGAGCTTGGGACATTGCGGGAAACTAGCCCCAATATTTTGTGGCCCTTTTGAAATATTGGCCAAGAAGGGCCCAGTAGCTTATGAGTTAGCCTTACCAGATCATATAAAAGTTCATAATGTTTTTCATGCTTCACTATTAAAAAAATATGTATACGATACTAAACATGTTATTGATTGGTCCTTATTATAGGTGGAGCCCGAAGGGGAGTTCATGCCAGAACCACTCCACATTCTGGACAAGAGAGAGGTACAACTTAGGAGGAGGACCATTACTCAGCTAAAAGTGCAATGGAGGCACTTTGGGCCAGATGGGGCTACTTGGGAGAATGAGGCCACCATGAAAGAGGCATATCCCACCTTATTTCATGACTTCACTCCTAGTCCCTAGAAACACTGGGATGGTGTTATTTCTAAGCGGGGAGGGATGTAATATCCTGAATTTTTGGACTAACTATTTTGGTTGTTATATTGGGCCACGACCCCAGCATCTATGTTTTATTTGGAGTATTGGGCATAATCCCTCACACCCATGATTATTCTTTTATATATATTGACATATCGGGCATGGACCTGACTGACTTCTTTATTTGAGTGTATACTAGGCAAAAAGGCCCCAATGTTGTAATTATGTTCTTCAACTTTGATATGGGTACAAACCCTAATACACTGAGATGATCTTTTGTTACTTACTATGCAAAGCTATGATTTTATATGACTAGACTTATGAGTGTGTTGAGCGTGGACTCAGGAACACACATATAACCTACGTACTGGGAATAAACCCCGATGTACCTAGAATAATATTTATGTACTGGGAGTAAGCCATGAGGTACATTGAGTGTTGGGCCTAATACCTGTAGCACTCCAATCTTGATAAACGAATACTGGATCCAAGGCAAATTAAATATTCTAGATGTGCCTCACAACCACATTCTAGCACTAGTGTTGAGTAGAGGAACTGTAATTGCACTAGCGTAATGCCCATGTGAGAGTGTTGAGTTAAAAAGCTCCAAAGAGCACTCGGGGTTACCGAATCTCAAAGTGTCGACTCTAAAAGACTTTGAATAACACTTTTCTTTCATCACATTTACTTGATTTAATTAAATGATTCATCTTTTATCTATCATCAAATACTGCGGGAACTACCATGTTAAACGAGGGAATCCGACATGCAAGAGAGAGACTAGAGGTGCCTATCCAAGCTTACCAAAGGCCATCCAAACAATTGGACCTTGTACTTAAAAGTTAAGAGAAAAGAAGTATCATGTGAGGATACCTAACTAAATAAAAGATAATTACCAATAGTCTTTTATGACTAACATGTATAAAGGCCTCAAGGCTAATATTATTATTAAGAGCTTTAATAATAATGGTGTCATTATTTAATTATGGAATGTAATTAGTATATATGATTTATGCATTATTTAATATTATAGATGATGTATTAATAGTAAAGTGAAACATAATTATTGTTGGTATAATTATTGTTATTATAATTATTATAGAGAGAATAAATCAAAATCACTTATAGTTAAACAGTTGGAAAAGTCCTAGTTCAAAGGACTAGGTATTTAATTAAATAATATTTTTTAAATATTAATCATTTAATTTAAAGAAATTAATTACTTCAACAGTCCTAATTCAAGACTCCCCTACTTAAATAGAGAAGATCCCAAGTTTTGGGGATCATCTATCATTATGGCGTATTATCATTCTCTTATGGTAATCCAAGAAAAGTATTTTGCTCCAAGAAATTGAAGCAGCCTCACCTAGTAATTCTCAAATCTGAACCAGCAGTGGACCCAGGGCCTCTATCTCTCATTGCATGTTGGAACCAAGCTCGGGGGGATCTAGATAGAACCAGGAAATGGTTCAAGGGTAAAGGTTGGGAGGAACATGGTAGTCCCAAAGTTATCCAGCTAAGGAGTCATTCTAACAGGTCATCTGAGCTCATAAGTCTCTACACTAATTATTGTTTGAGTGTGCAGGTTACTACAGGAAGGGAGAAAGCTACAAAGTAACCAGTTATGAAATATAAATATTCCATTTCAAGTTATAATAGAGGTTAAATAATTAACACAAGATGCTACCCCAACACTATTGGTCCTTTTTCTTTTATCCTAAATCATTTAAATATAGACTTTCTGATAGGAACAAAAATTACAGTAAGCTAGGGTTACATTAACTTTAGAAGCTAGGAAGAGTAGAATGTCTAGTAGTGTTAACACCCAAAAATTGCTCACTAGCTCATTTCCCTATTCACATGACCCATTTACCCACTTTTTCACCATCAGAGCCTCTAAAACCAACAAAAGGTCACCAAAAGACCTAAGTACACCCCTTTTTCCATTAAAAAAGATTATTTTTCCCAAAAAAGCATAAAAAAACCCTCAAAAAGGGTCCAAATTCCCAAAAATATTAAAAAGGGAATTAAAATATTATTTTTATTCAAAAAAGGAAAAAGGAGGGAAAAGTACCTAAACCATGTTGGTCAATACCATTTGGTTTCCACAAAACCACAAATGGTATTTTCCACCACCAAAACCTATAAAAAGGTGGTAGGGGCTCCTCATTTCACATCCATCCATTATCTCATCCTTATGCTGCTGAAATCTCCCTTGAGCATTTTAGCCATTGCAAACCACATTGGAGAAGAGACCATTGGATATTGGAGTTGCTCATCCTTGGAGCTATTCAACCTCACCATTAGAGGTATTGATTCCGCAAGCACTTGCTTGCCCCATTCTTTCAATACAAATTCTTTATTTTATATGTTCTTGTTCTTGATTTTAAATTATTTTTGTTATTTACTTAATATCTTTGCTTAGATCCATGAATAGTCTTGTTTATTTAGTTTCTTGTTTTTATTTCTATTGAAACTGCTACTACTAGTTAGCAGGTGCCCATAGCACTAAGCCTGGTTGCAAAATCGGGCTAACAGTTTTTGGCGACTCCGCTTTGGTTTGAACTATAGATCTCTAGTTTTGCCTTTAATCTTAGTTTTTTATAAGTTTTTAACCTTTAGATCCATAGATCTGCCATCTTAGACAGCAGATCCATTGCTGCTCTGAGTTTTGGCCCCATAAACAGCCCGAAATTTTCAATTTCCGGGTTCGTTTCTCGGTTTCCGTGCACGGCTTCCGCCTCGCGGTTTTTTTGCCAGACAGTCGCGCGGTCCATCGCGACTTTTCTGCATTTTTCCGCGCGGTCCATCGCGGCTTTTTTCCAGACAGTCGCGCGGTCCATCGCGACTTTTCTGCGTTTTTCCGCGCTGCCCATCGCGACTGTGCGGTTAAAACCCGCGCGGTCCATCGCGACTGTGCGACCAAAACCCGCGCGATCCATCGCGGCTGTGCGTCCAAAACCCGCGCGGCTGAATTTTTCATTCGGCCATCCCGATTTTTAAAAAAAAAAAATTATTGCACTTTCTGCCCATAGCACATTTTTTACAGTATTAAATTCTGCATATTTGACAGCTTTGAAAAAAAAAATAATAATAATTTTAAAGTGCATATCTAGAAATCTTTTTAAAAATTTTCAAGAAAGTGAAAGAAAGACTCATTTTGCATTTTCATCTAGATTCAAATTTTTCCTGTTTACTTCTTTAAAAATCTTGCCCTTAGCAATTTTTTCTTGAAACGAAGAAATCCATTTATTTCTTTTAAAAAGAAGTCTATTATTTGCTTTCATAAATCCAAGAAATCCTTTGTTTTTTGAGCTATTTTTTGAAAGGCATTTAAATTCTTTTTAGTGAAAAAAAAAAGTCATAAATATTTGCTTTTTATTTTCGAAAAATCCTTTATTTTTTGAAAATTTCCTGTAAAGCATTTAATTTTTTCAAGTTCAGTTTACAACACCTCACGTGCACTCACACGATCACTTAATTGAACTAAGCCTTAAAACGTACCCTAATTTGAACACACTTTTAACCCCACTTGGGGAACACTAAAAGAATTCTTGTAGCTAGGTAGTATTGGGGGGATAGGTGTTCCAATAACACCCCTCAGTTCCTACATCTGAGACATAGAAGTTGTCCAATTAGGGAGCTAAAATCTCTTAGTACTTTTTGGCGCGGTTACAACCGGTTTGTGGGAAGGCCTCTCCCTTAGGAGGGTTGAAGTCGCGAGGATGGTTCCAGAAGCCTGAGTGGAATACCGAAATCCATTCAGTAACCGAAGGGCTACCATTCGCAGTTCTCGGGATATCCCTGTATTGGGATATTGCGATCAAAGGACCAAACGGCAGATTTACCTTTTCTCGACGCGTCATGAACGGAGTATCCTAGTAGCCTGTCTTTAGGATTGATTACCCGGTGTCCCTCCCGGTAGGGGGATATCTAGCCATTGTCTCAACATTCATATTGTCTGACTTGGATTTCATCACCTTGCAGAGGATATCGTCTGTTTGAGTCACAATACTTTTAGATTAGGTGTTTGCATGATTTCAACCTACCTGTGGTCTAGTTACACCTATTTTTTCTAGGAGCCGTTTGCATGTTGGTATTCTGACCAGTTGTTGCATTCCTCCACTTATTGTAGCACAGCTGCTAGAATAAGTGCCTTTTTTGAGGATTGATTTTTTTGGCCTGAGAGCCTTTTTTTTTTTTTTTTTTTTTTCCACTCCCCTTCTTGCACCCTTTGTTGCATTAGGGTTTTGAGTCTTTTATATATATATCACCACCTGATACTTAAAACAAATTTTTTACCCAAACACATATTCTCACCATTGAGAATTTTAGACGCTCTCGTCGTCTACAGGGCGAACTCCCAGAGTTTAGTCCACTTCTCCACGTCACGGACGCAGAGCCCTATCCCTTGATTCGACACATCGTCAATCAATTAGACAGTCATCCGATTCTGACATACCCCACTTCACTTTTGATTTGGAGGTAGAATCTGAAAACCCCACAGAGTTATCACCAACCACCATTATGTCTGGAACACCATTTGATCCACTATTTACAACTACCATAGGTCAGACATCCGCAGACCCTTTTGCTGTCGTACCATCCACGGAAACAACCACCCCCCTGGGTATGCCCAATATGGGTAACACTCCACATTTAGGAATGCCTAACACAGGGCCACCACCTGTCATGGGTATACCCAACATGGGGGTCATACCCCCTTTGGTTTCCACAAACCCCATCCCAGGAATCCCTAGTGCGATTCCCAACCCAAGTGCAACCCATGTTGCACTTGGAAGTGCTATCCCAGGAATCCCTAGTGCGATTCCTAACCCAAGTGTCACCCAAGCTGTACTTGGAGGCGCTGGCCCACACCAGACTACACCTATTGGAGGGCACATACCCTCCATACCTAGCATACCTTTAGGCGCTACTGGACCCCTACACCATACCACAATGGCTAGGCATGTCCCAGTTCCAGTCACCACATCTGCTAGTCTACCATACATGGCAAGTCTGAACCTGCCAGATTTAGCTAGGCTCACAAATGACCCCATCAGACATGATCCTGCGTGGCCCCATATGCCCACTAAACTTCCCTCTGACATCCCTAAGTTTGAGGGTAAGGCAGGAGAAGACCCCCAGAATCACATCATGTCCTTTCATTTATGGTGTTCCTCCAACTCCATAGTGGATGACTCAATCCGCCTATGGCTTTTACAACGCACCTTCACTGGCTCCGCAGCCAAATGGTATATCGAGCAGCCCCATGGGACGCATGCCACATTTACCTCCCTTGCCTCGACTTTCCTACAATTCTTCCAGTTACCTGTCTGCTACGATGCGGGCGTCGAGATCCTACTGTCTTGCAGACAGAACACGGCCACGCATATCACTGACCATATTCATGATTGGCGTCGGCGCCGAAGCCTATGCAAAATAAAATTAGATGACCGAATCTTCCTAGATTGGTTTCTAAAATCCCTCCTTCCTCTCATTGCGAAGGATGTAGCATCTGAAAGACCCCAGTCTAAAGAAGAGGCCATCCTCAAAGCTCAACAATTTGATCTCATCTACGCCCAGTCGGGTTACCTATACACGATCATACCGGACGCCCCACGAGGCGACTCTGCACGCGGTGACACACCGGGGGCATCACATGCCGCTGATGGCATTATTGGCCAAATTACACCCCAAGCAAAACCTTTTAGTATGGTGAGCACCATGCCCGCCCCAAACCTTTCTAGGGCTACATCTAGTTCCGGAGCGACAACTTCTTATGCTCCAACAAACCAGACCCATCACGTTCATGGACCCTCTTGTCCACAACATTGTTATGGCCAAGCGCCATCAGCATATGTACCTCCTACATACTATGCTCAACCTACGGTACAGACCCCCATGTAGTTCCCACAACAGCCCATGCATTACCCACAACCGGTTGCACCAGCTAATCCACCACATCCAATAGCTCAGGGGTACCAACAACCCCAACAGGCAACTGGACCACCTCCAGCTCCACCTGCATATTACCCACCGTAACCTGCTCCCGCACCTGTGGCTCCCCAGAATCCCCCCAACGCTCAAGGGCATGTGTACGCACAACAACATCAGCCCCAATACCAAAATAACCAACGCAACCAGGGTGGACAACCAAACCGCGGAAGAGGACATAACCGTGGAAACAACCAAAACCATAACCAAGCTCCACAACCTACCCATCCTCTGCAAAACAATAACGCGGCGCCTGCTCATCAGAATCCTGATCGGCCACCTAAGCAAGCCAAAAATGCTAATTTACGAACAAACCATCCTTGTTCCATTTGCGGTGTCTATGGCCACTATACCCACACTTGCCCACATCTGGAGCGAGCTCGACAACTATGGACAGATGACACCCATCGTCAAGGGCAGGCGGCTCCTCAGCCGCCACCCAACCCTCCACCACCTCAACAACAGCCTTTGGTGCTACAAAACCCTTTTCCAACACAAGGAGTGGTGAACACCCAGCCGTTAGCCCCCCCACAGGGCAACGTGCAACCACAACAAATCACTTACGCCGCTCCTGATCAACCCATGTTTGATTCAGGCACTCACCACTTATTGATGATGTCCACTGCCGATGCCAACCTCCAAACCCGTCGGAACCAATATGGCCCCACGTCTGAAGCCCCTCCCACCGACAAGAACACTAACGTTAATCCCACAGATCAAACGTTACGTATACCTCTGGCTCCACTTGATGGCGCTTCCAAAGCACCTCGCTTCCCACTTCGTCGCATCAACAGTAATCCCAATGCTCGCGCTGCGTCGAATTACAACATTGTCAACGACTTAGCCCAGTCTCCTGCAGCCATGTCTGCTTTAGAAGTTTTGAAAAACTGTCCTTCGCAGCGCAAAACTTTGCTCTCTGCCATTGGCGCCATTGACCCCAATGATTCACAGTTGATCGCATTCGATTCAGACCAGTCTGAACCCCTCCTGCCTTCCTCTTTAGCATTCCAAGTTTCTGTTTCTGTTCGTAATCTTGTCATCCATCGGTGCATTATCGATGAAGGGGCCTCCACATGCATCATGTCCACATTCGTTTGGCAGAAGTTGGGATCCCCTACTCTCCAGCAGTCCACCACTGCATTACGAGCCTACGAAGGCCGTTTGGCTCAACCCCAAGGTCTTTTAGCCAATGTCCCTGTCTAGCTGGCGGGTAAAACCGTGCTCATTGACATTGAGGTCATCAATGCCCAACTAGACTATAACCTTTTACTTGGTCGTAGCTACATGTATGCCATGCGGGCTGTTGCCTCATCTGTATTTCGCACCATGCAGTTCCCCCATGAGGGACGCGTGGTCAAGGTCGACCAGCTCACCTATTACGATCCTAAGGCCCCCGCCACACCTGAAAATGTTCTCGCCATGGTTGAACAACCTGTTTGTGGTGCAACTACCTCATTCATTTCCTCGGTAGGACCCGGACTTTACTCCGAGGTGCCGATGACCTCTACATTCCAGGCCATTCCACCACCATCACCGGAGACCCACGTCGCTAACCTCTGCACCCTTTCACAAACACCCGGTAATCAACCCTCCTTGTTACCCAAACCACCATTGGTCCCTAGTCACGTTGGGGTTACACCCATCCACACAATCCCCTTTCTATTTCCTCCTTCGGGTGTAGTAAGCACCCCGGTTATGGCTACCCTTAGTCTACCCGGGTTAACATTGGGATTACCCGTGTGGTATATTTCACCTCCAGTTCCACCGCCGACACCAAATGTCATCCTGCAACCGATGCAACCCATTGTTACTTCTACCCAACCACCTCCCGGTATCACTACTCCTTCGTCATCGACGAATCCCCCTCCACTCATCAGGCCCACTGGGGGCAGAGGCCCACAACCATACACTGCGGTACCCCCACCCAAGGCAGTTAAATCTCCCCCCGTATTCCGTGCTCCTCCAAAATGCTCGCTGTGTGATGAGTTAGGCCATCCAACCCATCAGTGTCCACAGTTACCTACATTGCAGGAACACATGCAAATGTTGGACGACGACCCCAACATCCCGGTGGTCAAACTAAATCCAAACCCTATGCCTCGTGATAAATCACTACGTACCAACCACCCATGTACGATATGTGGTATTTACGGCCACTACTCCCACAACTGTCCTGACATCCCAGACTACAGAGCAGCACTCTACGAGATGAACAATTTGGACCTAGAGACGACACCCCCTACTATCGAGGAGATCTACCCTCCCGCATCATCCTCATCCGGAGAGATTAACACCATCTACATGATCTCTTCGACTACCACTACCTCATCACTCGATTTGACCACTCAAAGCTCCCGCAATGATGAAGAGGTTCTCGAGACTCCTACTACCTTTGATTATCCCGGGGAAGACATGCACCATCGTCCATACTTCCTCCCGGAAGAGACTTCATCCACCACTGCTACCCAATCCGCGGTTGAGTCCAAGGATTTCCTTCCTACTAAAATCGACTGGTTAACGGATCCCATGGCCGATATTTCTCCCGTCATCCACATTGACATCTCTGACCCACTTGGTGCCCTTCATACCATCACATTAGGAACCTCCCACAGTGAGCATGAGATCGGAGAATACCAACAACTGTTCCAAGAATTCACTGATGTCTTTACTTGGTCAGATACTGAAATGCCTGGCCTTGACCCCGCCATTTATACGATCTCCACTGGATACCCCTCTGTCCGGTCGGCCCCTTCCATTGATCCCTTTGACACAGAGGTTCAACCCTTTCAAATCGACCAGGAAACCACATGTCCACAACATGGGGGCAGGCCCAAAACCTTGCCTACTCATCATCATCGTGATCCTCGTCGGAGATATTGGGGGCATCCACCCCACAAAGGGAATCCCCCATCATCATATCATCACTTCAGTATGCCACCACGACCCACAGCCTCATGGTATAACACCCCGCCAGCAGTTGCTCAATGCCCTATTGATCTCTCTCTGAGACAACATCTGCACCACATTGACACCTCTGAGTTAGGGGGCATAATAGATTACCTCGACCCCGGGATAGGGGGCATGATCAATCATTTTGAACCTTCCCCATCATCTCTATCTCAACACCTCAATGAGCCCATCGTTCAAACCAACACATATGTGATCCACAATCACAAACCCCATGCACATAGCATGGGGGCAGGTCATTAACCCTGCTCACTTTTTCATATTCGTGATCTCAACCATTTTTGAGGTCACGTGTCACTTGTATATTTCAGTTGATTTGATACACCTAGTATTTTGCCCCCACGGGTCATCATTTCTCCCCACCACTGCATCCTTCGCTTGGTGGGATCACCTTTATTTGTAGCCATTTTTTAACCTAGTTCTTTCCTTTAACCATTCCGGAGTCCTTATGACCTCCATTTTTCGCACCATTTGCACTGTCGGATTCATATTTCCGTGCCCGTGATGATGCTTGAGATCATTTCTCGCTCTCACCAGGACCAATATCAACATTGTGTCCCGACACCTTGTCGCCCTAGTTTGCATACCACTTCGGCTGCTCTCCATTTTTGATATATTTGATATCATCGGATTCATTTTTCCGAGCCCGTGATGATGCTTGAGATCATTTCTCGCTCTCACGCCTAGATTTTTCGGGCATTTTTTCCATGCCCCCCTCGTCACCTCGGTTTGCATGCCACATCCACCGTTCTCCGTTTTTGACAATCTTTATATCGTCGGATTCAGTTTTCCGTGATCGTGATGATGCTTGAAATCATTTCTCGCTCTCACACCCAGATTTTTTGGGCATTTTTTTTCATGCCCCCTCGTTGCCTCGGTTTACGTGCCACATCCGCCGTTCTCCGTGGTTGACCTTCTTTATATCGCCGGATTCAATTTCCCGCGCTTGTGATGATGCTTGAGATCATTTCTCGCTCTCATGCCCATACTTTTTCGGCCATTTTTTCAAAATGCCCTCTCATTGCCGCGGTTTGCATGCCACAACGGCCGCAGCCCCCTTTGTGACAATCTTTATGTCACCGGATCCAGTATCCCACACACATGATGACGCTTGAGACCTTTTCTCGCTCCCATCTATCCATTTTTGTTCGGTATAAGTTTATCCCTTTTTCGGGCCGAGCAACCCCTTTTACGAAAAAGGCACTTAGGGAGTTTTATGTTAAGCTCTTTTCTGACTCCTAAAACAATGAAAAGATCGCCGAGCAACCTTGCTTCCTTTCATGCTCGCTAAACGAATCTGAAAGGGCGTCTACCTGGTATAAGTTTACCCCTTTTCCGGACCTTGTAGACTAAGTACGAAAAAGGTATACTCTAGTCACATCGGCTAGAAGAGTTCTCCATCCGCATCATTTTATGCTTTTTCGGGCCTTGGAGACTAAACTACGAAAAAGAAACACCAATAGAGTCCACTTACCGTTTTCAGACTCTCTAAACATGAAAGCAACCATGAGCATGAGCCGTCCTGGGCTCGCAAAAATCCACAGGACCATACCATTTCAGAGCACACTTTTATCCCTTCTTGGAGCTCATCAAAACTACGAAGAAGGAATCAATGGTGCCTCTTGGCGCCACAACAGATCATGTCTACTCACATAGAAGCTTCCCCATTCTGGTCGCCTTTGTTCAGAGTATTCTGCAGTATGTCACTCTAAAAACTCCCTCGACAGCTACCATCAGCTTCACCCCCCCCCGGAGTCAGTACATACCCTTCAGTCCCTAAAAAGCTATGATCCCTGCACCTACTAGTCAGTTCCATACGCTGCCAGGTCAACCATGTCGTCATGCTCTGAACAAAGGAAGTTTGAGTCTACCCATTTTTTGACCCAGTTATTTCCCATTCCCACAAGTATGTCAGTCCTACCATCAGTACTACAACACTTCAGTTTTACACCTCGTGCTCCTATCAAGGAAACATCATTGCCTTGTTAGTTGCTAGTCTCCCTCTATCGACGACAAACACATTGATTCCAGAGGATCGACCTAGACGTCCCTGTGTCTTGGACTCATCACCATTTTATGATGAGTGTCTACGAATCATTTCGAGAGGAATCTTCAGTGCCTCTCCAAATGATTGTTTCTCACATGCTCGACTTCAACACCTTGATCGCATCGCTGAGACTCGCACAGGGTATTCGTCCGTTTCACTTATTAGTCGAAGACCCCGGATACCTCCTGACTCCTCCACATTTGAGAGTCTTCCTATGGATAACACCAGTTACACTTTTTCTATAGATATCCGGGTTGCGCATGGCGACAGTATTCAGATGTACCCCAGTTTCATACTCCCTTGAGTATACAGTTACATTATTTCTCAGAGATGACTCATAGTCTTTGAGTTCCTACAGATGTTGGACACCTTCAGTTTCAGCAGTTCATCAGTTATTCCAGTGTATCAGTTATTGAGATCCGTTATGATCAGGAGTACATCCCAAAATAATGTCCCCCCTGGACCATTATGATGTACCAGTAGATTCTTTATGTATTAGATCCCCCTTCTTGGGACTAATTGTTATGTACATGTCTTGATACGAGCATGGGAATGCCCGCCTCGTCCACTATCAGAGATTATACCTCATTCATATTGAGGCCATGTAATATTTTTTGTTTTTGCAGCTTCCAAGGGCCGTGGCTCCAGTCTCCAACCGGTCTCTTCTCTCCCCTAAAACCCCAGAAAAAGACAAATGAACTATGATGTCTATCGGCCATACGATGAGCTCCTGCCCTCACACATCAGGGGGCAATCTGTTAACACCCAAAAATTGCTCACTAGCTCATTTCCCTATTGACATGACCCATTTACCCACTTTTTCACCATCAGAGCCTCTGAAACCAACAAAAGGTCACCAAAAGACCTAAGTACACCCCTTTTTCCATTAAAAAAGATTATTTTTCCCAAAAAAGCATAAAAAAACCCTCAAAAAGGGTCCAAATTCCCAAAAATATTAAAAAGGGAATTAAAATATTATTTTTATTCAAAAAAGGAAAAAGGAGGGAAAAGTACCTAAACCATGTTGGTCAATACCATTTGGTTTCCACAAAACCACAAATGGTATTTTCCACCACCAAAACCTATAAAAAGGTGGTAGGGGCTCCTCATTTCACATCCATCCATTATCTCATCCTTATGCTGCTGAAATCTCCCTTGAGCATTTTAGCCATTGCAAACCACATTGGAGAAGAGACCATTGGAGATTGGAGTTTCTCATCCTTGGAGCTATTCAACCTCACCATTAGAGGTATTGATTCCGCAAGCACTTGCTTGCCCCATTCTTTCAATACAAATTCTTTATTTTATATGTTCTTGTTCTTGATTTTAAAAAATCTTTGTTATTTGCTTAATATCTTTGCTTAGATCCATGAATAGTCTTGTTTATTTAGTTTCTTGTTTTTATTTCTATTGAAACTGCTGCTACTAGTTAGCAGGTGCCCATAGCACTAAGCCTGGTTGCAAAACCGGGCTAACAAGTAGGTCTAGCCAAGCTATCCTATGCTAGACATCCTATTAAATCCATAACCTAGAAATCTGTTCTTGATATTTTAGATAAACTTATTTTACTCCTTCATAGCAGCATTATTATATTCATGTATATATCCTCCCATTTCTGAAACAGTGTTTGGAATTACGTTTTTCTTACTCTTTGTATAGCTAGGATAAGTTTGTTGTTCACATTTATGTTTATATTTGTCTCTACTAAAATCCTCTCTCAGATTTACAACATCAACATATCACAAATCTAGCTAAGAATATTTCTAAACTATTAACCCTTACAGGAAAACAATTGCAGACTTCGAATTAAAGTACCAAGTAGTGAAGGCATGTTACAATATTTTTTTCCCAAAGCTTTTCCATTATCAACAAATCAATCAACCACTACCACGAAAGCACCAGAGAGCTTTTCTAAGGGTCGATGATCAACAATAGTCAACTCATCACAAAGAATTAATGCATCCGGCATATTCCAGGAATTAAGATTTACAAACTTAGTCTCAGGCATTTTCATTCTTGCAACCTAAACTTTTGACAAGAAAATCAGTGATTATCATTTCAGAAATCAATAGTCCATAGCATACAAAATATTTAACATATAAACCTATGGGTCAAGAGATCAAACCCCACCCAAGGATGTACCATTGACTTTGCTATCCTAATAGACGCCATAGTATAGCATGAAAACAACAACCCTTTCTTTATCAAAAGCCAAACGAAATCGTAGCTACGACTACGACTTCTAACTAAAACACAGAAGGGTTACACAACACTCTTCAACCACACATTACACAATAACATACAGATAAGCGTTATTCATAAATGGAAGGACAAGGATTGATTCCCTCTACCATTTCATTTGAGACCCTTTTTGCTGTCTACCTACTACAAACCACCAGAAACACAACAGCAAAGATCCAACTCTTAGCACATGACAAGCTTATTAATTTAGCTTCAACATTATGATTCGTTCCATCAAGCATTCATAATAGCAACCAACACCTTTCGAAAAACCTTAGATATAGACATCACTCATATAAAAGAAAATGCAGAGATTAAATAGGGTGCCAAACGCTTATAAATTTACACAGAAGAACATTCCAAGACCCATCCAAATTAATTATGCAGACATAGGTCTCTAATGTAAAACCCATTTCATTTTTGGCATTATGGTTATCAACAAGAGTTCAACAAAATTTAGACATAGAGCCGGATGGCCAAAAACCTACCACTAAGACCCTCTAGGGCCTATAAAAGTTGATAGATACATCTTCTTACAACAGTCCAGCCAACGGCGACTTCCTGGAACTCAAAACGTGTCATAGTGAACTCAATCGAGCTCATAGGGTTCCTCATAGCAAACAAAAAACACTCCACAAAGGTGAGAGAAGGAGATAATTAAATGTGGACTCTGAACTTACCAATAGAAAACGCCTCCAAGTCTAAGTTTTTTTCATCAACCAGTAACCATGTTGACAAAGCAGGCCAAACAAATTACCTGTCAAGCAAGTAAACATACCAGTCAGAATTGAGTTCATTATCGTTTCTATCAATTTAAAATTAGCAATGAAAACGAGGATGATATTACCTTCATCTATCGCCATTGTTGCATATGAAACCTTCGTGGTGGGCTGACCATGAGCCAAGCTCAGGTCAGAACACTAAACCCTCAGATGCTTCCAACATACAGACAGAGGAAAACGAACTATGAAAATTGAAACCTTCGATGGTGTAGAAACCAAGAAAAAACCCCTTCCTTAGCTGGAAATGTTGGCCATGTGCTATCATAGAGTTGCTTTAAATGCCACCACCAACCCCAAATATTCGATACAGGTCATGATCTCTATAGTAATGGGGGCATTCAAGACCCGTGAATTAATTGAAAACGCAAGGTATGTTACAAAGACCCCAAATAGTGTGTAAGGCCAACAAGTAATAGCAAGGGAAATATGTTTTGAGAACCTCAACAACGAACTTAACTTCCAACAAATAATCTCAAGGTGATAACCTCCAAATGTACAAAATTTAGTATTAACTAAGTCCGAGACTTGTGAACTAAATACCATAGGTAAGCACCTCCATAAGTACACCTACAAACTAGGAATAAAGTGGATGCATTAGCGAAATCGCTAAGTAAGTTAGGTGCCTCCATTTTCTTACCCCTACCTCTCGCCAGCCCGGCCAGGGTACCTTGCCCTTTCAAAAGACCAAGCATCACACCATGGGCCTCAACCACCACCAATAAAGGATCCATTCCACTTGAATTACGAGATAGATTTTAATACATATGCATACAAACCCTTACAGTTGTAAGAAGGAGATTCACATTATTACATTCAATACATTCATACACATGCGACAGTTCATACATCTAATCATTTTAAAACACTTTCGCAAAGCTATAGAATTTATAATCAGCAAACCATGATATTTATGAAACTAAGACACTTCAAAGAGTAGAAATCAAATACTGGTGAAGTAGGTACTTATCAGTGCTGAAGTTAATTTACTATTCATCATATCTTTACTAGTTTAATTTAGTATCAGAAAATTTCTAAATTTTTACTATTTTTAGGGACATTACATGTCCGGAATACGGTTTCTTATGTAAATTATTCAAGATTAATTGCTTAGCTTCTTCAGAATTGGGTATATATAATCAATTTTGATAAACCAACAAATATTCTGAACTGATAGAGTAGGCTGATGATTCTTTTACATCAACATCTCTTTCCAATTATTCTTTAATTTTTAAGTACTCTTCATCATTTTTAGTTGCATATTTTATTAAATCTTCAAATTTGTCTTATAACTGGTAAAAGCAGCCGAACAATGTGGAATGGTATTGCTACTTAGGGCATCTGCCACTTTGTTCTCGTTTCCTTAATGTGTTTAATTTTAAAATCATACTCACTCAAGAAGGATAACCACCTTGCTTGGTGAGCATTTAAAGTTTTTTGATCATACAAATATTTTAAGCTTATGTTATCAAACATTAAAGTAAATTTTCTTCCAATTCAATAGTGTATCCACATTCTTAAGGCATGTACTATACCAGCTAATTCCAAGTCACGTGTCACATTATTAGTTATGTTCATGTTCTTTAAGTTTTCTTGAATCATAGATTATTACATAATCCTATTGCAGTAACACAGCACCTAATCCATCTAAGAAGGCATTTGTACATACAACAAAGTCCTTGTACGGATCCCCTATTCTTTGAATAGTTGCAATGTTCAACAAGTGTTTAAGATTTTCAAATATTCCTTGACATTTATTAGACCATATACATTTAGTTCTTTTATTTTGATGTGAAGTTATTGGGTAAGCAATTTCGGAGAACCCGTCAATGAACCTACAGTAGTACCCTGTGATTCCCATAAAGGATCGAATCCCATTTATATCCTTAGGAACTAGCTAATCAATGATTGACTTGATTTTATCAAGGTCCAACGAAATTCATTCCTTATATATTACATGACCTAGGTATTGAATTTTATCTTGAAAGAAATCACATTTACTAAACTATGCATAAATTTTATGTTCCCTTAAGGTTTGTAAAACAAAATTTAAATGTTCTTTATGCTCTTGATTTTTAGAGTTAACAATATGTCATCAATAAATACTATTAAAATCTTATCTAATAATTTATGGAGAACAATGTTTATTAAACACATGAACGTGTCCGGAGCAGTGGTCAAGACGAATAGTACAACCAAGAACTCATAATATCCATACCGCATTCTAAATGGTGTTTTATGAACATCCTCATCTTGAATTCTTACTTGATGGTACCCATACCTTAAGTCAATCTTGGAGAATACTGCATATCCATGTACTTGATCAAACATGTCATCAATGTAGGGGAGAGGATATCTATTTTTAATAGTCATCTTATTTAATTGTTTTTAATTAATAGAAAGTCTTAATATGCCGTATTTATTTTTAACAACCAAAACTGGTGCTCCCCACAGAGGCACACTCGGTCCTATATATTTCTTATCTATTAATTCTTGCAATTGCAATTTTAATTCCACCAACTCAGGTGTATTCATTCTATAGAGATCCTTTGAGGTAGGCACTCCTCTCGATACCAACTCAATCGTAAATTCAATATCCCTCCTTGGAGGTAATCCAAGTATCTCCTCTGGAAAAATAGCTTTAAATTAATTTAAAAGAGGAAAATATTCCAATCTAGGTTTTGTTTGATCATCACTATTTTTAGTGATATGGACAAACAATTTACACCCTTTACTAGCACACTTTTTCAATTGCAAAGAAAATATTTTCCTAGTAAGAGTTTTTTTAGGAATCCCTCTAACAAGTCTATTTTCACCCTTTTTATCAATGCAAGTGAAATTTTTCTCAAAGCAATTAAATAAAACTCTATTCTTTTCTAACCAATCCATGCCAATTAATACATCATATGATCCTAATGGAAAAATGTTCAAATACACTTTTGTAACCAAATCTTGCATAAAAATTTCACAAGTAGAAATAAAGTTGGTTACCTTTCTTTTTGTTCATGTGGCTAATTACACTAACCACGACTTTTCAAAGTCATACTTTTTCATTTTACACAAATATACTAACTTAGGAGATATGTAACTTAAAGTAGATCCATAATCAATTAATATAAAAATAGGTTTGTCAAAGATCTTACCATCAACTTCGATCATTGAAGGTTGATAATCCGTTTGATGATCATTCAAAGTTGCGCTTATCTTCGGTATGTTCCGAGCAACCTATCCAACCGTGGTTGCTTCTCTGACAATTTGAATGCTCTGATTATCCTTCTTTTGAGGAAAATCCCGATATAAATGAATCTCCCCACAATCCCAGCCCTGTAAAGGTTCTCTTTTTATTTCCTATTTCTTATTATTAAAGATATTATCTTTATACTGAGTTCTTATTGGTTGTTTTCTATCTTTAAAAGTGTTCCTCTAAAAATTCTTATGTTTTTTGAAGGGTTTGAATTCTCTTCTTTTAAAATGATTCCCTTATTTTTTCTTGAAATTATAAGGATTTTTATGTTTACTTTTAGACTGATAATAATTTAATTTTGGCCTTCCTCATTGCTTCATATAATGTTTTTGGGTTATCAAACTCTAATTTGTCTTTATAAAAGCTAGGTAAGCAACCTAAGATTCTTTGAATTTTAGGATTTCTTCATTTAGGTAAGGCACACATCTTAACAAGCATAATAATTTAGTACAAATATCATGCATTGACATTGAACCCAATCTTAACTCATAAAACTCTTTTGCTTTTCCCTCACAGTAATACTATGAAAGATATACCTTTTTAAACTCATTTTTCAACCAATTCAGTAACATACCCTTTTTGTTGGAAAACATTTTGTGTTAGAAAAAATTATGATAACTTTTATTGTAAATTTTTATGTTGGACAGGTGTCCAAGGATGACTGTAATTTGCATAGTATATTATTATTAAATAAATAAAATAGGAGACAAACACCTAAGAGGACTGTTGAAAGAGTGGTTACTGATCCACTAGGTGGAATGGAATCTGGGGTAGAAGGAAATGGACAAGTGACAGCATCATGATGCAACTAAGTAGATGTTGGTATGGGACAACTCCCTTAAAATGTGGTCATAGTTCCCTGAAAGATGGGACTGGAGCTTGAGGCTCATTTATTTCAAACTGACCATTAAAGACCTAGGCAGTCTATATAATAGCCATCAAATTATGAACTGAGGTCCATCACTTTTCCTGACGAGGAAATTTACCTTAGGGTTTTGGTGTGTTTGCACCCAAGAGATTTGATGAGGGGATATGCTATGTTGTCGATCATGTTGTAAGTTTGCCAAACTCTTGTTGAGTTCAGGAGGTTGATGCTGAGTGCTGAAGGCATGTTATTACAGGAGGTTGATGCTGAGTGCTGAAGGCATTTTTTGAGTGCCTTGCTTCTACACAGATTCCATCTACTTAGTGGCTCAGTAATCAGGCTTGAGGGTTCACAAGAAGCCAACAGTTGAGCTGGTTCTTATGGAATAGGTTGGGAGGAACAAGCCTCCTTGGGTGTTTGTCAGCCCTATCTTCAATTACAGGTTCAATAATCTTATCTATTTTCATACATTTTAAAGTTCTGTTGTATAATAATTTTTCTTGTTTTATTTTATAAATTTATTTCAGTTCCCTGAGTAAGTTATGACTCTGTGTCAAATTGATTTTTGATTGAATAGAATAGTCTCTGCATTTTTCCCCATTCAAATGGATTTGCATCGTACTCTAGTACAGAGATAAAATTAAGTCAGATCGATCAAGATAGGCAAATAGCTAGGAGAATGAGAAGATGAAATTATTATATTTTCTCAAATTTTTCTACTTGCTGTTTAAATCCTGTTAATACATCTATAGTGTCCTCATTATCATTCTATTTATAGATAACTGTTCTCCTAAATGAACAAGTAATGTTTTCTTTGTTTCATAAATATCTTCTGTCTCAAAATAAATAGTTTTTCTTTTCTAACAGTATAAGAATTGTTTCTCTGTATTACAATATTTAAAATGTATACATTTCTACTATAACAGTTATAGATTTAATCTCAACATACAACATAGTGATATTTCCCTTTTTAAAATAGAGTACAGTTAGCAAATTCCAATTACTACATGCACATAATTTCTCATTGTTTTATATTATAAATTTCATATTAGGAAATAAAACATTTGTCAATTCATTCTATAACCATAAATAGTGTTATCAACTTTCGGCATACAGCTAACAATTTTCTTACTAACCATTTTAAACTTATGTCAAACGATGTGATATTTTCCATAAATCGACATAGTTAAAGTCTCGGCACCAACTCAAGCATGATAGTTATTACAACATTCATGGAACAACTCTAATAGTAGTAACAAACAACAAGTATGGTTGCCGATTTCATATCGAGGAGCAAGTTCAAGCCATACTTTTCCATACAAAGACAAACCCTTATACTCAACCCTATTATAGAATGAAAACACATCATTATTTACAAATCAAAGAACTATACTAAGACCAAAGCCTTCCATAATTACAAACATCTACCCAATGTTTAGTGTAAGCAACACTCTTTTTATTATTCACATACATCACACAGTACTCATTCCATCGTTATACATTTCAAAGTTTCACAGTTCACAAAAGAAAAAGATAGTTGCAGAGGTATTGAAACCTAGTTTACAAACCACCCATTGTTTTACATCAAAGTTAAACGTAGAGATCTGCTAGTAAGTAGTTCATTTCAACACTTAAATCACCGAATTCCAAGTTATGTTCACAGGTCAAGCCCCAAAAGCAGAAACAAAAACAACTATTGCAAAATAGATTTATAAATATTTTTGTTCTTATTGAAAATCTGACATAGCTTGAAACCCTTGAAGATAGAAGATACATTGCCCAATACAACTCAGAATCCAAAACACTATACAGTAACCTACACCATATTACATCGACACTGTAAGCTGAGAGGCATCCATAATACAGGCGTAAAAACAAAACAACACTGTTTGGACCACGATTCTAGAAAACACAAAGTGGTTACAATTTCAACGATAGCCATAATCGGCCAGGAGAACCTACGGAGGGTTATGCCATCGGGGATTACCGAAGTGAAGCGAGCCATCCATTACCAACGAACCTCAGCACTGAAAAATCTACAATGAAGGAAGTACCTACCACACAAACTAACACGAAGTTATAAACAAATTCCAAAAATGAATACAATATAAATCAAACTGTATTCTCAACACAACAGTATTACATTCTTAACTTACCTTCACAAGAACAGGAGGATGGAATGCTTCATGCTTCCAGTTCTTCCAACCAACACAACAGGAGTAGAAAGCAACGTTGAAGGATTCTCAAGCTCTGAGACTATCTCACTAAAAAACCTAACCTGTCACACGACGAAAGCCATGGGTCTTCAATGCCTTACACCATTCGAACTATAGTAACGTTCACAACTAGCTCTCACCATTATTTACAGAGATGGGAGTTGCAGAGCCATCAAGAAACCACCCAGGGTCGAACCCTACCATCCAATGGCCTGTCGGCCTCCTCCCAAAACCAAAAATCCAAAATGAATGCAAAAGGAAAACTAAAAATGGTATAGCAAGTTGCCTTAGGGTTTAGATCTCCACGATCGAGACAGGATAGATCAATGGATGATATTTGGCCATCCAATCCACACCAGCACCAAGACAGAGTTACGATCACCTACCACTAATAACTCCATTAAATAGCAGGCCTCATTGGAGTGCCATATCACTAGGGTGGAGCTTACAGCTCGGTAATGTTTCCACCATTTCTACAACTACATCAAGTGGAGACAGCTACAGGTAGGAGTCGACGAGACAACCCGCTATCAATACATAGGGTTGCATTTAATGCTGGATCCTATGGATCACTTTCCAGACCATGCTTGTACTGGCATTAAGTTCATGTCAGTGTCGAGGTTATTGTTACAACACGATCTCGGGATATTATCACAACATTATATTACAATCACGTTATATAGTCTCGAACCATGATATGAATTCGCATAGCAATGTGTGTATTGCATTTCAAACCATAGGTTATTTGCATAATATGTTTTCAATGCTAAGTTAAACATGCATAGCATATATGTATTGTAAATCCAAAACATATGTTATATTCATATAACAAGCACATTATAGATTGCCAATACCAATCCTTAGTTCCCATAGGTCTAGGCATGGTAACTATATTTTTCACTCATATAGTAAGCATGCATTTTGATATCAATGATAATATTATTTCACATAAGATTTATGCATTATAACCCTAACCATTAAATCATTTAGATACATAGGGTTTGTCAATGAATTGATATATGTCGCATTTGCATAACAAATCAACATCTATCCCACACAATGATATAATAGAACCATATTACAAGAACATATAGAAGGTAGGGTACTAGCTATACGTCACATAGGTTTTGAAGACCAATTTTTATTTATGCATCATAGTATCGTAATAATACGGACATTTTATACAATTGCACTTCAAACTTAAACATTGCAAGATTTAAATTTCAAGAATAATTGATTGTGGCATTCATCAAGGTCATTCATTGTTCACCATGTCATGACCATAGATGTCATCTTATGTTGTTGTTATCAAGATCTAAAGACCTTTCACGAAAGTACATCTTGTTCAAGCTTGTCGCAATTTCAGATTGCTAATATAAGTTATAATTTCAATGATTCTACCATAATTTACAACAGAGGTATAGAGTGAAGTATCTCTAGCTACACTTACAAGCGTTAGGATAAAATGGCACAAGTTGATAAAGAAAAGCGGGAACTTCTTACCATCGCTATCTTCATGCACGATAGTACACACATCTATCTTAACAACATAGACGACTAGCTGAAGCTTATAACCTTTCTTGAAATAATTGAATTACGCTATTACTTACCTGCATATCTATGAAAGAAAAGAATCCAATGCTTTAGCTATTAAAGCTAAGTAAACCCAAGGGCACCCTATAGGAAACCCTTCATAAATATGCAAAAAAGTCGTCAGTATTATTACTAGAATCATAACACATGAAAAAATAAACATTGTTTTATCGCATTTAATTTATAATTCTACTATCTTTTATGTTTAGGAATAATAATGATAATCATGAGAAGCCACCATTAGATAAATAGTTGAACATCTTTCATCCCGCAATTAGCATTTTCTTTATGATTTTACTATATCAAAAATTTTAAATTTTTAGCGATTTTTGGGATGTTACATGTGGTATCAGAGCGCAAGTTCAAACTCTAGGCCTGATTTATGGTCATGCGCGCAAACAGAAAACAAATCAAAAAGTTTATGTTACTAACTTTTGTAATTCAATTTTATTTTTGCACAGAATAGATTGACCTTTAAATTGCAGGTATGGAAATACAAGAAGAATAGCAGAGGACAGATCTCGTCATAATGAACGCATTAATAATAACAATTATGAAGGAATTTATGTTGAATTAAATAACCAATCTTCTGAAATTTTACGCACTGTACAGGATTTAAAATCTGATTTAAAAGATGTTAAAGAAGAAAATGAACGGATCCTTAAGGTACAAGACGAGTTACAACAGAATTTAAAAGGAAATTGTCATAATGATGAAAGAGGCAGAAAATCAGAAATGAAGGTTGATTCTGAAACAATGTCCCACCAACATAAGCATAAGAAAACAAGAAATGATAAAGGAACAGTCAGTGATCCTCTAAATCTTATTCAAGTAATAATTACTTTAATTATGATATTAATAACAGTGAATGTTGCTCTAAAAACAGAAAACATAAACATCCTGAACAGATTACTGGGGAATTTAAAAAGATTAAGCCACCCACTTTTAATGGCGAAAGTGAGAAGGGTGAGACAATAGAGGCTTGGTTGTCTGGAATGAAGAAGTACTTTAATATTTACGACTACTCTTCTCAACTAAAATCGAAGATGGCTATTTACAATCTGATCGGGAAGGCAAATATTTGGTGGCAGGATCTTAAAAGAAGCAAGAGTATAAAAGAAAAAGAAGTAACTTGGACTATGTTTAAAAGTTTGTTTAAAAAGAAGTGTTTGTCGGAACAATATTTTTAAGATAAGTCAAAGGAGTTTTAACGATTTAAAGTTGGGTACAATGAACATGAAAGAACCGTGCAACAAGTTCCTTAGCTTGCTGAGGTATGTACCCTATATGGTCGAGGAAAATCCTAAAGTGCAAAGGTTTCTCGGCTGTCTACCTTTTAATATAAAGGACCGTATCAAGTATGATAATCCTTCCACTTTGGAAGAGGCCATGAGAAAGGCGAATTTTTGTTTTGATCAAAATAGAAAGAGAGAGGGAACAACTAGATAGAAGAGCAGTAAGGCAAATCAATTTTACTATAAAAAGAAGAATTTTAGTCATAATTCTGGAGGTTTTAAGAAAAGTTTTAATAACAGAAATTTTGCTAATAATTATAGGAATAATGCACCTCAGAACTTTACTACTGCAAGAAACATACCTAACAATAATAATCACAACAATAATAATAATAACAACAACAGGTATGTTGAACAGAAAGGACCCATGAAGTGCTATGACTGTGGCGGACCACATAAGAGAGCAAACTGCCCTCGCAACAAGAAGACAACCAACAATATTAACACTATGCAATATGAACCTACAGTTGGAGATATCGCAAGAGAGATGCCCAGGATAAATGCAGCACTGGAGAACCATCAAGCGGACCATCAAACATCCATGGTCGAAATTGAAGGTATGATACAAAATGAGTCTATTTCTATTCTAATAGATCCAGGTGCAAATCTGAGTTATATTTCACCTACTTTAGTAAACCGTTGCAAGTTAAAAATAGAGAAATTTCATAATGCATGTTTAGTTCAACTTGCAACAGGAACTAAAAGAAAAGTTACAGATTATGTCAAGGATTGTGAAGTATTTTTAAGTTAGTTGAAAATGCAAATTAATCTGAATGTTTTACCCTTAGGGTCATATGACTTGTTGATAGGTATGGATTGGATTGAACAACATAGAGTTTTACTGAATTGTTATGACAAATCTTTTACATGTGTAAATAATGAAGAAAATACAGAAACAGTAAAAGGAATTCATAGGAATATTTCAGTAAGAGAGATTTCTGCTCTACAAGTAAAGAGAGCTTCCAGAAAAGGATGTAAAATGTTTGTTGTTAATGTTATTAATGATGAGTGTACATCTAAAGAAGACAAGTTAAAACTAGAGGATATTCCCATCCTTAGGGACTTTTTTGACGTATTGCCGGAAGAAATTCCAGGATTACCTCCGAAAAGAGAACTTGATTTCACCATTGAGTTAGTACCCGGTGCGGTACCAAACTCAAAGGCTCCCCATAGGATGAATATTCTAGAGTTAAATGAATTAAAATCTCAGCTGAAAGAATTAATAGATAAAATATACATAAGGCCTAGTGTGTGTCCTTGGGGAGCACCGGTTTTTTTTGTTAAGAAAAAGGACGGTACTATGCGACTATGTATAGATTATTGTAATATCCCAAATTTTGGACTAATTGTTTTATGATGTTATATTGGGCCACGGCCTCAGCACCTATGATTTATTCTTTTGTAAACTGACATATTAACCATGGGCCCTGACTGAATTTCATTATTTGATTATATATGGGGCAAGGAAGCCCCAATGTTCTAATTATGTTTGATGTGGGTACAAAACCCTAATATACTGAGTTGACCTTTTTTATACTGTGCAGTAATGTGGATGACATAATTGATTTATATAGTGTGTTGAGCATGGACTCAGAAACACACCGATTACCTATGTACTGGGCCAAAGCCCCAAGGTACCTAGAGGAAATATAATGTACTGGGAGTAATCCTTGATGTACATTGAGTGCTGGGCATAAACCTTGGAGCACTTCAGGATTGATAAAACAAATACCGAATCCGAGGCAACTGAAAGATTCTAGATGTGCCTCACAACCACATTCTAGCACTAGTGTTGAGCGGGGACTCTAGAATTGCACGAGAGTAACACCCATGTGAGAGTGTTGAGTTAAATGGCTCTGAAGACCACTCGGGGTTACAAGGTTTGAAAGTGTTGAGTCGGGAAGAGTCTGAAGAGCACTTTCATCACATTATTTAAATGATTAGATGATTCATCTGTTACTATCATCACCTACTGCGGGAGCTACCATGTTAAAACGAGGAAATCCGACATGCAAAAAGAGAGAGATTAGAAATGCCTATCCTAGCTTACCAAGGCCACCGAAAGAAGGGGACACTATCCTTAAGAAGGATGAAAAAGATTTATCTAGTTATAAATATAAAATACTTTATAAAGTGGTGCATTTAATTATTAAATCAATGATGCTCTAATTATGTTTTTAAATTATAAACCTTCTTATTTCCAGTTTATAAAAAAAAGCACTCTAGTTAAAAAAAGTTGAAAAGTGATATTTCCAAAAAGAAACTAATAATTATTTAAAAATATTCCCTTAATTAAATTATTAAATTTATTTAAAGAAACCAGTATTTCTCCAACTGTCCTTTTTCCAAGATCATCTTTCCCTACTTAAGGAGGACAGATTCCCAGGTTTGGGGATGATCTCTTTATTTATCATTTTGTTATGGTAGCCAAAGGGAAGCTCGTTGCTCCAAGAAAGTGAAGCTACTTTGTTTAATAATTCCCAGATTTACACCAGCAGTGGACCTTGGCACTCTCTCTCTCTCTTTCATTGCATATCGCAACCAAGCTCGGGGGGATCCAAATAGAACCAGAAATGGTTCAGGGGTCAAGGTTGGGAGGAATGTGGTAGCCCCAACGTAATTTTGTCCAGGTTAGCTGTGTTTGAAGGGATCTATGTTAATCATTGTTCGAATGTGTAGGTGACATTAGGAAAGGAGTCAACCACCAATAGTAGGTATGAAACATGAATCCTCTATTATTTTTGTTTAAGTTAAATAATGGAGATGGTTATATAGGATGTACAGGGTGCTGCCCCAACATTCTTGTCTCTCCTTAACCCTATAATTGTTAAATCTAGATTTTCTGTTAAAGATTAAATAGAAATCTTTGTGAAAATTAAAATTTCGTATCTAAGCAAAGTACTGCGCAACTAAATATCTAGCAGGTCTAGCTTTCTATACTGTGCTAGATATTCTTGATTTCGGATTTCAAGAATTTTAATAGAATGCAGATGGGTTTCCTAATAGTCATGTTTTATTTATAAATATAGTGTCAATTTCTATCTGAGAATAATGTAAATCATTTTATAGTCTTTGTATAGATGAGAACCGAATGTTGCTCACAACCTTAAAACAATAATCCTATTAATTCTTTTCACTAGGCCATTATTCTATTTTCAAATTATTATGTCCTTTCAAAACTACTAACCCTGCACGCAATCTAAACTTTGCTTCATTCAAACGTTAGCTACATTATTTAGTTCCTACTTAGCTCCAAACGAAAATTATATTACTGACTTTACACAGCAGAATCTAGAAACTCATACAGAACGATCGTTGACCAAAGAGATTTTCAAAACACACATTGGAACTTAGCATCAAACATCAAAACGATACGATTTATTTCCTAATCTTTTCTATATCTCATCGTATCATTCATTTCTCCATACAAAATAACCATAGCCGAAGAAATTGTAAACAAATTACTATGAAGCGCTTCACATAAACAAAACCAGGGTTCACAACCCATCAACAACACATTCCAAAAGGAACTAAACCCTTAGTATACTTTCCTAGTTATTAACAAAACAAAAACACGCACATTTAAAAAAAGTATAGCAGACGCAAAGCATCTAAACCCATATAGCATGATTTCAATCCATCACACATTTATCACAAAACATGTAGCTATCAACCCGTTAGACGCAAAAGCAAGACCCTATTTATGTTGACAGAGGTCCTGAGAATTCACCACACGATTAATTTCTAAACTCTATCCAACAAGAAATTAAGACGATAATGCTATCTAGATTACCCTGTAAACATTACATCCTCTTAAAATAGTAGTACAAACATTTCATACCCTTCTCAAACATCAAATAGGTCAGAGGGTCGAATCCCTCTCTAAATAGTCAAAGCAAACCCTCTCTACTCTTTTACAGACTTCTGCATTACCAACGCAACCCCAGTAGACTATTTAGGGTCTTGGAAGACCCAGATCACATTCATTTCTGTTTCCATACATACCATGGCATTCACATAAATAAAACATTTAAACGCAGGTTATGACAGGATTGAGTGTCCATGAAAACAAAAGCTTGCAGAATTTATAAAGAAAAGAAAAGCTTATAACCTTTCTTGAAATACTTGAATTACTCTATTACTTACCTGCAGATCTGCAAAAGAAAAGAATCCAATGCTTTAGCTATCAAAGCTAAGTAAACCCAAGGGCACCCTGTAGGAACCCCTTCAGAAATATGCAAACAAGTCGTCAGTATTATTACTAGAATCATAACACATGAAAAAATAAACATTGTTTTATCGCATTTAATTTATAATTCTACTATCTTTTATGTTTAGGAATAATAATGATAATCATGAGAAGCTGCCATTAGATAAATAGTTGAACATCTTTCATCCCGCAGTTAGCATTTTCTTTATGATTTTACTATATCAAATATTTTAAATTTTTAGCGATTTTTGGGATGTTACATGTGGTATCAGAGCGCAAGTTCAAATTCTAGCCCTGATTTATGCTTACGCGCGCAAACAGAAAGCAAATCAGAAAGTTTATGTTACTAACTTTTGTAATTCAATTTTATTTTTGCACAAAACAAATTGTCCTTTAAATTGAAGGTATGGAAATACTAGAAGAATAGCAGAGGACAGATCTCCTCATAATGAACGCATTAATAATAACAATTATGAAGGAATTTATGTTGAATTAAATAACCGGTCTTCTGAAATTTTACGCACTGTACAGGATTTAAAATCTGAGTTAAAAATTGTTAAAGAAGAAAATGAACGGATCCTTAAGGTAAAGGAGGAGTTACAACAGAATTTAAAAGGAAATTGTCATAATGAGGAAAGAGGCAGAAAATCAGAAATGAAGGTTGATTCTGAAACAATGTCCCACCAACATAAGCATAAGAAAACAAGAAATGATAAAAGGAACAGTCACTCATCCTCTAAATCTCATTCAAGTAATAATTACTTTAATTATGATATTAATAATAGTGAATGGTTCTCTAAAAAGAGAAAACATAAACATCATGAACAGATTACTGGGGAATTTAAAAAGATTAAGCCACCCACTTTTAATGGCGAAAGTGAGAAGGGTGAGACAGTAGAGGCTTGGTTGTCTAGAATGAAGAAGTACTTTAATATTTATGACTACTCTTCTCAACTAAAATCCAAAATGGCTATTTACAATCTGACCGGGAAGGCAGATATTTGGTGGTAGGATCTTAAAAGGATCAAGAGTATAAAAGAAAAAGAAGTAACTTGCACTATGCTTAAAATTTTGTTTAAAAAGAAGTTTTTTTTCGAAACAATATTTTGAAGATAAGTCAAAGGAGTTTTACGATTTAAAGTTGGGTACAATGAACATGAAAGAACTGTGCAGCAAGTTCCTTAGCTTGATGAGATATGTACCCTATATAGTCAAGGAAAATCCTAAAGTGAAAAGTTTTTGTGAGTATTTTGATCATAGTAAGATCTAGGAGCTATGGAGAACCTCACAAAATCGAATTATTTGCAAAACCAGTGAAAAAGCTTGAAAAAGGAGACAATTTTACACACAATGTGAACTTAATCTTTGCATTAACTGACTGTCTAACATATGAAAATGTTAAGAATAGTTTTTTATTACATCCATGAGAAATTCGAGAGCATTAGATAGCTCAAGATGAGTGTACAAGTCAAAATTGCCAAATTGGCCTCAATCCCCCCTAGGTGGGTCCAACTCAGTCCTAATCATCCCAAACAGTCACGAATTCAAGTGTGAAGGTGGCTGAAGCATGCTCGGTCATAAATGAGGCCAAGGCAAGCATGGGTGAGCAAATAGAGGTGTTTGGGAGGACCAAGGGAGCAATAAATGCTCCAAATCTAGCCAAAATTGAGCAAAATCCATCCTAGCGCTCCTAGTCAACAGCTATTCCCCAAATCAAGGAGAGAGAGCACTCTAGTATTTAATGAGGGCACACTTGTGGACAAAACAGGAGGTTGGGTGAACTGGTTTGCTTGGAAGTGGCTGTGAACACTCTCATATGTGGGTATTTGACCAACTAAAGTAACTTAGTCCAAACTATGGTGTAATGAAGCACATGAGCAATAAAAATTGACTATGGTCATGGACTATGGTACTAAGTATGGATTAATGTTCTAACAGGTTTCTCGGCTGTCTGCTTTTTAATATAAAGGACCATATCGAGTATGATAATCCTTTCACTTTGGAAGAGGCCATGAGAAAGGCGAATTTTTGTTTTGATCAAAACAGAAAGATAGAGGGAACAACTGGCTAGAATAGCAGTAAGACAAATCAATTTGACTATAAAAAGAAGATTTTTAATCATAATTCTGGAGGTTTTAAGAAAAGTTTTAATAACAGAAATTTTGCTAATAATTACAGGAATAATGCACCTCAAAACTTTACTGCTACAAGAAACATACCTAACAATAATAATCACAGCAATAACAATAATAACAACAACATGTATGATGAATAGAAAGGACCCATGAAGTGCTATGACTGTGGCGGACCACATAAGAGAGCAAACTATGCATGCAACAAGAAGACAACCAACAATATTCGCACTATACAAGCTGAACCTAAAGTTGGAGATATCGCAAGAGAGATGCCCAGGATAAATGCAGCACTGGAGAACCATCAAGCAGACCATCAAACATCCATGGTCGAAACTGAAGGTATGATACAAAATGAGTCTATTTCTATTCTAACAGATCCGGGTGCAAATCTGAGTTATATTTCACCTACTTTAGTAAACCGTTGCAAGTTAAAAATAGAGAAATTTGGTAATGCATGGTTAGTTCAGCTTGCAACAGGAACTAAAAGAAAAGTTATAGATTATGTCAAGGATTGTGAAGTATTTTTAAGTCAGTTCAAAATGAAAATTAATCTAAATGTTTTACCCTTAGGGTCATATGACTTGTTGATATGTATGGATTGGCTTGAACATCATAGAGTTTTACTAAATTGTTATGACAAATCTTTTACATGTGTAAACAATGAAGAAAATATAGAAACAGTAAAAGGAATTCATAGGAATATTTCAGCAAGACAGATTTCTGCTCTACAAGTAAAGAGAGCTACCAGAAAAGGCTGTAAAATGTTTGTTGTTAATGTTATTAATGATGAGTGTACATCTAAAGAAGACAAGTTAAAACTAGAGGATATTCCCATCCTTAGGGACTTTTCTGACGTATTCCCAGAAGAAATTCCAGGATTACCTGCGAAAAGAGAATTTGATTTCACCATTGAGTTAGTACCCCGGTGCGGTACCAAACTCAAAGGCTCCCTATAGGATGAATATTCTAGATTTAAATGAATTAAAATCTCAGCTGAAAGAATTAATAGATAAAAACTACATAAGGCCTAGTGTGTCTCCTTGGGGAGCACCATTTATTTTTGTTAAGAAAAAGGACGGTACTATGCGACTATGTATAGATTATTGTAATATCCCGAATTTTGGACAAACTGTTTTATGATGTTATATTGGGCCACGGCCCCAACACCTATGATTTATGGACCCTTACTGAATTTCATTATTTGATTATATACGGGGCAAGGAAGCCCCAATGTTCTGATTATGTTTCATATGGGTACAAAACCCTAATATACTAAGTTGACCCTTTTTATACTGTGCAGTAATGTGGATGACATAATTGATTTATATAGTTTGTTGAGCGTGGACTCAGAAACACACCGATTACCTATGTACTAGGCCAAAGTGTGTTGAGCGTGGACTCAGAAACACACCGATTACCTATGTACTGGGCCAAAGCCCCGAGGTACCTAGAGAAAATATAACGTACTGGGAGTAAGCCCTGATGTATATTGAGTGTTGGGCATAAGCCCTAGAGCACTCGAAGCTTGATAAAACAAATACAGGATCCGAGGCAACTGAAAGATTCTAGATGTGCCTCACAACCACATTCTAGCACTAGTGTTGAGCGGGGACTCTAGAATTGCACTAGAGTAACACCCATGTGAGAGTGTTGAGTTAAATGGCTCTGAAGAGCACTCGGGGTTACAAGGTTTCAAGGTGTTGAGTCGGGAATACTCTAAAGAGCACTTTCATCACATTATTTAAATGATTAAATGATTCATCTGTTACTATCATCACCTACTGTAGGAGCTACCATGTTAAAATGAGGAAATCCGACATGCGGAAAGAGAGAGATTAGAAATGCCTATCCTAGCTTACCAAGGCCACCCAAAGAAGGGGACACTATCCTTAAGAAGGATGAAAAAGAATTATCTAGTTCTAAATATAAAATACTTTACAAAGTGGTGCATTTAAATATTAAATCGATGATGCTGTAATTATGTTTTTAAATTTTAAACCTTGTTATTTCCAGTTTATAAAAAAAGGGCACTCTAGTTAAAACAAGTTGAAAAGTCATGTTTCCAAAAAGAAACTAATAATTATTTAAAAAGATTCTCGTAATTAAATTATTAAATTTATTTAAAGAAACCAGTATTTCTCCAACTGTCTTTTTTCCAAGATCATCTTTCCCTACTTAAGGAGGAAAGATTCCCAGGTTTGGGGATGATCTCTTTATTTATCATTTTCTTATGGTAACCAAAGGGAAGCTCATTGCTCCAAGAAACTGAAGCTACCTTAATAATTCCCAGATTTACACCAGCAATGGACCTTGGCACTCTCTCTCTCTCTTTCATTGCATATTGGAACCAAGCTCGGGGGGATCCAGATATAGAAGTAGAAATGGTTCAGGGGTCAAGGTAGGGAGGAACGTGGTAGCCCCAACGTAATTCTATCTAGGTCAGCTGTGTTTGAAGGGATCTACGTTAATCATTATTTGAATGTGCAGGTGACTTTAGGAAAGGATTCAACCACCAATACTAGGTATGAAACAGGAATCCTCTATTCTTTTTGTTTAAGTTAAATAATGGAGATGGTTATTTAGGAAGTACAGGGTGCTGCCCCAACATTCTTGTCTCTCCTTAACCCTATAATTGTTAAATCTAGATTTTTTGTTAAAGTTTAAATAGAAAGATTTGTGAAACTAGAATTTTGTAGCGAAACAAAGTACTGTGCAACTGAACATCTAGCAGGTCTAGCTTGCTATCCTGTGCTAGATATTCTTGATTTCTGACTTCAAGAATTTTAATAGAATGCAGACGTGTTTCCTAATAGTCATGTTTTATTTATAAATATAGTCTCAATTTCTATCTGAGAACAATGTAAATCTTTTTATAGTCTTTGTATAGATGAGCACCGAATGCTGCTCGCAACCTTAAAACAATAATCCTATTAATTCTTTTCACTAGGCCATTATTCTATTTTCAAATTATTATGTCTTTTCAAAACTACTAACCCTGCAGGCAATCTAAAATTTGTTTCATTCAAACATTAGCTACATTATTTAGTTCCTACTTAGTTCCAAACGAAAATTATATTACTGACTTTACACAGCAGAATCTAGAAACTCATACAGAATGATTGTTGACCAAAGAGCTTTTCAAAACACACATTGGAACTTAGCATCAAACATCAAAACGATACGATTGATTTCCTAAGCTTTTCTTTATCTCATCATATCATTCATTTCTCCATACAAAATCACCATAGCCGAAGAAATTGTAAACAAATGACTAAGAAGCGCTTCACATAAACAAAATCAGGGTTCACAACCCATCAACAACACATTCCAAAAGGAAGTAAATCCTTAGTATACTTTCCCAGTTATTAACAAAACAAAAACAAACCCATTTAAACAAAGTATAGCAGACGCAAAGCATCTAAACCCACATAGCACGATCTTGATCCATTACACATTTATCACAAAACCTGTAGCTATCAACCTGTTAGACACGAAAGCAAGACCCGGTTTATGTTGACAAGGGTCCTAAGATTTCACCACATGATTAATTTCTAAACTCTGTCCAACAAGAAATTAAGATGATAGTGCTATCTCTATTACCCTATAAACATTACATCCTCTGAAAGTAGTAGTACAAACATTTCATACCCTTCTCAAACATCAAATAGGTCAGAGGGTCGAATCCCTCTCTAAATAGTCAAAGCAAACCCTCTCTACTCTTTTACAGACTTCTTCGTTACCAACACAACCCCAGTAGACTAGTTAGGGTCTTAGAAGACCCAAATCACATTCATTACTGTTTCCATACATACCATGGCATTCACATAAATAAAACAGTTAAACGCAAGTTACGACAGGATGGAGTGTCCATCAAAACAAAAGCTTGTAGAATTTATACAGTACCAGCGTAGGATTTAATTACAAGTCTCAAATAGAAAAATGCGGATATCTTTCTAAAGATATACATACCCAGCTAAAACATTCTTTCATACATTTAGAAGCCCCATCGAAATAAGATAGGGTATCGTAGTTTCCCCACAAAATCACAAAAGGATGGTACAGTGATTATAATTAAACTCCAGGTCTAGCCCAAACGGTGACCACGAGGCTTCCTTAAAACTACCGAGCCAAAGGCTCTTTGAAGCCTCCCAAAAACAACAATATAACAACACTCTGACATGACTGAGAGAGGAAGGCTAGGTTGTCTAGGTATGGACTTACCATTTAAGTCGCAGGGCCTAGCCATCTCTAACAAGCCACGCAGGAGGAAACACTTTTCTTCACCTGTCGACCAACAATATCAATTGAATTAAAACCCCGAGATTTACATTCTTAAACTAGACATTCTTAAAACGTAACAGGCATAGGATGAAAAATATCACCTGAGATTACCAAAGCATTGTACCACTTTCATCTTTGCGTAGCTCCTTGGTGCCAAGACCAGGAGCATAGCTTCGGTCTAGCACAAAACCCTCCTCCAAGCAGAAACGAAAACGCCCCCAGAGTCCGTGGAAATGAAAAACGCAGATTTACATAACTGTCCCAAAAACCCCAAAGGCCACGATTAATGCTCAAATGCCATCTAGAATTAGGGCAGTTAATGTCCACCTACTCCATGGTTATTGGACCTCGATATTTCCCCCAACCGCTATAGTAAAGATCGTAGGATAATATTCAACCTTTTTGCATAGTCATTTGCACATTGTTTATTTAAATTGCAATTACCATGGCCTTTGGTGCATTCAAACTTTGATGTTAGGTATTCTATTTCTTTAGGTGAATATGTTTTTGCATAAACCACAACTTGCTACCCTTGTAGAGATCTTGGACCAAGGAATGAAATGTTCATAATCGCACTTGCATGGAGAAACATAGAAATGATATATTAGAAAAATTGCTAAGTAAGACCAGTACCTCTCAAGGCCACCCTTACTTCTCGACAGTCCTGCAGAGGTTGCATTTCCCCCCCTTGTTCAGTTATGTCCATCAAATTCCCCAGCATGGGCCTCATGATGCATCAACACGAGTTCATTCACACCTGAGATAACATTTGAGACATTCATTTTATGCAAGCGAAACTATAAACCGGTGAGTAGGAAATACTCTGAAGACAGAACTCTAGCATGAGGTAAACATCATAGGATTTCCACAACCATTGTTCAAATGCATACACCAAATCATTAAGACATACAACCAAGTAATGTTAGGTTCTCAGAAGAAATCACGCCTAGCAAGGGTACCGTGAGACTTGATCATACATATTTTATATTGTGCTGAAGTTAACTTTGATGATTATTTGTCGGGTTAGGCAGTTAGCAAGAAGGAAGATTTTTTATTTTATTTTACTAATTATGGGACATTACAAGTGGTATCAGAGCCCAGTTTCTAAAACTAAGTGACCTATTTGGCTCGTTAACGAAACATCGACTGCAGATTCACAGTCAAACAGAAATGTACATTTAAATTTTATTTCGTTTAGGTGGATATTAATATGAATTTTTTTTTCTTTTGTTTTTGATGACATAAACATTTCAGGTACAGACACTATCTGAGGAATGAATGCAGAATAGGGAAGTAGCATACAGGGAAATCTAAATTCCCCACCACAAGAGCAAGAAATCGTGGTGGATCTTAACTCAGATTTAATGAGATCCATGCAAAACCTGTAGGCAGAATTCCAGAGTTTCAGGGACGAGAACATGCAAGAAAGAAGAGAGCAGTAGGCTATAAATGAAGCCTTAATCCAAAGCTTAACTGGGGCAAAACCCCATGAATAGCCTACTCTTTTAGTAAACACTCTTAGAACAGGAATCCATCACACAAAGAAATCATCCAGTTACAAACTAAAGGAACATGATGTGCACAAAGCAGATCCAATGGAAGAGGAATGTAAGAGCTCTTCCAATGACAACGGTTCACCACCTCCTTGCAAGAAAATGAGGAAAAGCGATGACAGTTTGCAGGGAGAGTTCATAAAGATAAAAGCCCCAACTTATGACGGAGAAGTCAACTCAGGAGAAAAGGCTGAAGAATGGTTGCTAGGAATGAATAAATACTTCAAAGTTCACAATTATTCCAGTGAAATGCAAACCCGACTAGCCATTTACAACCTAAATGGTAAAGTCGCCCGATGGTGGCGGGACCTGAAACACACCAAGGGACAAGAACTGAGAGACATAACCTGGGATACTTTCAACATAATATTCTAGGACAAGTACATGTCTGAAAGGTTCTTTGACAAGAAAATAAAAGAATTCCATGAGTTAAAAATGGGTTCCCTGACTATGGAAGCAGTCATAAACCGGTTCTTAGACTTGCTGCACTATGTGCCTTATATTAAAGACGAGAAGGTAAAGATTCAGCAGTTCTTGGGTGGGCTGCAACCAAACTTTAGAGAGAAGATAGAGTTTGACATGCCCAAAACCCTTGATATAACCTTACATAAAGAACAGCTGTGTTATGAACACGGGCAGCCAAGGAATGACAACATCAATAGAAATAGAGATAGATTCAGAACCTTCTCAGACAACCACAGACTGGGGTTTAGATCCCCACCTTTTCGGAAACAAAACAACAGTTTTCCACCCAACAGGGGTTTCAACTGACCCCAAGCTAGACCAAGTGCACCCCCACCACCAGCCAACATGCCAGCCTTCAACAAAGGGACAAAAACAGTTCCACCAACTGTCTCTTGTTGGAAATGCAAAGGGCCACATTACTACAGTGACTGCCCCAGCAAAACAGATGGGGTTTTACACAACATCCAAACGGAGTGTACCGTGGGAGACATGGAAAAGACACCTAGGATTTATGCCGCCCTTGATGGCCGACAAGCAGATCATCAAGTCACCATGGTGGAAATTGAGGGTAAGATATCTAACACTGTCGTTTCAGTCTTAATTGATCCCGGTGCTTGCTGAAGTTATATCTCCCCTAAGATAGTGGACACCTATAAGTTAAACCGAGAACAACATGAGAAACTGTGGCTGGTACAACTAGCCACTGGTACTAAATGAAGGGTCTCTAAGTTAGTTAAAACTTGTGAGATGGACTTAAATGGTTTTCCAACTAGGATAAAACTGAATATTCTACCGCTAGCATCGTACGATGTACTTGTAGGCATGGATTGGCTAGAAAAACACCATATCTTATTGGACTGTGCAAACAAGACACTACTCTGCAGGGATGACCAAGGGAATCGGGAGACGTTTCGGAGTATCCCTAGGAAAGTGTTCATGAGACAAATATCTGCTTTACAAGCAAAGAAGTGTATTAGGAAGGGTTGTAAACTCTTTGATGTTAACATCCGAAACTTAGAAACTTAAAGTGAACAAAGAATCAAGGACTTCCCAGTCCTAGTAGAATTCAAGGATGTATTTCCCAAAGAAATATCGAGGTTACCACCCAAGCGAGACTTATATTTCTCCATGGAGCTAACACCCAGGTCAGTACCAGCCTCCAAAGCCCCGTACCGCATGAGAACACCAGAATTAGTAGAGCTCAAGATTCAATTACAAGAGCTAATAGATAAAGTATACATTCGACCAAGTGTGTCCCCTTGGGGCGCAGCGATACTCTTCATCAAGAATAAAGACGAAACGATGCATATGTGCATCGATTACTGCCAACTCAACAAGATGACCATTAAAAACCGCTATCCACTCTCTAGAATCGACAACTTGTTTGACCAAGTAGGAGGAGCAAAGATCTTCCCCAAGATCGACTTACGATCCAGATATCATCAGGTAAGAATTTGTGATGAGGATATCGACAAGACCACGTTTCGAACCAGTTACGGCCACTATGAGTTCGTAGTAATGCCCTTTGGGTTGAAAAATGCCCTAGCCAACTTTATGTGCATGATGAACCATATCTTTAGTAATTATATTGATAATTTTGTCCTAGTCTTTATCGATGACATTCTGATCTACTCCAATAACGAAGTAGAGCATGAGGAACACCTCCGTATTGTGTTACGTATCCTACGGGAACACCAACTTTATGCCAATTTTAGTATGTGCGATTTCTACAAACCCCAGATTCAATACTTAGGACACATCATTTCCGAGAAGGGAATAGTCATTGACCTCGAAAAGATCAAGGTTATCGAAGAACGGCCCACACCCACGTGTGTTTTTGATATAAGATCATTCTTAGGTCTAGCTGGTTATTATCGGAAGTTCATTGAGAGCTTCTCACGTATCGCATGTCCCATGACCACCTTACAGAGGAAGGAAAACAAGTTTATTTGGACGGCTAAGTGCAAACAAAGCTTTTAGAAGCTGAAGCAACTACTGATTAGTGCTGTGATTCTGCGTATCGCAGATCCCAATGGGGATTTCATCGTTTGCATGGATGCAAGCAAGGAAGGACTCGGGGGAGTCCTTATGCAAGATAATTTCGCCATATGTTACGAATCAAGGAAACTAAAAGAACACGAGCAGAACTACCCTACTCATGACCTCGAGCTAGCCGCGATCATCCATGCTCTGAAAATGTGGCGTCATTACCTCATGGGAAAGAAATTCTTATTAATGACCGATCATATGAGCTTAAAGTACCTTTTCGATCAACCCGACCTAAATGCCAGGCAGGGCAGGTGGTTGGCCTTCCTTAGTGAATATCATTTCGAACTTAAACATATAAAGGGCAAGGAAAACAAAATTGTGGATTCCCTAAGCTGTCGAGCACATATGCTTTACGAAGTCATGATAAGTCAAACCGATTCAGACTTACATGACAGAATTCGAACGGCATGTAAGAGCGACCGTTATTATACAGAAATCCTTGCAAAGATTCAGGAAGACTGACTCTTTCAACAACAAAAAGAGTATAAGATAGATGAGTCGAGACTACTATGGTCTAAAGATCGACTTTACATCCCTAAGAGTGGGGACATTATATCAAACATCCTCACCGAATTTCACCAGAAACCCTATTCAGGGCACCCCGGATATCAAAGGATGATATTGGAAGTAAAGAAACATTACTTTTGGCCTAGTTAAAGGCTGATATAGCCATGTTCATCGCAAAATGTCAAGAATATCAATTGGTCAAAGTAGAACATCAACACCCCTCTGGATAACTTCAACCTTCACCCATTCCGGAATGGAAATGGGAGGTAATAAGTATGGACTTCATTACAGGCTTACCCAAGAGTAAGAAACTGAATGAATCCATCTTTGTGGTAGTAGACAAGTTGTCCAAAGCAGCTCACTTCATACCGGTAAAATCCACTTACAAAGCCATTCACATAGTGGAAATATTCATAAAAGAGATCTTTCGATTGCACGGGATACCCAAAGAAATCATTTCCAATCGAGACACGGAGTTCACTAGCAACTTTTGGAGAGCATTGTTTTCCAGTCTGGAAACCCAGTTACAATTCAGTACCGCGTACCACCCCCAAACCGACGGACAAACGGAACGAGTAAACCAAATTCTTGGGGATATGATGAGAATGTATGTCATGAACAATCCCACTAAGTGGGAAGACTATTTACACCTCGCAAAATTTGCGTACAACAACGGTTATCAAACCTTGGCTAAAATGAGCCCTTTCGAGGTGCTCTATGGATGAAAGTGTCGGACCCCCATGACTTGGGATAGTCCGGTGGATAGACTTATGCTAGGACAAGATTTACTAAAAGACTTGGAACAACTAGTTTCCAAGGTGCAAATAAACTTAAAAGAAGCTCAAGACTGCCAAAAGAGTTATGCGGACAAGAAAAGAAAGGACAAAGACTACCAAGTCGGGGAACATGTGTTTCTAAAAATAAAATCAAAACAAAGCTCGTTGAGCTTGCGACGTTGTGGTAAATTAGCCCCAAGGTTTTGTGGACTTTTTGAAATACTAGCCAAGAAGGGCCCAGTAGCTTATGAGTTAGCCTTACCAGCTCATATAAAAGTTCATAATGTTTTTCATGCTTCATTAATAAAGAAATATGTATACGATTCTAAACATGTTATTGATTCGTCCTTATTACAGGTGGAACCCGAAGGGGAGTTCACGCCAGAACCACTCCACATTCTGGACAAGAGGGAGGTCCAACTTAGGAGGAGGACCATTACTCAACTGAAAGTGCAATGGAGGCACTTTGGACCCGATGAGGCTACTTGGGAGAATGAGGCCACCATGAAAGAGGCATATCCAGCCTTGTTTCATGACTTCATTCCTAGTACCTAGAAACACCGGGACGGTGTTGTTCTAAGCGAGGAGGGATTTAATATCCTGAATTTTGGACTAACTATTTTATGATGTTATATTGGGGCATGGCCCCAACACCTATGATTTATTCTTTTGTAGACTGACATATTGAGCATGGACCCTGACTGAATTTCATTATTTGATTATATATGAGGCAAGGAAGCCCCAATGTTATGATTATGTTTGATGTGGCTTAAAAACACTAATAAACTGAGTTGACCTTTTTTATACTGTGCAGTAATGCGAATGACATAATTGATTTATATAGTGTGTTGAGCGTAGACTCAGAAAAACATTGATTACCTATGTACTGGGCCAAAGCCCTGAGGTACCTAGAGGAAATATAATGTACTGGGAGTGAGCCCTGATGTACATTGAGTGTTGGGCATAAAACCTGGTGCACTCCAAGCTTGATAAAACAAATACCAGATCCGAGGCAACTAAAAGATTCTAGATGTGCCTCACAACCACATTCTAGCACTAGTGTTGAGCGGGGACTCTAGAATTGCACTAGAGTAACACCCATGTGAGAGTGTTGAGTTAAATGGATCTGAAGAGCACTCAGGGTTACAAGGTTTCAAAGTTTTGACTCGTGAAGATTCTTAAGAGCACTTTCGTCACATTATTTAAATGATTAAATGATTCATTTGTTACTATCATCACCTACTGCGGGAGCTACTATGTTAAAACGAGGAAATCCGACATGCGGAGAGAGAGAGATTAGAAATGCCTATCCTAGCTTACCAAGGCCACCCAAATAAGGGGACACTATCCTTAACAAGGCTGAAAAATAATTATCTAGTTATAAATATAAAATACTTTATAAAGTGGTGCATTTAATTATTAAATCAATGATGTTGTAATTATGTTTTTAAATTATAAACCTTGTTATTTCCAGTTTATAAAAAAAGGGCACTCTAGTTAAAACAAGTTGAAAAGTCATGTTTCGAAAAAGAAACTAATAATTATTTAAAAAGATTCTCTTAATTAAATTATTAAATTTATTTAAAGAAACTAGTGTTTCTCCAACTGTCCTTTTTCCAAGATCATCTTTCCCTACTTAAGGAGGACAGATTCCCAGGTTTGGGGATGATCTCTTTATTTATCATTTTGTTATGGTAACCAAAGGGAAGCTCATTGCTCCAAGAAACTGAAGCTACCTTACTTAATAATTCCTAGATTGACACCAACAGTGGACCTTGGCACTCTCTCTCTCTATTTCATTGCATATTGGAACCAATCTCAGGGGGATCTAGATAGAACCAGAAACGGTTCAGGGTCAAGGTTGGGAGGAACGTGGTAGCACCAACATAATTCTGTCCAGTTCAGTTGTGTTTGAAGGGATCTATGTTAATCATTGTTTGAATGTGCAGGTGACTTTAGGAAAGGATTCAACCACCAATAGCAGGTATGAAAGAAGAATCCTCTTTTTTTTGTTTAAGTTAAATAATGGAGATGGTTATATAGGAAGTACAGGATGCTGCCCCAGCATTCTTGTCTCTCCTTAACCCTATAATTGTTCAATCTAGATTTTCTATTAAATATTAAATAGAAAGCTTTGTGAAAATTAGAATTTCGTAGCTAAGCAAAGTATTGCGCAAATGAATATCTAGCAGGTCTACCTTGCTATCCTGTGCTAGATATTCTTGATTTCTGACTTCAAGAATTTTAATAGAATGCAAATGCGCTTCCTAATAGTCATGTTTTATTTATAAATATAGTCTCAATTTCTGTCTGAGAACAATGTAAATCTTTTTATAGTCTTTGTATAGATGAGCACCGAATGCTACTCACAACCTTAAAACAATAATCCTATTAATTATTTTCAGTAGGCCATTATTCTATTTTCAAATTATTATGTCCTTTCAAAACTACTAACCCTGTAGGCAATCTAAAATTCATTTCATTCAAACATTAGCTACATTATTTAGTTCCTACTTAGTTCCAAATGAAAATTATATTACTGACTTTACATAACAGAATCTAGAAACTCATACAGAACGATCGTTGACCAAAGAGCTTTTCGAAACACACATTGGAACTTAGTATCAAACATCAAAATGATACGATTTATTTCCTAATATTTTCTTTATCTCATCGTATCATTCATTTCTCCATAGAAAATCACCATAGCCGAAGAAATTGTAAATAGCTTACTAAGAAGCGCTTCACATAAACAAAACCAGGGTTCACAACCCATCAACAACACATTCCAAAAGGAAGTAAATCCTTGCTATACTTTCCCATTTATTAACAAAACAAAAACACGCCCTTTTAAACAAAGTATAGTAGATGCAAAGCATCTAAACCCACATAGCATGATTTCGATCCATCACACATTTATCACAAAACCTGTAGCTATCAACCTGTTAGACATGAAAGCAAGACCCTATTTATGTTGATAGAGGTCCTGAGAATTCACCACACGATTAATTTCTAAACTTTGTCCAAAAAGAAATTAAGATGATAGTGCTATCTCTATTACCCTGTAAACATTGCATCCTTTGAAAGTAGTAGTACAAGCATTTCATACCCTTCTCAACCATCAAATAGGTCAGAGGGTCGAATCCCTCTCTAAATTGACAAAGCAAACCCTCTCTACTCTTTTACAGACTTCTGCATTACCAACACAACCCCACTAGACTAGTTAGGGTCTTAAAAGATCCAGATCACATTCATTACTGTTTCCATACATACCATGGCATTCACATAAATAAAACGTTTAAACGCAGGATACGACAGGATGGAGTGTCCATGAAAACAAAATCTTGTAGAATTTATACAGTACTGGCATAGGATTTAATTACAAGTCTCAAATAGAAAAATGCGTATATCTTTCTAAAGCTATACATACCCAGCTAAAACATTCTTTTATACATTTAGAAGCCCCATCGAAACAAGATAGGGTATCGTAGTTTCCCCACAAAATCATAGAAGGAAGGTACAGTGATTACAATTAAACTCCAGGTCTAGCCCAAACGGCGACAACCAAGCTTCATTAAAACTACTGAGCCAAAGGCTCTGTGAAGCCTCCCAAAAACAACAATATAACAACACTCTGACACAACTGAGAGAGGAAGGAAAGGTTGGCTAGGTCTGGACTTACCATTTAAGTCACAGGGCCTGGCCATCTCTAACAAGCCACGCAGGAGGAAACACTTTTCTTCACCTGTCAATCAACAATATCAATTGAATTAAAACCCTGAGATTTACATTCTTAAACCAGACATTCTTAAAAACGTAACAGGAGTAGGATGAAAAATATCACCTGAGATTACCAAATCATTGTATCACTTTCATCTTTGCATAGCTCCTTGGTGCCAAGACCAGGAGCATAGCTCCGGTATGGCACAAAACCCTCCTCCAAGCAGAAACGAAAACGCCAACAGGGTCCTTGGAAATGAAAAACGCAGAGTTACATAACTGTCCCAAAAATCCCAAAGGCCACGATTAATGCCCAAATGCTAGCTAGAACTCAGGGTAGTTAATTTCCACCTTCTCCATGGTTATTGAACCTCGAGATTGTACCCAAGTGCCATAGTAAAGATCGTAGGATAATACTCAACCTTTTTACATAGTCATTTGCACATTGTTTATTTAAATTGCAATTACCATGGCCTTTCGTTCCTTCAAACTTTGATGTTAGGTATTCTATTTCTTTTAGTGAATAACGTTTTGCATAAACCACAACTTGCTACCCTTGTAGAGATCTTGGACCAAGGAATGAAATGTTCATAACTACACCTGCATGGAGAAACATAGAAATGATATATTAGAAAAATTGCTAAGTAAGACCAGTACCTCTCAAGGCCACCCTTACCTCTCGGCAGTCCTGCCAGGGTTACATTTCCCCCCTTTGTTCAGTTATGTCCATCAAATGCCCCACCATGGGCCTCATGATTCATCAACCTGAGGTCATTCACACTTGAGATAACATTTGAGACATTCATTTTATGCAAGCAAAACTATAAAATGTTCATAACTGCACCTGCATGGAGAAACATAGAATTGATATATTAGCAAAATTGCTAAGTAAAAGTAGTACCTCTCAAGGCCACTCTTACCTCTCGGCAGTCCTTCCAGGGTTACATTTTCCCCCCTTGTTCAGTTATGTCCATCAAATGCCCCACCATGGGCCTCATGATTCATCAACCTGAGTTCAGTCACACTTGAGATAACATTTGAGACATTCATTTTATGCAAGCGAAACTATAAACCAGTGAGTAGGAAATACTCTTAAGATAGAACTCTAGCATGAGGTAAAGATCATAGGATTTCCACAACCACTATTCAAATGCATACACCAAATCATTAAGACATACAACCAAGCAACGTTAGGTTCTCAGAATAACTCAAGCCTTGCAAGGGTACCGTGAGACTTGACCATACATATTTTCTATTGTGCTGAAGTTAACTTTGATGACTATTTGTCGGGTTAGGCAGTTAGCAAGAAGCAAGAAATCTTTTTTTATTTCACTAATTATGGGACATTACAATTATTGTCAACTTAAGAAAATGACTATTAAGAACCGATATCCTTTACCCCGCATAGATGATCTGTTTGATCAAGTACGTGGAGCAGAGATATTTACTAAAATTAATTTAAGGTTGGGATATCATCAGGTCAGAATAAAAGATGGGCACATATTCAAAACTGTTCAGAACACGTTATGGACAGTACGAGTTCGTAGTTATTCCTTTTGGGTTGACTAACACACCGGCAATTTTCATGTGTTTGATGAACAACGTTCTGCATAAATATTTGGATAAGTTCGTAGTGGTATTCATTGATGATATTCTGATTTACTCAAACACTAAAGAAGAGCATGACGAACATTTAAAAATCATTTTGCAAGTACTTAGAGAACATCAACTTTACGCTAAGTTCAGTAAATGTGAATTTTATAGAGATAAGATTTAGTATTTGGGTCATATAATTTCTAAAGATGGTATTTTTGTTGATCCGGATAAAATAAAAGCAATTGATGAAAGGCCTGTCCCAAAAGACGTAACTGATGTATGGTCATTCATGGGAATAACAGGTTATTATAGAAAGTTTATTGAAGGGTTCTCTAGAATTGCTAACCCCATCACTTCTTTGCAGAAGAAAGGGAAGAAATTCGTATGGGATCAAAAGTGTGAAGAAAATTTTTATAAGTTAAAAGAATTATTAACTACTGCACCCATCTTAAAAATTGCAGATCCCAATAAGGATTTCGTCATATGAATGGATGCATGCAATGATGGACTTGGAGGGGTCTTAAGTCACAAAGGTCATGCAATTGCTTTTGAGTCAAGGAAGTTAAAAATCCATGAAAATAATTATGCAACTTATGATCTTGAGTTGGAAGCCGTGATACATGCATTAAAAATGTGGCGCCATCACTTGATTGGAAGAAAATTTATTTTAATGACTGATAATAAAGGCTTAAAGTATTTATTAGATTAAACAAATCTTAACGCAAGGCAAGCTAGGTGGTTAGCTTTCCTTAGCGAGTATGATTTTGAGATTCATCACATTAATGGAAAGGAGAATAAGGTTGCTGATGCTTTGAGCAGAAATGCTAGATAGAGTTTTGTGGCAGAAATCAGTACTTTTAAGGCGATCTGGAAAATCAGATCGAAGAAGGAATTAAGCAAGATGAAAATTATCAGAAATTACATGATAAAGTGGCTTAAAATTCATCCAAAAATTTAATAACAGATTACTGTATTAATGAAAAAGGCTTCTTAACATATAAAAACAGAATTTATGTACCTAATATTTTGAAGGTTAAGTTGTTGATTTTGGATGAAGTTCATAAGAGTCCTTATTCAGGACATCCTAGTTATCAGAAAATGATAACTATGTTAAGAAAAGATTATTTTTGGCCCAACATGAAGAATAAAGTTGCTGAATATATAGCTAGATGTTTTGAATGTTAGACTATCAAAGCTGAACACCAATATCCAACTGGACTATTGCAGCCCTTACCAATTCTAGAATGGAAATGGGAAATTATAAGCAGTGATTTTATTACAGGTTTTCCTAGAAATCAGAAGCAGAATGATTCAATCATGGTTGTTGTTGATAAACTTAGTAAAGATGCTCATTTTATACCTGTTAAAACTACTTTCAAGGCTTCTAACATTGCAGCTATTTTGATGAAGCAAATTCTTCGTTTACACGGAATTCCAAAGGTAATTATTTCAGACCGGGACTCTAAGTTCACCGGAAATTTTTGGACAACACTGTTTAAAGGGTTAAATACTAAATTAAATTTCAACACTTCTTTCCACCCACAAACTGATGGTCAAACAGAAAGGGTAAATCAAATTTTAGAAAACATGTTAAGATTGTATGTTAAAGACCAACCATCTAAGTGGGAAGATTTCTTACATTTAGCAGAATTTGCCTACAATAATAATTATCAAGCATCTGCTAAGTTAAGCCCATTTGAGATTTTGTATGGAAGAAAATGTTGTACTCCGATTTCTTGGGATAATCCTGTAAACAGATTAATGTTAGGACCTATTGGCAGGCAGTTTGATGAGGAAAGGTCACGGTAGTGTTGACACCATGACACGTTGGATGAAGGCGCGAAAGGAGTATCTTAGGCCAAAGGATACCGCACTTGGTGGGTTTTGGGTCACTTGGACCACATATTTTGTAATATTGAGTCAAGTATACCGCAATTGGCGGGTTTTTGGTCACATATTTTTTAATATCGAGTCATTGTACCATGGTATGCGGGTTTTTGGGTCATTAGACCAAGTCAGCTAGTAGATTGTCCATAGTGTCGGTTAGGAAAGTGGACAAGCATTGTAATCGGCGGAAGCCTATAAATAGAGGAGAATTGTAAGCATTAGACAGAAGAAGAAAGTCATGGATGGAGATAAGTGCTATATGCGGGGGTTGATAGAGATACTACGGATGTTTTTGTACTACTTTTGGTTTGCCGAGTAATATAAGGATGATGATTTGGTGCAATCTATGTGTAATGTTGCTAGATGTTCATGTTATTGCTTATTCTTAATGTAGTTATCTGTTTTCTATTGCTATAATGTGAATGCTGCGATAATATGTTATCTATCCATATGAACATGCTGCGATTGAAATAATATGTAATCTCTATTTCTGGTAATGTTAAATGCCGCGATGTGCTAGAACTTCATGGTGAATATTTGAAATTGCTGTTAGTATCATAGTGCCACAACTTGCCTCCTCCCTTGGCGGAAACATGGTTCCGTCTGCTCTTCCTAGACGCCTCAGGTGAGACCTCATCCGCTCTACGGGTGTTGCTGGGTGGGCTCAAACCTACCTGGGTCGGTGCCTAGGGAGACTAAGGTATGGATTGACAGTCGGTGGACCCCTGTCGACTGTGAGGTTGTGATTCGGTTAACAGATGGTTCCGTTGCCGGGACCGTGTGCAGAGTATGAAGAGGCCATGTTGTGGCACCCGACAAAGCCGAAGATAGAAACATGGTTCAATTAGAGGTTGCAGGAGTTCGCTGAATGGAACACGTGACTTACAGTAGATCAGTGGGTGGGAAGATATATTCATGACGGCCCGCATGAATGGTTTTTCTATGAATTCCCTGTCCTTTTGTATGAACGGTTGTCAAAACTGACCTTTCGAAGGAGGAACATCTAGGGTGGTGAGTCGACGACCTGGACCTCGGAACTGATTTAGGAACTGCAGAAAGTCAATAATAAGGCATCACGGGCTGTCGAGGTTTGGCTTGACAACATCTTGGAAGGAAACATTACAGAATTTATGGTTGATATGAAGAAATCCTATAGTGAAGCTGAAAGATACTTCTTTGACGGACCGAGGGGAAGGTTTTTGCTATTGCTCCAACTGTCGATTAAGATGCTAATCTGTGAGAAAGGCATATTAAAGATGCACCTTGATCAATAAGCAACCTGGTGGGTGGAGGCCGTCGGTACCGTGACTCTTGGGGAACGGTACATGAAATGGTAAAGGGGTAGATGGGTGCAAACCATGAGGAGACTCTGAGTGAATCTGAGGAAGAAAGTGGCCTTACGAGGGGAGGAGCAAGGTTCCGACAGGAAAAGAGGTAGAGGATAGGAGAAGGTCCTGCTACGATTGGACTGCAAGACCGTGAAGGAAGGCCACACGGGACGAAGAAACCTCACAGTCTTGATAGGAATGACCAGGCTACGCCCAGGTTAGAGGTAGGACCGAACCCCAGCAACAACGTGCCCACACCTCCTCTCACTAGCTCTCAACTGGCAAGAAAAACTACCTTGACACTGCTGAGTACGTCGACACCGCAAAAGTTAATTGGTAGTAGTAGTACAGCGACAGGAGGAAGGAATCCCAAGATGGCGGGCGATGATGCTAAGCTACCATTGTTCCATGGTAGTGCGATAGACAACCCATAGCAGTATTGGTTTTTTTATGAAGCGGTCTTGACTGTGAAACAGATCACTAATGACGATGTTAAGAAAGGACAATTGGCCATGACCCTGCGAGCTCGTGTGTTAGATTGGTTCATGAAATTTATCTTAGTCCCTACGGGGGCCCTAGATAAGTCATTAAATGAGATTCAGGATGGGCTGATTGCTGAATTTAGGTGGCCTAAGTCGGAAGCGCAGTATATTACTGAACTGAAGGAAATTAAGTAGTATCCTAACGAGATGGTATGGGATTTCGACCAGCGATTCAAGATGCTGATGGCAAAGGTTAGTTTTGATATGAGCGCTGTAGAAAACAAAGAATGGTTCATTGCGGCATTGCTACCCCATATTCAGCTATCGCTGATGCAAAAAAACATTTCGACACCTAGTGAGGCTCTAGAGATCGCAATGTGGTTGGAAGTGTCCCCGATTGTCGATAATGCAGCTAGGATGTCACAGATACAGACACAAGTCGCTAACCTGACTATACAGTTGCAAGATTTAAAGAAGAACAAGGAACCGCGTGATGAAGTATGGTGTACATGTTGCCGAAGAGAAGGGCATATGAAAGTTGGTTGTCCGGATTTCCATATTTATTTGGTGTCAGGTGCACCAAACCCGTTGAATGGCGGCAGTATGCCGTAGTGTCGTGTTTGTTGGGTGTTTGGGCATAGTCATGATAGTTGCCCGTATATGCAGAAAATGGTCACAACTCCACAGAATTTGTATTGCACCTTCTGTAAGTCGGTAGGACATGATGACAAGGATTTTCATGCATATGGGTTGCTACAGGAGAGAATGTGTGATGCATTCTATGTCAAAGATGATCAATGTACTGCACCGCTACAGCCACAGGTAGCTCAGTCGATTCCTCAAGCACAGATGCAGTTCGTACCGCAGTAGTAGCAACTGCAACAGTTCGTATTGCAATATACACCAATGAACCCCCCGCAGCCTCAGTATGCGCAACAACCGTAGTATGCACCACAAGGGCAAGGAATGCCGCCAGCACCCATGCAGCAGCAGTTTAACCAACCCCGGTATCAGTAGTAGGGCGGCTATCAGGGAGGCTATAGGGGCAGATGTGGTGGTGGATTTGGGCGTGGAGGAGGAGACCGAGGTGGTCGTGGACCTGTTCAATGTTACCACTATGTGGTATGGGGGAATTATCAGCGTGACTGCCCACTACTACAGAATCAGTGTACATTTTTTTCTAGTAATGATCATACAGTCGAGAATTGTCCACAGTTGATTGCAAGATGGCAGGCTGGAAACACTCCACAGCTACAGCAACCAGTGCAGAACCCGATGCAGCAACCAGTTCAGAACCATCCCCCGTGACCACCATCGAACGTTAATCCAAATGTGAATAAACTAGGAAATCTGTAGCAGAGCCAGGCACATGGTGCTAATATTGTGACTATTTCGGCATAACCGCGACCACAAGATGCTTCGGTGGCTGTTGTCACTCGTGGAGCTAAGATGACTGGGGAAGATGGTTCGCAACCGCTCATTCACTTGGCTGGTCAAAAGATGGTACCTTTTGACATTGATGCGAAGTGGGAGATGTTCATGGAGGCACGTCGCACTTTGGAGAAAGATCGTGGTAAGGTTGTTGTTTGTGATATGCCACCTATTTTTGATGCTATGTCAGATGCCAAACGACCACCACTAGGAATATTGCAGAAGTTCCTTGAAAGCTTCCTATCATTGGCACGAGACCCGGTTGCTCTGGTTGAGATTGAGGGATGGCTACAACGACTTCCGAAAGGATGGCAGGAGTCGGCAGTAAACTCCTTACAATGGAGGAAGACTGGAAAAGAAATGCGAATGAACATTCAGATCGAGGATTATGATGTTGATTCTGTGATTCTTGACCTTGGTTCGGATGTTAACATCTTAACCAATTAGGCATGGCAGAAAATGGGGAGTCCCCCATTGAGTTGGTCTCCTGTACAACTCCGGTTGGCTAACCATGTGATGGTTAAACCTATTGGGTGAGTTCCGCGGCTCACAATTGATTTTGAGGGAATGAAGACTTATGCCAATTTTGATGTCATTGAGGTAGTTAATGGAGGAAGCTCCTATCCTGCGCTATTGGGGATAGGATGGGCTAATGATAGTGGAGCTGTAATTAACTTCAAGAAGTGAATGATGAATTCTGAGAACAGTGATTTCCAAGTTATCCCTCTGTTGGATCCGGCTGAAGGACGCCGATACGTTGAGCCTGTCAAAGATGACGATCATACTGGTTGGGACCATGCATTCAATATTTTTGAGGATTACATTCACCCCACGATCCATGGTGAGTTGGAGTAGCACAGTGAGGGCTCCGCGTCTTCTGACTTTGATGATGCATTGGAACATTGGCAGAATCGCATGCATGAAGTCTCAGTCCGGAAGTGTGGTTTAGTTACGCAATCTTTATGTCGGGTTGCGACAGAAATGATCACATTGCCTATGTATGAGGGGTTGCCTGGCATAGACACCTTTGTAACAGAATTTGAAGAACATGTTCCAAAACCACAACGACTGCTGGCCTTGGAGGAAGCACTAAAGGCTGCTCTAGCACGTTGGTGGGTAACACATAAGAAATTTATTAAAGATTGGTCACACTGTCGAAGGTTGATGATGGTTCGATTTGGCAATACAGAGGTTTATCACACTGGCAAGTATGATGGCCGAACCGATCCTAGTTATCATGTGATGGAGTGTCAACGGTTGTGGATCACGTGACCCAAGGACGAGTGGGTTCATGCTTTTGTCCATACTTTGGAAGAGAAACCGCGTTTGGGGTATACTGCAACCGAGTTATACCGAGATAATACCACATGGGGGGAGTTAATGATCTGTTTCACTCATACCTTCACGTTTGCGGATGCCAACCCTGATGTCCATAACGCCCTGCAGCTCATCCACGATGTGATATTTCAAGTTGTTCTGGTGAAATGCATTATTGACCCGCACACACATAGTCAGATGCAGTCTCTCATGGAGTGTTTCAACATCAGTGGAGGGCCAGAGGATGATGATGACCCTCGAAATATTAACATTCCTGAATCCGAAGGAAGTCATGATGTGGTACCACCTGTTGCGCCAAGTAACCCATTCAATCAGCCATTGCAGCTTCGCAAAACAAATATCGGCACTGAAGCTACTCCCAAGTTTGCTAATGTAGGGGATTATTGGGATGATGAAATGATGAGTAAAGTTACTTAGTTACTGCATGTGTTTCACATGAATTGTTTCGAAATGAAGGGAATCCTGGGTGATTTAGGAGAGATGAGGATTCCATTGAAACCAGACGCTAATCCAGTCTGGCAGCGACCTTATCGACTCAACCCACGACATAAAGAAAAAGTCAAGGCGAAACTTGATCGGATGCTGGATGCTGGTATCATCGAACCTGTAGAAGAGTCAGAATGGATCAATCCTATGGTGGTACAGGACAAGAAAACAGGTGAAGTCCGCATTTGTGTCGACTTGCAAAATTTGAACGATGCTTGCTTGCATGATCCCTTTCCGACCTCGTTTAGTGATGAAGTACTTGAAGGAGTGGGTGGCTAGGAGATGTACTCTTTCACTGATGGATTCTCTGGCTACCATCAGATTCGCATTGCCAAGGAGGATCGCCATAAGACAACGTTTGTTACTGAATGGGGTTGTTTTCAGTACACGGTCATGCCGTTCGGGTTGAAGAATGCACCTGCAATATTTTCCCGATTGATTGTTGCTGCGTTCAAAGATTTTATTCAAAAGTTTCTGTAGGTATATATGGATGATTGGACTGTTTATGGGTTGATTCGCGATCATTTGGCCAACCTACGGTTGATGCTTGAGCGATGCCGACAACACCAGATATCGCTGAACTTGAAGAAATGTATTTTTTGTGCTCTGTTTGGGATACTAGTAGGTCATATTGTGTGTAAGCAGGGATTGTTGGCTGATCCCGCCAAGATTGCTCTTATTTTGGGATTGCAACCACTGACTATGGTTAAGCAGTTACGCGCGACCTTGGGTCACATAGGATATTATCGCAATCTCATTAGGGGGTATGCTGCGATTACTACCCCTATGGAGAAGTTGTTGAAAAAGGATGCGGCATTCCAGTGGAATCCGGAATGTCAAGAAATTTTTGAAACACTCAAATCGAAGATGGCGTCGGCTCCAACTTTGGTTTTTCCGGGCTGGAGCAAGGAATTCCATGTCCACGTTGATGCTTCATTTGTTGCACTAGGTGTTGTATTGGCTCAACTAGGCGAAGGAGACATTGATCATCCTATTGCTTTTGCTAGTCGGAAACTGTCATTGGCAGAACGCAATTACACTACCACAGAACATGAAGAGCTGGCCATGGTTTGTGCATTGCAGAAATTCAGGCATTATTTGTTGGGTGGCCACTTTAAAATGTTTACTGATCATTCTACATTCAAATACTTGGTCAATAAGCCTGTGTTGGGGGGGAAGATTTGTCGATGGCTATTTTTGTTTCAGGAGTTTGATTTCGAAGTCGTTGTGAAACCAGGATGATTGAATGCTAGACCAGATCATCTGTCACAGATTGACACAGGGGAGGAACCGACTAATATCGAAGATGGGTTACCAGATGCCCAGTTGTTCCATGTGGTCGTTGTTGATCACTACTTTGATGACATCCTTCAGTTTTTGGTGACCAACACAGCACCGGATGACTTTACTACTACTTAGAAGAAGCAATTGGTCATCAAAGCTGCAAACTTTCAACTAATCGCAGGAGAGTTGTATAAATTGGGTGCTGATGAGATTTTGCGCAGATGTGTCTTACCACATGAGTAGGCGCAGATATTACCTGAGGCACATGGTGGAGTCGCAGGAGGACATTACGGTGGTCGGGAGACTTCCTGAAAGGTGTTGCGTGCAGGGATTTGGTGGCCCACATTACATAATGATATGACAGACTACGCCTGGTCTTGTGATGTTTGTCAATGAATTGGAAAACCGTCCAAACGCGATGAGATGCCGCTACTCCCTCAATTAACATTACAACTGTTTGAGAAATGGGCAGTGGATTTTGTAGGGCCGATCAATCCACCAGGGAAACGTACATGTGCCCAGTATATTATCACGGCGACTGAATATTTGACCCGATGGGCGGAGGCGGCCCCTATCATTGATTGTTCCGCAACAACAGTTTCCCGGTTCTTGTTTGACCACATTATTGATCGGTTCAACTGCCCCAAGATTTTACTAAGTGATCAAGGTAGCCATTTTCTCAATCGCACCATCAGCGCATTGACGGAGGAATTGCAGATTCAGCACAAGAAGAGTACACGCTATCATCCACAGGTGAATGGGATGGTAGAGGCATTCAATAATGTATTGGAGCATGCGCTGACAAAGGTGTGCAATGCAAACCGCGACGACTAGGATTTGAAAGTTCCAGCGGTGCTGTGGGCTTATCGTACCACATGTAAAAGGTTGACTGGTCAGACACCTTTTAAGCTGGTATATGGGAAAGAAGCAATTATGCCTATGGAGTACATTGTTCCAATTTTACGAATTGCGGCGGCTACCAGCATGGATGATGTTGTAGCATTGGATGAGTGTCTAGCACAATTGGTGGAGCTCGAAGAAGATCGGTTTATTGTTGGCTTTCATAAAGGGGTAGAGAAGGATCGCCAGAAGGCATGGCATGATTGCCACATAAAAAAAAAGCAGTTTCAGCAAGGTGACTTGGTACTACTGTATGACAGTAAGTTTATGAAACATCCAGGTAAGTTACAGATGCACTAGTTGGGCCCCTACCGCATCAATAATATTACTTTAGGAGGAGCAGTTCAGTTGCAGCAATTGGATGGGGGGATGCTCCCCAAGATGGTAAATGGTCACAGGTTGAAGCCCTATCACGTGGGATCAGAGCAGTACGATGTCTGAGTCGCATTAGGTTTCGAAAAAAAAAAGAGATGAATGAATGATGATCGTTGCAAGTTGCTTGGTGGCAGATAACGCACCAACCGAAGATAGTATGCGCCAGTGGGAGAGGCTGTATCATCGGTCAGAGAATCATGATTGTGTTTCACTTAGGATCGCTGACGAATTTTGTATGTTGACTTTGGGAGAGTACAGTGAAGTGGAGGGATTACAGGGCCCCCTCTCCGCATATGATTGCCCCTGCCCGTTGTGGCAGGATTCACACATGACGAAGGCATGTTTTGCATGTGACACGCTGGACCAAGATGATCAGTAGGGTCATTCACGTGGTGGCACGCGGGAGCTGTGTTGGAAGCATGGTCACCCCCTCCACTGTGGCAGTTGGTCGGCTCAGACACACATATGAGAGGTACCAAGGCATCATTCTCCCTGTCATGATAGAGGAGGGTCCGGCTATAAGTAACTGAGGAAGTTGTTAGTTCGCCATCCAGAAGTTGTTCTGACCAAGCGTTGTTATGTTGTTTGATCTCTATGTGAGTTGAGTTGTGAGGAATTCCAAGGAGGCTATGGAAATGCTCCACTTCGTTCCCCATGGTAGTACCCCAGGGGCACTGCGAGCCCGAACGACAATTGTCCCTGAGCGTGTTGACACCGCGGGTGCACATATGCTGTGTATGCCCGGGCTGGTGCCAAGGCAGCTGCGGGATGTGTCGACAGTGAAATGGACCCCTAGCGGGTCTCGCATGTTTCAGTATGCAGTAGTCATTCGAAGGGTTGTGCCATTTTTTATCAGCAGGATGGTTGGGGCAGTAGCTCCCTGACATAAATAGAAGACGGATGCTAGCGTGAAACAGATGTGCCAGAGTTATCTGCCGTTCTCACCCCTTGGTACTGTTTGTCCTGTTTTCCTTTCAGTCTGCACGATTCCATGCAACTGGAGGATGAGTTCACGATGTCCCTGATAGCAGGTCAAGGGTGGCCTACTCTCATGGAGGGCTTATAGAATTGGTATCTGAGGATCTATACAGCTGAAAGAAGGAGACAACAACTCGTGATCCAGACAACAAGAACATATGCTGTTGACGTGGCTCGAGGGCGAGCCACAAGATTGTGTTGGGGGCCTATTGGCAAACGGTTTAATGAGGAAAGGTCGCGGTACTATTGACGCCGCGACACGTTGGATGAAGGCACGAAAGGAGTATCTTGGGCCAAAGGATACTGCACTTGGTGGGTTTTGAGTCACTTGGACCAAATATTTTGTAATATTGAGTCAAGTATACCGCAGTTGGCGGGTTTTTGGTCACATATTTTGTAATATCGAGTCATTGTGCCGCAGTATGCGGGTTTTCGGGTCACTAGACTAAGTCAGTTAGTATATTGTCCATAGTGTCGGTTAGGAAAGTGGACAAGCATTGTAATCGGTGGAAGCCTATAAATAGAGGAGAATTGTAAGTGTTAGACAGAAGAAGAAAGTCGTGGATGGAGATAAGTGCTATATGTGAAGGTTGACAGAGATAATGTGGATGTTTATGTACTGCTTTTGGTTTGCCGAGTAATATAAGGATGATGATTTGTTGCAATCTATGTGTAATGTTGCTGGATGTTCATGTTATTGCTTATTCTTAATGCAGTTATCTATTTTCTATTGCTATAATGTGAATGCTGCGATAATATGTTATCTGTCCATATGAACATGCTGCGATTGAAGTAATATGTAATCTCTATTTCTGGTAATGTTAAATGCTGCGATGTGCTAGAACTTCATGGTGAATATTTGAAATTGTTGTTAGTATAATAGTGCCACAACTTGCCTCCTCCCTTGGCGGAAACATGGTTCCATCTGCTCTTCTTGGACGCCTCGGGTGAGACCTCATCCACTCTGCGGGTGTTGCTGGGTGGGCTCAAACCTGCCTGGGCTGGTGCCCAGGGAGACTGAGGTATGGGTCGACAGTCGGTGGACCGTTGTCGATTGTGAGGTCGCGATTCGGTCAATAGGACCATATTTATTGAAAGAAATGGAGCTAACCATGAAACAAGTTCAAGGTAACTTAAACGTTTCCCAAGATCGGCAGAAAAGCTATGCTGATTTGAAATGCACTGAAATAAAATTTCAGGTAGGAGATCATGTTTTTATAAAGGTAAAACCCAAGAAAAATTCTTTGAAGCTTGGGAGTTGTGCTAACTAGCACCAAGGTATTGTGGACCATTCGAAATCTTATCAAGGATAGGAGTTGTTGCATATCAATTGGCATTGCCATATAATTTCAAAATCCATAATCTTTTTCACGTTTATGTTTTAAAGAAGTATGTGCACGATGCTACTCATGTGCTGAATTGGAATGACATATAAGTGGAACCCGAAGGATATTTTCAGGTGGAATCGGATTTTATTCTCGACCGGAGGGAAATTTTGCTTCAGAATCACACCATAGGGCAGGTAAAGGTGCAATGGAAGCACCTTAGCCCTGATGAAGCTACTTGGGAACTGAAAAGTAATATGCGGGCATCATATCCTATTTTGTTCCATGAGGAACTTGATGATGAATAAGCAACATCGAGGACGATGTTGAGCTTAATTGGGGGTGTTTGCAACATACCCTTTTTGCTGGAAAACATTTTGTGTTAGAAAACTATATGATAACTTTTATTGTAAAGTTTTATGTTGGACAGGTGTCCAAGGATGACTGTAATTTGCACAATATATTATTATTAAATAAATAAAATAGGAGACAAAGACCTAAGAAGACTGTTGAAAGAGTGGTTACTGATCGACTAGCTGGAATGGAATCTAGGGTAGAAGGCAATGGACAAGTGGCAGCATCATGATGCAACTAACTAGCTGTTAGTATGGGACAACTCCCTTGAAATGTGGTCATATTGCCCTGAAAGATGGGACTGGAGATTGAGTCTCATTTACTCCAAACTTACCAGTAAAGACCTAGGCATTCTCTATAATAGGCATGAAATTATGAACTGAGGTCCATCACTTTACCTGACAAGGAAATTTACCTTGGGGTTTTGTTGTGTTTGCACCCAAGAGATTTCATCAGGGGATATGCTATGTTGTTGATCATGTTGTGTGTCTACCAAACTCTTATTGAGTTCAGGAGGTTGATGCTGAGTGATGAAGGCATGTTATTACAGGAGGTTGATGCTGAGTGCTAAAGGCATTTTTTGAGTGCCTTGCTTCTACATAGATTCCATCTACTTAGTGGCTCAGTAATCAGGCTCGGGGGTTCACAAGAAGCCAGCAGTTAAGATGCTTCTTCTAGAATAGGTTGGGAGGAACAGGCTTCCTTGGATGTTTGTCGGCCCTACCTTCAATTACAAGTTCCATTATCTTATCTATTTTCATACATTTTAAAGTTTTGTTGTATAATAATTTTTATTGTTTTATTTTATAAATTTATTTTAGTTCCCTGAGTAAGTTATGATTCTGTGTAAAATTGATTTTTGATTGAATAGAATAGTCTTTGCATTTTTCCCCACGCAAATGGATCTACATCGTACTCTAGTACAGAGATAAAATTAAGTCAGATAGATCAAGATATGCAAATATCCAGGTGAATGAGAAGATGATATTATTGTATTTTCTCAAAGTTTTCTGCTTACTGTTTAATTCCTGTGTATAAATATACAGTGTCCTCATTATCATTCCATTTATAAATAACTGTTCTACTAAATGAACAAGTAATGTTTTCTTCGTTTCATAAATATCTTCTGTCTCAAAATAAATAGTTTTTCTTTTCTAACAGTATAAGAACTGTTTCTCTGTATTACAGTATTTAAAATGTATACGTTTCTACTATAACAGTTATACATTTAATCTCAACATACAACATAGTGAATTTCCCTTTTTAAAATAGAGTACAGTTAGCAAATTCCAATTACTACATGCACATAATTTCTCATTGTTTTATATTATAAATTTTATAGTAGGAAATAAAACATTTGTCAATTCATTCTATAACCATAAACAGTGTTATCAACTTTTAGCATACAGCCAACAATTTTCTTATTAACCATTTTAAACTTATGTCAAAACATGTGCTATTTTCCATAAATCGACATAGTTAAAGTCTCGGCACCAACTCAAGCATGCCAGTTATTACCACATTCATGGAACAACTCTAACAGTAGTAACAGACAAGAAGTCTGGTTGCCGATTTCATATCGAGGAGCAGGTTCAAGCCATACTTTTCCATACAAAGACAAACACTTATACTCAACCCTATTATAGAATGAAAATGCAGCATTACTTACAAATCAGAGAACTACGCACAGACCGAAGCCTTCCATAATTACAAACATCTACCCATTGTTTAGTGGAAGCAATAGTCTTTTCATTATTCACATACATCACACAGTACCCATTCCATCATTATACATTTCAAAGTTTCACAGTTCACAAAAGAAAATGATAGCAGCAGAGGTATTGAAACCTAGTTTACAAACCACCCATTGTTTTACATCAAAGTTAAACGCAGAGATCTACTAGTAACCAGTTCATTTCAACACTTAAATCACCGAATTCCAACTTATGTTCACGGGTCAAGCCCCAAAAGGAGAAACGAAAACAACTATTGCAAAATAGATTTATAAATATTTTTGTTCTTATTGAAAATCTGACAGAGCTTGAAACCCTCGACGACAGAAGATACATTGCCTAGTATAACTTAGAATCCAAAACACTGTACAGTAACCTACACCGTATTACATCGACCCTGTAAGCCGATAGGCATCCATAATAGATGCGTAAAAGCAAAATAACACTATTTGGACCACGATTCTAGAAAACACAAAGTGGTTACAACTTCAACAATAACCATAATCTCCCAGGAGAACCTTTGGAGGGTTATGCCACCGGGTCTTACCAAAGTGAAGCGAGCCATCCATTATGAACGAACCTCAGCACTGAAAAATCCACAATGAAGGCAATACCTACCACACAAAATAACACGAAGTTATAAAAAAATTCCAAAAATGAATACAATATAAATCAAATTGTATTCTCAAAACAACAGTATTACATTCCGAACTTACCTTCACAAGAACAGGAGGATGGAATGCTTCATGCTTCCAGTTCTTCCAACCGACGCAATACGAGTAGCAAGCAACATTGAACGATTCTCAAGCTCTGAGACTATCTCACTGAAAAACCTAACCTGTCACACGATGAAAGCCACGGGCCTTCAACGCCTTACACCATTCAAACCATAGTAACTTTCGCAACTAGATCTCACCATTATTTACAGAGATGGGAGTTGCAGATCAAGAAACTACCCAGGGTCGAACCCTACCATCCAGCGGCTTATCGGCCTCTTCCCCAAACCAAAACTCCAAAATGAATGCAAAAGGAAAACAAAAAATGGTATAGCGATTTCCCTTAGGGTTTAGATCTCCACGATCAAGACAAGATAGATCAACGGGTGAGATTTGGCCAGCCAAGCCACGCCAGTAACAATACAGAGTTACAATTACCTACCACTAATAACTCCATTAAATAGCAAGCCTCGTTGGAGTGCCATATCACTAGGGTGGAGATTATAGCTCCGTAATGTTTCCACCATTTCTACAACTACATCACGTGGAGCCAGCTACAGGTAGGAGCCGACAAGACAACCCACTATCAATAAATAGGGTTGCATTTAATGTTGGATCCTACGTATCACTTGTCAGACCATGCCTGTAATGGCATTAAGTTCATATCAGCGTCGAAGTTATTGTTACAGCACGATCTCGGGATAATATCACAACACTATATTACAATCACGTTATATAGTCTCGAACCATGATATGAATTCGCATAGCAATGTGTATTGCATTTCAAACCATAGGTTATTTGCATAATATGTTTTCAATGCTAAGTTAAATAGGCATAGCATATATGTATTGTAAATCCAAACCATATGTTATATTCATATAACAAGCACATTATAGATTGCCAATACCAAGCCTTAGTTCGCATAGGTCTAGGCATGGTAAGTATAGTTTTCATTCATATAGTAAGCATGCATTTTGATATCAATGATAAGATTATTTCACATAAGATTCATGCATTATAACCCTAACCATTAAATCATTTAGATACATAGGGTTTGCCATTGAATTGATATATTTCGCATTTGCATAACAAATCAACATCTAGCCCACACAATGATATAATAGAACCATATTACAAGAACATATAGAAGGTAGGGTACTAGCGATACATCACATAGGTTTTGAAGACCAATTTTTATTTATGCATCATAGTATCGTAATAATACGGACATTTTATACAATTGCACTTCAAACGTGAACATTGCAAGATTTCAATTTCAAGAATAATCGATTGTGGCATTCATCAAGGTCATTCATTGTTCAACCATGTCGTGACCATAGATGTCATCTTATGTTGCCGTTATCAAGATCTAAAGACCTTTTACCAAAGTACATCTTGTTCAACCTTGTCGCAATTTCAGACTGCTAATATAAGTTATAATTTCAATGATTCTACCATCATTTACAACAGAGGTATAGAGTGAAATATCTCTAGCTACACTTACAAGTGTTAGGATAAAATGGCACAAGTTGATAAAGAAAAGTTGAAACTTCTTTCCATCGCTACCTTCATGCATGGCAGTACACACATCTATCCTAAAAACAGAGACGACTAGCTGAAGCTTATAACCTTTCTTGAAATACTTGAATTACTCTATTACTTACCTGCAGATTTGCGAAAGAAAAGAATCCAATGCTTTAGCTATCAAAGCTAAGTAAACCCAAGGGCACCCTGTAGGAACCCCTTCAGAAATATGCAAACAAGTCGTCATTATTATTACTAGAATCGCAACACATGAAAAGATAAACATTGTTTTATCGCATTTAATTTATAATTCTACTATCTTTTATGTTTAGGAATAATAATGATAATCATGAGAAGCTGCCATTAGATAAATAGTTGAACATCTCTCATCCTGCAGTTAGCATTTTCTTTATGATTTTACTATATCAAAAATGTTAAATTTTTAGCGATTTTTGGGATGTCACATGCTGTATATGAGCGCAAGTTCAAACTCTAGGCCTGATTTAGGCTCACGCGTGCAAAGATAAAACAAATCAAAAAGTTTATGTTACAAACTTTTGTAATTCAATTTTATTTTTGCAGAGAACACATTGACCTTTAAATTCGAAGTATGGAAATACCAAAATAATCAGCAGAGAATAGATCTCCTCGTAATGAACGCATTAATAATAACAATTTTGAGGGAATTTATGTTGAATTAAATAACCGGTCTTCTGAAATTTTATGCACTATACAGGATTTAAAATCTGAGTTAAAAGCTATTAAAGAAGAAAATGAAGGGATCCTTAAGGTATAGAAGGAGTTACAACATAATTTAAAAGGAAATTGTCATAATGATGAAAGAGGCAGAAAATCAGAAATGAAGGCTGATTCTGAAACAATGTCCCACCAACATAAGCATAAGAAAACAAGAAATGATAAAAGGAACAGTCACTCATCCTCTAAATATGATTCAAGTAATAATGACTTTAATTATGATAGCAGTAACAGTGAATGTTGCTCTAAAAAGAGAAAACATAAACATCATGAACATATTATTGGGGAATTTAGAAAGATTAAGCCACCCACCTTTAATGGCGAAAGTGAGAAGGGTGAGCCAGCAGAGGCTTGGTTTTCTGGAATGAATTTACAACTACTCTTCTCAACTAAAAGCCAAGATGCCTATTTACAATCTGACCCGGAAGGCAGATATTTGGTGGCAGGATCTTAAAAGAATCAAGAGTATAAAAGAAAAAGAAGTAACTTGGACTATGTTTAAAAGTTTGTTTAAAAAGAAGTTTTTGTCGGAACAATATTTTGAAGATAAGTCAAAGGAGTTTTACGATTTATAGTTGGGTACAATGAACATGAAAGAACTGTGCAGCAAGTTCCTTAGCTTGTTGAGGTATGTGCCCTATATGGTCGAGGAAAAGCCTAAAGTGCAAAAGTTTCTCAGCTATCTACCTTTTAATATAAAGGACCATATCAAGTATGATAATCTCTCCACTTTGGAAGAGGCCATGAGAAAGACGAATTTTTGTTTTGATCAAAATAGAAAGAGAGAGGGAACAACTAGCTGGAAGAGCAGCAAGACAAATCAATTTGACTATAAAAAGAAGAATTTTACATAATTCCGGAGGTTTTAAGAAAAGTTTTAATAACAGAAATTTTCCTAATAATTACAAGAATAATGAACCTCAGAACTTTACTGCTGTAAGAAATGTACCTAACAATAATAATCACAGCAATAACAATAATAACAACAATAGGTATGCTGAACAAAAAGGACCCATGACTGTGGCAGACCACATAAGAGAGGAGATTGCCCACGCAACAAGAAGACAACTAACAATATTCACACTATGCAAGCCGAACCTACAGTTGGAGATATCGCAAGAGAGATGCCCAGGATAAATGCAACATTGGAGAACCATCAAGTGGACCATCAAACATCCATGGTCGAAATTGAAGGTATGATACAAAACATGTCTATTTCTATTCTAATAGAGCCAGGTGCAAATCTGAGTTATATTTCACCTAATTTATTAAACTGTTGCAAGTTAAATATAGAGAAATTTGATAACGCATGGTTAGTTTAGCTTGCAACAAGAACTAAAAGAAAAGTTATAGATTATGTCAAGGATTGTGAAGTATTTTTAAGTCAGTTGAAAACGCAAATTAATCTGAATGTTTTACCCTTAGGGTCATATGACTTGTTGATAGGTATGGATTGGCTTGAACAGCATAGAATTTTATTGAATTGTTATGACAAATCTTTTACGTGTGTAAACAATGAAGGAAATACAGAAACAGTAAAAGGAAATCATAGGAATATTTCAGTAAGACAGATTTCTGCTCTATAAGTAAAGAGAGCTGCCAGAAAAGGCTGTAAAATGTTTGATGTTAATGTTATTAATGATGAGTGTACATCTAAAGAACATAAGTTAAAATTAGAGGATATTCCCATCCTTAGGGACTTTTCTGACGTATTCCTAGAAGAAATTCCAGGATTACCTCCGAAAAGAGAACTTGATTTCACCATTGAGTTAGTACCCGGTGCGGTACCAAACTCAAAGGCTCCCTATAGGATGAATATTATCGAGTTAAATGAATTAAAATCTCGACTGAAAGAATTCATAGATAAAAACTACATAAGGGCTAGTGTGTCTCCTTGGGGAGCACCAATTATTTTTGTTGAGAAAAATGATGGTACTATGCGACTATGTATAGATTATCGTCAACTTAACAAAATGACTATTAAGAACCGATATCCTTTACCCCACATAGATGATCTATTTGATCAAGTATGCGGAGCAGAGATATTTACTAAAATTTATTTAAGGTCGGGATATCATTAGGTCAGAATAAAAGACAAGGACATATTCAAAACTGCATTCAGAACACGTTACTCACACTACGAGTTCGTAGTTATGCCTTTTGGGCTGACTAACGCACGGACAATTTTCATGTGTTTGATGAATAATGTTCTGCATAAATATTTGGATAAGTTCGTAGTGGTATTCATTGATGATATTTTGATTTACTCAAACACTAAAGAAGAGCATAATGAACATTTAAAAATCATTTTGCAAGTACTTAGAGAACATTAGCTTTACGCTAAGTTCAGTAAATGTTATTTTTATAGATATAAGATTCAGTATTTGGGTCATATAATTTATAAAGATGGTATTTCTGTTGATCCTGATAAAATAAAAGCAATTAATGAATGGCCTGCCCCTAAATACGTAACTGTTGTACGGTCAATCATAGGAATAACAGGTTATTAAATAAATTTTATTGAAGGGTTCTCTAGAATTAAAGGGGTCATTTAGGGGTTGATTTTAAAATTTTTGTAAACAAGAGTATGGGATGTTTGGGCCATGGCTCCATTTTTTGCCAAAAAAAAATTCGTGTATACTAGTATCAACACTTTTCTATTTGGGGGATGTTTTTAGTGTTTTTTTTGCAAAAATCATCGTTTTTATGTCTAGAGTTTTCATTCATAGTATAAAGTTCTCGTTTCATAGTATAAGTAGTTTCTAACATATGTCCAATGCTCATCAAATTATGCTTCGGACCTTGAACATAATAAACATTAGACATAGTTTTATGCTCCCCCTGTTTGATTAGAATATCAATAGTACTCTTACCCAAAACAATAACTTCATATTATTTTCAAGTGCGACATCAGTTTGAACTGATTTGTCTAGACTAGAGAATAGGTTAAATTACCAGTCATATGATTGCTACAACTTGAGTCTGAATACCATATTTCACTTGGACTTTCTTGGACAACATTGCATTCAAGTGGAGATGCACATGCTAAAAACATGGAGTTGGTCAGAGTATTGGTGTTGCTTGACTGAGATTGACCTTGCTTTCCTTGGTCATACTGTTTCTTCCTGCATTCATATGCAAAGTGTCCAAACCTCTTACAGTAATGTCATTGAATTTTTGATTTATCGGACCTCTGTCCACTTGGATGAGTGGGAATCTGATTCTGACCTCTACCAGTGACATGTGCAGGGCTGCTATTGTGACCTTCTCTGAAATAAATTCTTCCTCTGCCTCTAGAGTTTTATCTTCGCCTCCCTCTTCCATGACTTATGGATGGCTGTGATGTGAATGCACCTTCTAATGATGTATCTGATCTGCTGATTCTATGTTCATGATTGAGGAGTGAGGCTTGCAGCTCATCAATAGTAAATTGGAACAGATCTTTGTTTTCCTCTAGGGTCATAACTAAAGATTCAAATTTCTTTGGAAGAGCTCTAAGGATATTTTCAACAACTCTTTGGTCAGTTAGATTTTCTCCATGAGACTTTATTTGATTAATCAGACCAATAACACGAGTATAGAATGATTCTACCGACTTTGTTTCTTTCATTGACAAAGATTCGAAATCTCTTCTAAGGATTTGTAGTTTGGCAGTCCTTACCTTGTTCAAGCCTTGATAGGAATTTTCTAGTGTGTCCCACGCTTCCTTAGCTGACGTTGCTGCTGCTACTCTTTGGAGTATGGATTCATGTGTTGCTTAATGTATGTGGAACAATGCATTTCCATCTTTCTTCCTCTCTTCCCTCAAGACATCCTTCTCAGCTTGTGTGAGCTCCATAGCCATTTTGAACTATTTCTCATATATATTGACCTTTGAACAATAACAAATTACCGGAAGTGGAAGCCATTCTTAATTACTTCTCCCTTTCTATAAATAGAATTTCTTTTCTTGGTAAACTTGGTGGATGACTTTGCGGACTTCTTGAATTGAAGATAATTTTTACTCCCCGTAACTTCTTAACATAAAATGAACCTTATGTCGAAGTTACTCCGGGTTAAGAACACAACTTTTACCATACCGTAAATGTAAACAACGAAACGAAAATGACAGCTGAATAAATACTATGAAGTGTGTACTAAGAATTACAGACTAGGTGAGTGTTCTGACATCTGCAAACTACGAAATCAGCTCGTAATTGCATTTTTCCAACGGATACACTGCTCGAGAGATACGTGTAGCCTCTATAGCTATACAAAGGGTTTGAGCGACTAGAAGTTTCGGCGTCAATAGGAATTGAAGCAGTGTCTCCTACCTTAGTGTTCAAAGCTGCAACATCCACACAAACCTTCCGCACATTCTGGAAATAGTCACTACTAGCCTCCTTTCGAATAACTCGTCCACCAACTGGCACACACCACTAAACCCCTGATCCAAGTCGTCAACCTGCGTTAGTATGACCTTAGTTGGCGTACCCGTCAACTCCCTTGGAACATCTTGCCTATTGTAACAGTTCTTTGAACTCGTCATCCATCCAGAAGAGTCCTTCACTAGCCCATACCTCATCGTCCTCGGGTCTAATAGTAGCTCCACCTCACTGCTTAGTTGCATCAACGAATCCCCCATATCAACCGCTTAGGCCGCAGAACCTCTAAATGCATAGACCCTACCAAAACTCAAACCCTAACCATGGTCACGGATGGAATCTCTCCTCCCTTCCTCATCTAGAAGTCAAAAGTTTTCCAAATATACTTGTTACTCTACTCAGTATGAAATTATTTCTACCACAAATGCGTTTCTCTATTTCTTAAACTAAGCAAGAAAGCATTTGTTACTCTACTCATTATGAAATTATTTCTACCACAAATGCGTTTCTCTACTTCTTAAACTAAGCAAGAAAGCATTTGAAAACGCAAAAAGCAAAGGCTTTAGAAGCGATGGAGTCTGAAGCGCATAGATTGAAAGGTTCTTTTCCGATTGAAATATAACGGTTGATCGGCGCGCCATGTCAGGCTGTTTGTTCACGTTTCGGAAACCGGAAATCGCTAAGTTCGGGATTTCTAGTTGAGTTTAATTACATTCATCAGAAGTGCAATTTCCTTTGCAATAAAGTAACCAGAAAAGTTGGTTTCTAGTTTCTTTATCATACAGTGGATAATGTTGGCCCATTTTTGGAATGGCGGTGACCAAGATGATTGACGCAGACATAAAATGGCGGTGACCAAAATGATTGACGCAGACATGTGAAACACGTAAATGCCAACAAAATAATTAAGGCTGAGATTAGAAGTAGTCGTATTAGATTCGAAGAACGATTATTAAACCATGTTTATAACTCTGACATCGAAACAGATGAGAGACCAGAGAGCAGTGTGCAGAAGCTTCGAGAAACTCAGGAATCCGAACGAAATAATAACTAATAAATTACAAGGGCTGTCGTATTCTGAATAAATAATGATTTCAAGATTGCAAGGTCTGTTGCATTGCGATTAAACTTTCAAAGCATCTTATCTCTGAAGAAAAGATAATATTTGACCAAGAATATTCTACCGTCACCTGTGTAGTATTCTAACTTAATAAGAACTGCAGAAATGCTAAATTCAGCATGGACAGTGCCGCGTAGTGCTAAAGATGGCTGCATTTACTATGCACATGCATCTATAGTCTATGTCACGACCAGCTCCAGTTGTTGGTGCCGATCACACCGTTATTTATAACACAGCACGAGTCTTCCTATTCCATTTAGAAAAGGAAATGCAGGCATGGAAGAATTCCGTTTGGATATTTATTTATTTATTGGCTGTAAAGAGCTAATCTCTTCAACTTCTGACGTTTCTGTTTTTTAATTCTATTAATCAAATGAGGAAAATAGTTTAGGGTTCTCTGTTGCCCTTCTTATTAATCACATGTTACAAGCTGCACTGTTGGATTAGGGATTTTCCGGGGAAGTGTTTACTGGCATGGAGATGAGAAGAATATTTCTCGTAATGTCTCGTTTCTCTAATTACTATTTTGATTTATAGTAGGTGCTCTAAACCTGGTCATATATTAAAAATCCTATATTATCCAATGACCTCCATAAGTTCAAAATAATCGGTTATCTTAATTTTATTGAGATTTTTATAGTTTTTTAATTTATAATTATATGGGTTTGTGTATTTTGTGTTTATTTTTTTATCAAAAATTTGAGCTTTTTACTTTTAAAATGGATATGTAAAATAATATGAAAATATCATTCTTTTTTCTTATAAAATATATTTTGAAATGATTGAAAACTTAGAATATTTAAATTACACTTAAAAGTAAATAAAGTAGATATAATTAGATATATTAAATATACTTTTTATATTTTATAATCTTGATTTCTTTTCATTTATTTATTTTTGTTTGAAAATCACTATTAATTTTATTTTTTTCAGTTTTTAATTAAATTAATATAAAAAAAAATAATTATAAAAAAAATAAAAATATATATATAAAGGTGTGAACATTTTTGTCAAACTTCACACTCTAATAAATACATGCATATAACGAGGTTCAATCATTTTCTACACTGTATATTATTACGTATAATTTGTGCTTGCTAATTTATTAATGTTACAAATTATTGAATATAGCTATAGATGTACCTACAAACAATAAATACAACTAACAAATAAAATTACTAATAAGGTTCAAACATTATTATTATTATGTTATTTTTAGTTTTGTGAAATAACATATTGGACAAACATATAGGTACAATGATATAATCTCTCTAAATTTAATATGAACTTATTTCATTATTGTATTTATGTTTGTATTTAAGGTTACATGTTTACATGACTTTGGTTGGTATAGTCATCATCCTTCTTCCCTATGTTGATGATATTGTTGTTATGTCTCTAGGATCTCGACAAGCAAATAAAACTTCTCAAGGATTTTTGCTCTAGAGTATGGGTATGACTGTTAACACTAATGAAAAAAAGATTATGATAATCAAATCTCAAAAGATAACTTATGGTAATTTCATGTATGACAACAACAACTTGGAGGAAGCATCTCAACATAAATATCTAAGAATCGATCTTCAACATAAGCCTAACTATCCAACTATAGCATTGAGAAAATAATTAATGGAGGATGGAAAGATTATTATGGGTTTGAAAATAGTTGTAAATCCATAGACCGTTGGATTTCAGATAGGAAGAAACTTATCTTTGAGATGGTCAAAACTCCTATTATCTTATATGGTTGTGAAGTTTCTAGGGCTGCAACATCTATAGAGAATCTTGGAGAAGGATAGAGAAAATCCATTCAAGTGTTTTAAAAGATATAACCCCAAAGTTAAAATCAATACACCCTATCATATCCTCCTCATAGAAGTGAGTTTCTTCCCAATTGAGATCATGGCTATGACTAAGAACCTTATGTAAAATAATAAGATAAACAACATGGGAGACAAAAGTCTTCCTAAGATTGCCTCGTACTCTAGTCAAAACCATCTGCGACTTATGCAAGGTTGGCATAATGATGCCAAATCTTGGCTAAACATTTGCAGAGTTGAGGAAGAAGTTAATCTACAGAATAGCGATGATAAAAAAATTTATTACACCCAAATTTAAGGAAAATATATGGTGCGATAAAGAGTTAGAGGATAAAAGAAAATTAATATATTTTAAGGAGGTGATTAACCTTAATTTAGAAGATAAAATGTATCTCTCGATTTTAACTAACGTAAAGAAGAAAATCACCATTGCTAAAATAAGAACTAATTCTCATGAACTCCATAGTGAAATAGGGCAGCAATTCCTAAAACGTCATGGGATGAAAGAACCTAGCATCTTTGTGACACAAAGAGTGTTGAAAATAAAAATCACTTTCTCATAGAATGTCTAGCAAAAAACCACAGTAGAGTGCAATTTCAAAAAATTTGCTAAAATACCGACCTTCCTGACAATTTAACTCATTATAACTATGGCGATTTAAGAATGTTTCTCTTAAAGCTTGTTGAGCATAGAAACAAAATTCTAAAGAAAACCATGTCACATACCCACCCATCATACCAGCATGGGAGAGAACATGACACTAAATCCAGACATCGAGCCCCATACTTAGTAAACAAACATTCATATAAAATGAAGATGGAAATATACAAATGCATAAATATTTGAAAACATAACAGAATTAAATTCTATTACACATCCATCATACATTCAAAATATTCATGTCATTCATCAATTAAAACAATACAGAATTAGCACATGAGAGTACTTATCTTAAAACAAAGTAGTCCCCGAGCAACCAGCTATGCATCTGCAACGTTCCACCCAACCATAAGCGAGTTGTGCTTATCAATCTCTTGATGCAATTGCCACCCCCAAGTTGGGCATGATTTCTACAAGGAAGAAGGGAACAACAGACTCACAGATAGCCAAAATACACCAAAATTAGCCAAGTCAATCAACAGTTGGGTTTATCAGGCTGCTAAGAGATGGAAAAGGAAGAATTGTTAAGCTAGTGAGCTCAACCACAGAGCTATGGGCACCCTTACAAGATCTATCTAGCTTGGTTCCCCACAATGCCTACACACCTGATTCAAGAAAGTATTCCCTTCACTACTACACAGTCCCTCAGGCCATACCTTCCAATTCAGTGTTGTTCAAGGTGTGGATAGAAGAGTAGTCAGCCCTCTTGATCTTCTTGAGAGGTTATTTTCCCCACTAGGTTTATCAAGCCATTTCTGTCCACTACCACTCCAAATTTCTTTCTCACAGATTCAAACCAAAACAGGGATGCACATAATAGCAAAAGTATAAGTGTTGGGCATGAAGAAACATTTTTACAGTGAGATGCTAAAAGATGGGGTTTCTACCAGTTCAGAAAAACATGGGTAATCAAAATGAAATGGAAAAAAAAATGGGAATTCAACCCCAGGAGAGCATAATCATTTTCAGAAAACGTTTATGGGCATTTCATGGACAGAAACGGCCTCCATAACCTCAAAAATTGTGGCTCTCTTCTTGCTAGCCACTGTGCAATACAAAAATGAGTTCCCAGGCATGGAAAATGCAGGAGATAGATGAAAAACGTGATGGAGAAAGTCCCAGCTAGCTCTGACTGCGTGAGAGAGTAAAGGACATCGGTTTAGAATGGCTTTGGGCACCATTTAGTGGGTGTTTTCTTCCCCAAGAAGCAAAAATACAATTTTCTAGATTGATGGCTTGCCCATACATGAAATTGACTGCCATATCTCTCCATCCCCAAGGCATTAACTGCCTCAACCAACTCTTGGAAGAATTAAATGATTGGGTGCATAACCCAAAATGGGTAGTTGGTGGTTTATGGATTTTTTCATTGACACATGGATTAACACCATTGGCTCAAGGGTTTGAATAATTTCCCTCCCTATTCCTTATATAAATCATGCCCCCATCTCTTTGTTGCATTGCATAGCTAGTTGTGGGTATTTCATTAAAATTCGTATTTACATGATGTCTTAATTTACATTCTGCCTATCTAGCACAAGAACCATATGCACCGATTTTAATTGTTGATACATAAAACAATAAATCAATGGTGGGGCCTTGGCCTTCAGCTCCTCACAATGATTTAATAACGATATTTACATCATTTACAATTTTAATGCAATAGGGTCAAAATGGGGACGTGACAAACTGAGTGACTCCTTTCCTTTCTAATGGCCAATAAACCAAAGTTGATGTTACAGAGAAAAATTCCTATGGCTCGAGGCGGACCACAAAAAACAGTTGACTACCAGAAAATAAGTCAATTCCCAATGCAATGTTATTATAATGAAAATGCTAAGATATGGAGAGTAAAAACCAACCTTCAACCGAATGTTAGAAGTAGATCCCCATTGAGCTTTCAATCTCTACACTTGAACCTGCAAATTAGTCTCAACAACAAATACAAGCAAGTGCATATAATATGTGAAAGATATTAGCATAATTAATAACATGATCCATGATATCATAAGCAAATGTAGCCCAATGTAATTTAAACAACATTCACAACATCAATAGGATGAGAAAATGAATATTTCCATTAATGAATAAGAACAAGTACATGATACGACCTCTTGTCGACAACCAATCTGAACCAAGAACTGGGTCTCTCCACTTGTGCCTCCACAACTTCAATCCCCCATGCAATGGAAAACTCATCCTATGAAAGGAGTTTTGTAGGTGAACATAAGGAGTTCACAACAACAAGGATCAATGAGTGTAGACTCAAGTCACAGCAAAAATACAGTAGAGTTACCTTGCTCTCTCTTTCTCCTCCCTTCCATACACCATAATATCTCAATATATATCCTTCCAAAGGTAAGTGAAAGGTCGACTTGAGTTCTTTTGGGGTATATGGAGGGCCAAAGGTCACCCTAAGACCGTTTTTTTGGAGTAAAAAGTAGCTTTTCTATATTTTTTACCATGTAACTCGATGTACGTGGGCTAATTAAGTGCATCCTATGTGTACGCTGACTATAATGGGATAGCAAGCGTACAAGAATAAAAATAAGGAAACTTGGTTCCTGAAGGGAAAATACTATTTCTGAGTCAATAAAATTGATCCTGAAGGCCAATCAATGTTGATGCTCACAAGGTGGAAAATTACACTGTAAAAGATGCCCCCGAATGTGTGAGGTCAGAGAAGGTACTACGATGGCCAAAATACATTATAAATCTCAGAAGTGGAGTGATGGAGACACAAATGGAGAGAGTATCCCACTCGTCATAATACAATGATATATATGAATACATGTTGGTACAATACAACAATCTGATACAATGGGTATGATAGGCATTATATACCGAATACATGTCATAGATGGTCATGTAGCCATGACCCGTAAAGTAAGATATGGTCTCGTGTTGAAAAGGAAACAACTGGTGCAATACTGGAGGTACAAACTGCTGAGTATGAGAAATGAGATCTCATAAGTACAGTCACGATCAAGAGCATCATACTGAATGATACTAACGTCTGGGTTCTTATACGCAAATCGTCTATGGTGCAAGTCCCATCATGTGAATAAAGGTGTTGACGTCGAACATGATATGACATCGTCTGATTACCGGTCAATGATGTATACCATTAATAGACGCAAGATAACCCACCAATAATGAAAGTGGGCATCAACGCATAGAGTACAATCATCAGAGTGTGAATAGATGTGTTAAGGTTGAACACTAAGATGAGTCCATCGATCAAGGGACATTGATGTATTCCCAAAACCGTTGATGGCGACAACACCTACCACTAATGACTGCAAGCCTTAAGGTACTCAACCGACTCTAAGTCTCAATTCCAGAATAAATGAGTTGAATTCGACGAAAGAAAACTCACTGGAAGGAGGGCATTAAGGCATCCCGAATCAACCAGCATGAGGTAATAGCTACGCTGAAATATTTGGAAGAACTCGGATGAACGGACTGAATTAATAAGGATGGCCACCATGCAATAGTCAAAAGATCTAATGAGTGGCCGACTCTGGTTTCAGGACTTCCTTTGAACAAGAGCATGAGCAGATGGATAGACTCAGGAAGCATAGACTTGAAATAACACTGTGCGATGCAGGAGGCATCAAAAAAGGGCTCCATAGTGACTGGAAGCTTAACCAATCGGTGGAGTAAAATCTGAAAAACGAGTACAGCTCTTAAGGTCCTACTATAGTCCCGACTCATAATGGATGCAGTGTAATGAATGCTCTATTCAAAAGTGACTCAACAGCTGCCAACAAAAAGAACTAACGATTCTCCCATCCGTATTTTTGGAATATTTTATTTTTTTGGTCTTTTTCATATTTGGAAAGCTTGAAAAAGAATAAAATTGCTTATAGTACAACAAGGGCACATGGTCTTCACTAGAAGGCAATATAATATCATGTTCATTCATATTGTGGTATTAAATATTCATGAAAACCTAAAAATTATGTTGCTTATATATTAAGGGGAAAAGGGTTTTTTTGATTTAATGTAACAATACAAAAATACTTTGGGGTCTTTTTTATATGGGCAGGCTGACAAATATCCTCCAAATGGAGATGGTGGGATCATGGTCGAATGAGAAATCGGGTTGAGGCAAGGCTTGGGATTACCAGTATGTAGGGAAATCGTGTCTCGATGCATGCTTAAGGCTATGGGTTTTGTGGTGAAGTGGGTTTCCAGTTGATCATAGTCGAGAGATAGTGGTCATTGACAACCAATTGTTACCAATAGCACTCAACTAGTTGTTACCAATAGCCTTGGGAGTCTCTAAGCCTCCAGGGCCTGTTATAGGCCCTCGATAGGCCTTGGGGGCTTGAATACCCAACCTCTCGTGCTTATTACAGGCCTTGGGAGGTTTAGTCATCCTCCTATAGCCTATTACAGGCCCTAGGGGCTTGGATACCTATCCCACATCATTCTTAGTGAGTGATTAGGGAACTGCAACATGCAATCTAAATGTTGTACTATATGCATAAGATCTAGTGACATATAATAAGTGATCTCCTATCTCTTCATTAGACCATTAGATGTTGCAAATCTCAATGATATGTGGTTGAGTAATTGCATTGTGGGTGAAGTAATGTGCATCCAAAATATACATCAAAAGAAGTAAGGTGCATTGTAGAATGCATGTGGGGTCATAAGAGGGGTATTATATCAATATACTAGGTAGAAATATAAAGGGGTATAAAAATGTTAATGAAAAAATTGATACATACAATATATAGTGAAAATAGGGTTTTTTTTAATTGGGAAGGCATATTGGGAGGGGGTTAAAAAAAACGATTTTGGAAAGTATTTTCCAATATTTAGTGAAATTGGGGTATTGTTTCATATGCCACAAACCAATGTGCTATGATAGTGGTTTATTGAGCAAAGCCCCCATGAACAAGGGAGGGAATGAGTGTCAAATAGAAAGCAGACTAGTCCCAAGCAATGGAATATACCTATGATCAATGCAACGAAGCATGTGCAGGATGTGGACACTCGGGGGAGGTGTTCCCTTAGGGTCAAAAGGTCATCAAACTGCGAAAGGAAAATGAAAGCTCTGTAGAGATCAACAAGGAAAGTGGTCAGGCACCAGGCTAACTATTGAGTAAGCAAGAGCCGGCACAAGGCTCAAGCAGCAAGCAGGATGATGCAGTGCAATCACAACCTGATATACAAATGGGGGAGTCCTTAAGTGAGATGGCCACCATAAGACAAAGTAGAGCATGAGTCTTTATCGTAGAGTCATGGCGTAACTATGAAGGACTTTTGATATTAAGGAGAAACAACGGTATGGTCTCCAAAAGGAATAAAAAGGCTCTAACTAGGGCACCCATGTTCGAACAAGCCCTACCGCTAAATAATGACACTTCTATAACAATGTGAAGACTCTATGTTGGTTAAAAAGTGAGGTCGCACCGAGGGTTAATAACAAATGGTCAAAGTTAAAATGCAAAATGCAGGTGAAAATGGCATCTAACCTATATGACGGGTGTGAAATATACCTGTCGTAGGTGCGAAACGGTAAAAAATTCAACTATCATCAGAAAAATCTGTTCAAAATGGTACTCCAAGACATTATATTAGTTCGAAACAACTTAAAATGGTGAAAACTATAGAGAAGTGGGTTTGCAAAACTATAAATAGTAAAAATAAATTACGATTGACCAATTCATTTTAATTTTTCATCCAAATAGTGATTTTGGTTAGTTTTCACCTCAAAGTTCAGTTGTTGATTTTGGGAGCTGTGGGCATCCATTTCACGAGCCGTTCGGAGCAGATTAGTCATCTCATCCCCCTCTTTCATTTGATAGATTTTATTTCAGTTTTCAGTGGTCCATTATTTTTATTAGGCCAACCCTACTTTACCACGGTGCTATACATGAGCTACATCTCTGTGGGTCATGGGTAGGGCCTGCTAGACGCAGTCAACGCATGCGTTGACTGTGGCTAGACACGTTTATCTACTCAATTTCCTGCGGGTATGGACGTGAAGATGGTTTTTTAAATGCTAACAGCTAAAAAAACTTTCTGTTTTGCCTCCAGGATGGTTCTAGAGTGGAGGGAAAGAGAACATGATGTGGTGGATGAGACTGTCCACCAATATTTTCCTGCGCAACAAGCACTACAAGCATGTGGGATTTACAAATTCTGGAGTGTTGGGGCTTTATGGTCCATTCCCGACAATATAGAGTGGTACTGTCTTACCGGTACTGAAAAGGTGGGGATTCAGGTACCCATTGAGGCCATAGTGAGTTTGAGCATGAGATACTAGTCCGCGAAGACCAGAGGGTTTCCCAAGACATCGTTGATGGGGCAGGGGTGGAGATGTAGTTGGTGTTGTAGCAGAGCGCACGCTAGAGACCATATGGGTCAACCTGTCTCGTATGACTACCAGAGTACCCATGAACGAGGTAGAGCATCTGCCAGAGGTGATGCAACCCCACGTTGTAGGAGTACTAGGCACCTGGGTGCGGTTAATGCAGCACATATCCAATGCAGTGCATTATTATATTTAGACACATCTTGCTGAGGTAGGCAGGCCTCCTCGTGGGGCTTAGATATCTGAGAGTCCCATATTTTGTATCGATTATGTATATTTTTGAGAGCTACGGGCTCCATTTTTGTACTATGACACTACCTTTTTGGACAGATTATTTATAAAAACTATGATTCTCTGGTTCTACTATATGTGTATGTACAAATGTATGAATGAATGTTTATTTGTGTGCTTCTTTATTGATGTGATAAATGCCAATCTAGGACATAATTAACATATGCATCAGATACATGATTAAAACATCTTGGAACATGAATGTATGTAATGGAAACAAAATGATGCTCCAAGAGTCTTACCCTTAATAACCTCCATAGTAATGTAGGATCCCTTACTTGATACTAGCCATTCAATTGAGACACAACCAGTTGTGAATCCAGGTGGACTTCTGAAGACTGGATACCATGTGAAATGGCCTCCCAAAGTAGCTCAACTACGACACTGTACTCAACCACATTGTTGGATGTAGGACTGAGATAAGCACCTCCCAAAGACACTAACCCATGCAGAGGAAGCGAGTCTCTACGTATGACGGTTAGCACCATCCTTGAATCCCAAAAACACAGGAGATTCCACTGACATATGTCTACCAAACAAAAGTGAATCAGTAGATCCGAAAAACCAAAAGAAAGCTAAACTATGTACAGAAGCAACTATACAATAGTATACAAAAGTATTAGCTCAAGCTAGAAGCTCAAGCATAATACCTCTTGAGGTAAGCATAATACCATGTAATACCGCTTGAGGTAATAAGGCATTCCCCTCATATTCTTCCAATTCATAGGCTCCTTTCTCAAGGACATGCCTCACTATGTAAGGACCGTGCCACATGGGATTAAACTTGCCTGCCCCTAGGGGTTCCTTAACTTGGTAATACAAGAGGACCAAGTCACCTTCAGAATACTACCGGGGATGGACAAACCTATCATATTTAACATTGACACGACGTTTGTTGGAATCTATAGCCACGGTGGCATCTCGACACTGCTCGTCCAACTGCTCAAGGTGGATCAAACGGTACTCAACATCTGACGTGTCAGGAAGGAGCTCTATGGCTCGTTTTAATGAAGGGATTTCGCTTTTAATCAGTAATATAGACTCCACACCATTTACTAGCTGAAACGGTGAGAAATCGGTGGCAGTCTTAACTGCGGTTCGATATGCCCCCAAAGTAGGGTATAACATAATATGCCAGTTGCTCTTGCTTTACTGGATGGTACATTGGAGAATGGTCTTTAAGGACTTATTGACCGCCTCAACCTGACCATTCACTTGGGGGTAGTAAGAATATGAATGATCTTGACAAAACCCAAGCTTGAGTGACAAATCCGCCATCATTTTGTTCTCAAAGTGACTACCATGGTTAGTGACAATCTCTTTCAGAATACCGAAACGAGCAATAATCTGATTGAACATGAAGTGGGCTACTGTAGCACCATCGAATTTTACTATAGGAATGGCCTTAGCCCATTTGGAAAAGTAGTCCACAGCCACAATGATATGTTGATGCCCCCCAGCTGAAGCTGGTTTGCAATCCATGAAATCCACCCCCCACTTAGTGAAGGGACCGACAATGACAACCGGATGAAGGGGCACGAGATGCGAGTGTATATTTCAAGAAAAAACCTAGAAAGGGTTACATCTCTTTACAACGTTCATACAATATTTAAAAATCGAAGTCCAGAAGTAACCTGCTCGCATGATGCATTGGGCTGTCGCAAGCCCAGATAAGTGACCACTACACGCCCCGCTATGGCAGTCATTCAGCACTAACTATGCTTCTTCATGATTCAATCACCGATGGAGGATAGAGTCCTTTCCTCGACGATACAAAGTGTGACCGACGATGACATAATCTTTAGCTTGATGTCTCACACACCATCATTCATCCCGTGAATAGTGCTGTTAGGAACCCATGTCTTTACTTTGTTAGTATATTGTTGTTGGACACATATGCTTTGTAAGTCATCCTATAGTATTTGTTGACCCATAGTTTATATTAGCCCATAGTATTGACCCATAGTATTGGACACATATGCTTTGTAAGTCGTCCCATAGTATTATATGTCCCATGGTTTTGACTCATAGTATTGGTGCCTAGACTTATCCCATGGTTTGTATTGACACATAGTATTGAACCCTGGTATTGGTGCCTAGACTTAGTATATAAGTGTGTGTTCAGGCCTATGAAGGCACCGTGAAGTTAATTGTATTGAGCTTTCTCAAAGGAGGTTGCCCCCTTGAAGTGGCCTGTGATCAATATAAAAGTGATTCTGAGTTCTATTATTTATGATATCTCGTGTATTTGCATTAATTAATTATTGCAGGTTCATCACATCTGGTATCAGAGCACTTTCTTGGGCTCGTTGGGTGGAATTTCTTCCAAATTATTTTTTCGCATCTGTTGTAGCTTCGGATTTGGGAATAATCCCTATCCGCTTAACTGTGGGAATTACTTGGGCATAAGCCCTAAAACTCATTGTGAGGAGTACCATAGGAACCCCAAAGTAGCTGACCCATTGAGAGGACCTGCCAGCGAAAAGGGCAGCGACCCCTACCTGATTGACTAGTTCTCACCTGTGAGGTAAACCAAGAGCTGTCGTTTGTGGCAAAGTAGTTATCAGTTTTACCTTAGCCGTGGAGTGAGGGGTATTGCCCCAATACGCAAGCCGTCAGATAGCATTGGTGGCCAAGTGAAACACCTGAACTGTCAGGAAGCCGTACATACCTGAGGTCCATATCTATTTTCAGTTGAATTGTTGCCGATCACTTCCGCTCCAGATCCAGCCATTTCAGATCTATTATGAAAGTCATTCCAGATCCAGTCACCATTTCAGATCCAACCATTTTCGATCCCTTCCGCACCATTGTTGCCGATCCATTTCTGAATTAAAAAAAAAAAAAGGTATAAAATTATGTTTTTCGGCCATATCTCCCTTATTTGAACTCTGTTTTCCCTGAAACTTCACTAACATCCTTGCAATACCATTCTACATATTTCATTCCTGAAGACCCTATCCCAAATTCCACTTCCCAAGACCAGAAATCCCACATTTGTCTATTTTTAGGGTTTGCCATAACTTCTTCAATTTTCACCCGATTACCTTCAAATTTTACCATAGAGTTCCCGCTTCTGAAATTCCCATTTTTTGCTTCCCTGTCCCTCAGAAAGTGTCAAAAACCTAGTCAAAACCCAATTACCCCTCTAAGTTTTTTCCAAATCCAAATTTCCCCTTACTAAATAAGCTTGTGTTTGTGTTTTTCTACCCATTCCCCCCCCCCCAAAAAAAAAAAAAATTACTGGTTATGGTTGTCACTCACACAGGAACAAACACCATGGAGGAAGCACTTGCAACCATCCAAACCAAACTCCAAGATCTGGACGAAAAATTTCTTAGCCTCCATCTTCAGCATTCAGCCATGAACAATAACCGACAACCATAATCTTTTGCAGCCACCATGTTCTCTTCTTCCAGCAATTTTCATGGGCCGATGCTTAATTTTCCTCACTTCAATGGTACTGATCCGACTGGATGGATATATTGAGAAGAACAATATTTCAGTCTGCATAATACTTTTGATATTCAGAAATTTCCACTTGCATCCTTTCATTTGGAATAGGAAGCCCTTCAATGGTACCGTTGGTACATCAAAGCTCATCCCGAGCCAAACTGGACATATTTTTTCCAACTCCTTTTGTCACGATTTGGTCCTAGTTATTTTGAGGACTTCATAGGAGCACTCACTAAACTTCACCAAACTGGCACAGTGAGAGAGTATCAGATGGAATTTGAGAAACTAGGTAATCACACAGAAGGAGTGTCCGATGAATTCTACAGGAGTTGTTTTATCAGTGGTCTCAAGGATGAAATCCGCTCAGAGGTCAAAATGTTTTTTCCCAACACAATGATGGAAGTCCTAGGGTTGGCTAAGCTGGCTGAGGACAAGATCGCAGCTCAACAACGCTCCAAACCCACCTTTGTTCCCTTCAGAAATATGGGTTCCCAATGACCTCCCATCATGCCTGCTCCTCAACCAACTCCTATCAAGCAATTGTCTGAAACATAGATGCAGGCACGCCGAGAAAAAGGGCTTTGTTATAATTGTGAGGAGAAATTCACTCGGGGAAATAGATGTGTTCAACAAAAGCTCTATCTCTTGGATGTGGATTCTTCTCCTGCCTCAAAACTTGATGAAGAAGCTCCAGATACAGTAGATGATCAGGTCGACATTCAACACTCGCCTGTTGACACCCCATATCAGGATGACCCACCCGAGATCTCTCTCCATGCTATAACCGGCGTCACCGCCCCACAAACAATGCGAGTTAGGGGATACTTCAAGAAGCTCCCTCTTACCATACTCATTGATTCTGGTAGCACTCATAACTTCATTGATCCTCGGATTGCAAAACAGGTTGATTGTTTTGTCCATCCTTGCTCCAACTTTGAAGTCATGGTTTCCAATGGGGGCACCTTACCTTGCAACGGGAAGTGTCACAATGTGCGTATCTCTATGGAAGATTATCACCTGCGCTCTCACATGTTTGCCTTGTCCTTAGGCGGATGTGATGCGGTTTTGGGCGTTCAATGGTTATGCACACTTGGCCCCATCTTATGGGATTTTGTTGAACTTTGGATGCAGTTTTCAGTCAATGGAGCACAACACAAATTTATGGGCTTACAACCAGGGTCTCTGTGCATCATCAGTTCACATCGTCTCAAAAAAATACTTAAGAAGAATTCACATGGTGTCATCGCTCAGCTCCATTCCATTCAGATGCACCCATCAACAGTCTCCACTACTTCCTTGGATAGATATGCAGGTGTCTTTGCTGAACCAGTGAGCTTGTTGCCTTCAAGAGACCTTTCCAGTAAGAATTTTTCCGCATCTACCTCTCAGCAGGAAATTATGACTATGTTGCATACAGTCCAGAAGTGGCAGCCATCACTATTGGGGAATTATTTCTGCATCAAGACTGATCTCCAGAGTCTGGAAACTTTCCTGGAACAACGGGTCTCCTCCCCAACACACCTGAAATGGGTTATCCAACTCATGGGTTATGACTATGCGACCACTTACCATAAGGGTAAGGACAATATGGTGGAAGATGCTCATCCTCGCACATTTGATGACCCAGTTTCTCTTACAGCTATTTCTCTGCTTGTTCCAAATTGGTTGCAATCTGTTCAACGGGGCTATCTCTTCTATGAACTCCATGCTTCTTCATCAGTAGGGCACTATGGGTTCCTCAAAACGTATGACCAGGAACAATGTAACTTCTTTTGGCAGGGACTCAAAAGGACAATTCAACGGATAGTGGTTGACTGTGATACTTTCTAGGTCAACAAGGGTGAAATGACCCTCCTTTCAGGACTGCTCAAACCCTTACCCATCCCTCCATAGATTTGGACAACTATTTCAGTGGATTTCCTAGAAGCGCTCCAGTGGTATAGTACCACATCTCAAAGGATACCATATGAAGCAGTCTTTGTACATGCACCACCAGTTCTTCTTCCATACACATTCAGCAGCTCCCTAGTTCAGGCCATTGACTCAATTCTTCGAAACCGTGATCAACTTCTTCTCATTCTGCAGGAAAATTTTCACATCGTAAGAATTCGACTGAAACAACAAGCTGATCAACACCGTTCTAAGTGCACTTTTCACATCGCTGATATGGTTCTTCTTCATCTACAGCCTTCCATGCAATCCTCCCTGAAACTCCAAAGGCGCCAGTGGCTCGAAATGCAACCCGAGGATGCTACAGAGGACCCACTCCTTCAGATTCTGCATCAATTTCCACATCTAAAGCTTTGAGGACAAAGCTTTTTCTAAGGGAGAGGGGATGTTAGGAACCCATGTCTTTACTTTGTTAGTATATTGTTGTTGGACGCATATGCTTTGTAATTTGTCCTGTAGTATTTGTTGAACCATAGTTTATATTAGCCCATAGTATTGGACGCATATGCTTTGTAAGTTGTCCCATGCTATTATATGTCCCATGGTTTTGACTCATAGTATTGGCGCCTAGACTTAGCCCATGGTTTGTATTGACACATAGTATTGACCCATGGTATTGGTGCATAGACTTAGTATATAAGTGTGTGTTCAGGCCTATGAAAGCACCGTAAAGTTAGTTGTATTGAGCTTGCTCAAAGGAGGTTTCCCCCTCGAAGTGGCCCGTTATCAATATAAAAGTGATTCTGAGTTCTATTATATCTGATATCTCATGTATTTGCATTAATTAATTATTGCAGGTTCATCACAAGTGCGAAGGGAACTTCAGAGTTTGTAGGTATAAAATAATATCCCCGTACCAAGGGTCCAATGATGAGATAAGAAACAAGTGTTCATCCATAAAGGAATCCTCATGGACGATATCATCATCAAGTCACAGAAAAATCGACATGGGCTCAGCGAAAACCAAGGATTTCACTGACTTCACCGAAGCAAAATCGAGATCAAACTACTGAAGAATAACAATCCATTTATTATACTTCCCCCCAATTAAACGTCGTTAAAGCATGAACTGAAATGCATTGATGTGTGCTATGACAGTGGTTTTCCTACGCATAATGTAGTGACGTAAACGTTGGACTATAGAATAGTCGCAAGTGCCAACTTCTCCACGTGAGTGTATCTCATCCCAACGTTTACTAGATTTCGACTAAGATAATAGACAACATGCTCTTGGAGCGCATCATCTACCTGAACTAATACCATGCCAATCGTCTCAAGAGACGTGGACACATAAATCAAGAAATCTCTAGCAAATTCGGGTGGACTAAGCAGAGGGGCCGATACCAAAGCTTTCTTCAAAGCGTCGAAAGACTGTTGGGCTCGCTCATCCCAGATAAACGGTGTGTCCTTCTTCAACACTCACATGAAACCTTTGGTAAGACTAGCATAATTCACTATAAAACGTCGTAGAAAAGTGGCTCTCCCTTGGAGGCTCTGAAGTTGAATTAAGTTACGCGGGGGATGCAATGAAAGTATTGCCTCGAGGATTGACTCTTATACCCTCTTGTAAAACTATGAACCCTAAAAGGAAACCCGTTCTCATGACAAAGATGCACTTATTGGGATTCAAATAACTATTGTAACACCGACATCTTTCAAAAATGATACGGAGGTGCTTGGGGTGGTCCATTCTTGTCCAAGTAAGCCTCCACTATATGCTTAAGGTCATGAAACGAATAGGTCATAGCACACTCAAATGTAGCTCCAACATTTTTAAGGCCGGAGGGCATTTTTCGGTATGCAAATGTACCCTAGGGACAAATAAAATTTGTTTTATGTTGGTCCTTGGGCTTTATCTGGATTTGATTATATCCAGAGAAACCATCCACAAACGAAAAAACCTCGCTTGTCGCACACGCATCCAAGATTTGATCTATGAATGGTGTGGTAAAGTTGTCTTTCGGACGTGCACGGTTCAAATCTCTAAAGTATGTGCATACACGGATGGTTCCTTGCTTCTTATCTACAAGAACGGGATTTGACACCCATTCAGTAAGGGGAATCAGGTAGATGAAACCAACTTTAAGGAGTTTCTCCACCTCTTCCTTAATCGTGGCTTCCTTTCAAGGATTCACAGCATGAAGTTGTTCCCGAACTGGCTTAGCATTGGGATATGTCTTAATCTCATGTTCGACAATACTAGGGTCTATTCTTGGCATCTCCTCATACGACCAAGCGAAAACATTCTGAAATTCCTTGAACAGTTCGGTGTATATACGGATCTCATCAGGAGAACAATCAAGACCAATATAAACGTTCTCTATCTTTCCTGGCATGTGATATATGTTGATCGGTATGGTTGGGGAGATATTGGCCATATTCCCCTCTGCGTAAATCCCATGTGAATCCAAAGGAACCACAGGGTGACCAACCCTCTCTGCAAGAGTCATCCTAAACTCTTCTCGCTTAATGAGATCGAAGTTAGGAAGAAAATAAGAGCAGTGATGCAAATCTTCTCAAGGCCTCTCACTACCACACATGGCCTCAATGATGGCTTCATCCGAAGAAAAAGTACCATTAAGACAATCGTGTGAGCAGACGAGTCGGCTGCCCATGCCAGCAGCATAATAGGATCTTCCTCTTCTGTTGGCGAAGAGGAGGGATTTGGCTCTGCGGTGGCTTGTTGAATTTCCCGTATGCAAGCTCAGTTGCAGATAATGGCATATCCAGTCTAATGTGAGAAATGTCCTCGGGCAAGGTACTCATGGATGGTAAAGTCCACAAATCATTAAAATACGAGGTCACAAAAGGTACATTATTCAATGAGGAGGCCGCACTATCGAAAACAGTTCCAATAAAGGAAATTGGTGCAACAAAGTCGATTGATCCCATCAAGGATGGATACAATCCTACAACAATGTTCCTAGTTGCTGGCTGAGAATATTTGATATGGGGAACAACAGTTCCCGGTGATGCTACGGAATTAGAACTAGGGAATTCTAGCTGATCGACCGTCACAATTCTTCCTTCATGTGGAAAGCAAATAACTCTAAACACAGAAGATACGATCACTTTCATTGCGTATATCCAATTCCTTCCTAGAAGAAGGTTGTAGTCGATGGGTGCATCAACCACATCGACTTCAATAGGCACGGATTTCCCACCCAAGTGGAACTCAAGGGAAGGGAGAATACCATGCGTCCTAAACGACCGAGAATCAAAGGTAGTAAGCATAGTCATAGACTTTGACAAGGGACGAGATCCAAGAGCTTTCAAACAATCCAACGACATTACTGAGGTGGAAGCACCTTTGTCAACCACCGTACATTTAATGAACTTATCTAATCACCTCACATGGACTTGAAAATCCACATGGTAAGGAAAGCGAGGCTGAACATCAGTAGTGTCGAATTTAATGATGCTAGGGCTACTCTCATCTTGAACTCCCAAAGCAGATAAAAGGGCATGCCTCTGTGAAGGACATGCCTGTAACACCTGAAGAGCCGACATGTCACACGGAGTTTGGCCCAAATCTTCTACAATGCAGTAGTTCTGGGCGGCTCGGGCATTGGGATTGTGCATCTAGCACTTAAGAACAACTTGCGATATCCATGACATAATAGTGGGATTATCGATATGCAGTGAAGTATCAGGAGGAGGAGGAGGCTCATTCCCCATATTCGCTTGTGGTGCACCATAATTGCGTTGACAAGTAGCCACAATAACCTGATATTGGACCATGTTCATGCATCTGTAGCCACCAGCATGAGAAGAAGATGTTGTAGTTTCATTAGTTCCATAACCAGTGGTGGGAGCATTCGAAGCCATATTCTGATGATGTGGAAGGGGATATTTAAACACAGTTGGGCTCTGTGCAAGATGCTTCGATGCTTCCTCAATTCGAGGACACAAGTGAGTCAGGTGATCCTGCCCACAAATTTTGCAAGGGAATTTCACCTTATGTCTCGGCTTATAGTCCCCACTAGCATTTTTGCCTTCCCGAGGAGGGTTGGCGTTCTCTTTCCTAGGAGTGTTTCGATTACTTCCATTATTTCCATTATTCCCACCCTTACAATTGTTTCTCCCCTTCTTCTTTCCACTAGGTTGTTGGTTACCTAGTGGGTTCATCGTTTGTATAGAATGGACATCAGATGATTGGGTAGGAGTGGATGAGGCGTGAGCCTGTCCAGGGGTAGAATGGATAATAGAAAAAAAATTCATTTGGTTTGTAACCAAGTCTATGGGTCGAGTACTCGTGGATCCCACAATTCCATCAGCATGTGGTCCAGGAACAGGCTTGGATTCATGTCGTGAACGCGGTGCATTAGGAATAATATCGTACAGGATGCATGACTCAGCGTAGAGTAAATATAGCTGGTGAGATTTGAATATAGCTTGCTCCTCAGTAGTAATTCCGGACACCAAAATGTAATTATATATGTAGGGAAGCAAAGACTTGAGTAACCACTCCAACAAAAAATCTGGAGGAATGTTGTCTTTCACTAGCCTGTCCGTCGACGCCACTCCTGAATATGATCAGATATGTGCATGGCCTTGTTCTGGCAGAAGGTAGATAAAAACTAGGTGCCAGTATCATAGTGAATTGGTAGCTGAAAGTGATCTAAGAAAACCAAAGCCATCTCATTAAAACCCTTGTAAGTGCCCCCAGGAAACTCGACATACCACTTCGTTGTTACCCCCATGAGGGTGCGTTGAAATAGTCTCAAACGAATAGCGTCATGATTTAATGAATTTGAGGAGCACCAAAGGTGAAAAGTTGTAACATAATCACCCAGATTCTCACCATTCTTCCCTTCGAACTTCAGAATGTCAGAAGGAAGCTTGGTAGGGACTGGAGGACAAGAAGGATCGTGACACACCAAATCATTCGTAAGCTTCGAAAGATCGAGTAGATTCAAACGAGCAAGAAAGAGGAGATGTGGCTGTGGAGCTGGATTAAAGTCTCCCAAAAGAGGATAACCTTGTAGACCGTAGGGGTGACATGAACCATGACCATGACCATAGGGCTAGTAACTGCCTCCACCCTGACCCGTGTAAGGGTATGAAGGTATAGATGCGCTGTAAGCACCATAATTAGGAGGGTTGTAATAAGGGCCATAACCAACAGCATTTTAAGAAGGATTTCCACCATACTGATGGGGAATATAAGTGCTAGTTGTAGCAGGAGTAGTAGAGTAAAGACCGTAATTATAGGGTACATTCCCACCCCCAGCATTGGGAATGTTCCCACCCCCAGTGTTGGGAATATGGCCACCCTCAGTGTAGGGTATGTGCCCACCACCAGTGTTGGGAATGTGCCAAAACCTAGTGTTGGGAATGTATCCACCCCCAGTGTAGGGTATGTGCACTGTTTCGCTAGAATTTGTTCCCAGACTACTACAGGAACAAGCTAGAACAATCTCACAACAAAAAGTAAATATGAAAGGGTTTTTTATGATTTTGGTTTGAAAATTTATCATCAAGAAAGACAATCATCTACAAACAAAACACAAGTACTAAATCATGAATGTCTAACAAAACTGGGCTGTTATCACATACAATATAAACCAAAAACATTAATGGCATGCTCATTTCATTCACAAAATATAAGCATTTACAAGATAAAATACGTTCATGAAGAAATGAAATTATACATTTGAGTAATCAAACAGATTCAAAATGAAATCAGCATGAGACATAGAATGGCCTATAAGTATGTATATATCAGTATCAGTCTTAAAACTTACATAAGAGTCATCAGTCTTAGTTTGAGATATAATCACTATACAACATTTTCCTTGAGCCAAAATTTGAACCCTGTCTTCATTTCTTTCTCTACTTTTATCCTTTTTCAAACCTAATTAGTTACATAACTATTAAAACTGATTTTTAGGTGTGAGTTTCGAAATAGTTACAAGAGTAGTTATATTTTCAAACATAACAAAATTATTAATTATAATCACTTTAAACTTATGGACATTTGGCTACTAGAAAATATTTACAAATTCTTGGCAGCTTCAACTAACATACTAACTCCTTCCAAAGCAACTGATCGCTTCTTACTTCGTTCTTCTTCTGCTTCTAGGGTTCTAATTCTTTCCAATAATACCTCATTCTGCTGGTTCAATTTTTGAAATTTTTGGTTTAACTCTTCAGCTTGACTTTGCATCTGTCTTTTTCTTTTCACAGCCTCTCTCGACACAACTATTAGCTCCTAATAATGCGTATTAATATCATCCAAATCTCTTCTGAGTATTTTATTGGTGCTCATCAATCTATTATTGGTCTCATTAAGAAAACCAATCTGGTACTTATGCTACTCTAAAGTTTTCTTGAGATGCTTGACTTCTGAGTCTATTTATATGTCTCCCTGTACTGTAAAACCTTCTCCTGACAACCAAGGAATGTCAAAATTCTTAAATATGAACTCATCTTCCTCCTTATCTTTGACTGTTTCTTGTACAAAAGGACACTTGGAAGTCATACCCTGTTCAAAGCAAGTAGAGGGTGGTTTCTCTAAAGCTTTGTCTTGGACTGGTTCTAATAAACCTGAATGCTCTTCTTCAATACAAATTTGTTGAGAGTTAATCACTTGTTCACCTTCCACCTCCTCATCATTTGAGGAATCCTCAATTACTGTAATCTTTTCCTTTTTCAACTTAGGATTTAAGATTTCTTTCATACCTAGTCTGAACTTGTTCTTTCCTCTAGTATTTGGTCTCCATTTGCCTCCTACTTCCTGTGTAAGAGATTTTCGTTGAAGTTTTTCATTTGACTGCAAACTTTGATCTTTTGGTTCAGCCAGATGAAGAACCTTTGTTGTGCTTTCCTATGCACATGTGAGACTTTATTTTTTGTCCAAAGAATTCTTCTCTCCTTCATGATTTATAACAGTCTTCTGCTTGTTTTCTTCATTATTCAGAGCAGGTTCTTGATTACCCTCAACTAATTCCTTTTCAACCTCATCAACGAGTCTTTCAAAATCTTGATTCAAAGATTCCTCTTGAACAGTATCTTGTACCATCTCATCAAGTAACTCCTTACTGACATTTTTGACAACACTGAACTGCTTATTCATCAAGTTTTTTTTTATTTGGTCTTCTTGCTTGTTGGAAAAACCTGACCAGTACAAGAAATGGTTCCAACTTTTACCCTTCTTTTGCAATGCTGTGCATATAATTAATTTTATTAACCCATGATGAAAAATAGACTGACGAGTATCATCTGTATGCTCTTTAATTCTATTAGACATCTTTTGGAGACTTTTCAAGAAGAAAAAAGGTAAATTTATCTTTGCATGCTAATTTAGATGTTGCAAACATCTAATATGATATTGGAAAACCAGAGAAAATCTCCCTTCACATGTGACGTAACTCATCAAAATTTTAAGAACCTCCTTCCATTCAGGTTTAAATTTATCCAACTGAATTCCATTTTTCCAATTTAGGGCTTTTGTCTCTGGTAACAAGAAATCTTTTGGGTCAAAACTGAATAGAATCATTTTAAACCACAGCTCTACATCCCTTGATATGCCTATAGCCTCTGCAATCAACTCTTCTGTCACTTCAAACTTAAGAGAATCAAATGTCACCATATCCTTATCATAACTCTGGGCAAAATGATATGATACTTCTGGATTAAAACTTGTGATTCTTTCAAAGAAATCGAACCATCCTGCACTTTCAAATAACTTTGCACAATGAGGAAAATCACTTTCCCAACCGGTATCCATAGGTTCATATCTATTAGTCTTTCCACTTTTATTCATCTCAGCACCGTAACTAGGTTATGTATTTCATCAAGAAACTTTCAAGAAAGACTCAACTTCTTTTCTGCAACAACAAAGTTAATACCCAAAATAACCTGCGACAAATAGGGTTATGATTTTCAAATAAACCAAAATGTATATGAATCATGTCAACTCAAACCATGATTATCTCAATTATTTCTATACACTCTCATACACTTTTCAAATAAAATGCATTAAAAGTGAAAAAAAATTAATAATAAAATTGACATAAACCAAAAACTAAAATACTAAAGAAACGAAATTTGTTAAAAAAATAGAAATAAACACATGTAGACTAGAACAATATTTAGTCACAACATGCCCACCCCCAGTGTTGGGAGGGACATGCTGGTTAGTATCCCTGGTCGTAGTCACGGGTATATGCATAGAAACATACGTGTTACGTTTTGTAATGTGAGCCGTGTTATGTGAAGTGTTCCCACTAAAATGAGGGTCATTCCTAGGACGTGATCCACCCCCAACAACTGTAGAAGCTGAAGGGACATGACAAGACGTAAATTGAAATGAGCAGAAAAGGTTGTGCGGTCCCTAGACGGAGTAAAAGTGGATGTGTCGCCCCTGGAGGGAGAAGAAGAGGTTGTGCTACCCACGGAGGGAGGAAAATAGGTCGCACCACCCCCAAATGGAGCAATGCCCGCAACTCCAAGGCTAGTGTTAGCTTGACTACTTGATGAAGCGGATGTAAAATTCGAATTAAGACTGGGCATATGAAGTGAAGAAGGATTAGTGGTCGAAGCTTTTGTGGTGTCATTGAGATATGGCATCCCATATCAGAATCGCTGAGTGTGTGTACCATGAGATGGGTTTGGCTCTAGGGGTGGGTATGGCCCAAAACTTGAAAAAGTGACATGTGGGGGTGAAACTTCCTCTCCAACCTCCCTAGGGGTGGAAGGAATAGTCTGTCCATCGAACTCACCCGACGGAGTCACGGGAATTCTTCCCGATGTACGAGATGCAAAATTCATAATGTAATCTTGAATTTCGTCAAAAGTATCAAAAGGATCGGAGGGGATCCTCTAATGTCTCTTATAAAAAAAGATGTGCTACCTCATCGGCTGGTAGACCAGCCAAACGACGAGACCTATAGAGAGGTGGATCTTCCTCCATGATAACAACAAATCTAAATGCCCCCCTAATGACCAACTAATGATCAAAGAGAACACCTAAAGAAACTACAACCAAATGCACACAAACGGGACTAGCTCAAGGGACCTCCCGACACTACAACCGGTATGTCTTTTCTAGGAGAGGCTTGAGACTCCCAAACTATAACCAGAGGTAACAGAATCAGTTATAAGGGTTTCCAAACTTCACTGCATGCACAGGGTCAAATCCCTATACAACAAGAAACTGTGATGTCCAGCCCCTATCTAACTCAGGATAATCGCAGAATAACCGCAACGAATGCCCTATGTGATACCTAGGTAAAGAAACTAAGGTCACCACGATATAACCAATGGAAGACAGTCGCAAGTGGGATCCATCGTATGGGAAAGGTAGCTAAGCCCGAAACTCAAGAGGGTCAAATCCCCCAAGAGTCCCCATACACAAACAAATCCTGGAAATATATCCCACATTCAACTAGTATTGGAGGGACATCTCCGCAACCAACCTCCTGTGACCTCGTGCTTAACTCTAGTTTTAGTAGAGCTTCCTGAGAACACTGATGTATACCATGGGTTTCACCACTCCTTGGTCAGACACATAATGTTGGTTCAATAATCTTGGATTGTTAACTTACAAATATCTATTCCAAGACTCTAAACCTAAGCTAGTTGGTGCACCCTATGAAAAGAAAATTGTTTCTAATCAATTTTAAGATTAAGCATTGATTTTAATGGTTGTAATTACTCAAAGGCTATGGTCATGAAACTGATGATGTATAAGACTCAAAAGTATGCATAGACAAAAAGCACTAGACTCAACTATTCAATAAAAGGCATGCCACTAATATAACAATCAATCCAATAGCTCGAAATAAAATGTAATCTCTTTAAAGTTTCAATGCACAAGCAAGTCCTAGATGAAATCACACACACTCAAATGCAAAATGTAGTACATAAATAAAATATTTTTTTATTTTCTCTTATAAATGCAAGGAAAATGCAAAACAGTGTTTTTGTATTTTTTCAATATAAATAAATGAAAAAATGCAAGCAAAATATAACTATTTAGTAAAGAAATGCAGAGCATATCAAATAGAAAACCCAACAAAGCCCAAACAGTAAGATTCAGCCAAGCTAATGAGCTATAAAACAAGAAGTTGTGAAAAATTAAAAATCTCAAAAACTAAAAGAAAGAGGAGTTTATGGTCAGAAACAGAGCATGGAACAGTCAGGAAACAAGCCAACTAAGACTCAGGAACACTCACAACCAACCCAGTAACCACCCAAGGAAAAAAATCAAACAATCCCGGAGTTGTACGCAACTATTCAAAGAAAGGTTGTGGGTAGATGCGGACTATAGTTCGCATAGGGGTGGGTAGATACGGTCAAAAATAGGTTGACCCACGTATACAGAAAAGAAAATGAGCCCAAAAAGAGTCAAACAACCCAGAAAAATCTAGTTTTCTATTGTAGATCCCAATGGCCAATCAATGACACGGAAGCTCGACAAACAACAACTCAAAATAAGGACAAATGCCTAAAAATCCCAAAAATGGAGGTTCTCCCTAGTATGGTTGCCATTTCTGTTACGGAGAAAAACTCCTATGGCTCGAGGCAGACCGCAACAGACAGCTGACTACCAGAAAATAACTCAATTCCCAATGCAATGTTATTATAATGAAAATGCTAAGATATGGAGAATAAAAACCAACCTTCAACCGGATGTTCGAAGTAGATCCCTGTTGAGCTTTCAATCTCTACACTTGAACATGCAAATTAGTCTCAACAACAAATACAAGCAAGTGCATATAATATGTGAAAGATATTAGCATAATCAATAACATGATCCACGATATCATAAGCAAATGTAACCCAATGTAATTTAAACAACATTCACAACATCAATTGGACGAGAAAATGAGTATTTCCATTAATTAATAACAAGAAGTACATGATATGGCCTCTTACCGGAAACCAATCTGAACCAATAACTGGGTCTCTCCACTTATGCCTCCACCACTTCAATCCCCCATGCAATGGCAAACTCAAACTATGAAAGGAGTTTGGTAGGTGAATATAAGGAGTCCACAACAACAAGAATCAATGAGTGTAGACTCAAGTCACGGCAAAAATCCACTAGAGTTATCTTGCTTTCTCTTTCTCCTCCCTTCTATACACCATAAGAGCTCAATATATAGCCTTCCAAAGGTAAGTGAAAGGTCGAATCGAGTCGTTTCAAGGTATATGGAGGGCCAAAGGTCACCCTAAGACCACTTTCTGGGAGTAAAAAGAAACGTTTCTATAGTTTTTACCATGTAACTCGATGAACACGGGCTAATTAAGTGCAGCATGCATGTACACTGGCTACAATGGGATAATAAGTGTATAGGAAGAAAATAGGGAAACTTGGTTCCTGAAGGGAAAATACTGGTTCTTAGTCAATAAAATTGATCCTGAAGGCCAATCAATGTTGATGCTCACAAGGTGGAAAATTACGCTGTAACAGTTGATCTTAGTGGATGTTAATATCTATCTATCAACATCACTAATACATTTTTTTAATTCTAATTGTGAATCTACATAATGTATTTTTTATATTATTTCTTAATCCAACTTGCATTACATATGCGGCATATCTCACCCACCCCTAAAATTTGTGTCTTGACATAATAAATATATTAAGATATGTTTATCCTCATTTTCTACAATGTGGCTTATTACTCATTTCTAAATAATTTTAAAATCCTCATCTCTAACATAACTAATACAACTTCTAACTTAAATAAAATAAATAAAATATAAATTACAAAACATTGTTCTATCCTATTTTAAAGATTTCCAATAAATAAAATGCCATGAACTTAGTAGTCTTTTAAGTATGTGTTTTATTCCTATTAAGTATCTATTGCAATAATAAGGATTCCATTACCTACATAATACCTTGGGAAACTAGTGAATTTTCTCAAATATTAGATATCAATGCTGTAACTATGTCATCATTTATAACATGCAAAGATATCATTAGCAATTAAACAAAATAACTATGAATCAACATGTTAGATATTTTAGATACATATTTTATGTGAACATAAAGAAAGAGAGACAACTTCATTTCCTTGGGTTTGTTGGTCATCTACTGTTTTCTTCTCAAATTTTTTATTGAACCACACATTTGACATGAATATTTCCAAGAACTTTCCAATGACATTACAATTTAAAACCATAACCCATGACTTGTTGTTTTGGTGTTTCAAAAACTCAAGAGTAAATACAAATATAAAGGAAATGACAGTATGAGAAGTGTGAGATCTAGACACATTAAGTATGGACATTAAATGTTAAAGTTTAAATATTTCCATGATCATTCTACTCTTCAGTGGATCATATCTCCACATAAAATATTGAAAGGAGTTTCAAACATATGGGCATGCCTCTGTTCTTCTTTCCCCGTGATGGAAAAATGGCTTTCTTGGTCCCTGGGAAACGGTAGGCATATAATGATCAATGAGGACCCTATTATGGGTGCACCAGAAAAATTTAGATTATCTATAGAACTAGTATATTTCCTTGGATACAGGGGTTACCATACACTCAATCATAAATTTATGTGTATCTCTCCAAATTGTCCTATGCCCAGATGGATCAATGCAAACAAATTGGGCCTAATGGGTGGACTAACAAATGAATAGAAAACATACACAAGCGATCTCTACAGAGGCAACATCTCCTTAGACGAAGAGGTAGATCAACTATTTTGGTCTTGGAATACTAAGAATGGCACAATATCAGAAAAAATGGCTTGTGAAGCTATAATGGCGGATTCACCAGAGGGAAACAATTGGTGGCACAAGGTTGTTTGGACCTGACAAGTACCTCTTAAGATCAAGATATTTTGTTGGCTACTATTGGAAAACAAGATCCTAACATGGGATAATATCTAGAGATGCGGCTACTCTGGTCCTAGTAGATGCCCTCTTTGTCTGGCAAAAGAGGAATCGATGTCACATTTATTTGTTGGATGTGCTTTCTCGGCTAGGATATGGTTGGCGATTAAATCCTTTGACGTTCCCATACTGGAATGGGTTGGTGACACTATTCAGGAATGCCTACATAACTGGTTTTCTAAGAATAAATATTTCGGGGAGTTGGCTCATTACATCTTATGGAGAACTTGGCCAGATTAGAACCTAATCCTCTTCGAGAACAGGTTGATTTTGACGGCGAGGTGCGCGACAGGTGCTGTGGATTTATTATCAAAACAAATTGGCTCCATATCAAAACCTTCTACATTATTGGAAAAACATTGCCGCCAACCAAAGCCCCTACTATTGGGTAATAGGGTCCGATTTGATGGAGCAACTCATTCATCCTTAGGAAGATGTGGTTCTAGAGCATTCATTGAACTAGAGGGACATATTTTCTTCAACCTTTGGTACAATTGTGGACCGGGGATGAACACAAAAGCTGAGTTGTTGGATTTATGACTCGTTCTATACTTTGCAAAGGGTTTCAATATCGTTCTGGAATAAATTGCAGGGGATTCGATGACAATTGTCAAATGGGCATGTGAACAAGGCTCAATAGAGGAAAATTCTCTTACTTCTTGGCTGCAACAGATTAGAACATTGCTGGAGGATATGGGAAGGATATCAATCACTCATATTTTTCGGGAACAAAATGTGGAAGCAGACGATATGTCACAGTGGGGTTTGATGGCCTGGGAGGGATACATTTTTTATGAGCACTAGAAGGATACAGGGGAAGTCTCTTCGGGATGTTTGGAGATTTATCCTCCCTAATCAGTAGTCTTTTTCTATCCTCTGTGTTTATGGATCTATCACTTGCTTCGTTGATATTTTCTTTCTATCATCTTTTCCTCATAGTATTTTTATATTCTCTTGTTCTATCCATTGGCTTCATGATGTTCTTGTCTTCTATTCAGACCACTATTTTTTCCAAGACCAGACCATTGTTTTGGATCACCTGCCATCTGGTTTGTGTTGGGCCATCTACTTGGCCATTTTTTCTTTTCCTATCTTGGCTTTGGAGTCTTGATCGTTCAGACAATCTTCTTGTATAATTTCTCTAAAAATAAATAGTTTCATCACTACCTTTGTTTCCTTAGCTATGTGGGTTTTACCAACCTATTCCTACTAACCCATTCCTACTACAAATCTACACCTCTTCATCTAAGATCTGGAAATAAATTCACCTTAAAATGCCATAAACTTAGTAGCCTTTCTATAAAAAAATCTCTTCATCACTACCTTGCCTTAACTATGATGGACTTCACTAACATATTCCTACCACAAATCTACAGCTCTTCATCCAAGATATGGAAATAACTTAAGGTTAGACCACCATACATTATATGCACAACTTTCATTGCACTTCATCAAGGCTTACCAAGAATTCCACAATTAGCTTTATGAGCATGTCATATTTTACCTTTTTTTTCACAATTTTTATCTTTAATTGCATTTTCTATTTATGTCCTTGATCATATTCTCATTTATTGAATTCGATTAACCTTAGTTCGATTTTTTTTTCCATTATTTATTAGTTGTTTCTTATCATGGAAAATGCCTTTTGGATAGACTCCTCTTCCTAATATTTAATAATAAAAAACTTTATTTTAATAATTTTTCATTTACACTATCTAAATTATAATTATTAATTATGTCTTCTCTCTAACAACTATCTTCTAACCACCGTTTTACTAAACACCTTATCCTCTCTATCTTTTATTGATTTTCATTTTTAACAATTTCATGGTAATGGATACATTATCTTTTATTTATTTTCATTTTTAACAATTTCATGGTAATGGATACATTTTATGGATTCCTTTATATTCCCAACAATAATCTTACTCATTTCATCCATTCAATGGCATTTGTAGCTAGGGTTTTCACCCTAGCTTGTGCAAATGAGCACCTACTAAGGAGAAGGGTCTCCTTAGTAGCAGTTAAGAAAATACAATAAATAAAAGACAGTACAATAAAATAGTAAACTACTCTAAGCATGTGCATAAACAGAAAAGAAAAGATATTGAAATGTTTTTGTATTGATTATACCTCCAATGTGAAGGTTGATGAAGCATTTGCCATAGTCCAAGAGGGTTGCTCCAAGCTCCAGTGTTGTTCCTTTCTCTTTCTCCAAAGGGTTTTGGAAATGGGTCAAAGGGGCACTCAAGTGTGAAAGTAGCTCAAGGGTGAGCTAGGGTTTCAGGAGTGATTTTGGCAGAGTAAGGATACAGATGATTGTGGATATGAAATGAGGGGCCTCCATCACCTATTTATAGGTTTTTAGTGGTGGAGTGCTGGCCCATGGTGTTGGGCACCATATGGTTTAGGTCAGCTCTATAGGGTTTTTGCTTCCTTTTTCCCTCTTTTTCCTCTTTTTTGTATTTTTTATTCCCTTTTTAGAGGGTTTCTGCTATTTTGGAGGAATTTTGTATTATTTTGGGGGGAAAAGGGGTTTTTTGGCCTTTTGGAGGCTTTTTTAATGGCTTTTGGGCCTTTTGGAGGCTTTTGAATGGGTTTTTAAGGTTTTGGAGGCAAATATTGTAGGAAATATGGACAAATGAGTCATGTAATGGGGTAGATGAGGTAGTGAGCACTTTTTGGGTGTTAACAACATTTTATGGTTCTCTTAATGATAAGTGGAGTGACCACTTCAAACATTGGAAAGTTTCTTAAATTTCAACGTAGTTTAAAGTTCAAGAAGTTTAAACATAATATCCCAACAATACTTACTCTTAGCAAATATTGCAACAGTTAAAAGTTATAATACATCATTGGCATCATAACAACATTCATTGAACCAAAGAGAACACAGATCACATGTGCAACCATTACCTAAGTTAGATTACTTAAACTTTATTAAATGAAGTATGTTACAATGTACAATAGAGGAGCAAAGGTAACTACATCTAGCTCTTTTATAAACTACAATTACGAAAGGCACATCTTGCCCATAATTGTCAATTCAACCCTTGAAGCTACTATAGGCCTGCCTACTACAAGTATTTTTCACTTCTTCTATTTCACTAATCTAGTCCAAATTTTCCCTACTATATATATATATATATATATATATATATATATATATATGATTCTTTCCAATCTATTGCAAGATTCTTGCTTCTAATGTTGACTCAAGTGCCTACATCGAACTTTCCTTTCTTTGGTGTCTTTCGTCCATTGGTAATCCACATCCAAAGTGTTTCCACAACTATGCATGTCATAAGTACGATAAGTTCTTGCAGGCTAAAAGGTTTTCCCATCTTAGGATCATTTGTCACATGTCTCATCACGTGCCCATTTGTCACATGTACATCCATTGCATGTGTACCTACAAGTATTCTCATCATAAGTTTATACATTGTAGCATGCCTAATGAGTGCACTCAAATCTAACTCATCAAGTCCAACAAAGGTAATTATTTTCATCCAAGGGGAGACTCAACAACTTTTTTCCTACACATCCAAATTGTGTTCCCAAGACAACCCCATGTTTATAAAGGAAACATGAATCATTCACAACTCCATTCATTTATTTTATAGGAAATGTCTAGCATAACTATCTTCCTTAGAAACCCTTCATTCTTACCCGACAATGCACCTACTATCAATCAAGAAAAGGAATTACAACATCTCCCACCAAACTTGTTACCATCTTGACAACATTTGACAAGCACTTTCCTAAGTGTTTCGAGTTTCTTCTTCTTAATCTCTCGGATCTTATCTTCATACTGCCACAATGCTTCTTTAATTTCCCCTATACTATCCTTCTAGTTAATATAGTAATCATACATTCTATTATTTCCTACTTGTGTATCCATTTGCAAGTATCTTGTTCACATCCAACTCCATTCTCTCTGTGATTATCGTACGGACTTTGGATTGTCCAAATATAATGGGACTAACTTCATTTATCCTACAATGCTTCGACTAACTATTATGAAAAATGGATGGTGAGTGATCATGTATTTTGGTAGTTCCAATCTGTAAGTGACATTGCCAATCCTCTCAACTACCTTAAATGACCCTTGAAACTCTCGCAAAAAAGCATTGGATTCCATTTTCTGGCTTGAAATATTCTATGCCCAACTTAAGCATCCAAGTGATCTACTTTTAATTATACCTCCCTTCAGTCACAATTTTCCCAACAAGTCATTGTTTATGTCACATTCATCAATTAAACATGAGCCATCTATAGTTTATCCTACCATCCTTTCATGAACCTCAAGGATGATGGCTTCCTCCAATAATATCCTTTCTAACTGTGTCAGGAGACAACGAATACTAGACAATTACTAAGTCAAATGTGTTGGAACCTGCCATGAAACTCTTCTATGCATTATAGCTATATTGGGATGTATCCAACAACTTTGGTTTGAATTATAGTTTTGCATGAACAAAATGCCTTAGGTAATCCTCCAAAATTCCATTTATGCATTCTATCTAGCCATCTGTATTTGATGATATCTCAAACTAATTAGTATCTTGGTACTGACAATCATGAAAAAAATTATCCAAATCGATCTTCTGAACCTTGTGTCTCTATTTAACACAATGCTCAGTGATATACCCTAAAACTTCACAACACTTTTGAAAAACAAATTTGCAACTTCCTCTATGGAAAACTGCACCTTCATTGCCATGATGATGGAATATTTGGAAAATATGTCATTAACCGAAAAAATCCCATTGTGTCCTTTTGAAACCTATAGTTGAGTGATGAGGTCCATGGAGAAACTTTCGTAAGGTCTCTATAAAATTGACAAATATTTTAATGAACCAACATATATGCTACTATCTACCTTGCCTTATTAACATATGCAAAATTTATTGATGTAATCTTCCACATCCTTTCAAATTTGCTCCCAGTAGTAGCATCTTTCTAATAATGTCATCATTCTTCACTCCCTTGGGTAGCCATCCCAAGGTAATTTGTGGGAATCCTTAAAGTGCTCCTTCCTAATATTAGATTACTTGGGAACATAGATGTGATAACCTAAGTACAAATCTTTTTTGTCTATTCAAAATATCCTCACCTTTCCCTCTTTGACCTGCTCCATGATGTTCACTTCCAATGGGTCTTTTCATAATCCTTACTTGATCTTATCATGCCTTTGTTTAAATAAATCCACATGAATTCCCATGGGAATAAACAACAAGTCATGTTCTAAGACTACAATTTTACTGGAATCTGACAAAAAAATATAGTAAAGTCCAAAACGTAGAATAAATAGACTATTCCATTTTAATATATTTGAGGTTTAATATGTATATATGGAAATAAAAATTTTGATAGTTATAAATACCTATTTATTATTAAACATTGTAGTTTAATAAATGGTTGTATTTAAATGGATTTGATCCCTCTCTACACATAGAGATATGGAGTTAAACCGACTATGTACTTGTCTATTTTATTGTAGTGATTTGTTTTCCATTTTAAGTGATGTTAATTTAATAATGTTATAAGTGTAAAATATGGTTATAAATGTACCTAGAGTTCAAAACAATAGCATCAACATCATGGTCATTATTATTATTTTGTAAAACAACATATTGAGCCAAGATATAGGTACAATTATACAATCTTTTTAATCTTGAGTTAACATATGAGTAAACATGTTACAATCTCTTAAGTGTGAAATTTAATATTTACCTATTTCATAATTGTATTTATCTTTGATTAATTTAAAACATTTTTTTACTCCTTTGTTACTAATTTACATATTACTCATTTTAAAATAATTTTAAAATCATAATCTCTAACTTAACTAATACACCTTCACGTCTCAATAAAATAAATTAAAATATAAATTACAAACCCTTGTCTATCTTCTTTTCAATATTTCCAAGAAATAAGGTGTTGCAAACCTAGTAGGATTGTATTTTCATTTTTGTCATTAGATGCAATGGTTTGACCAACCTATGATTACAACAAGACTATGTGTAACTTCCTTACTCTTTAGTAGGCTTGAGAGCCTTTCCAATGAGCTAGGATGCACCCCAGTTAACCCACGAGAACACAACAAGTGTGCCCACTTTTCCCTTTGCGAATAAGGACACGGGTAAGGAACACAACTAAAGTGGACTAGGCTGACAAAGGAATAGGATCACAGAAGGAGCGTGACCATCTGCAGCATTGACAAAATCCTAATATAAGGTCATCAAAAGCATTTCATGTATTCCTGGGAAGACCCAATGAAGAGTGATCTCACTTTAGAGTTGTGTATGAAACCTTTGGAGGTCAACTCAAGGCATCGAAAATGGAGTGAGAACAAGTATAAATGGAAGCACGCATAAGGAAATAAGGCATCCCTTAAGAGAAACCGAAAAGGGAGTTTGTAGGCCAAGTTTCAGGTAACAAGCTATGAGGTTGGAATAGTGACTAGGGTTACAGTGAAACTGGCATAGGGAAAATCACTGGGAACATGAAGGGTTTTTTGTGTACACGTGTAGTCAGCCTTGAACTACACCCTACCTTTGTAAACACATGCATCCCCATTGTTGGGCCTCACCCAATATGTAATCTTGAACTCTTTATAATACTAGGTCTTTGGTGCCTAGGTTTGGGCACCCTGTGCATATTGTGTTTGTCTATGTTATACTATTTTACATAATTGTTTAACACAACAACATCACATGAACTTAATAGGTTTAAGTGATCAAGTATATTGGGAAATTTTGTTCAGCACCGGGAGGCTCATGCAAGCACATCTTTCACAACTAAAGGTATGGGTGGGCTATGAACAATGCGAAATATTTTGCCAATAAGTAGCACAAATGGCCAATTTCTTTGGGGTAGAACATTGGGCATTTCTTCATAATAGCCAACGTTTGGCATGCCAAAGACACCTCTCCTTAGGGATATGACAATTGGTATTATAGCTTTGATTATAGATTTGACAATAGACTCATGAGGGGTCTATGTGAATGTGGCAAGAGATAAGGAAACATAACCGATGCGAGAGTTTTCTAGCCACAAACTTGATGGTAGATGTCTTTGGTGGGAGATCCTCCTTTCCACATAGTTGCAAGTTGGTGTCGGAAATAAATTTAGTTGCAAGTTGGGAACAAACGAAAGGCTTCGCGAAATATTGTGTGTATATAGTAAGGCTTCCAATTGTCAATAAGTGTAGGAAACATCTAAATGTGCCGAGAGGCATCTGGGCACACTTTGGAAGTATGTTGGTGGTTGCAACAACACTCCAAGAAGCATTGTAGCTCGTCTTGGGGATGAAAGTAGAACAAGAAAGGACATCTTGATGGAGGAGATAAATGGAAGGATTGATACATGGTAACCATGAGAAGCACCAATACCAGGTGTTATAGGATTTCTCGATCGATGCAGAAAAATATCAAGGTCCCTAGTCTGAATGATTCAGATCTAGAACAAAAGGAGACAAATTGTACAAAAATTCACCTAAGTCAATGAAATAGTAAAAATGGATGAGTATAGAAGATACATACCATTGATATAGCATTTGTTGTGGCAATCCAAGAGAAGTCGTGATCCATCTTCACGTGCAAAAGAACCTGCCAAAGATCGGAACAAGAAAACAACAAGTGAAATAGAAACAATATAATTGACTTATGCAAGTGACCAAGGTATCTCACAATACACCATCAAGAAAATCAGATGTATGGGAAGGAAAATACAATTGTACTAACAAAGACAAAAAGAGTGTACAACCGGTTAGACCTTGGTGTTGTAGCTTCTTTCCAATGGGTTCTTCTAACTCCAACAAGTAACTTTCACGTTGAATGCAAAGCACCTCAAGAGTCTAGGATTCTAGGGAGATTTCTCTAGCATTTACCTACTTCCAATCTTCATCCCCTCACCCATGGCCCAAGAGTTCATTTTAGAGGAAAATGTGGATAAGTTGCAGTTGAGAAAAGTATGGTGAGTGGATGAGATATGATCCCCATAATGGTGGCAGTCAACCCAGATCCAACACAATATGAGGGAAATGGTTATCCATCGATATTTCATTCTAGAAGTTTCTCAAAACCCTGGTTGTTTACCAGTGGAGACATCGACATGGTCTATAGTGGAGAAACATGTGCCAAGAGGGATCGATGCGTGTTTCTTTGAATACAACCTATGTCATCGACGTGGATTGGTAGTGCAGTAGAGTGCATCGACGGGATTCGATGCACATTGCTAGTACAAAAAATCACTTCGAAGTCACAAAATAAGTTAAGCTACAGGATAAATCAAACCAAGATCACCCACCATGAGAGTAACTTCAAATATTGTGGCAACATGAGGTCACAAGGTTTGCACAATTGAAAAACATTAGGTGTAATAGATATCCCCCCAAAGTATGAAGCTAGAGAAAAATGATAGGTGAAATACTTTGATATGACCATTAGAGAGAAGACCCATCGGTTGAAAAATTGAAAATGACAATCAAAGGATTTGCAATACAAGTTTTGACATTTCTGAACCAAACATCTCAATGACTCAAGACATGGCTGTCGGCCAATACACTGCAGATCCTTTCTTGTATGGACTAAGGATATGGCCACCCAAATACAATGTGGATCCATACCTGAATGACTGAACACAATCATGGCTACTAAGATACAAGTGTAGATCCATGATGATATAATGACACATCCACGACTGATACAAGAGTGGATTTGTGTGAGAGTACATCAGCGAGGTATCAACTATAAAATCTATGTGGGAAGCTACTAAAAATATCCATCACAACCTAGGTGCAATAATAAGACATAAAAAAAAATGAGGGTCTTCTACCCATTCTCGAATCGATACAAATTTTACCATGTGATTACAAGGTGTTGAAGTAAAAAATGGTAGATACCACTTGATTACCGGTCAATGACATGAACCATTAATAAGTGCGAGGGAAATCACCAATGATGAGAATTATCCCCAACGATATCAGTAAATTACGACGAATGCGAATGAATGAGTTGGAGTCGAACATCCATGGAATCGATCGATCAGAGGTTAATGATGCAAACCCACCGTCGAAAGCGAGAAAAACTGCCATTGAGGAATGCATGCTTAATGGTACTAGGTGGTATCTAAATCTAATCCCTGGATGATGTGTTGGAGTTGACATGGATAGATTTTTCGAAGGAGGTCCATGATGAATCCCACATCATCGACGTGAAACAGATATAGGGAGATGATTTTTGATGATAGCTCAAAATGAGTATGAACTGACACAAGGCATATGGACAAGTAATGTTGAGAGACTTCTTTAGGGATGACTAACGTGACAGATAGCTTGACAACTACAAAGTTCTAATTGAATGGAGGAATCCTCTTGAAAATTTTAGGTCAGGAAAAATGACCAAGCAGCATTGACTCGGTGAGACGGAAATCAAGACATAATGCAACAAGAATGGAGCATTCTTCGGATGACCCAAAGGATTAAAGAGATAGATAGACTTGACACGACTCAAAGATAAGCTGATTACCCAACTATTCGGATGAAATACAAATAGCTGTCATGTTCAAGAGTGACAATAAGCTTCCATAAATACAAATGTATTTCCCATCCCTTATTCCCCATAATGATTGTCAAGTACCTATATTTTTATTGACGAGCTTGCGGAGGATAATAGATGCTCGGTATAGATTATACTTCGGACGAGTCCAATCTCACATGTTTTACGAACCTAAGAAAGGAGGGGTTCGGTCCCATAAACGGTCCTTTGACGTTTGATTTTATGAGTTTGAAGAAGGTAAACTTGGTGATGTTTCACATTTAGAGAGTCTGAAATGGTCAAAGAAGACTACAAGGTGAAATTTTTCATAAAAGTTAGTCCCTTGGCCTGAAAAAGTGTAAGACAGAACTTGAAGGAACTATTTGATCCATGACTGACTAGAGTATACATTTTTCATAAATTGTCTAAAAAGTCCGAAAAAGGGGTAAACTATCACTTGAAAGACCACATTTCACATACTTTTATGAGCGTGGAAAAGACAAGTTCACTCAACAATCTTTTCACATTTAGGAAGTCTAAAAAGAGCTTAAAGGAAACTCTAGAGGGGTTCCCTTTTCATAAAGGTTTTACGATCCCAAAAAAGCGATAAAAGTGTACTCGACACCTTTTTACTTAGTTTTTAACAAGCACGACCATGGTATCAAAAGCGCTCGGAATTTGTTTTCATGTTTGAATCCAGAGAATGAAAAAGGAAAAAAGTAAGCATAAACCACTTTTCATATTTTTTACTAGAGCACAAAAAGTGAAAAAGGAAGCTCAAACCACTTTTCATATTTTTTACCAGAGCACGAAAAGGTGAAAAGTAAGCTAGACACATCTTTTTCATGTTTTAACAAGAGCACACAAAAGTGTAAAAAGTAAGCTCAACACCATCGTATTGTTTTTAACGACCTCGAAGATAGGTTGGAAGAATTATCATGGTATCTACTTCATTTTTTAACAAGCTCGCGACAGAAAATTAACTATGCTTAGGATGACTTTCATGGTTTAGCGAGATTGAAACCCAAAAGAAAGTATGCTCGAAAAGATTCCCATTGGCGGATGTTTTCCCAACATGATATCCAGAGTTTGGTACATGCCCCCATGATGATTGCTAGAAGTAAGCGACTTAACTCCAACATTGTTTGGAGAGGCCATTAAGTTGACTTCAACATGATGTGCTCATAGTCATCTGTTTAATGTTTTAATGAGCTTGACACATGAATAGAACTCTTCTCATGAAAGGTTTCATATTTACACAAGATTGAAACCAAAAATAAAGTATGCTTGGGGTTAGTTTCATGTTTACATAAGCTTGAAACTCAAAGTAAACTATGCTTGAGAGGACCTGTTTCGTTTTTACACAAGCTTGAAACAGAAAATAACTATGCTCATGATGGTATGTTTCATTTTTTAAGGAGCTTGACACAAAAAGGGAACTCTACTAGTGGACACTTGTTTCAATTTTTAACGAGCTTGACACATAACATGAAATATGCCCATGGATAGTTTCATTTTTATGCAAGCTTGAAACCAAATGTAAATTATTTTTTGGATTGGTTTCATTTTTACACAAGATTGAAACCAAAGGTGAACTATGCTTGGGACCAGTTCCTTCCCAACATGATGTACAGAGATTGGTAGTGTGACCCCAAACATAAGAAGCTAGAGGGATAAATAAAACATGATTTCCAAAGGCTGGAGACCTACCCCCTATCCTTAAGGGGAATAAAGCACTAAAACACGAGGAATATTCAGGGAATTTTGATGACTGGCAGTGATGCGATGATTCAGTGTAACAAAGGAAATTTGATCAATGGTCACAATCCTCCTGTCATGGGGAAAATACATCACTCAAAAGAGTGTGGACACTAAGACTTTCATGGCATAAAAATAATCTCGTCCAAGGAGAAGATTAAAATCCAAGGTACCTTGACTACCATCACATTAATACAGACATTTTTCCGTCCTAAAGTGATATGCAACTGAAGAAGGATCCCTAAAGGTCTAGTAGGTATTTTATTAAAATCCAGTATCTGGTCAATGACTAGCACAAGTCGAGGAGAACCTATAGATTTCCAATAAGTTGAGGATAAAATAATAACATAATCTCCTTCATCAATTATAGTGTGAAATATTTCCTTATAAGCAACTCCTACATTTATTTGGAAAGGAACACCCGAAGGAAGACAAGATTCTGTTAGACTATTCCGATCAAAGGAAATGACCTTAGTACTCGGAGGGGGTTCTATTGATATGGACATGATTTCCCCTTGCCTAGAACAATCTAAAGTGACTAGGAAAACATCAGTGGTTTTCAGTTCACTCTCAACTAGAAGAATAGAATGAGACGAAGATTGTGTCATGGTGACTACTTCAGTCTTATCATTCTCTAATCAAATATTGGGTTCGAGTGGAGATGACATTGAATCGACCACTCCAACTTCACTCTTTAAAGGAAGATTGGGATGAACTATTTGTTCTTAACTCTTTGAGAAAAGAGTGGGATCAACCGAGGATGCAGCTGGATCGACCACTTCATCAACCAATGGGGGGTCAAGAGACAAATTTCAATATCCGGTTGGAAGGTGTTTCTACAATAGCTGTAATGTTTTCCAACACTGCGGAGCCTCATCCATGCGAGGACAAAGGTATGTAAGGTGCATATCCCTGCATAACAAACAAGGATTCTTGACTTTACCTTTCCGGACCTTAACCATAAAGTCACTAGTCAATGGGGTATCATTAGCGTGATGTCTAGAGGCTAATGGTATAAGTATTTTGGAGGCTTTATAATACTCTTCTAACACTTTGGGAAGACCAGGACAATGCTTGTTGGAAGCTTAGAGATGACCTAGGTTCAATACTTTAACCATGCACTAGCAAAACCCCTAATAACTAGCCTTTTCGGCAATGACCTATAGGAAGGTCGCAGTCTCACCTGAAGTGATAATGGGTGGATTTACAACCAAGTTTCTATATCTAAGAGGAACAAGGGATGCAGTAATTATAATATATTATCCTACTCATTTTCATTACTTAACTTCGCAACATTCATAACATAAACATCTAACTGTAAAATGTATGCTTCTATAATCAAAGCGATGTGTGATTACTGCTTATGCTGCACAATTAGATATGGTCATTATATCCATTCATTCAATAGATAGTAAACAAATAGATAGATCAGTCACACAAAGACACCAAAATTAATGTGGTTCACCCCAAGTGGGATACATCCACAAGAATTGCACTTTATATTATGCAAAAAGAGGGTTACAACAGTCCTTGGTTTGCGCACTAAGTTGCAGACTCTCTTCTTTCTTTTGTAGGTCTTTGTGCACCCAGCTACAGAGCCTTCCTTGAACTAATATGTATGTTTACTTTACTTTTCCTATATTTCCTCTATTTGTTTCAACTATATCTACTCAATATATAGTTGCGCACCTGTAGGTTGTGCATTACAAAATCATGGCCGCAAACCATGTGCCCATTACAAAACTGTTAAATTTACAAAAAGGAGGGGCTTTAACCCATCCCAAAGCCCCTCAAAGCACTCTGAAACATCATATTTTCCCAAAAATGTGGGGTCTTCGACAAAACTTGGACCAAAATGGCCTCGTATAATATCTTCGAAAAAACTTGGACCGAATTGGGCTTCGTCCAACAGGCCCTTGACACTCACTCATGACTCGTCCTGAGTCACTACATCAGCTTAATTTACTATCCAATTATTCATATAGGACGTTCAACTGCTCTATGACTTTGGTCATTTCCTTTTCTTGATTTGTTACTTCTTCCACCAATGTTGCAGTCATTCATTATGTTGACTTCTGTAGGGAAAACTCCTCACTACTACAAAGTATGCCCAACTTTTCATCTATCATCTGCAATAGTTGGAGAGCCTCATCCTGCCATGGCTTTAGAGTTTGGATCAATGTCAGTTCCTGCTTCTTACACTTTGCTATTTGAAGCTGTATCTTGTTACTCTATTCAATATTTTCTAGCTTCTGAGAGATCGACAATGTTTTGATGACACATTTTACCATGTCCAACTTATCCATTTTCCGTTGTAGTTGTTCTTGTACTTTATGTAGATTTGGATCCTCCTATAGGGAAGTCCAAATTTGGACACTTTCTGTAAGCAGCTTAGACCCATCTTCGACCAACACAGATATGTTCGTCATGATGGATTCCATGCCAGACTCTCTTTTTTCCTTTTCTTCTTGCAGGGTTCTTGGCACTGGCTTTGATTCGAGCTCCATTGTATTTATCTGATGCTCAATCTGCATAAAGCTAATCTTGTTCTGATATCCTTTGATCACCGTTGTTACTTTTTTCATACTTTTCTCTAGTTACTCATCTGGATGCATGTCAAAGTCTAGAACACTTCAACATGTACTCTTCACTCCTTTCTTGAAATTTATTTGTTGTTGTATGGTTGCGACCTTTTCCCTTTGTGCTAACTCGAGCTGCTCCTGCAGCGAGGCTCAATTCCTGTCGAGGTCTTGTTTTGTTTTATAGATCACCTTATCCCTTTCTTTTAGCTTCTTGACAATCTCATTCTATAGCAATGCTCATATATATATTCAATGCTCCCAACTCTTTTACCCTCTCCACAAAGCTATCTACTGGAAAAACGAAGACCTGGACTAGGATCAACGCCAACCTCGCTCTTTTTGTCGAAGTTAGATCCCTTGTTTGTTCTATTGAGATGCCTTGTATCTAGTTGTGTCTGGATCTTAGGCAGCTGATCCACCATTGTTTTCAGCTTTATGATCCTTTATGCGACAATCTTGTAAAGCTCTGCATGTTTGTCCTCTATTTGTTGCTAGGAGTCCGTAGTGAGATCCTGCACTTTGCTAGCCAATTGTTCAATATCCTCTTCTGTACGAGCACAAGCAGCTATATTCCTACAACAGTAATGTGGGAACTACGACCGAAGTGTGGGATATTCAACATATTAAGTAGTCCATATTTTTCTATACCCCTATCCCAAGCCTAAGTCTCGACTAGAATTACCCCTGACTACGAGTATTGTACTCTGGTCAAGTATTTCCCTAGAGCGAACTGTGGAAACTCCATTCTGTCTTTGAAATCGTGGTCAGCGTATTTCAACTATAGAACATGCCCTCTCATGCTACCAACCAGTTGCACATCCTTCAAAATCACTGGTGTGTTAAGTGCATGCTTCTGAAGTCACTGGTATTCAATGAGTGCCGCACCTGGGTGCATTGGAGGTATATATGGAGGTAGGAAAACCTATTCCTGAAAAACATATTCTTCTACAAGCTCCATTAACACTCTGGAAGTGGTGGCATGACGATCCTGATTCAGCTTAGAACACAATTCATGCTTGATCTTTGACCTTGGTGATTTCTGCAGCATGTATGCTACTTATTTTGGATTTTGCGAGGTTTGCATAACTCCCTCAATTCCAGTCTACTAAAATTGTCTCAAAATATCATGAATGGATTGTTTTGATTACATGAATTAGAACTTCTCTAATCTATCTGTTTGACTGAACTCATGAAGTGCATACTCTCTACATCGCGTCCAGACTTATAAGTTTTCCGACCGCTTGGATCTATAAATGCATTGATTAGGGAAATCCGATAATATCTCCCAAATCTATCCAATAGATCGTGCTCATGCTCGTGCAATAAATGTGTCTTACTAAATATTCGATGAGATCAGTTATCGTGTAACGATAAATTTTTCTTCCTGATGGGCTTCTACATGACAGATACTATACTGAGGAATGGATGTTTAACGAAGTTCCTGTAGTGTAGCCTCATTTATAGTCTAGTGACCTATTTCAACTGCACTTGGCACTTAGACTCTTCCTTCTTTTTCAGCATGAGATTCTAGGGGGAGGGTTGTCCCTATACAGCTTCAACCTGATCCCATTTACCATTCCATTTAGTAGATCTCCATTTAACTTCGTTAACTGAACTGTGCCCCGATCTGTAATGTTCATGATATATATATATATATATATACACACATACATATATACATATATATATATATATATACATATATATATGTATACATATATATATATATATATACACATCTATATATATCTATATGTATATATATATATATATACACATCTATAGATATGTATATGTATATATACATATACATATATATAGATGTGTATATATATATATATGTATACATATATATATATGTACACATATATATATATATATATATATATAAAGGTTTAATCTTATAACTCGAGATTAATTTCACTTTAATATCATATTCCTTGGGATCAATTTCATTTTATTTCACTATTTTTTACATTAAAACAATAATATTAAATCTAAATCAAAAGTGTGCTGGTGCAAGCTAGTGATGGTCTCTTTTGACGTGTTAGATGCAATAGAAAATTGAGAAAATAGGCATCCCTCAACTTACATGGATATTTTGAGATACATACACAATGAATCTTGGTTTGAGTTAAAAGGATTAAATGTAGAAAAATGAATCACATTTCTGAATAAATAAATTTTATCTATTGAAAATTTTCATTACTATCTCAAGGTTGATCTTTTCTAAAAGCTACATTTTTATATTGGAGAAAATGATAATGTATATGTTTTTGTGGGTGCGGCCTTTGAGTTCCTAAATGATGGAATCAACCTACCAAAAATGGTAGACATATAAGGAACAAATACTACTATAGTGACACTACTTATCTAATATATATATATATATATATATATATATATATATATATATATATATATATATATAAATGATGAAACCTCAAAAACAATATGTCAAGCATGGGTGCAACTTTTGAAGGTATTAATACAATTATAATGAAATGGTGATGTAGAGGCATCGACACCCATAATAAGGAGTCGAAGAAGAGAAACAAGAAGTCCCAAAGGATAGTTTACGAACTCCGAGAACAGGGCGACATTCGACGGGATTTTAATGAAGTCGTGATAATTACAACCGAGTGTGATCAATGAGAGGCGACGAGATGAGGTGAAAATGATCGAAGGTGATGTCGACCAAATGGAGAGGAATTTGTGGATCGACAATGAATACTGACTGAGACAGTTAGAGTTCAGAGGAAACAAGTTGCTGGAGTAGTTGGAATAGTTGCAGAAGCATTTATGGAAGTGGTTACAAAATGACAGGTGGAGAAATCTGAAGAAGAGGACAACGTGAAGTATTTAATGTAGTATGACAATACCTGGCAATGATCGAAGATTTTGGAAGACGATCCGAGTGAGATGAATTTGAGTATAATTATCTGTTTATTTTCTAGAGAGATGAGCAGTGCTGAGAAGGTAATGAGAGTATTGGGATTTCTTGAGGATGAAGAATTCCCTCAAGCCTATGTATGTACCAACTATAATAACAATTGATGTTCATTCCAATTGGTCCGAGTATAAACTCAGGTTGTAATTACCTCTATAAAAATATTTGATCATTTAATTGAAATCTATAATTCTTGGCAATCCTTGTGTTTGTATGTTTTTGTTGTTGTGGTTTTCCGTTGTGTATAATTGATACATAGTCGACCCCGATCATGTCTGCATCATTTTGTATTGGAGCATGAAGTAATACTCCATGGTGAGTCCAGTCGCGATTTGTTGGGGAGAGAAACTCTAGTTACGGTTGGGTAGAGTTGTATAAGACAAAGAAAACCAGGTTGCGATTGGGTATTATGAGTTCAGTCGGTTGAATCAATGACCATCGCTGAGAGGGGCATAAATGTCCATGGTAGAGGACGAAGGATGCATGGAGGTACAAGAGTCACGATCGACTATGAAATGTTTGAAGAATGTTTACAGACCATGAGGAGTCTAAAGATTGAGTTGGATGCAGTAAACGAAGCTTAGAAGAGGGGACTGGGTATTGACACCCTCGACCATAGTGACGGAGAGGTTGAAGAGGAAGAACATACTCCTAAGGATGAATGAGAGGATGACCCAAGAGACAAACTATTGAAGCTTTTGTCATAGATGAAGGGAAATCCTAAGATGGAGGTCTTTACCTACTCAGGGAGCTTAAACCATGAAGAGTTGATCGACTGGATAAGATAAATGGAAAAATACTTTGACATGGAGAAGATAGAACACCCCAAGAGGGTGAATATTTCATGTCTGAAATTGAAAGGCCATGCCTCATTATGGTGGGACAATGTACAGAATGATAGAGTAAGGAAAGGAAAAGACAAGGTGAAGACTTGGGATATAATGGTCTCCAAGTTGAAGGACAAGTTCCTTCCTACTAACTACAAGATTTCTTTATTTAGGAAACTGCAAATCCTAAAACAGGAGGAGATGAACATGAAATAATTCAGATCATAATTCTATCGACTATCTATTCATTCAGGGAAGACCGACGAGGGAGAGGAGGTAGAACAAGGTATGTGAATGAGCTGAAGAATGATATTCAAGATGAGCTAAGTCTTTCAAGGTTCAAGAAAGTCAAAGAATCCCATCAGCTAGCTCTGACGTAAGAGGAGAAAATGTCGCAGAAGAGTTCGATGAGGAAGTGAAAGTTGACTGCTTGAAGCCAAAAAAAATTCACCACTAGAGGACATACCAGTGGGGCAAGTAAGGAGGAAAGTCATGATGAACAACGAGAATAAAGTATGACCAGAGACAACATTCCTAAGTACCAATGGGGAGGAGAGGACCTCAGAGGTCAAGGTGGCTACGGTCGAAGAGGAGCTTATGAAGGAAGACTTGCAGACCAAACCAAAGTTCTCTGCTACAAGTGTTTAGAACTGGGACACAAAGTGTATAAGTTTCCAAAAAACTTACATACTACTAGTTGACCAGATTGCAGAAGTTGGGGTAAGGATTACGAGACTGGTTCGAGTATGAGGGGAAATTGAAATGAAGTTGTGTCAAAGGGAGGTCGAAACTTGATGACCCAAAGAGAGTCATTTCAATTGGTACGATGAGAAGAGAAGGAGCCAACGTAGTGGAAGTCCATTTTTCGGAAAAAGGTGAAAATTCGGGACATATGTTGTATGAGCATCGTCAATGTAGGAAACACGGAGAATTCAGTCTCGAAAGAGGTGATTGAAAAGATGGAGTTGAAGTGTCAACCACACCCAAACACTTATATGGTGTCGTGGTTGTAGGAGGGTCACCACGTCATGGTGACACAACAATCAATTTCAAGATTGGAGGTTTACAATATAGAGTGTTGTGCAACATGATTCCAATGGTTTCCTGTCATTTGTTGTTGGGAAATCCATGGAAATATGACCCAAACATGGTGTACAATGGTTGAAATAATACGATCACAGTCGAGAAGGACGTTGGGAGATTCAAAATGACTCCCTTGGTGAAAGATAAGAATATTCAGGGAAACGAGAATGGCTATTGGGAGAAGACAATGATAATGTGTTCAACTAAGGAATTCCTGAAGGAGGAAGAGAAGCAACAATATTTCTTCACCCACATTCTGAAGGGTCTGATTGTCGACTGGACGATGGAAGAAATCCCAAAATAATTCAAAGAGGTTTGTCACAATTCAAATGAATAATGATCGATGAGATGTCGACAGGGTTTCCACCGACAAGATGCATATCCATCCCATTAGATTGACTTAATTCTAAGCTCGATTCTGCCGAACAAGGAACTGCGTAGGATGACACCGATAATGAATTTTGATTTGAATCAACAAGTCCAAGATATGTTGAATAGAGGGTTGATCAGAGAGAGCCTGAGCCCATGTGCAGTACCATCTATATTAGCACCCAAGAAAGGAGGAGAGTGGAGGATGTGCATTGATTCCACGGTCATCAACAAAATCACTATCAAGTACAGGTTTCCATTACCAAGGATGGACGACTTGATCGACTGCTTGAGTGGAGCTACATAGTTCACCAAGATAGACCTGAAGAGTGGATACCACCAAATCAGGATAAGGGATTGTGTTGAATGGAATACAACCTTCAAGATGAAGGAAGGGTTGTATGAATGGTTTGTCATGCCATTTTGGATGACTAATGCACCAAACACGTTCATGAGGTTGATGAACGAACTATCGAAACCATTTATGGGGAGTTTGATCATGGTGCATCTCGATGAGATATTAATTTTCAAGAATACAAAGGAAGAGCATTTGTCGCATATTCAACAAGTCCTACAGAGATTAAGTCAGGAGAAGTTGTTGGTAAATCTACAGAAGTGTTCTTTCATGCAAAAGGAGCTGGTGTACGTGGGATTCACGATTTCTAGACAAGGGTGGAAGATGGATGCAAAAATTGTAAGGGTAATATTAGAGTGGTCATATCCAATGAGCGCCACAGAGGTAAGAAGTTTCCATGAACTTTCTAGTTTTTATAGGAATTTCATACGAGAATTTAGTCAGATGTGTGCATCTCTAGGGACGTGCAAGAAAAAGGGTGATTTCAAGTGGACGGAGGCTTCCTGATGAGAATTTGAGAACCTGAAGCAGAAAGTTACAGATATTCCAATCTTATCTCTCTAGACTTCATGAGGGTATTCCAAGTTGTCTACGACACACGTGGTTAGCAATTAGAGTTGTCTTGAGCCAGGAAGGCTGACCAATTGTATTATTCAGTGAGAAGTTGGACGACGCCAAGACAATATATGTTAGGAACCCATGTCTTTACTTTGTTAGTATATTTTTGTTGGACGCATATGCTTTGTAAGTCGTCCCGTACTATTTGTTGATCCATAGTTTGTGTTATTGTTGTTGGCGCATATGATTTGTAAGTCGCCCGTAGTATTGTTGATCCATAGTTTGTAGTGGCCCATGGTTTTGACCCATAGTATTGGCGGCTAGACTTAGTATATAAGAGTGTTTTGAGGACTATGAAGGCACGGTGAAGTTATTTTGTATTGAGATTGCTCAAAGGAGGTTACCCCCTCGAAGTGGCCTGCGATCAATAAAAGTATTCTAAGTATTGGGCTCGTTGGATGAAATTTCTGGCAAATTTTTTTTTCGCATTTGTTACAGGTTTGGATTTGGGAATAATCTCTATACGCTTAACTATGGGAAGTACTTGGGCATAAGCCCTAAAAATCATTGTGAGGAGTACCACAGGAACCCTGAAGTAGCTGGACCATTGAGAGGACCTGCCAGCAAAAAGGGCAATGATCCCTACCTGATTCACTAGTTCCCACCTGTGAGGTAAACCAAGAGCTGTCATTTATGGCAAAGAGGTTATTAGTCTTACCTGAGCCTTCTTTGCTGAACCAGTGGGATTTCCACCTTCCAGGCCAGAAGACCATTGTATTTAGCTCCTTCCTAGCAACGTTCCTCGCAACATCAGGCCCTATCGCTACCCATTTCACCAAAAAATAGAGATTTAAATGCTCATTTGGGACTTATTGAAGTAAGGTATTATTCGCCCAAGAACTAGTTCCTTTTCTTCTCCAGTTCTTCTTGTCCACAAAAAAGATGGGTCATGGCACCTCTGCATTGACATCCGAGCACTAAATCACCTCACAATCAAGGATAAGTTTCCAATTCCTATTGTTGATGATCTTCTTAATGAGCTTCATGGGGCTCAATTTTTCTCCAAGTTGGATCTTCGTTCTGGGTATCATCAAATTCGGGTTCATGAGGATGATATCCCTAAAACAACTTTCCGCACACATGATGGCCACTATGAGTTTTTTGGTCATTCCCTTTGGCCTCACTAATGCTCCTTCCACATTCGAGGCCTTAAGGAATAAAATATTTCGGCCCTACTTGCAGAAATTCATTCTGGTATTCTTTGATGATATCCTCATCTACAGTAAAACTTGGGATGAACATCTCCTGCATCTGGATCTTGTCATGCAACTTTTCTCTAACCATCATCTCCGTGCCAAATAGTCTAAATGTGTTTTTGGACAGAAGTAAATTGAGTATCTTGGGCACATTATCTCAGCACAAGGGTTTCGCGTGGATCTTGCCAAATTCGCTGCCAGGAACAATTGGCCGCATCCTCAGACACTCAAGAGCCTTCGTGGTTTTTTCGGGATGACTGGATACTACCACAAGTTTGTCAAGGATTATGGGAAGATTGCAGCTCCATTAACTGCTCTATTGAAAAAGGATGCTTTTACATGGAAACATGTTACTTAGTGTGCATTTAAAAAACTAAAACAAGCTATGTGTACTACACCTATTCTAGCTATGCCCAATTTTTCCAAGCCCTTCACTATTGAGAGTGATGCTTGCAGCAATGGACTTGGTGTTGTTCTCCTTCAAGATGAACACCCCATTGCATTCACCAGCAAAGCCCTTTCAGGTAAGAATTTAGCTACCTCTACATATGAGAAGGAAATGATGGCTATTTTGCATGCAGTACAGAAGTGGCAACCATACCTATTAGGGAATCATTTCTACATCAAGACTGATCACCTGAGTCTGAAATATTTCTTGGAATAGCATGTCTCCTCCCCAACACAACACAAATGGGTTAGAAATCATGGGTTATGACTATGAGATCACTTGTAAAAAGGGTAAAGACAATATTGTGGCAGATGCTCTTTCTCTCCCATTTGATTCCCAAGGTTCTCTTTCAGCTATTTCTATGCCTGTTCCAAATTGGTTGCAATCTGTTCAACAGGGTTATGTCAATGACTCTTCCTTATCTCAAATCATCCAACGCTTGACCAAAAACCCTTCTTCTATACCACATTACTCTTAGGATGGTGCTTCCCTAAGATACAAGGGTCATCTGGTGCTTCCCCATAGCATAGATCTTCAACACGCTGTCTTCTATGAACTCCATGCTTCTCCATCGGCAGGGCACTCTAGGTTCTTCAAAACATATGAACAGGCACAACATAACTTCTTTTGGTAGGGCATGAAAAGGACAATTCAACAGATGGTGGCTGAATGCGATAGCTACTAATGCAATAAGGGTGAAACGACACTCCTTCTAGGATTGCTCAAACCCTTTCCCATACCTACATGGATTTGGACATATATTTCCATGGATTTCATTGAAGGGCTCCCTAAATCTGGAGGGAAGACAGTGATTCTTGTTGTGGTTGATTGCCTCTACAAATATAGTCATTTTTGTGCTCTCAGCCATCCCTATACAACTTCCTCAGTCACTCAAATTTTCCTGGACCAGAGCTTTCGTCTTCATGGCATCCCTTCTTCCATTGTCTCGGATCATGATGCGACTTTCACCAGTCATTTTTCAACAGAACTATTTCACCACACTGGCACCAAACTGAAGATGAGTTCAAGGTATCACCCACAAACAGATGGTTAGACCGAAATTATCAATACATGCTTGGAAACTTATCTTCGTTGCTTCACCTCTTAACAACAATATCAGTGGGAAAAGTGGCTCCCTCTCGCTGAATGGTGGTACAATACCTCTTACCACACTGCCTCTAAAATGACCCCATATGAAGCAGTCTATGGTCAAGCACCTCCGATTATTCTTCCATACACTCCCAACAGTTCACCAGTTTAGGCAGTTGACACGATCCTTCGAAACCACGATCAAATTCTTCGCATTTTGTGGGACAATCTTCACATGGCAAGAAATCGCATGAAGCAACAAGCTGATGAACACTGTTCTGAGTGCACTTTCTAAGCAGGCGATATGGTTTTTTTTCGTCTCCAGTCGTACAAGCAATCCTCCCTGAAACTCAAAGGGCATCATAAGCTCGCTCCAAAGTTCTATGGGCCATATCGGATTCTTCAGAAGATTGGGTTTGTTGCTTGTAAATTGGAACTTCCTCCTTCTTCCCGCATTCATCCAGTATTTCATGTCTCTTGTCTGAAGAAAGTTCTTGGCACCAACATCAGTGGACAAACTATTTTACCCAAACTGGATAATGAAGGATCCATCCTTTTGGAGACGGAGGCCGTCCTCAATCAACACACTCGTTAGCTTTTCCCTCGCTCTATCACAAAGATCTTAATTCAGTGGCATGAAATGCAACTAGAGGATGCTACATGGGAACCACTCCTTCAGATTCAACAACAATTTCCACATCTAAAGTTTTGAAGACAAATATTTTTCTAAGGGGGAGGGGATGTTAGGAACCCATGTCTTTACTTTGTTAGTATATTGTTGTTGGACGCATATGCTTTGTAAGTCGTCCCGTAGTATTTTTTGATCCATAGTTTGTGTCATTGTTGTTGGCGCATATGCTTTGTAAGTCGCCCGTAGTATTGTTGATCCATAGTTTGTAGTGGTCCATGGTTTTGATCCATAGTATTGGCACCTAGACTTAGTATATAAGTGTGTGTTGAGGCCTATCAAGGCATGGTGAAGTTATTTTGTATTGATCTTGCTCAAAGGAGGTTGCTCCCTCTAAGTGGCCTGCGATCAATAAAAGTATTTTATGATATGATATATTGTGTATTTTCGTCAATTAATTATTGTAGGTTCTTCACAAAATATTTGGTCTATGACCAGGATTTCTTTGCCATTGTATAGGCATTGGAGAAGTGGAGACATTACATGTTACCTAAGGAATATGTATTGTCTACCAACATTCAATCTTTGACATTCCTGAATACTTAGACAAAGTTAAATCAGAGGCATATGAAATGGGTCGAGTTTCTACAAAGTTATACCTTCGTATTGAAACATAAGTCAGGAAATACTAACTGGGTTTCCAACGCATTGATTCGAAGAGTCACGTTGTTCGGGATAACTAGTGTAAGGTCGATGGGGTTAGAGTTGATTAAGAAGGACTATGAAGTCGACGAATATTTTGATGATGCATGTAAGGCATTGAAGGAACCATGGAGTTGTGACAAAAATCCATACTTGGATTATTTCATGCAAGAAGGACACTTATTCAAGGAACACTAGTTCGATCCGTGAGGGAGAACTTGATCAAGGAATTGTATAGTGGAGGATTGCGAGGACACTTTAGCATCGACAAGACCAAGGCGTTGGTTGAGGAGAAGTACTATTGGCCAATATAGGCGATGCATGTGAAGAAATGGATCCGACAGTGTAGGGTATGCCCACATGCCAAAGGAAGAAGTCAAAATACGAGGTTATATGCCCCATTGCTAGAGCCAACCGCCCCATGGGAAGATATCAACATGGATTTTGTGCTAGGATTTTCGAAGACATAGCATGGTGACGACTCCATATTTGTGGTAGTCAACAAATTTTCGAAGATGGAACACTTTATTCCATGTCGGAAGACGAGTGATGCGATAGGTATTGTTGTTATATTTTTCAAAGAATTTCTATGGTTGCATGGATTTCCGAAGAGTATCACTTTGGACATAGATACCAAGTTTATGGGTAATTTTTGGAGAAGCCTATGGAAGAAGCTTGGCACAAAGCTACAGTTCATTTCTGCATACCATCCACAAACTGATGGACAGATCGAATTTGGGAATAGAAGCTTGGGAAATTTGTTGAAGAGTTTGACTATTGATCGACTAGAGTAGTGGGAAAATGTGTTAGTGAAGGTAGTGTTCACGTACAACAACTCATCGAACCAGAAGACGGAAATGATTCCATTCCAAATCGTGACAGGAAGAAGTTCCCATGGACTAACCGACTTATTCAAGTTTCCGATGGGAATGCGGAAAACTGTAGACACAAGAATAATTTTCCAACCACATGAAGGAAGTGCACGGCAAGGTGAAGTGACAGTTGGAGAAGAGTAATGCAATATACAAGTTTAGAGCCGAAAGGAAGCGATGACTACATTCATTTGCAGAGCGCGAATTAATGTAGAGACATCTGAGGAAGGAAAGGTTCCCTAGAGGAACATACAACAAGTTGAAGCTGAAGAATATTGGGCTATGCAAAATCTTGAAGAATATTTCGGACAATTCCTACATGCTAGAACTGTCAGAGGAGACGGCCATATTGCCAACATTCAATGTTTCTGACTCGTGCAATTTTGAAGAAGGGTTGATGAGTGGGAGTGAGACAATAGGCGACTGGTGGGGACAAATAATAGTACAGCCGACATAAGAGGTCGAAGAAGTTCTCAATGAATGGGAAGTCGAGAAGACATAGATCTAGAAGAGTAAAGAATATTTGGTCTGATGGAAGAACCAAGATTCGGCAGAGGAGACATACATTTCAAAAGACAAGCTCGAGGAGTTATAGAACCATGGGAAAAGTTATTTTCAACCTAGGGAGGTTTATGTAGGGGCATCGACGCCTAGAGTAAGGAGTTGATCATAGGAGAAGGGAAGTCCCAGAGGACAGTCAATGACCTCTGGGAAGAAGGAGACAATCAATGCGGTTTTAATGAATTCTTGATAATTCCGACTGAGCGCGGTCGACAAGAGGCGACGATATGCATTGAAAATGGTCAAAGTTGATGACTACCAAATGGAGAGGAAGTTGTGGATCCAAAACGATGAGTATGAATACTGAATGAGACAGTTGGAGTCTCGAAGAAATAATCTGCTGGAGTAGTTGGAACAGTTGCAGAAGCAATTATTACAATAGTTACAGAATTCCAGGTGGAGGAATTTGAAGAAGAGGGCCATGTGAAGCATCTAATGCAGTATGACAATGCTTGGAAGCGATCAAATCTTTTGGAAGATGATAGGAGTGAGCAGAAGTTGAGTATAAATATATGTTTATGTTCTGGAGAGAGGGGCGGTGCTGAGATGCTGTTAAGATAGCGCTAAGATAGTAGTGAGAGTATTGGGATTGCTTGAGTACAAAGAATTCCTTCACGCCTATGTGTGTACCAAGTATAGTAACTGTCGATGTTCATTCCGACTAATGATGATTGTAATCTCACGTTGTAATTACCTCTATAAAAATATTTGATCATTTAATTGAAAGCCATAACTTTTGGCAATCCTTGTGTTTGTGTGTTTTTTTTGTTTTCGTTTTCCGTTGTGTAGCACTAATATGCAACCAACCCCGGGTCATGTCTGCATCAAATGTTTTTTCTATAGCATGTAGAGGTTAGTGTATAGTAGTGCAACATACAATTTTATTTAAAAATGATTAAGAAACAAAATAAGTTATGGAGGAAACATTAACATTGTGTTTTTTGAGTTAATGAGTAATGGCACAAGAAAAATAGAAAAAAATATATTTTAAAAAAATTATATATTTGGAATCTACAGAAAAAATGCTATTTGGGTCTATAATTTTATAAAAAGTGATGACATGTAGCATACTATAATGAGTGGTAAAACACACGCATATTGAGAAAATGGATGAAATTCCCAATTAGCTATGGTTTACCATAATCCATAGGATAGGTTTGGTTAAGTCGAAGATAAATCTAAAGTAGACACATAGAAAGACAGATGACATATTAACATGTGATGAGGCTCGAGTTAGGTGGTAAGGAAAGTGATTGCATTTCATTTAAATTCAAATTTTCCTTTCTCGCTTATCTAGGTTCCATGAGAACCAAAATGCGTGCACGTTTTAGATCTACAAAACACATGCATGTTTCATAGAGATAAAACACACACACATTTTGTAGATCTAAAATGCATGTGTGGTGTTATAGACATCAAATTTATATTAGGGTTAAAGGGAAGCAGGGGGTGTTAACGCGACGCCAGTAGACAGGGGTCCCACTCACTGTCTACACATACCGCAGTATTCCTGAGCACCGCCCCAGACAGGGTTCATCCTACCCAGCAACACCTACAGAGCAAATGAGGTCTCACCCGAGGCATCTAGGAAGAGCAGACGCAACGATGTTTCCGTTGAATGAAGGAGGATGGTTGCGGCTATGATACTTAAACTTATTGTAACATAGTGATAGAGATCTTTAATCATTAAACATAGTAGTAAAGCAATATTCAACCCAAACATTCTTCATTTAAACAATAGTAATTGTAAAGCAAGTATCGCATCAAAGAGGCATGACATTATTCATATAGTGCAATATCACATTATCATAATTGAACAAATTGAACACAGGGATTGCACCAAAATAGCTTCATCATATTATCATTGCCAACCTAGATCCAATGCCTCTACAAAAACTAGATCTTCACAATGACTCTTTACATCAAAACATACCCAGAAATCATACAACCAACATCAGAGCTTCCCATTCTTTAGCTGCGAATTCTCTCTCTTGAATTATTCTCGTGAATTATATCCCACAAATTATCTATCTGCGAGTATGTCTTCAACACTTACAATTCTTATCTATTTATAGGCTTCCTCCTTACAACTCTTGTCCACTTACTACCTGACTTCCTAACTGACACTATGGACAAATAACCCAATATCTAACTGACTTATCCAAAAACAACCAAAAACTCGCATTTTACGGTATAGTTGACTCAACATTACATAATATGTGGTCCAAATGATGCAAAACCCACATTCCACGGTACAATTGACCCAAAATGCATAACTAATCTTCCACTCATCGCGATTCGCGTCATCTTCTCGCCATTCGCACCATCTTCTACCTTGTCGCAACATCGGAGATGCTGCGATAGCATTCTACCAAACTGCCTGCCAACAGGCCCCAAACACAATCTTGTGGCTCGCCCTCGAGCGACGTCAGCAGGACATGGTGTACTCGGACTCTTCTATGGATGAAGTATGTTTCTACAACTGTTCTTGCTGTCTGGATCGCGCGGTGTTGTCCTGCTCCTTCTGCTACATTGATCGTCGACTCGTTGTCATGTAATTCTCACCCAAAAGTGGTCATCCCCCGACTTGCTGTCATGTACCTCTCAAACTCATCCTCCAATCTCAAGGAATCTAGCGCAGACTGAGGAGAAGTTTACAAATAGTGCCGAGGTGCAAAACAAGCCAACGACTCTGGCACATCTATTTCACTCCGATAAGCACGTACTACAAAAACTAGGGGGCTACCACCTCCATCATATTTGTGGTCGCAGGGACCACGAGGCTTCGAACTATCACCATGTGCCTAGACATCTCGGAGGGGACTTCATTTTTCTAACACTCGAGTGTTTGCGGCGCTGCTTTCTCCAGGCACTCATGCACACTCGTCGTTCGGGCACTCAACACACCTGGTGTGCTACCACATGAAATGAAATGGATCATTTCCACAGCCTCCTTGGAATTCCTAACTTAGCTAGATACCTATCCCTCTCGCAGCATAAATACCTATCAACTAGAAATACCTTTGTGCTTTGGTATCCTCTGGTTCCTATATTTATCGATCGCCTTCATCTGGACGTCTGCCTCGACAATCATTTGCAAGACCCATTCACATAAGGTGCCAATCATATCATTTCGTTGTTCCTTGTGTGTATGAACTAGACTTCTGACGTGCGTAGTGGCAACCATACTGCCACTGGCTGCCATTCATGCCAAAGTGTGCAAATCATCACCTTGGGTGCCACCGGCCATGCTGCCACGGTGTGCGCTTCGTGCCAAACGTGCATGCATCTTGCGGCAATCCGAGCCAACTAACAATCATACCTGTCAAAAGAAAAAGTTATGTTTGCTAATGATTCTTAATGACTCCTCATTTGACCCAGTCACAGAGCAAGAACTGTCGCAACCTTGCCGCTAACTTGTGATGCAAGCCCTCCTGCTTGCACATTCTATCCTTATTGGTGTGCCATCTTTCAACCAAGCATCCTGCATTAACTCGAACTAAATCCTACATTAATGGCCCAAATCCACCATCGATCCTGTCAGCCGATCAAATGGATCAGCCATTAATGATCATCATTCGAACAAGCATTGTTAATTAACTGTCTTAACTTTTGGCATGTATTGTTGATTCAACCCGGTCACAATGCTGCCATGTGTCACCGACCACTCCAAAATTGTAGCAGAAGCCTCCCTACTTCCGCATTTCATCCATGTTGGTGCGACATCCTACCACCAATCAATCTACTTCTCTTTTTTTTTTTCCCCAATGCGACTCAGGCATCACGATAATCCAAGCCCAACTGATAGGGCTTCAACCTCTGACCATTCACTAGTTTTGCGAGCATCGCCCCATCAAGCTGCTATAGCTGAACCGCACCCCTTGAAGTAATACTACTGATGCGATATAAACCAAGCCAATGCATCTACAACTTTCCTGGATGTTTCCTAAACTTCCTGTCATACAACAGCACTAAGTTGCCCAGCTAAAAATGTTTGTTTTTTATGTGTCGATCATGCCATGCTTTCTGGTGATCCTTCTCGACCGTCTGGTGGGACCCAACAATGAAATGATCTTCCTCCAACTACACCAACTGCTCTAGACGTTAACCTAGTGCTGCTGCATCATCCAGGCCTGTTGCGGCCGTGATGTGCAGACTCGGGACAATATATTCCATGGGCATAATTGCTTCTTGTCCTTACACTAGCTTAAATGGTGTCTGCCCTGTCAGTCATTTACATGTGGTGTGATAGGCCCACAATACTATTGGTATTTTGAGATCCCAGTCATAGCAGTTCACGTAACACACCTTTGTTAGTGCATGCTCCAATACCTTATTGAAACCCTCCACCGTTCCATTCACCTGCGGATGATAGGGTGTACTCTTCTTATGCTGTATCTACAACTCCTCCGTCAATGCGCTAATGGTGCAATTAAGAAAGTGGTTTCCATGATCACTCAATAATATCTTGGGGCAGTCGAAGCAAGTGACAATGTGGTCAAAGAGAAACCACGTGGCTATGGCCGCAGAGCAATCAATGACTGGTGCAGCTTTTGCCCATCAAGTCAAATACTTTGTCGCAGTGATAATATAGCGTGCACCCGTGTGCTTCCCTGGTGGATTGATCGGTCCTACAAAATCCACCGCCCATTTGTCGAACGACTGTAATGTCAACTGGGGCATCAATGGAATCTCATCATGGCGGGATGGTTTTCCAGTTCACTGACAGACATCACAGGACTGCGCATAGTCTGTTGCATCATTATGTAGTGTGGGCCACCATATCCCAGCACGCAACACTTTCCTAGCAGTCGCCCTATCACCATAGTGTCCTCTGGCTACTCCTCCATGCGCTTCTGCTAATATATGCAATTGCTCATGCGGTAAGACACATCTGCGTAATACCTCATCGGCACCCATTTTGTGTAACTCTCCTACAATTAGCTAGAAGTCTGTAGCTTTGACTACCAAATGCTTCTTCTGACTAGTGGTGAACTCTTCTAGTGCAGTACCTGTTGTCAGAAACTGGATGATTTCTGCAAAGTAGCCATCTGCAATCTCAATCTGAAACAATTGAGCATCTGATAAACCATCTTCAATGTTGGTCGGCTCCTCTCCTGTATCGATCCGTGAGAGATGATCAGGACCGGCATTCAACCGGCCTGCCTTCACAATGGCTTTAAAATTGAACTCTTGAAAAAGAAGTAGCCAACGGAATATATTCCCCCCCAACACAGGCTTACTGACTAGGTATTTCAACACGGAATGGTCGGTGAACATTTTAAAGTGCCCACCCAACAAATAGTGCCTGAACTTCTGCAATGCGTAGACCATTGCTAGACCTTCCCACTTAGTGTTAGTGTAATTTATTTCTGTAGAGGACAAATTCCAACTTGCAAAAGCAATAGGATGATCAAGGTCGCCTTCTCCTGGTTGAGCCAATATGACACCCAATGCAATCGATGAGGCATCAACATTGACATGGAATTCCTTACTCCAGTCCGGAAATACAAATATCGGTGCCAATACCATCTTTTCCTTCAGTGTTTAAAGCTAGACTGACATTCTGAGCTACAATGGAATGTCGCATCCTTCTTCAACAACTTCTCCATAGGGAAAGTAATCGCAGCATAACCCCTGATCAACTTGCAATAATACCCTGTGTGTCCCAAAGTTGCTTGCAACTGCTTAACAGTGGTTGGTGGTTGTAAACTCAAAATGAGCGCAATCTTAGCTGGATCGACCAACAACCCTTTCTTACACACAATATGGCCAAGCAATATCCCAAATGGTACTCAAAAGATGCATTTCTTCAGATTCAGCCATATCTGGTGTTGTTGGCATCGCTCGAGCATCAACCGCAGATTCACCAAATGATCATGGACCAAACCATAGACCGTCCGATCGTCCATGTATACCTGTAAAAATTTCTGAATGAAGTCTTTAAATGCAGCATTGACAACCCATTAAAATATCACAGGTGCATTCTTCAAACCAAACAACATTACAGTGTATTGAAAGCGGCCCCATTCAGTAATGAAAGTTGTCTTATGGCGATCTTCTTTGGCAATGCGGATCTGATGATAGCCAGAGAACCCGTTTGTGAAGGAGTACATCTCCTGGCCACCCACACCTTCAAGCACTTCATCAGTAAATGGAGTGGGGAACGGATCGCACAAACATGCATCATTTAGCTTCCTGAGGTCAACGCAAATGCGCACTTCACCAGTCTTCTTATCCTGCACCACCATAAGACTAATCCATTATGACTCCTCAACTGGTTCAATAATACTAGCGTCCAACATGTGATCCAGCTTAGCCTTGACCCACTCCTTATGTCATGGATTCAAATGATAGGGTCATTTCCGGATCGACTTAGCATCTAGTTTTAATGGAATCTTCATTTCTCCTAAGTCACCCAGAATCCCCTTCATGTCGAAAAACTTAGTAGGAAATATGTCTTCAAACTCATGGAGCAAATCAATGACCTTGCGTATCAGCTCATCATCCCAGTAATCCTCGACATTTGCAAACTTCGGAGTGTCCTCTGTCCCAATGTTAATCTTGCAGATCCTCAGTGGTTGACTAATCGAATTGCTTGGCACATCAGGTGGTACCACAACACGAATTCCTTCTAACTCCAGGATATTCACATTCCGCGGATCATCACCATCTTCTGGGCCACCACTGATATTGAAACATTCCATGAGAGACTGCATCTGGTAGTGCGTGTACGGATCCGCGGGATATGCTACCGAGATAACTTGAAGAATTACATCACGGATGAGCTGTAATGCATTATTAACCTCTGGATTGGCATCCGCAAAACTGAATGTATGGGAAAAACACACTATGAGCTCCATCCAAGTAGAAATTTCCCCTTCCAACTCAACTACAGTATACCATGAGCATGGCATCTCATCAAAAGTATGGATAAAAGCATGAACCCACTCCTCTTTTGGTCGCGATACCCATAGCCATTGACATTCCATCAAGTGTCCACCAAGATCGGTCCGCCCATCATACTTCCCATTATGGTAAAACTCAGTATCACCAAAACATACCATCATCAATCTTCAGCATTTCGACCATCCATCAATCGATGCCTTCTGTGTCACCCACCAGCGTGCTGGAGCAGCCTTCAATGCTTCATTCAATGCCAGCAAGCGCTGTGGTTCGAAAACTCTTTCTTCAAACTCCATCAGAAAGTCGGATAAGCTAGGTAGTCCTTCGTATATTGGTAGTGTAACCGTTTCAGTTGTGACATGGCATAATGACTGTGTTACCAACCCACACTTATGGAGCGACACTTCATGCAAGCGGTTCTGCAAATATTCCAGTGCATCATCAGAGTCGGAAGACGCAGAGCTATCACTTTGCCATCCCAACTCACCATTGGCAGTCGGATGTATATAATCTTAAGAAATATTGAATGCATGGTCCCATCTGCTGGGATCGTCGTCCTTCACTAGCTCTATGTAGCTGGATCCAACGGGGCGATAACTCTAAGATCGCGATTTTCAAAATTCATCATCCGCCGCTTGAAGTTGATTACAGCTCCACTATCATTAGCCCATCCAATCCCCAATAGCGCGGGATAAGAGCTGCCGCCTTCGAAAACTTCTATGACATTAAAGTTGGCATAGGTTTTCATACCCTCGATATCTACCACTAGGCGTGGAACTCACCCAATGGGTGTTACTTTCACATGGTTAGCCAATTGGAGTTGTACAGGAGACCATCTCAATCAGGGGCTCCCCATCTTCTTCCAAGCCTACTTGGTCTAGATGTTGACATCCAAACCAAGATTCAGAATAACTAAATCAACATCATAGTCACCAATTTGAATATTCATCTGCATCTATTTAACCATCCTCTGTCGTTGCAAGGAATTAACCGCAATCTCTTGTCGATCCTGGGTCGGTCATCGCAACAAGGCTTCAATCACAGCAAGAGCGTCAAGATCTTTTTCCAGGGACAAACAATGTTCCAAAACGGCTCGAAGTGTGCTGGACCGCCGCGATGAGCTAACCTCTAAAGTAGCATCAAAAGTAGAGGGCATGCCATACATAACGAATTTACCTCGGTCATTCCCTATGGCCCGTCGTGCGTGAAGAAACGTCTCCCGTTCTACATCAATATCAAATGACACCTTCTTTTGTCTAGCTAACCGGATCGTTGAGTTGTCTTCTCTAGTTTTCTTTCCTCCTCGAGTGACCACAGCAACGGAAGCATCTTGCAGTCTTGGTCCTACAGAAATTTTTGCGATGTTTGCACCCCGCTACTGATTCGGTGGTACATTCTCTGGTTGATTTATATTTTGATTTATGTTCTGATTCGGCTACAGATTCTAGTTCTGCACTGGTTGCTATACTTGGTTCTAAGTGGGCTGCTGTTCCTGGGGCTCTATCTGCAACTGGAGAGTGTTCCCTGCCTGCCATCATGCAATCAACTGTGGACAATTCTCAACTGTATGATCATTAACAAAACAGAACATACACTGGTTTTGCAGCAGTGGGCAGTCTCGCTGACAGTGTCCCCATACCGCACAGTGATAACATTGAACAGGTTCATGACCACTGTGTCCTCCTCCGCCATGTCCTGACCAGTATCCTCCCCAGAATCCTCCCTGCTACTGGTACCGTGGTTGGTTAAATTGTTGTTGCATTGGTGCCGGTTGCATCCCTTGCCCTTGTGGTGCATACTGCGGTTGTTGTACATATTGTGGCTGTTGTGGAGCCATCTGCATCGGAGCATACTGCAGCTTGAGCTGCAGCATTTTCTGTTGCTATGGTATAAACTACATCTGCAGTTTAGGTAGCGGCTGGGCTACCTGTGGCTGCGGTTACGATTATTGTATGGCACGTTGATCGTCGTTGACATAGAATGCATCATACATTCTTTCTTGTAGCAACCCATATGCACGAAAATCTTTGTCATCGTGACCCACCGACTTGCAAAATGTGCAATAAGGATTTCTCGGGGCTGTGACCGTTTTCAAATATAAGGGAAATTGTTGTGATTGTGCTCATACACCTAGAAGATGTGACACCATGGCATGCTGCCGCCATTCAATGGGTTTGGCGCACCTGACACCAAATAATTGCGGAAATATGGGCAATTGTCCTTCGTATTCCCTTCTCCTCGGCATCGTGTACACCATACTTCATCGTGCTATTCCTTTCTTTTCTTCAAATCTTGCAGCTGTATAGTCAAGTTAGTGAGCTGTGTCTGTATCTGAGACATCCTAGTTGCATTATCTCCAATCGGTGACACGTCTAATCGCATTGCAATCTCTAGAGCTTCACTGGGCGTCAAGATGTTTTGTTGCATCAACGGAAGACGAATGTGTGGTAGCAGTGTCGCGATGAACCATTCTTCATGTTGGATGGTGCTCATATCGAAAGTAACCTTTGCCATCAGTGTCTTGAATCGCTGGTCAAAATTCCATACCGTCTCATTGGGATACTGCTTAATTTCCTTCAATTCTGTAATATATTGATCCTCAAACTTGGGCCTTCTAAATTTGGCAATCAGCCCATCCTGAATCTCATCCAGTGACTTCTCTGGGGCTCCTGTAGGGACTAGAATGAACTTCATAAACCAATCTAATGCACGACCTCCCAGAGTCGTTACTAATTGTCCTTTCTTAGCAGCATCATCGGTGATCTATTTTATGGTCCAGACCGCTTCACACAAAAACCAATCCTCTTCCGAGTTGTTTGTCGCACTCATGTGGAACAACGGTAACTTAGCATCTTCTCCTGCCATTCTGGGCTTCCTTCCTCCTTTTGTTGTACTACTACCAATTAACTTCTGTGGAATTGACAAACTTGGCGGTGTCGAAGTGGTATTTCTTGCTATCTAAGAGATAGTGAGCTGAGGTGTGGGTACATTGGTGCCGGGGTTTTGTCCTGGCTTTATCCTGGGTGTAGCTTGGTTGTCCTTGTCAGGACTGTGAGGTCGCTTCATCCTATGTGGACTTCCTTCACAGTCTTGCGGTTCGACCGCAGTAGGACCTTCTCCTGTCATTTGCCTCTTTTCCTGTCGGAACCTTGCTCCTCCCCTCGTAAGACCACTTTCTTCCTCGGATTCACTCAAAGTATCATCATGACCTGCACCCATCTACCCCTTACCATTCCATGTACTTCCCCCCAACAGTCGCAGTATCCATGGCCTCCACCCACCGGGCTGTCTACTGATCAAGATGTATCTTCAATATACCCTTTTCACAAATAAGCATCTTCATCGATAGTTGAAGTGATAGTAAAAACCTATCCCGAGGTTCACAAAAAAAATATCTTTTAGCTTCACTATAGGACTTATGAGTATAAACTGTGAACTCTACGATATAGCCTTTTAGGATGCTATCGAACCACATTTCGACAACCCGCGATGCTTTATTATCAACTTCCTGCAGTTCCTGAATCAATTCGGGGGTCCAGGTCGTCGGTTCACCACCTTGGAAGTTCCTCTTTTGGAAGGTCAACTTTGCCAACCATTCGAAAAATAGGAATGGAAATTCATAGAAGAACCATTCGTGCGAACCGTCATGAATGTATCTACACACCCACTGATCTACTGTCAATCGAGTGTTCCTGCTTTCCTCTTCCGTGAATTCCTGCAACTTTTGATCAAACCATTCTTGGATCTATGGTTTCATCGGGTGCCACAACATGTCCTCCTTTCACTCCGTACACGGTCCCGACAACGGAACCATTTGTTAATGTGATGCTAGTCAACAGGGGTCCCACTCATTGTCGACACATACTAAAGTCTTCCTGAGCACCGGCCCGGACAGGGTTCATCCCGCCCAGCAACACCTGCAGAGCAGATGAGGTCTCACTCGAGGCGTCCACGAAGAGCAGACGGAACCATGTTTCCACCGAATGAAGGAGGATGGTTGTGGCTATGATACTTAAACTTATTGTATCATAGCAATAGAGATCTTTAAGCATTAAACATAGTAGTGAAGCAATATTCAACCCAAACATTCATCATTGCAACAACAGTAATTGTAAATCAAGTATCGCATCAAAGGAGCATGACATTATTCGTATAGTGCAATATCACGTTATCATAATTGAACAAATTGAACACAAGGATTGCACCAAAATAGCTTCATCATATTATCATTGTCAACCCAGATCCAATGCCTCTATAAAAACTAGATCTCCGCAATGACTCTTGACATCAAAACATACCTGGAAATAATACAACCAACATCAGAGCTTCCCATTCTTTAGCTGCCAATTCTCTCTCTTGAATTATTCTCGTGAATTATATCCCGCAAATTAACTATCTGCGAGTATCTCTTCAACACTTACAATTCTTATCTATATATAAGCTTCTGCGTTACAACTCTTGTCCACTTACTACCTGACTTCCTAACTGACACTATGGACAAATGACCCAATATCTAATTGACTTATCCAAAAATGACCAAAAATCCGCATTCTGCAGTATAGCTGACTCAACATTACATAATATGTTGTCCAAATGACCCAAAACCTGCATTCCTCGATACAATTGACCCAAAATGCATAACTAATCTTCTGCTCATCGCCATTCACATCATCTTCTCGCCATTCACACTATCTTCTGCCTTGTCACAACATCGGAGATGCTACGATAGCATTGTACCAAACTGCCTGCCAATAGGGGGGTTGTGGGAGAGAAAGAAATATACATAGGGGTTTGGGGGGTAGAGGTTTAGGGACGATTAGGGTATGTGGAGGGAAGGGAGCAGAGAGAGATGTAGGAGGTGGTAATTCGTAGGGGGAGGGGGATTAGGAGAGACAAAGATAGAAGGGAAGAGGTAGGGGTAGTTGGAAAGATAGGGGTAGGGGGATGGGGAGTAGGAGAGAAAGAGAGAGAGGGGTAGGGGGATGGGGAGTAGTAGAGCGAGAGAGAGAGAGAGAGACAGGAGTGTAGGGAGTGGTTATTGGTAGGGAGAGTACGGTGGTTAGGGAGAGAGAGGGGCGGTTATGGGAAGGGTAATTTGTAGGGGCGAAATTTCTCCAAATGGCTATTTTTGGGGATTGTTTTCAAAAAATAAATTCATTATTTGGACATTTTTAGTCTCTAATATTTCCTGTATTTACTTAATTTTTTTTTATCATAATATTCACCAAAATTTACACATTTCAGTTGTAAATTGTATGTTTCATATTTAATATTCACCTACCTATCCACATACATGATTTTTTCAATCCAAAGTAATCGCCGATGATATTATACTTAAGTATAATATTAGAATCCTTAAAACATACTGTGGTTATTAGTTGTGAGAGTGAGAGCAAGAGAGAGATAAAGGTGTTAGGGGGTTGGGAAAGAGAGAGAGTGGTGGGGGTAAGGTGTAGGTGTAGGAGTAGGGGAGAGAAAGAGTGAGAGATGAGGTTAGAAAGGGTTAGGGGAAAGATGGGAGAGAGTTACAAAGATGAGGAGCGGGGGTTAAATATATGGAGAAGATTAGGGGGTGAGAGAGTGAGAGAGGGTTAGTAAGGGTTAGGGAGATGAGAGAATGAGAGAGAGAGAGAGAGAGAGAGAGAGAGAGAGATAATGGGGAGGTTTTAGGGGGTTGTGAGTGAGAGAAGGGTGGGGGATAGGTGTGGGTGGAGGAGTAGCCTGGTGAGAGAGAGAGAGAGAGAGAGAGAGAGAGAGAGAGAGAGAGATCCCATGGTTGGGGGAGGGGAGGGTGTGGGTGATTGTGGTAGGAGAGAGGAGGGGGGTTGCGGGAGAGAAAGAGATGGAAGTTGTGGTGGGGGAGGGGGAGGGGTGAGGAAGGGGGTTTGGGAGAAGGGTAAGGAATTAGAGAGGATTAGGAAAGTTAAAGAGAAGGTGGGGTATAGGCGGGGGAGAGAGAGAGAGAGGGAGATTAAGAGAGACAAATAGAGAGAGGGGTTTAGGTATAGGTGGATTATGAGAGAGAGAGAGAGCCAGAAGGGGTTGTTATGGGTATGGAATGTAAGAGGGAATTTGTGTAGAGAAGGGGGGTTAGAGTACTAATATTCTGTGAGAGAGGGGGGTGTTAGGGGGTTGGAGGAGAGAGAAAGAGAGAGGTGGGGGTTATGCATGGGTGGATAATTAAGGGAGAGAGAGAGAGAAAGAGAGGGATCTAGTAATGGTTAGGGGGAAGAGAGAGAGAGAGAGAGGAGGGGGGTTAGATGTCATGGTAGAATTAGTGGGAGAACGAGTAAGATAAGGGGTACGGGTTAGGAGTGAGAGAGAGAGAGAGAGAGAGCGGGGGGGGGTTAACGGTAGGGGGAGGAGTATGGGAGTGTGAGAGAGAGATAGGGGTGGAGCGGATGATTATGTGTAGGAAGGGTAGGAGGTGGGATAGGAAGAGAGAGTAGGGGGTTAGGGGTACTGAGAGTGTGAGAGTGAAAGGGGGTTTGTTAGGGGTTTTGGGGAGAGAGAGAGAGAGTAAGGGGGTTAGGTGTAGCTGGAGGAGTAGGGGATAGAGAGAGCGAGAGAGGGGTTAGTAAGGTTTATTGGGAAGTGGAGAGTGAGAGAGGAGAAGGAGGAGGTGAAGTTAAATGTATGGGGAGGATTAGGGGGTGAGAGAGTGAGATAGGGATTTATTAAGGGTTAGGGAAAGGAGGTGGGAGAGAGGGAGAGAGGAGGGGGGTTAGTGGTAGGAAGAGGAGTAGGGGTGTATGTGTTATATATATATATATAGTGAGAGAGAGAGAGAGAGAGAGAGAGGTGGTAAGTGGTAGGCGGAGGGGGATTAGGAGAGACAAAGAGAGGGGGGGATTAGGGGTAGTGATAGTGTTTTTGAGAGAGGGGTGGGATTTAGGGCTAAATGGAGGAGTAGAATTGTGTGTATGTGTGTGTGTGTGTGAGAGAGAGAGAGGGATAGAGGGGTGGACGGGGTGGTAATGGGTAGGGAGAGTATGATGGGGGTTTTTGAGAGAGAGGGGGGTTTAGGGGTAGTGAGAGTGAGACATACATAGAGAGAGAAGTGGGGAGTGTTAGAGGCTTGGCTGAGCAAGAGAGGGATGCGGGTTAGTTGTAGTTGGAGGAGTATGGGAGAGAGATAGTGAGAGGGGGATAGTGATAGTTAGGGATCGAGGGATAAGGTGAGATATTTATTAAGGGATAAAGAGACAGAGGTAGGAAAGGACAAAGGGAGAGTGGGGGAGAGAGTTGGGGGGGGAGAGAGTGAAGGATGGTGAAGTACATAGGGAGGGATGGAAATATAAGGGTATATAACATGTCTTAGAAAACATGTGCACGTTTCGTAGTTACAAAACATGTGCACATTTTGTAGTTACAAAACACGCACATGTTTTGCAGTTACAAAACATGCGTGCATTTCGCAACTACAAAACCCATGCACATTTTGTAGCTACAAAACACGCATGCATTTTTGTTTTCCCAGCCTACATTTCAACTAGCCTATCAATATCGGTCTCCTACAATGCTAGCATGATGGAATTCACACACATTTTTTTTTGCAAAGCAGAAGCATGCTTCACGGAACTACAATTGGATTTAAAAAGTACCTCAACTTCGTGGAAAGGCCCAATAAAACAATACATCATTTAAGTAATGATTTTATTTATATTTATTATTTAGACACTATTTACTTGTTTGCAACCTTTTTAGAAGTTGAACTATTTCCATAAAATATAGTACATTTAACTAAAATTTTACTAAATAATGGAAATTATAAAACTTAAAGTTATTTTGATAAAATTATACTAGTTAAAAAATGTTATAAGACTCAAAGTCAATTGATATATATTATTGAGACATCTTACCATTCTTGAATGACATTGGATTCTTGATGCTAGAAATGAAATAAGGTTGGCAGTAGAGATGCGCTATAAGTTGTGTATTTTAATTTGAATACTGCATCTAGATTATCAAACTAACAATTACAAGTTTAAAAGATTAAAAAAATCCACAAGCTTTATATTTTTTTTAGAGTATTCATTTTGGAATTAATTGTTTTAATCATTATTTAAATAAATTTATTATAATAAAAAAACTAGGTCAATGTAAGAAAATTATATAATTGGATATTGATCACTTTTCTATATTGCAATTAGTATAAAAAAATGTTGAATATCCTTAGCAAAATAAAAAATCCAAAAATCTTATACAATTTGAAATAATGATGGAGTTCTTAATTTTGAGACAATCACAAGAAATATAAAAATCACAAAATACATTGCATACAGGTAATTAGATAATTACATGAACTAGAGAAAGTTGTGCAGATAAGTTTTTATAAAATTTGCACTCCTTAGTTCATGGACTAGTGAGTGAAAATAAAAGATGATGATAATTGTTACAAATTTGTATCAGTTATCATTATGTTAAAACATAACTAGAAATGGTATAGCTATCATTATGTTTAAACAAAACTAGAAATGGTACAATTATCATTATGTTTAATAATAATTAAAAACCATCATAGATCCATCTTAAAGGGGATCTGCCAAGTGTCCATAGAGATCAAATCTCTCGAAGTGAAAACCGCCATTGTAAATGTTTTAAATAAGACATATTATTTTTTATAATATTTTATTATTTTTGGATAAGCATGGAAAGAGTTACACATCTCCCCTAATTACGCCATAGGTGTTTCACCAACGAGAAGCATAACCATCTACGTCGGCTAGATTCCTCGCTCATAGAGAAAATGGAATGCTTCCACGTGGATGGTGCTGTCTAGCTTTGATATTTTCCCGTTGGTTTTCACGCTGCTCTAGGGTTCTGTCCTCTGGTCTGCCTGGTATCCTCCTGTTAGTTTTTCAGAAATTTCAATTTGATCTAGGATCTTAACTGAGAGAATAACATGTACAACATATCAATCATGGACACAATAATGCAAGCACACAAGAGACATAGAGTTTCACCGGGGAAAACCAAGAAGGTGAAAAACCCCGCAACTTCCTCAAAGATAGATAGAGAAATGATACAACCCAACTACAAGAGATAGTCCTCCTAGAAGTAGCTTCTCCTCCTCCACAAGTGCGCCACTCTCCAATGAGAGTATGAGTGAGAAAGTGAATGATCAAATAGAGTGCCTCCCACACTCTATTTATACTTGACTTGACTTGCCTAATAAAATTTACTAGGTCGGCCTTAACTTAACCACATAACATAATGCTAACAGGGCCGACCCCCAATAGGGTGGTCTAATAACCCTTTAAACCACATGACTTATACAGGGCCGACCCCAACAAGGTTGTCTAATAACCCATCAAGTATAAGTTACAACACTTACAATATAAATGACGACACTTCCGTATAGAGGAATAATAACATCTCTATAGGAATATAATATGGATATATGAAATACATTCCGAAGTTACAAATACATCAACACTCCCTCTTAACTAGGAAGATATTTCTCGACACAGATCTGCTAGCACAAGTATTCTTCTCTGGATCATCGTCACTAGATCATCGTCATCGAATCATCGTCATCGTCACAACTGTTGCTATCTCAATCAGTCTTTGATCTACTTGTCATAGGAAGTTCTACATAGCCAGTCCTTTTTCATACTGGATGTAGGCCCACCACCTGTAGGTCTTCATCATCACTGGCCATACTGTGGAATCCTCATGACTTATTACGTGCGTTAACAAAACCTTGAAAGAGTATCCCAGGATCTTTTATGTGCCTAAGCACGACTAGCAAGATCTCCTAGGGCGCTATTACATGTTGACTGTCACAAAACCTTAAAAGAGTGTCTTGACTAGAAAGAACTGTAAAGAGCATCTGAGGCCTTTTACATGACCAGCACAACCTGTCCGGATCTCCAGGACGTATTACATGTAACCCCCACCACAAAACCTTGAAAGAGTGTCTTGACTAGCAAGAACTCTAAAGACCATCTGAGGCCTTTTACATGACTAGCACAACCTATCCAGATCTCTAGGATGTATTAGATGTGGTCATGGAAAAACCTCAAAAGAGCATCCCAGGACTGATTACGAGCGTACTGCTCAACCTATTAGATGTCCCAGGGTGTTGTTATATGCCATAGGATAAAACCTCGAAAGAGCATTTCCAGATATCCTAAGGTGCTATTATATGCCATAGGTAAAACCTTGAAAGAGTATCTGCAAGCCTCCCAGGGCCCTATTATATGTCCTCCCAAGAAAAACCTCAAAAGAGTATTTGCTAGATATCCCAGGGTGCTATTATATGCCATAGGAAAAACCTCGAAAAAGTATCTGGAAATCTCCCAGGGTGCTATTCTATGCTTATCTGTACAACCTATCCACGACCATAGAATATCAACCTAATACTCACCATACATCATCCTGATGTACATCATCACATGATCATCCTGATCATCATCAAAGCATCATCTTGATGCATATCGTCTGGAGCAACATCCTAAAGCTCATCATCCATGATCATCTTGATCATCATCATAGCATCATCCTGATGCATATCATCTGGAGAAACATCCTCAAGCTCATCATCCATGATCATCCTGATCATACAATGCATCCACCTGATGCATACCAAGTATCTACCTGATACATATCATCATACATGATCTACCTGATCATACAATGTATCCACCTGATACATATCATCATACATTATCTACCTGATCATACAATGTATCCACCTGATACATATCAACATACATGATCCACCTCATCATACAATGTATCCACCTGATACATATCAACATACATGATCCACCTGATCATACAATGTATCCACTTGATACATATACAAATACATGATCCAACTGATCATAACAAGCATCCAACATGATGCATATACATATACATAATCCAACTGATCATAACAAGCATCCAACATGATGTATATACATATACATGAGCCAACTAATCATAAGAAGCATCCAGCATGATGCATATACAGAGCGATAACTGGAGCATCGTCCTGATGCTCATTATCCAGTGCTTACATCCACAGCCATGGGAAGGATCCTCCTCTCACCATGCTTGGAATGGCTCCAGCGAATGTGTCCATCACTTCTTCCTCGAAGTGTTGTCAATCTGAAGAACACCAAGCCTCTCTCTGAATTACTCAAACTTCACTCTAGCTAGTGGTTTTGTCAACACATCTGCAACCTGCTCATCCATCGCAACATACAGGAGCTTCACTTCTCCTCTCTGCACCATATCCCTGATATAGTGATATTTGATCTCAATGTGCTTCGACTTGTCGTGGAACACCAGGTTCTCAGACAACTTCACACAACTCTGGTTGTCACAAAAGATACCAGTAGCATCCAACGGGAGATCAAATAACTGAGACAGTAGCTTCCTCAGCCATACTGCCTCACAACTAGCCAAAAAAGTTACAACATACTCTACTTTGGTTGTACTCAGTGCTACGCAGGACTGCTTCCTGCTAAACCAAGAGATCACACCTGATCCCATACAGAAGAAGCACCCAGAAGTGCGCTTCCTGTCTGCAGCACTACCTGCCCTATCTGAATCAACATAACCCTGCAGGTTAAACTTTTGATTCGCATCATACTTGAGCTCAAAATCAATTGTACCCTTCAGCTACCTTAGAATATTCTTTACAACAACTAGGTGAACACCTCTGGGATTCGTCAGAAACTGGCTCAATGTGTTCACCACAAAGCAAATATCTGGTCTCATGTTAATCAATACATCAAGGACCCAATCATCTGACCATACATAATGACATCAACCGGATCAGATGAAGCATCACACAGAAGCTTCAATTTCGATGCCATAGGTGTGGCCATGGCCTTGTAGTCCATCATCCTGAACCTTTTCAGGATCTCTACTGCATACTTCCCTTGTCCAAGGAAGATTCCATATGAACTTTGCCACAGCTCCATGCCTAGGAAACAATGCATCATCCCCAAGTCCTTCATCTCGAACTCGGCAGCAAGCTTCCTCTTGGTGTCGACAATCAACACATCCTCACCTGTTACAAATAGGTCATCCACATACAAAAGTAGTATCACTGGATTTCCTTCCTCAACCTTGTAGTAAAGGTTGGAATCTGCTTTACTCTTAGTAAAGCCCAAACTGGATAGAAATCTGTCTATCCTACCATACCAAGTACTAGGAGCTTGCTTCAAGCCATACAAGGCTTTCTTCAACCTGCACACATATGACCCCCTATCATGTGTCTCAAAACCAAGTGGTTACTCAACATACACTTCCTCTTCGACTACACCATTCAAGAAAGTTGTCTTGACATCCATCTAGTGTATCTTCCACTTCATCACTGTAGCTAGAGCAAGTACTGATCTGATGGAAGTGTACCTGGATACAAGTGCAAAAGTCTCTTCATAGTCAATCCCTCTTTTTGGGAGAAGACACGAGCTACAAAACTCGCTTTGTATTTCTCCATGCTACCATTTGCAGCATGCTTGATCTTATAGATCCATTTGGAAGTCACAACAAACTTCCCTTCAGGTCTTGGGACCACATCCCAAAAATGATCGATTGGTACTTCTCGACCATGGCATCCTTTTACTGTATCCCGTATCCTGGGAACTTTAGATTCTTCAATATATTCAATAGATAGTTTGAACTTCATTGCTGGAACAAATGTTGTAGTCCTTCTTTTGTAGGTGATGGTATATGATCTTTCGTACAAAACAAGTTAAATTGCATGATTAGAAACATCTCACAGTTTTCAGAACAAATTCTTACACATAAAGAAATATGACATACAATCATGCAATTATTTTAGCCAATGCTTCAATACAACATTTATCCATATCCCGTAACTTTCTAGATGCCTTCCAATCTCTACCACAACATTGTTAAGAGTGTCCACAACTTCCAACATGTCAGTAAAGAGGTTTCATTCTAGATAAGTAGCAATGGAATGTTGTACAGTGCCATAGGCCACTTACCCATCACATGCATATTAGTAGTATACTGTTAATTAATGCAATTATTCTAATATCCATAATACGCACCCTAAGTCTAGGAACATAAGCATATACATCATTGAACAATATTATTTAAGCAAACAAATACGCAAGAAATTACAATTCAAATACTTATCTTTGTTTGGTTATAGAGTGGACTCCCTCTCAATATTTGCTTCCTTGCAGGAACTACTCGAGTGTGCTCCCTCTTGATCTTTGCTTCCTAGATTACCTATCTTTGAACTTATATCCATCCTCGATCACTATGCATACTTACTAGTATTATCATTGTGCTAGCCTCGAGGTCTCATACATACATTCATTAGTATAATATTAATACTATCAAAAAACAATCTTAAACATGTATTGTCATGATCATTTCAAACATAGATAATAAGCATTAGTATTCAAGGTTTCATGGAAGACTTCTTTTACTCATGCATATTCTTATTTGACCATAGGACTCTTCTGGTTAGTCATATCATCAATCAATGTAAGGGACATAATATGCATATACCCTTGATTACTTAAATTTCTAACTCCATAAATAATTATTAGCAATCATGCCATGTATACTTATATAAGAGATCCTAACACAAGGTATAATTCTAACTTGATATAGGAAAAACATACCTAGATTAGCATGTTAGCTAGTTATGTCTAACATACCTGCATAATTTCTTCTTGTTCTCTTCAATGACTTGCACTAGTAACCTGCATATCTCATAGGTTAACCATTATATAATCAAGTTATACATACCTTGTAAGTAGATCTTCTATCTGATCCATGACAATGGATGAATCTTTGTCTTCATGTCACCATGGTCATATGTTCTTGAACTAGAACATGATTTGTCTTTCTTGATGTACCTTTCATGTTAGTGAACAACATCAACCTCATATAACACCACAATGCATTAGTACAATCATAAGTGTCAAAACCCTAGCCAATGAATGTCTTCTATCATTCACATGCATTCATACTTTTACTAGGGCGATAAGACAAGTCTAACATTAACCAAGCTTTTACTAACCTCAATAATATGAAGACAAACATATCATAAACTTAATCATGAACATATTTCAAAACATACGTGTATGAGTCATACCTGTTGAGATTGCTTCTAGTCTTCTTATGTAAGGCCTTAGCCTCATCTCCCTCTGGAACTGGAACTTCTTCACTTATGCAGGTGTCCAATTCATTCTCTTATAGGATTAACCCAATCCTCTTGATTTCTAGAAACTGGATCTCGAGCTGGATTAGGGTTTTTTAGAGAAACCCTAAAAATTCAAACTTTGAATTTCAAAATCCTGAAAGGATAGAAACATGCACCTTGATGAGCTGATCAAGCTGGTATACTCAGAATTTGAAAACTGCAAAGTTTCACCCTTCAAAATTGCCTTTGAATCTTCCGGATCTTCTAAACAGGATCCCAAACTAGGGTTTGATAAATCCCACCCTTCTTCCTAACCGAAAGGTTTGATCCAAAGCACTAAAATTCAATTTTTCTAAGGAGCTTCCAGCTGTGGTCACAGGCCTAAAAAATTCCAACTTTTGCAGAAGCCCTAATTTTCCACCTTTCCGATCAAAATCCCGAACTAGGGTTTGATCAAGCCTGTCCTTCTACCCAACCAAAAAAATCGATCTTGGTCTCTAAATTTTGATTTTTCTGAGGAGCATTCAGTCGTGGTCTCCGATTCTTAAAATTCCAACATTCTCCGAAACCTTAAATTCCTGTAGCCATGAATGAAGGTGCTCAAAATCCAATTCTGTTTGGACAGAAATATGCACCTGATTGTTTCGTGTGTAACTACGAAGTTTCAAATCTACAAGGTCTAAAAATTCTTCCTGTGGTAGCCTAACCTGTTATCTTTTCAACCCCATAGGTCTAACCTCAAATGGATTCTCTGAGAGAAAGTTATGCCAAGTGTCGCAACATGACTTATTTATGGGATAAAACATGAGAGCAAACTTGTAAGGAGTACCACGTGTCACTGGTTCCATTTCGGCCTGTGCAAATCGTACCTATGAAAGTACAGTCCGTGAACTATCTGTTACATTTTATGAAATTTCATTTGGAGATTCCTAACCCAAGTTGTGACCTTTTTTCCTAGGTCACCTGTTTATGACTGAGATCTGGAAGAGGCCGAAACCTTAACTTGTAATGATCATAAATCACAAAGTACAATGAATTAGAGCCTTTCCTTTGGACAGAAGGTACATGGGGATCCTATCTTCGACTTGTAATATTTTCAGATCCTGAAACCTCGCTGAAATGGATTTATAGAGAAAGTGCTACGCTGACTGGTTTTTTTTATATCAAGCCCTAGCTTCGCAAGTGCAACAAGTGTCATAAATGCCATACCATGCCTTCTTTCAGGCTAGCTCTCATACCATGCTCGTTTTTTAAAAATTTCAATCTAATCTAGGATCTTAACTGCGAGAATAACATGTACAGCATATCTACAACATATCAATCATGGACACAATAATGCAAGCACACAAGAGACACAGAGTTTCACCGAGGAAAACTAGGAAGGTGAAAAACCCTGCAACTTCCTAAGAGATATATAGAGCAATGATACAACCCAAGTACAAGAGATAGTCCTCCCAGCAGCATCTTCTCCTCCTCCACAAGTGCGCCACTCTCCAATGAGAGTATGAGTGAGAAATTGAATGATCAAATAGAGTGTCTCCCGCACTCTATTTATACTTGACTTGACTTTCCTAATAACCTTTACTAGGCTGGCCTTAAATTAACCACATAACATAATGCTAACCTCGCTGACCCCCAATAGGGTGGTCTAATAACCCTTTAACCCACATGAATTATATAGGGCCGACCCCAACAAGGTTGTCTAATAACCCATCAAGTATAAGTTACGACACTTACAATATAAATGACGACACTTCCGTATAGAGGAATAATAATATCTCTATAAGAATACAAACACTTCCGTGTAGAGGAATAATAACATCTCTATAGGAATACAATATACATATATAAAATACATTCCGAAGTTACAAATACATCAACACCTCCTTGCTACTCCCATCTTTGCCGTCAGAGCCACGCCATGAACCCCGCAGCCTCCGTCGCTCCCAAACTATTCCCAGGGGCCACAGTCGGTGTCTTAGGACAACCACCGTCTCTGAAAGCACGCCACCATAGGGAAAAGCCACCATAGGAAAAAACATCTATCGTTGTAAGAAGCTAGAACAACAGTTGAGTTTCTGTCCGTAGTGGCACAACAATTCCACTGGCACAATCGCACAGCAGCAATTTCTGCAGTTTGTTCTGGACACACAGGTTTGGACCCATCCGAATTTATGTCTGACAAATTTCAAATTGATTTATGGATGCAATATTAGTTTAAATACATAACTTCTCGATATTAAGATCAATAGTTTTAATAACCCAGAAATACTTGCAAACATGCATCTAGCGTAAATATTCCCCTGTTATCTCTCGACTTCCACCAGCCCCGTTGCGGGAACTCTATACATCTTCACCGTGAAGATCGCCTTCTCGCGGTGATCACCCCTTATGTCAATCCATGTTTTAGCTTCAGAAGAAATACATTCTCTGGTGGTTCACTTGGAAGCCATTTCTCAAGTAAATTATTATTTGAAAGTGGGTTAGAATTTAGATTAATTTCATTTCAAGAGATTCAAAGACAAACCGACAATAGACGTCTGATAAGACACTTTAGTTCAGATGGAAATGCCTGAAATAACAATAAGGAGAAACATGTTCCCATAAACAATAACCGGGAAAAAGATAAAAATGAGAGAGAGGTTATCGCTGATTCCTTCGAACTATTCTCAACACAGCTGTCTTGGTTGGAAACGGCCCATCTCCCACTGTTTGTCGAAATATCCCAACATCGGATGCGTTTCACATAGAAACGGCCCATCTCCCACTGTTTGTCGAAATATCCCAACATCGGATGTGTTTCACACAGAAACGGCCCATCTCCCACTGTTTTTCTTAATTCACACAGAGCTAGTTTTGAGTCGGTGGAAGCTTCAGCAGCTTGAAGAGGTCGCAAGATTGACGAGGTCAATTTCTGCAGGCTTGGGTTGGGGCCAAGTGCCTCTTCCCCTCCAACTTCAAGCTCTCTGCTGCAGGGGATAACGAGTACAGACGGGGTCAATTTCTGCAGGCTTGGGTTGGGGCCGAGTACCTCTTCCTCACTTGAAGAGGTCACAAGATTCACCCAACTATGGAAAGATTGACGAGGTGAATTTCTGCAGTCTTGGGTTGGGACCGACTGCCTCTTCCCCTCCAACTTCAAGCTCTCTGCCGCGAAGGGATCACGTCTACACAATTTACTAACCCAGCGATTTGCTTCCTTTTTCATGATGTGCTCCTAGGATACCAGGCCAACCATCGTTCTCCTTCCCTCTGGAACGAAACACAACAATGTCCCAGCTCTTCGGCCCTCCTCCAAACTTAAACCACACCTCGCCAACGATCGTCATAACAAGCTTGCATACAAAAGACATTCGAATTAAACTCGCCTGAAGCGCTTTTAGGAAGGCTTCGCTGCCATTGATAGATGAAAAGGCCCCGCAGTCACCTACCATTACTTGCATTTTTCTGGAGATATTATGAAACACACCAAATAGGAATAAGATGCTCTGGGGACACGAGTGTTTGAGGTCTCCGGGTCTTCTTATCTCCTGCTCATTTAAATCCTACACGTCGTAACTATTTCACGTTGCGACCTCTTCAAGCTGCCTGGTGGTGGCCATGCGAGGGTATATGTCGTAAGTATGCCACGTTGGGACATATTCAAGCTTCCTGGTGGTGGCCATGTGAGGGAACATGCGTAAGTTGACATTGGACTTCAGGTAACTATTCAATAATATTGAAGACAATTTATTAAACTAATTTCATTTTGGACATTTTGGCAATCCAATCCACCCCAAAGCGACATAAATATCAATAGAAACATTTCGTAAATCCCATGCAGCAAGGAAACAGGCCCACTGAGGTTTTAAGTCGATTCATTAAACCACAACTCAACAAACTTTCTGCCAAAATCATTCTTTTAAAACTGTTAAATTGAATCCCATGCAGCAAGGAAGCAGGCCCACTGAGGTTTTAAGTCGATTCATTAAACCACAACTCAACAAACTTTCTGCCAAAATCATTCTTTTAAAACTGTTAAATTGAATTTACTAAAAAATATCAACCACCGCAAATTGGCCCTAGAATTCTTAACATTACCCAAGAGTACTTTAAGGGCGTGAGTCTGTAAGGTTATGTTTGACAGAAGCATCAACAAAGTTGAAGGCAAAAACCATCCAGTACTTTACAGAAAATAGGAAGTATTTAATCAAATTTGTGCTTAACGGAATTCTTAAAAAGTTTTTTTTTAAAACTTCATTAAACAATGACTTTACTTATCCTAATTTCTCCATGAGTATAAGTCGTCCCTTTATCAATCAGCCAAGAACATAAATGTATATCCTTAAACTTTGAAGGTTTATGTAGACCAACTTAATAACTAGACATCCAATCATGAACCTTAGTTTTATTAACCATAAATTATAATTGCAAAATTAAAGCAGAGTAGTAAAAGTTATACTTTGCCACTCAAAATAACTAAAAGAAAATAGAAATAGAAACTGTATTTTTTAATATATTTTCATAGAATTTAGTGTGAAAATAAACATTTATCCAATTTGTAATTTTACTTACTACACTTTATACTTGCCGTGTAAAATTAGAGTGCACACCACCATTCACAATATCTAAAACAAAAAGAGAAGCTGTTTTTTTTATTTGATGATTTCGATGAAATCTAACAAATTTTACTAATTACTGAGATCTTTTTCTATGTATATCACATTAACCTAACAAAATAGTGTAGAAAGATTGATCCTTTCATCATACTTGGAGAATGACATTATTTTTTTTTATTAAAGATTCATAGAATTACTAAGACATTATTAAATTTTATAAAGATAGTATAAATGAAGTATGGTTTGTAATCATTTAATAAAAGGAAATTATATTGAAATTTTAAAACTTAGTAATATTTAATAGCAAAATCAATTATTTCATTTTTACAATCTAACATATTTGAACATTTACTTCAACAAAATAGTGTAGAAAGCTTGATATCATCATACTTGGAGAATAATATATCTTTTATTTATAAAATATTCATAAAGCTCATAAGACATTAAACTTCATAAAGATCATATAAATGAAATATGGTTCTTAATCATTTGATAAGAGGGAGTTACATTGAAATTTTAAATTAAATGAGACTTAGTAATGTTGAAAGAAAATCATACATTCCAACTTGGAAGTGGGAGGTTTTAATATATATAATTAAAAGAATCAAATATATCATTTTTACAATTTATAAAAGGGATTTTACATTTGATTTATGAGTTATATATATATATATATATATATATATATATATATATATATATAATTAAGAGAATCAAATATATCATTTTTACAATTTATAAAAGGGATTTTACATTTGATTTATGAGTTTGAAATTAATCCTTGAGATTTATATATTTGTATAAAAAAATGAAAATGAAGTAATTTTTAATTTTAGTTAATTGATAGATTGAAATTTAAGAAACAATTAAATATATAAGAATTCATATAACTTTATCTCGGTCTTGTAAGTCATCCTTAAAAAGGTGATAAGTCAACTCAGCTATAAGAATATGAATATGGAGGTTCTAGGACCACTAGGATTAAAGGATAAAAAAAGAAAACATCCGTCTTCTCATTTCATTTGTGGTTCTCCTTTCATTTCTCTACTTTACATGTGCCTTCTTCATTTCTTGACTTCTGATGCAATATGGTGTTTTATTTTGCACCACAAAGTGCAATTGCTGATTTATTCTTTTGTGATTTAGATCCTCGGGATATATTCCAAATTGATGATCTTTAGTCTTTGAAACGATGAACATTGAAATAAAATAATGTATGAATAAAATGAAAATAAAATATAGAATACCTTTACATACATATTTACTTGTGTAACTAAATGCCACTTAATCTTTTCAAAATTTCATTAAACACTTTATTCCAATGCTAAATGTATGCTTTTGCTTGATAAATCCAAGTCTTTTATTCATGTCAATGATTCATATAATTTTTTATTTTAAATTAAATAAAAAAAATTTCTATTTTAAATTAAATAAAAAAACAATATCATTTTTACAAATAATATGTAACAAAAGGTCATTTTTTTAATAGAATTACATTAGATGCCAATCAAATGTGATGTCTGTTTATGATACTTTTGCATATGAAATTGTAGGTTACAACACTATTTATTAATATTACTTTTATTAGTTAATTACTTTTTATACTATTATAATTTTTTTATAAATTTAGAGATGATAGTATTTTTAATAGTATCAATATTTTACACATTGACTTCATCCTTTATTCTCCAAATATTTAATCTAGATTTAATATCTTTATGCCATCTCATTTTAAGTTAAAAGTAACTTTCACTACATTATGAAGCAACCTTAACAAGCCTCTTGTCTTTCATGTTACTTGTCTTGTGCTTGTACATTAGATACTAAACATTGCCATATTCTCAATGTGGAAATACTAACTTCTATGAGGAGGATAGGATATGGTCTATTTTTTTCATTTTAAGATTCTAAATTATAATTTAGGCTCATAGATGTTGGCACCTTATATTGTAGCATTTTGGATATGCATGCATAATCCATATTAGCATGCCAAGGAAATTAACATGCCCATTAGACAAACACATTGGGATGAGTCACATTGTAGATAGTTGTAACTATTTGGAACTATAATGAAATGACTTCACAGTATTATATATGTGAATGAGGAAAAGGGTGCTAGACTTGGCTACACATTAAGGTAGACTTGGGTACATGTTAGGATTTTGTATGGAGTAAGAAGAAATAAAATCTTGAAGCCTCCATTGGGTATTCTAGGAGACATAATGAGATTGTATGACTTATTCTATGGATTGTAATGGAAATGAGTGTGATGTTGTTCCCCCTCTCATATTTTGATTGTATCGTATGTGTAAAAACTTGAATGATTTATGGTTAAGTGAAGACATATTTTGTTTTATTTAATAATTTACATCTATCTAGTAATGTCTATTAATGCATTGGGTGAGACCCTACCCTTGATCAAGGTATTGAAAATGCCAACATGAATGTATTATTGTTGGCCCAAGTGCCAAACCTCGGCTTTATTTATAATAGCACCAATAATTGGTTATGTTGTTGGGACATGACATATTTTTATAGGAGAAAATAAGGGTATGTCATAGAAACCATAGCAACGAGAGATACAAGATTGGCTTACCAAAAGAAAGATCGAGTTTTCACAAAGAAAAACCGTGACATAAAAACTCCACATGAACCATGAATAGTGAAATGCTAAGCATAAACATTATGACAACCACCATATTTAGGAGTTGAATTTCATAATTTATTGCATCAGTGTATAAAAAGACAAGTAGAAATTAACATAATACACCTCCAAGGACTTGAAATTTGGGACCAATAAATGATTGAAAGACTTTAAGATATTATATAACAAGTAGACAAGATTGAGATGGATTTTGAGGCCAAACCAAGAGTAAGGTTTCCATAAGCGACGCCTTTATGGATTAAGATGTTTATTGTTGGAAAATGGTTGATTTTGATGATACCAGACATAATAATATTGTAGGCCTTCACAATAACAAGCTAGGGGAAAGAGGGAGGGGCAATGAAACAAAGAACATAAAGAAAGATGGATCCAAAGGAGCATAAGAAATATATTAGTAGAGAGATGTGAATGCAAGAACATATTACATGAAGCAATTCAGAAGGTAAATGTGCTAGAAGAATACATCAAGGTAAGTGATAATGGAGTAGAAGTAGACGATGTCAAATCCCAATGGAAGGTTAGAGATGAGAATAATTTAGAACAACTTGTTGGTGATGCTTTATACAATGAGTATGCCCCAAGTGAAGTTGAGGATGATTACACTAGAATTGAAGATAATTTATCTATTGTAGAGCTATTGGTGAAAGTAGGGAATAAAGAATTCATTGGATTGAAGAACTTGGAGAAATTGAATTGGAACAAGCCCCTTTAGAACCACCCCCTGTGTGCAATAGAATAGAACAAAAGGAAAGTTAAGTAGATACAAAAGTTAGAAATATAATTTAGCAAAGAATAGGAGTTGTAGTAGCAAATAGAGGTGAAAAAATAACAATAATTTTGAATTTTTTAACTACAAGAACAATAACTAATAGAGATACCAGACTCCCCATGTTCCATGGAACTAGGAGGGATGATATTGAGAAATACTAATTCATGTGTGAAGTAATTTCGACTACAATAAGAGCATAGATGAATCACATAAGACTGTGTAGTTGGAAACCATTTTCAAAGATAGAAATCTATAACGGTACATGTAGTTGGAAACCACTTTCAATAAATAAGGCTGAGTAATTTAGATTCATAATGATTGTGGACCTTAAAGGCACCTGTCGAGTGACCCAGCTGAACAACTTTGATATAGTGGTCTCTTGAGCCTTGTTATGTCTTAAATGATTGACAAAAACCTGAAGAGGTGAATGAAGACAATAATTGATAAATGTATTAAGGAATTAAATTATATGTGTGGAGTGGGATAATTGATTGATTACTTCTTGCTTAATGATTAGCCTTGAATTGATCAACAAAAAGTGCAGTGGGACACTTACAGTCCTAGCCCTGCGACTTGGTAGGATGCAACTGAGATGCGTCATATGTAATGCCCCCCAAACTCGCTACGACTATCGATGTTGATAACACTTATGGGTAAGTGACCCAATTGAAGAAACCGAGATAAATGATTGTGTACATGCTGATTAACAATAAAATTGGTGACTGACTAGCGATGTATGTGATAAACGGATATGTTTTTAATGATGGATTTAATGATGATTATGGACAATTGTGATTTGGCTGATTGATTAAACACATGGAAAATCTTATAATGAATATCGTATTTAGGCTGAAATTATGGAAATGAAATTATGAGGATGATTATGATGTTTGCTTAATGATTAGAGAATGAATGAAGTATATTATGATGTATGACGAAACGATTCAATAACAAGATTGATGAATGTTAGATATGCTGGATTGATTGAGATAGAATGACTAAATGTTAGATATGCTCGACTGATTGAGATAGAATGACTGAATGTTGGATATGCTCGACTGATTGAGATAGAATGACTAAATGTTAGACATGTTTGACTAATTGAGATAGAATGACTTAATGTTAGATATGCTCGACTCATTGAGATTGAATGACTGAATGCTAGATATATTCAACTGATTGAGATAGAATGACTAAATGTTAGATATGCTCGACTGATTGAGATAGAATGACTGAATGTTGTATATGCTCGACTGATTGAGATAGAATGACTAAATGTTAGACATGTTTGAATAATTGAGATAAAATGACTTAATATTAGATATGATCGACTCATTGAGATAGAATGACTGAATGTTAGATATACTCGACTAATTGAGATAGAATGACTGAATGTTAGATATGCTCGACTGATTGAAACAGGATGACTTAATGGTACATATGCTCTACTGATTCAGATAGAATGACTGAATGTTAGATATGCTCGACTGATTGAGATAGAATAACTAAATGTTAGATATGCTTGACTGATTGAGATAGGATGACTGAATGTTACATATGCTCGACTGATCGAGATAGAATGATGAATGATAGATATGATTTACTGATTGAGAGAAAATGATGAATGAAATATATGCTCGACTGACTAAGATATTATGATGGATGATGAAATATTTCATAGTGCAGCACTACTAATGTGCGCTTGAGTGTGTGTGTGTGCAGTGGTAGGTAAGATGATTTATCGACTGACCCACAATGGAATTGTAGCGGTCGTAAAAATGAAAAGAACACATAGGGATACGACGATTGACTGTCGACCCTGGATTAGCAATCCACGCATGGGTGAAGCCGTTTCAGCTCACTCGGGGAAGCATATGCCCTACGAGCAAGGCCATAATGATTTGGTCTCGTACGATGAGTTGAGGGGCACAAAATAAGGAGAGCCTTATCCCTCAACATCCCTTAGTCTCCTAGGAGCATAGTTGAGAGATCGCGGTAACGATTCCCGATCGCTACACAGTACTCCCCATAAGAAGGAAGAAATGAAACTGTCAGAAGGGCCCGCCAAAGAGGTACCTAGACAAGAACAAGAAGAAGAAAATTAATCAATGGTATCAATAAAAATTTCACATAAAATTTAAAGAAATACTTTATTTCATTTTGTTCTATTTTATTAAATTGAATAATTATATTCAAGATTTTATTTCTAATTGACTTCATTGATTTGAATTAGTCATTTCAATTGATTTTATTAACTTGAAAAAGAATTGAAGAGATTGATTTTATTCAATATTAAATTTGATTAATTATGCTGATTGAAAAAGATTAATAATAAGAGAATTTTTTTTATTCAAAGATTTTAAATTTTTTAAAAATCATTCTATTAAAAATTATATTTAATTGACTTCATTATTTTGAGAAAGAATTGAAATGGGTCATTAATAAAAGAATTGTTTTTCTTTTATTACTATTCAAGATTTTACTTTAATTAATTTTACTATTCATTTAAATTATTTTATAAAGAGGAAATTTAAAATAGATTATACTTTTAGTAAAAGGAATCATCTCTTAATTCAATCTTAAAATTAGGAAAAGAAAGAAAAGTAGAAAGCAATAAGTCTAACTAAAAGATTGTTAAGTAAACTAAATGAGAACCAAAAGAGAAGTAGAACTCTTCTACACCTAACTCCCACTGATCTAGGGATTTAGGTGCACATAAAAGACATTAAGAAGACACATGTATTTGAAAATATTGAAAATTAAAATATTAAATTAAATTAAATATGTGCATGGACATACACATGGCACGCAGGCTTTTACTATATATTGAGGGAGGAGAAGGAGAGAAAGACATCTCTTACTCCCTAATGCTGGATGGTCATCATAATCTCGGATTATGTTATGATCCTTGGAGTTGGGATTAGCCGGAACAGAGATTGGGAGATCCTTTCGGGAGGCTAGATTGTGTGTTCTTGCGACCCCATTAGCTCGGGGGTTTGGGGTGAAGAAGAATAACCCCGATACGGTAGGGAGGTCAACTGAGGGGTCACTCGGTACTTCGTCGGGAGATTGGATTGGATCGTGCAGAAACCACTCACTTCGAGGAGTCCATCGATTCGCTAGACCAACCGTTAAAAACAGGTTTGAAGTATTTTTATTTTATTTATTTTGCTAAATCTTTTTGAGAATGAATAAATCTGAGTATATAGTTTTATATATTGACATTTATGTACTACATTATATAGAACTAGATCTGTAGCTTCTATATCTTTTTCTGAAAAAAAATAAAAAAAAAAAAAAAAAAAAAAAATTGTACTGGAAGTTGTTTTTTGGGGACCCCGAAAACGGGTATCTACATTTGGTATCAAAGTGGATCGAGCCTTGAGAGCACGAGACTCATTTTATTGAGGGATTGTTAGTATCTTGTCGAACATTGGATTTCGCTGGGAAGCCGATAAAGCCACTTCTACAACAGTTTTCAAGCTCGACGACCCAAAACAGGTTCTGCAAATTGTTTTCTATATTTTAGTTTTAAAAAAAAAGAAAAAACTTGTGAATCGATCTATTTTCTTATCGAAATTAAAACTCTGTTGATATTTATATGTTTTATAGATTTCTTAAATAGTGGAGAAATCAAAACTGAGAATTTCCCTGCTCGATTATTCATTTACGTTTTACCTTCAACTTCTGTCCACGCTGTGCGTTATCATTCAGCACTCTGGGTATTGTTTTGTTTTTAGACTGTGTATTTGGATTTTATGCATTTAAATTCAATATGCCCAACCGCCCAGGTTTAATACAGAAAAAGCTCTGTGCGTCCATTTGAATAACTCTATGTGTACTTTATTAAAAAAAAAAAAGCTCTGTGTAAATTTCATTTTGAATCGTGTAATCAAACCCAATTTGTCAACCGAACTGATCTACTCTCTTGGAAATCATAAACTCTATTTTCAATCACTATCTATAGTTTGAATCCATTCGAATACATGAAAAATCGTGTAGGCAAATTGACCCCTTTCCTAGGAGCTCTGCCCTGTTTTAATATAGATACATTCATATTCCTAAGCTCTACTCAGGTTTTAAACACTTATAATTGACCCTGTGCGACTATTAGCGAAGCCATCGCGTGCTGGATCATGGGTAGATTATTGAGCCGAACCTCTGCGCATTCAAACTCGGATCTGTGTATTTATTTATTTCATTACAGAGTTTAAACTTCCAACCGAAAGGAGCAAGATCTATTGATTTATTTTCTAGATTGGTCTATTTCTCAAATTTGGATCTTGGATCTGTGTATTTCTTTATTTTAATTGTCGAATCCGCTCGAAAGTTTGAAGAGACTATCGATCTAAGAAAGTAGAATGCCTAGCTCCTGAAAAATTACACTCCGTAGGCGCATCTACAAAATACCTGCCTAGATTGCAAGATCCCTGCGGTACTCCTTATTATTTAACTTGTTAAAATTTCCTGAATATTTGATTATGCTTCCGTTATTGTGAATTTAATTAGATCGGCGTCCATAAGTTGATCTAAACTGTTTGCACAATTCTGAGATTAATATGTTACTATACCGGGGTTTTAAGAATGTATCGATCTATGCATAGCTGCGGGTATGACGCCAACACCATGGGCAATCAAAGTTGGACATTAAGCCGACCTCTAGAAATGACTGAATCAATAGTATACCGATCACTGGAAAGACCGATCATAGATTCCGTACTGATCAATTCCTTGTGAAGGAAATGTTTGACGGTATATGAGAATGCATCAAATGGAAAGAATGTTTTATATATGTATATTTTAGAAGATAGATCGATATTATGTCGGTTGTAACTAGTATTTCTGAAAAGTTGTTTTAATATCATGATCTTATGTTGCCTGTTGAATATTTTTCCTAGAATTTTCCAATAAATAATATGGTTAGTGGTATTTCTTTTGAACTCGGTTCTGATCAGGAATTGGGTAGATACGACTATGATTATGATCCGGGGATAGTTGTTAGATCCAACTCTGCTGACCCGTAAGGGCTATTTCGACCTGGATAATTGGGTTAAGTTCCAACCCTTCCAAAACGTAAAACAATCTGGATATTGAAGTAATCCTAGACTCTGCTATCCATAGAACAAATGCCAACTGGATTTTTGAGCTAGTATTAAAACCTGTTGCTACTATGGAGACCCATTGATAATAATCCCTTCCGTAAACTCGGATACATTAATTTCAACCCAAATCATCATGCTGATTCACTTCCTATCTCGGCGCTCATTAAGCTTGGTTATGAGAAAGTTTACCATGCAACATACCAACCGAATCGACCAAATTACCTGTGCTATCTCCGGATCCCTGCGAAGCGTATCCTTAGGATCACTTCTGCTAAAACGTTGTCAGACTTAGCAACTCTTTGAATATAACTCTTAGTTAAACTAGCTGTGCGCTAAGTGCTTCCTTGGAGCAGGGCGTCATATGTGCTAAAGTGGCAGATTTAGTTCCTCAATTTAGCACGTACCTCCCTTACTACAATTACTTTCACCTTGCTGGAAAGAATAAACTCACCTCTCCTTAATCTCGGCTACCTGTGGAACGACCCGATCCCGTAGAACTCGGTGTACAACCATCTGTTCGCCATCTGTCAAGCGACGTGACCTAACAAATTGGCTTAACATGCGCCAGATTCCCTCCAGCTCTCTATAGAAAGAGTCATTTCTTTATAAATATGAAAGTGATGTTAGTTCGGGGTTAATCTATGAAATACATAACCTTCTTTAGATTGAATTGATACAGTGTTACTTCTATAATTCATGCAAAATTTCCTATGAGGTGTAGTTACTTCTAAACTAAGTCTAGTTACGATTTCAAGGATAAAGAAATATACCTATATATGTCTGGCAATTTTTACAATACTATGAAAGAGGAATATCCGTTATATATACGAGTTTTGCATAAATAAAATTAATAATTGTGCCTTGCGTATGGAATAGAGGAAATATATGAATATATAATTATGCTTTGAATCATGAAAAGAAAGAAATTATGCTATATAAACATGTTCTGCACTTTTATAAACTTATTATCCTTAATGAGAAGATATATAGATAATGATATTTAAATAGTCATGTTATGATAATAGATAATCTCTTAATGTAATCTATGTTTTAAAGATTGGAATAGTAATGGTTAAATGTTAAGTGGGTAACTATACTAATATCCTTTAATGGATCTTGATCAATTATTATATTGACTATAACAAAGAGATAATGATATTATTTCAACACAATAGGGTATTAGAAATAAATGTAGAAAATCTCTTAATGCAATTGATTTTTTTTCTTTTTTCTTTTTTTTTAGAACGGGCTCCTATAGGAAGGCATGGTGAGAAAAGTGTAAAAGTATGATTATGTTTTGTAATTTAATTACGATAGGATAAGAGTTAATAAGAGATTGTAAAAATGTTGTTTTATATATTTCATGGAGAATGAGAAAGACATATATATATATAGGAGATGTCTGATTTGCTTTATTATTATAAACTATTATATCAATTACATAGTTGTAATGAATGAGAAAAATGAAAAAGATATATATTTAAGTGGTTAAGTCGTTGCCTTGTACGCTTATCTATCAATGATCAAGTTGTATATACATATTCTAAGGTTGCTTATAGAATTGACATAAAAGGGAATGTACATTTAATTTATGATATTCATGTTTTTACGGTATGGAAAACTTAGTATGCATAGATTACCTATTGTACATTATCAAACCAAACCAAATAGGAGATTACATAGTGGAGTGTTACTTTTCAAGGAATTTCATATATGTTATATCGGGATATGATTTTTTTTTTCATAGATACATATCTAAGGAATCAAATTGAAACGTATTGTTACATGCCAAGGAAGAAATTTCATATAGCATAACTTGCATTAAGTAATGTATATTAGGAATTTTTTATTTTATTTTATGAATTTCAGTATTGATTCTATAGGAATTTAAGAATGATATGTTCCTTCTATTTTTCAAATTCAATCTCCCCACGATGCCTATGTTGTATATGTAAGAGGAAATTATCATATGGAATTTGTATGTGCATCAATCAAAATAGGTTTATGTAAGTAAATATATGAATGGGTATGGTAAGATGATATCCTTGCCGAGACTTCGATAAACTATCGATAGGGTGAAATAGACTTAGAATTTGAAAACAAGATATAAATGTGATTAGCATGATGAAATGAAGCAATATAACTTGACGAACTCGTCGAAAGGGACAGATGAAGATGAATTTTTAAAAATGAAGTATCGAGACAATCAACGCGACGAGATGAATGCAATAATGTTAATCTCATGACATGACGAATTACATATAAAAAGACAACCAAGCCTTAAGACCGGACTCGATGAGACTATATCGACACATATGATGAGACTTGGAAAGTCTACCGAAGGGGCCATAGGACAACATGAATAATGAAATGAGATAAGGATGTGATAAACCCGATGACCGGTTCATGATATTACTAAGAAAGGGACTGGGAATTAAAATATTATATGTTCATCTAAACCGCCGAGTTCCGACACTTGGGAATCATATCAAGTTGAAAAATATATATATATATATATATATATATATCGAATTTATCAAAAGCTTATGGGTTGGAAGTAGCCTCATGGGAATTGGTTTTTGGACTAATTGATAGTCGCTCTTGACATATTAATCCGTCTTTATAACTTACCCATTTGTATTTTACTGGATATTGTATGAAGTTTCCCTTCTCGCCTTGAAGGAATGGATAGCCAATGAATATAAATTCTTGCTTGGCTTTGTTATGCAAAAAGATGATTTGATAACTATTGGGTGGATATTGATGCAATATAGCTTGTAGCTAATTTGGATATCATAGATATTTGCAGATGAATAAGAGATATAGGAAATCTAAGTTGAGACTGACAGTATTAAAAGAATTATTAAACTTGCATTACGCAAAATTATGATTGAATTTCCTTAGGAGGTATTGAAACCATGTTGGATGAACTAATGATTAGATCCACTAGTGACTATGGCCATGGTTATTGAGAATTATAGAAGAGAATGACAATAAGATGAGAAAAGTAAACTAAATTAAAACCTAGCACCAAACGTACAAGAACAAAATTAACTTCGAGACGAAGTTCTATATAAGAGGGGGTGTATGTAATGCCCCTAGAATGATTGTGGACCTTAAAGGCACCTGTCGAGTGACCCAACTGAACAACTTCGATATAGTGGTCTCTTGAGCTTTGTTATGTCTTAAATGATTGACGAAAACCTGAAGAGGTGAATGAGACAATAATTGATAAATGTATTAAGGAATTAAATTATATGTGTGGAGTGGGATAATTGGTTGATTACTTCTTGCTTAATTATTAGCCTTGAATTGATCAAATCAAAGTGCAGTGGGATAGTTACAATCCTAGCCCTGCGACTTGGGAGGATACAACTGAGATGCGTCATATGTAATGCCCCCCAAACTCACTACGACTGACACTTATGGGTAACTGAAGAAACCGAGATAAATGATTGTGTACATGATGATTAAGAATAAAATTGGCGACTGACTAGCGATGTATGTGATAAACATATATGTTTTTAATGATGGATTTAATGATGATTATGGACAATTGTGATTTGGCTGATTGATTAAACACATGGAAAATATTATAATGAATATCGTATTTAGGCTGAAATTATGGAAATGAAATTATGAGGGTGATTATGATGTTTGCTTAACGATTAGAGAATGAATGAAGTATATTATGATGTATGACGAAACGATTCAATAACGAGATTGATGAATGTTAGATATGCTGGACTGATTGAGATAGAATGACTAAATGTTAGATATGCTTGACTGATTGAGATAGAATGACTGAATGTTGGATATGCTCGACTGATTGAGATAGAATGACTACATGTTAGACATGTTTGACTAATTGAGATAGAATGACTTAATGTTAGATATGCTTGACTCATTGAGATAGAATGACTGAATGCTAGATATACTCGATTGATTGAGATAGAATGACTAAATGTTAGATATGCTCGACTGATTGAGATAGAATGATTGAATGTTGGATATGCTTGACTGATTGAGATAGAATGACTAAATGTTAGACATGTTCGACTAATTGAGATAGAATGACTTAATGTTAGATATGCTCGACTCATTGAGATAGAATGACTGAATGTTAGATATGCTCGACTGATTGAGATAGGATGACTGAATGTTACAGATGCTCGACTGATTGAGATAGAACGACTGAATGTTAGATATGCTCGACTAATTGAGATAGAATAACTAAATGTTAGATATGCTCGACTGATTGAGATAGGATGAATAAATGTTACATATGCTCGACTGATTGAGATAGAATGATGAATGATAGAGATGATTTACTGATTGAGAGAAAAGAATGAATGAAATATATGCTCGACTGACTAAGATATTATGATGGATAATGAAATATTTCATAGTGCATTGCTACTAATGTGCGCTTGAGTGTGTGTGTGTGCAATGGCAGGTAAGATGATTTATCGAATGACCCACAATGGAATTATAGGGGTCGTAAGAACAGAAAGAACACATAGGGGTATGACGACTGACTGTCGACCCTGTATTAGCAATCCACACACGGGTTAAGTCGTTTTAGCTCACCCGGGGAAGCATATGATGTACGGGAAGGCCATAATGATTTGGTCTCCTATGATGAGTTGAGGGGTGCACAATAAGGAGAGCCTTATCCCTCAACATCCCTTAGTATCCAAGGAGCGTAGTTGAGAGATCGCGGTAACGATTCCTGGTTGCTACGCAGTACTCCCCTGGAGTTCCCCTAATGAACTCAAGAAAATTTTCTTCAAGGCCTCCTTGCTACCAAATGCAGCTTCTCCTAGCTCACCTTTCCCTGAAGAGACAAATCCTTTCAGAGAAGAGTCCAAATGTGTTATTTCCATGATAGCCCATTTTTTGCGGTTAGATAGTGACCAGTACATCACGGAGCGATTAATCAGTCTAATGTTTGTCTTGAGCACTTTACCAATAGAGCCCGACTATCAAAACCCACTTATCCAGACCACATGCCTAAGGTTCGATGATGCCCTGGCCGAAAGTATCCATTCCTAGTTGATTGATTTCCCTAAAACCAAGGTTTTTAGGTTCCAATCCTATTTACTAAAAATGCTTTTAATAGCCGTCGAAGAAAACCTGAAAATCCCAGAGCTGAAAATTACAAAGGAAATGTATTCGGACTACTTGGTTTTGATGAATGATTTGATGGAAAAGGTATATCACATATTTTTCCAGAAATATTTGCCCAGAGTACTCCCAGAAATGAAAGATTTACTGCAGCTCGCTATGGGGAAGGGGACAGGGGATTGGTTTTTGATGAAACATGGGACAGTAATTAGAGTGTATGGTTTTTCACACCCTCCATATGTACTCCCCGCATTTTTAACGCCCAGGTTGCTCCATTTAGAGTTCATAAGACAAAACCTGAAGGTTGAACGCGATCACTTTTTAGATAACAAGAATTACTCCGATATAGCTTTCCCATGGGTGGTAGGGTCTTTTATGATTAAACATAAGACAACCCTCTCAGCAATTGAAGGGATGATGAGGGATCTGGGACTCCCTTCTAAGGCTGCAATGAATTATGATCCACATCACATAATCTAAGAAAGAAGGAGGCAAGTTGGAAGAAAAGGATATGACCATTTCAAGATGGCTGGATTGCCAAAGAAAGAAAACTGATTGGAATACATTGATCAGGAACCCATGGACACCGATTCATCAGAGGATTCCCAAACTCTAAAATTCCTTTTTCAAGGAGGCACACCTTCACCAATTGACTCATCTAATAAAGCCCCCATAGGGTCGGCAGGCTTACCCCTTGTCACCATTCTAGTAGAACCCATCAATTCAATGGTTGGCAGCCCTATGGATGTAGACAGTGACCCTAAAAGAGCCTCGAAGAGGCATAAGGTGGATGAGAGTGAGAAGAAGGTAGTAAAAATCCAAGAGGAGAAACCTAATAAGAAGCATGTCAAGTTTCAAATGCCCCCCTATGAGGTGAAACAACATGTGTTTGGAAAACCGCCCAAAGGACCTACACCATCTAGTACAAGTAGGGCCAAGCTATTGGAGGAATATGAAGAAAATCCAGATAACTTGGCAAAAGAAGCAAAACTCTACTCCGAGGTAAGAAAGTTAGCCAAGAAGGAAGTGGCCCTAGTTGCCAGCAGAAATTTATCTCATAACACCTTGAGCCTTGCTCTGGCTACCAAAAACAAGGCTATAGAGATGAAATTCAACCTAGAAGACATCCCTATCCCTGATATAATCAACCTACACAAGGAGAAAAGTGAGGTCATTTATAATAGGCTGTTGAAGCTTGCCATAGAGATGTCAAAGGTGCAAACAAGTAAGTCTAGAGTCTAGTACCAGCTAAAGTTGGTAAAGGCATAGAATAAGTCTCTAAAGGCTCAGACAAAGAAACACCAAACACAACTGTTAACCAATGAGACTGAAGAAGATAAGAGGAAGAATATCCAGGAACTGATAAATGAAAGGGACGAGGAGATTCTGAACTTAAAGAAGAGTTTAAAGATCTCTCCTTTTCAATTTGCAAGTACCCTTAAGATAGTAGAGCTGGAGGAAGAGAAAGAAAAACTGAAGGGGGAACTATTGGACTGTAAATTCCAATTGGTAGAACTGATGGAGAAGGAAACGAAGATGGAGTCTGATATGACCTTGGTAGCTGCCAAAGAGGAATCATGGAGGACATGGGTTGAAGATTTGGAAAAGAAAGTAAAGAAGATGGAACAAGATGCCACAGATTCGATTGCAGCTGGTGATTTCTCCCTGGTAGGACAGATAGCTGATGCCAACCTAGAAGATGTTGAGTTGCTCTGATTAAGGAAACAAGTTGCTAACTTGAAAACCTTATACCAGGACAATAATCTGGGATGATATTATAACACAATCTGCAAACCTACGGCCTTATCTAAACTTTATATTGGACAAAGAGACTGTCGTGAATTTAGAGATACAAGTTGTGACATTAGCAAATGAAAGACTTAGTAAAAAGCCTGCAGAATATGATAACAACGCGGTGGATTTCTTAAATGATTTATCTAAAGAACAGGCTGATGATATAGGAATCAAGGACAGCGTTGCCACCATCATCTAGGCTAAAATGGTAATTAACAAGCATGAACAGGTAAAGATCACCTAGTCAGGAATTGACATTTTGTCAAAACAGCTAAAGATGTTCAGGGAAGCCTTTGATCCTTTATTCAAGAGAGGCCTACATGAATTCTGGGGCAAGAAAGGAAATATGTTTTCTGAGGAGGAATATAAGGCCAAGCTGTGGGATTGCACGATTAACCAGAAAGACTTTGAGGGGATGGATTGGCCCTTGATCGGCCAACTGGTAGCTGAGAAGCTGACGAGAGACTTCGAGTTGGCCTCTAACTTTGGGGGAGCAGGGACATTGCACACTGGATACCCTTACAAGGAACACACTGAAATAAGAGTATTACTTAAAGAGCTCGCCATCATAAATTTACCTTCAGAGGAGCAGTGGAAACTAATCGAGAAGTATGGTAAACCAAGGTTAAAAATCAGAATATGAAAGGGTCCGAAGACGTCGGCTAAAGAGCCAGCGAGCAATGAAAGCAGCAAGCTAAAGCTATCAATTTTCTATTTTGCTTCTATTAAAGTAGTTAGTTCTATAGTAAAATATGCCAATGAATGTAATACAGCGGTTAGGCCTATACCTCCTATGTTTGTTTTTAAGTTGTAACAGCGAAATGCCTTAGTTAGCTATCAAGTAATTACAACTATTTTCTGTTCATAAGAGAGCCGAGCATAGAGCTCCAGGAGCCTCTATAAATTCATTGTAATTAAAGACAAAAGGGTTGAAAATCTTGTTAAAAACCTTTATGGAAATTTTGTATTGTTCTGTATGACATTTCTGAGTTATATTTTGAATAGAACATGTAGAGCCAAGCTAATGTTTATAGAGATTCTTGTGTAACTGGTCTTGTAGTCTGTTTTTCCTCTTCTATGTTAATTCTGCATCTCTCATTGTTATTTCCATTTTGTAACATTCTTCAATGCTTGGAGCAGTGTGATAGTTAAGTAGAATTGATGAAATTATGCTCTACTTATCTTTTCCAAGTATTTCACCATTATTTTCTCTGCTAAAGTTGATGTAGGATCCATCATTATATGCCTTACGTCAATGGGTTGTTTCTTTCTCCTCTGTCTCACCAATTAAATTCATTTCGACTATGAGTTGTTTATTATCTCGTCACTGTGTTAAATGCATTTGTGAAAGCCTTTGTAAATAAGTTTTCTCTCGAGTTTTTTCTGACGTGACTCCATTGCCCAAAAGAGAGATTCATATGTTTCAGCCAACGACGTTTAAATCATTTGTTTTTTTCAAACATAAAGTTGATCTTCTGTATTGTTGTAATTGAATATTCTTTATGATGAATGCTGGTGTGTTTTCTTGATTATTGACAATCTTGATGATTTACAGTATTCTGTGAGCTTATAGAGAGAGCCCTCTCTGTTTTTGTTGGATCAGTAGCACAGTCCAAAGATTGGTTAGTCGTTACCCCAACTTGCCCTATCCCATAACCTAGGGGGTCCTTTTGGGTGTTAACAAATTGGCGTCGCTGCCAGGGAAAGCAATTGTCTTATCATCCCTGGAGAACGACAAAGATTCCAGATCTGAATCCTGATGGTTGTTGGGCCCTAGAATTCTCCCTCTTTAACCATAATTATCTCGTCATTTTGCCAAATTTTACTTTACCTTTGTGAACCATATACATGCCTTTTTCCAAATCAATCAACAATTCTGACAAGGTATAAGTTATTATTGTTTTATGCAATTATGCCCAAGATTGTTATGGTTATGAATCCTGACCTTTGGTTTATGCTCACATTTGTGAGTTTATTTAGTTCAAACCTGAAGCGCAGGTGTATCAGCTCAGTAGCACCAACTGTGACTCTTCAAGGCACCAGCTCCTCATACTCCAAGGGACAGCGCATCCTCCACGCAAGCTGTATGAGATCCCCACTGTAACAGATCCCATTGAGGCAGAGCCTAGCTATGACAGACAAGTGATGTTCCAGCTGCTGAGTCTGTTGATCCATTAACTATCAAAGCAACAACATCTTTTAGAATTAACAAACCTGTTTAATACGCTGTATCAGTTAGCTGTAACTTCGTAGAATGAAGATCATAGATCTTCATTGCTGCATGATTTTAGTGGATCTGAAACTGTATTTCCTTTGTATAAATTCTAGAAGGCTCTCGTAGCCTGGGGTTGGACAATCATTACTTGTGTAAGCTGTAACAAAGCACTGAGACTCACGATCTTCCATCAATAATATGAGAGCAGAGTTATTCATTTCTGTGTCTTAATTTGCAGTGACTCTCGGCGTCTCTGTTAGAATTCCAGGGCCCTCCTTCTCACAGAGATAGTCGGTTTAAGTAGGTAGAGTAGTTTAGTTTTACTTCTGTTGTGTGGAATGATTGCAGACATTATTGGTAGCTGTAACAGAGATTAGCTTTCCTTTTTGGTAGTCTATAATTGCATCTTGAATAGCTGTATCCGAGTGGTGTGACAGTTGATTGTGTAGGATAATTTACTTAATTGCATGTGTGTTTTAATTAACTGTGACAGCCAAGCTCAATTCCAATTATCTTCTAGTTGTTTATGCTTTCTAGGATTTCCATTAATTATCAGTTAGAGTTCAAGCTTGTGTTTTAATTCTGGTTGTTGTTGTCTCTTCAATCGCATTCATAGATTAGACAATTAATGATATAATTACAGTAGCTACTAGATAGATCATTTTGGTAAAGATTGAATGCTATAGTTTGATAATTATAGGATTTAACTTCTTGCAAAAGTAATCTAGTTTCATTTCATTATTAGATCATTAACTTGCTGGGTTGATTTCTGTAGGGAAGTTGCTTTATTTTGGATTCTTAAATGTATGAATTAGATTAGTGTTCTTAGGGAATGAGTTGGATGGAAACATAGGTAGGACCATTATTTACATTCAGTAAATCAACTGCTTGATCTATTTATGCATAGACTATGCTTATTACCTTTGAAATAAAAGAGCTTCCTGGGTTTGAAAATTTATATTGACCATTCTGTGTGTTAGCTTTAATCAACTAACATATAGGGTGACCAACATTTTGGCGTTGTTGTCGGGGATGGTAATAGATAGACAGAGTTAGTAGTTGGTTTCATTTGATTTGATTTTACTTCAATTCTTTACATCATGCATGAATACAAGAAAAACAAATCAAGAACCCCCTTTGAATACTAACATTGCAGGTGAAAGAGGTCGAGTTCGTAATGCAGGTCAGGGAAGACACACATATATTGATGAGATAATTGCTAGAGATGATTCTTCCATTAGACCACCGTGGAACTCTACAGGCAGGGGAAATTCTGTACCACCCAATCTTGAAAATTCGGCATCCACAGTGGAGAACACAATGGGACCTTCAACTCCTGTTGCAGAAAGTAAACCTCCTAAATATAAGGGAACTGCTATAGGTGCACCAGATAGATAGGAGATCTATCATATTGACGGAACTAGAGTTACTAAGGAAGTGTGGTTGGAGACTCGCAGAATAGCAGAGGAGGAAAGAAGGAAAAGAGAAGAGAGGAGGAAAGAAGAAGAAGCTAAAGCAAAGGAAGAATGCATAAAGGAAACTGTTGAATTTTAGACTAGAACCATGGTTGGTAGAGAACATGGGGGTGAGAATGAACATGAGGGTCATCGAGAGGAAGAAGGAGAAAATAGTCAGCCTGGTAATACTATGTCTACACTAGAATACCTCAGCATCAGTTCTCCACAATTTTCATGGTAAGTCCTCTAAGGATCCTGATGATTTTCTTTTTGAGTTTGATATCCTCTATCGTAGCTATGATTACACCTCTAGTGCTTAGAAGTTGAAGCTATTTCCAGCCACCTTGAAAGAAAATGGTTTGCGTCGCTTCATGAGTTTGGGTCATGAGACCATTACTACTTGGGACGAAATGAAGAACACCTTCCTTTCTAAATATCAAGAATATTGCAGAACTAGAGATAGAAAGGAAGAGTTGTTTAAAATGGTTCAGAAGGATGAAGAGAGTTTGGAAGACTTTGTGAAGAGATTGTTGTACAATTTGCAAAGATCTGGTCATGCTGAGATTGGCAAGGATGTGCTCAAGATTATCTTGCTAAGAGGAATTAGAGAAGATTTCCTTGATATGTTGAATCTGTTGGGGAAAGGGGATATCTCAAAGGAACCTTTTGAAAAGATTGTTGAATTATGTCGAAGGTACTCCAGGGGATCTTCCAGAACCAGCAAACAAGATAAAGACCGAGACTACGATGTCTTTACTAGGACTCAGAATTCAGCTAGTGGAGGTGCCACTCGAGCAGAAATAGAAAACCTACTGGAGAACTTTAAAACAGACATGATGATCTCCATTTCCTTAGAGTTGGATGACATGAGGGAAAAACAGAAACAAGTAGTAGAATATCTTAGACTTGGGGTATTCTGTCCTAAATGTAGGAAGAAGCATCCACTAAAGGAGTGCCCGTTAGACAAAGCAGAGGTATGTAGACTATGTGAACTCGAGCATGTCACTAAGGAGTGTCCATCATTACCTAAGGTTAAAGCAGTCTTGCAGGAATCTATTCCGGATGTAGAGCCAACATACTTTATGGCACAGAAGAAACCATGGCAGCCTAGAAACCAAGGTATGAATCCATATCCAAAATTTTTCCTGCATAATGTGAATGGAATTAACAACATGCATAATATGAATACACAATTCCCTTCACATTACTCCAACAGCCAGTGGCATCCATCTCAAAACCCAATGCAAAATTCTAATTCATGGACACCATGGCCACAGCAGTCAAACCAAGCTCCTTGGAATTCCAACTCGAGAAACTCTTACCAAGGGAATAACTTTCCCCATCACCAGACTCAGTATCAACAGTACCCTCCTCAACAGTATCAGCATCAGCAGTATCAGCAACCACAGCTCCCGTTCCAAAACAATGCGGCACCTATGAATGCAGCACTTCGACCACGGCTACCTGCACAACCTAATCCAAACCCAAACAATAAAGAAGTCCATCAATTTGAGACTGCCAACATGCCTACGTATTCCATTACTCAAATTCCCTGCCATGCTATATGGTTACAATCAGGGAGGGTAGTGGAGCCTATTATCACTGAGGATGTTTCACCCCCAGTGATTGAAACTGGAGTAAATTAGCATTATGAGAACATGGTTAATTCAACAATCCCCATTATTGAGGATGTTGAAACTCCTACTGAAGCAACCGCTGAAACTCAGGAAGAAACACACGATGTGTCACAGCCTGCACAGTTGAATAGAGAACCACCATACCCTGAATGATTGCAGCTGCAGAAAACAGTGGAACATCCCTGATTTGATCTCGTGGGAGAGTTGAAAAATTTGTATGTTAAAATTCGACTGTTATAGGCCCTCCATGATGTGCCCATTTATGCTAAGACAGTTAAAGATTTGTGTGTTAAGAAACCAGGAATAAGGCCCGGGGATCCTCCCATTGTCCACGTGCCCAGGGATCCCCCCATTGTCCACGTGCTCAGGGATCCCCCCATTGTCCACGTGTTGGGAACTCTTTCAGAATTGATAATGGGAAAGGCCCCTATGGCAAAGTACGATGACCCTGGGAACCCGACTGTCATAGTTCTCATAGGGAACACACAAATTCAAAATGTCTTGGTGGATTTAGGCACAACTATTAACGTTATGACCATAGAGATTGTGAAGAAATTGGGACTCACTAATCTTCGGCCAACCCCTACTGTTTTGGAACTTGCTGATAGATCAACGATCAAACCGGAAGGAATCCTAGATGATCTTGTAATTTCAGTTGACTCGTGGGAATACCCTACGGATTTTTTGGTATTATAGCCAAAATCTTAGTTGGGGGGACACCACTGATCATGGGAATACTGTGGTTGGCCACAGCTTATTCCTGTATCAGCTGTCGGTCAGGTTCTATGACTATTTCAGACGGAACTGAGATCAAGAATCTAACCCTGTACCCTCTAGCTCGACCAAGCACAGAAGCTAAAACTCTATTGTGGGAAGATTTGGAGGAGGAAGAGGGTGTGCAGACACTATTAACCATAGGCAGAGCCTTGACATTTAAAGATGAAACGGAGGATGATTCCATTAATAGTTTCATCAGTGAGCCCACATTAGTCAATAAGAATGTCTATCAGATCTTGGACAGTAATTTAGCTGCAACAGAACATGAAAATCTTATAGAAGAAACTCTGATTGGTGATGATAATGTAATTCCAATACTTAAGAATTCGAAGAGTGTTCCAGTGGAAATTGAGCCAGGAAAAACATTGAATATCAATCCTAATCTGGCACCTAGCGAGCTGGAACAACTAGTCACTTTGCTGAAACAGCGTAGGGGAGCTTTTGATTGGGAGTACATAGACATGAAAGGAATTCCTTCTCATCTATGTACTCATCACATCTATATTAAGAGCGACTACAGGCCTGTATGTCAACCCCAATGAAGGATGAACCCGAACCTGAGAGACATAGTGAAAGAGGAAATCCAGAAACTGTTGGAAGCTAGATTCATATATCCAATTTAAGACAGTGAGTGGGTTTCTCCACTTATGATCATGCCAAAGAAGAATGGGAAATGGAGGGTCTGTGTGGATTACAGATAATTGAACAAGGCAATGCAGAAGGACCATTTCCCCTTACCTTCATCGATTAGGTCCTTGATACCTTGTCTGGGAAGAAGTATTTCTCTTTTCTGGATGGCTTTAGTGGCTATAACCAGATTCAGATTGCTCCAGAAGATCAAGACAAAACCACTTTCACTTGTCCCTGGGGGACTTTTGTATACCGAGTACTTCCTTTTGGGTTGTTTAACGCACTAGCTACATTTGAGAGAGCAGTGATTGGAATCTTTTCAGAAATGGTGAATGATTGCATGGAAATTTTTATGGATGACTTTACTCCATATGGTGACAGTTATGAAGAAGCACTGAAGAACGTAGAAAAGGTCCTGAAACGCTGTGAACAAATCGAACTCTCTTTGAGCACTGAAAAGTGCCACATGATGATGAGTGAAGGCATAGTGCTGGGGCACTTCATCTCTTCTGATGGTATCCAGGTAGATCCATCCAAAATCAAGGTAATTGAAAACATACGAACTCCTGGGACACAGAAAGATGTACGTAACTTCTTCGGGCATGCTGGCTATTACAGAAGGTTCATAGAATTTTTTTTCGAGATATCTTCTCCTTTGTTCACTCTGTTGATGAAGGATGCACAGTTTTTCTGGAATGATGCATGCCAAACAGCGTTTACCGAGCTAAAGAAGAGGCTGTCTACAGCACCCATCTTACGAGGACCCAATTGAGCTCTTCCTTTTCACATTTCTTTAGATGCCTCAGACAATGCCATTGGAGCAATTTTAGGACAGCAACAAGGTAATGCTCCTTATGCTATTTACTATATTAGTAAAAATCTGTCTCTTGCTGAACTGAATTATACTGTCACAGAAAAAGAATTTCTTGCCATTGTTTATGCCATCAATAAATTTAGACATTATATTACTGGATATTCCACTTTTGTGCACATTGATCATTCTTCTATCAAGTATTTAATGAATAAACCAATCATGAATGCTAGAGTTACTAGATGGCTATTGTTGTTACAGGAATTTGATATTACAATTATTGATAGACCAGGAAAGGAAAATGTTGTTGCAGATTTTTTATCTCGACTTACTAACAGTGATGACAATTTACTAGTTGAAGATTCCTTCCCTGACGAACATTTGTTTGCAGTATCAGCTCATTCCCCATGGTATGCATATACTGCTAACTTTTTGGCTGCATGTAAGCTTCCAGCACATCTGTCAAAGAGAGAAAAAGGGAAGATCATACAACATAGTGCTAGGTATTGCTAGATTGATGGCCATCTTTTCTACACAGGGCTTGATTTAAAAATTAGAAGATGTGTTAGAGAAGATGAAATCTTCAGCATTCTTAAAGCTTGACATGATGAGCCCTGTGGGGGACACTTTACTAACAAAAGGACAGGTCATAAAGTTTTGAGAACTGGCTATTTCTGGCCTACATTGTTCAAGGATGCGAAGAAGTATGTTCAGGCATGTGATAGCTGCCAAAGGATGGGCCAACCCAACATATTAGATGAGATACCTTTACAGCCACAGCTTGTGGTTGAACCGTTTGATAGGTGGGCTCTAGATTTTGTAGGGCCTATCAACCCTCCCTCAAAGCAGAAAGTTCATATCTTGGTTTGCATAGACTACATGATTAAATGGGTGGAAGTTGTAGCCTTTTTCAAGGCCAATGATCAGGCTATGATTGATTTCCTGTATGAAGAGATTTTTACTCGGTTTGGAGTGCCTAAGGAGATCATTACAGATGATGGAACACAGTTTGTATCTCATTAGATGGAAGCACTATTGCAGAAATTTCATATTCAGCATAAAATAACCTCACCATATCATCCACAGGCCAATGGGCACGTGGAGAGCACAAACAAGGTTATTGAGGCTATTTTGGCAAAAACAGTGAAGAGCCATCGTAAAGATTGGGCTGAAAGACTTCTAGAGGCACTGTGGGCCTATCGTACCACTTTGCGTAACACCACTGGTTTTTCCCCATATGAGCTAGTATATGGCAAGAACGTTGTTTTCCCAATTGAATTTGAAATCAGAACTTTAAAAACAGTTGTTGAAGCAAATCTGGATTTACCAGAGGCACAGAGGAATCGACTGAATTAGCTCAATGAATAGGATGAGAAGCGCACAACTGCAGTACATCATACAACCTTAATCCAACAACAACGCTCTAGATGGCATGAGAGATTTATAAAGAAAAGAGTCTTCCAGGAAGAAGACTGGGCCCTGTTGTATGATTCACGATTTAAGAGGGATTTTAAAGGCAAATTGCACACCTGTTGGTTGGGACCCTATCAGATAGATTAGGTATTTGATCAATGGAATAGTCTGGTTTATCACCATTGACGAGAGCAAAGTACCATTATTCGCAAAAGGTCATTGGATGCGACTGTATCATAGGCAGATATCAAGAGAGGCTTTTATTTCACAAGTTGTAGCTGATCCAGAGTATCAGTTAACGTCAGGAGAGGGATTTTTAAACCCTGTGAATTCCTAAAAGTTACAGTTTCCACACATATTTTTGTACATAAATAATTGGTTTTTCTTTCATTCTGTATTTTATCTATTTTTAATTTTTCTTGCACTTGATTGGTTTGTTTTGAAGATCTGTGTGCAGGAACGTATTGGAGGAGCAACAGTCGTGACTGGGCCAGACAACTGCAGACACCCGATATTTGTTCCTGATCTAATAAAGCTCTTTGAAAAAGATGGAGAATTCGTGGTCTTTCACAGATAAAATTTGCTTATACTACAGTCCTTCGCAGCTGAGACTTCGCCACTTTTGCTCCTTCATCCAAATTCCGCAGCTCCGACTCCGCTATTTCTGCTTACCTTTCTAAGTTGGTAGCTGCTACTCCGCCATTTCCGCTTCATTTTTATTCCTTCCCAGCAGCTGAGACTCTGCTACCTTTGTCCATTCCGCTAAATACAACAGCTGAGACTCCCCTACCTTTTTCCATTCCGCTAAATACAGCAGCTGAGACTCCGCTACCTTTATCCATTCTGCTAAATCTATCATCCGCGACTCCATTCTTTTCCACTTCATTCTCGCTCCTTCCGTACAGCTGCGACTCCGCCATTTTTCACTTATTCTGCTAGATTTCGTAGCTGATACTCTGCAAGTTTGTCTGCTCTCCAGTGAACAATAATTCAATCGGACGTCAGTCTCAGTTGTTTTTGCTCTATCAAGCCCAATTGCAGTCCTCCTTGAAGGAAACTATCAGAATGGTCTGTTATCTATCAGCTCAGGTGGCATAGCCACATCACTTCAGCACATGCACATTTATTCTTATTCTTAATGACGGGATGATGAAGGCAAGCTATGATGGCTGATACGCCATGACGATTAACTCACAGATTGACGCATAGCGTGAAGGTATAGATTCTAACTATAATCATGATTAGCCATTTATTGACATCGTGAATAATAATGGTTATGCATGTCATTTATCCCTATCAGTTATCCCTAACATTTATCCCGACGAAAACTATGCTTTAAGCCATTACCCGTCCTCCTGATCATGATTATCATTTTATCCGATTCATGTGACAAACTAGTCATAAATTTTACTTCGAAACCAATGTTGCCACCTTTCTAACACGACTCAATTCCACTATTGACGATCCATCAACCGTGCCTGCATGTAGACAATTCGATAGTTGGAGCTATGACTGGCACATTTGTTACAATTTCTTGTAGAGGTCTAACAATATGGGTATTCCTGTGAGATATGAACCTCTAACAATAGAATCCCCGTACAAAAATAGAGATGTCTTTGTCATTTTTCAAGAAGTAGGGTGGATGATTTATTTCCAATGCCTCAATGGATTTCATGAGAAAGCGGCCCTTCAATTTGCTCAAAACTTGACGGACACTCATTCAGACGTTCGAGGAATAAGGGTAGATATTTCAGAGGCAATTCTGGCAGAAGTAACAGGAATTCCCAGAGTGGGGCGTCGTTGGTTTAGTCGGCAACGCTACCATCCCACCATAGTTGAAGATTTTCTTGCAAATGGATAGAGAGTTCAACCATTGCGCAGGTGAACAGCCTTGGAAACTCTTCCACACCCGTGGAACGAAGTCGCAATCTTTTTGAAGAAATATATTACCTGCGAGGTGAGGTATAGTGTTGTTTATATTAATGAATTTTTACTCCTATCACATTTACGACACAACCAATTGCTAAACATGCCATAATTTCTTTTTCAATCTTTGTAACGCATGGCTTACTATGTTAAAGGTGCTCATCACCCCTTAGCATCCCTCAAAAATCATGGGCTAACTGAATTGCTAATTTTACGAGCCCTTGCACAGTATAATTTGACATGGGATCAATTTCTAGATAGGCCAAACCTGCCTCATGAAATGCCTTTTGCAATATTGCATGAGGACTAGAGTTCCTCAAATTCAGTTTGGGGGAGGGAAGATGGGACACCTAAAAAGATAGAAACAGAAGGGGATGAAACGGGGGCAACCAAAACTGAAAAGGGAAATGGAAACCGTCAAGCAAAGGCAATATCAAAAAATGAACAAGCAGCCCCGAATGTAGAATCTCCTCCCACAATCACAAGGACTCTAAATCAGAAGGAGGAAGTTGGATCTATTTTTAAGGCAATAGGATTTTCCTTGCCCCGAAGAAAGAAATAGCCGATGAACATGGGCCAGTCATCTTGCTCAGTGAAGAAGAAAAGAATAGGAATTGTGACTGCAGCAGAAGCAGGTCATATGGTTAGGGTAGATAGTGGGACTCCGATTTTTAAACCCCAACCACCTGCTGACACACAAGAACCTATTGTAGAAGAGCCTCAATTAGATAACCTTTTGTTTGAAAAGGAGTTGTTAAAGAAAGAGGTGCAAGATCTTCGGGGAGAACTAGATAAATGGAAGGCAACACGCAGGGAACAGGCAAAGAAGCATGCGGATGCAAGGATGGAAGCTGCAGATCGATTGAGGAATTTACTGATGACTTGGGGAATTGGAGTACAACAAGAGATAATATGTCCAGAATGTGGAGATATTTTTAATTTGGCAGGGCTTAAAGTTACAAAGGAAGAACTAGAAGTTCATGGATCTACAAGAGCAAGGTAATCATAGAATTTTTATTCAAGCTCAATTTCATCATTTTTGAAGACATCAAGATGATCCAGCAGACTAAAATTATCAATAAAAAGGGTGTTGTTACACAAGAACCAGTCACCTTAAAATTTTTGTTGGAAGTCTATTGTAGATTGAAGTTGCTAAGGGTAGGGGGTGTTGTTACACAAGAACCAGCCACCTTAAAATTTTTTGTTGGAGATCTATTATAGATTGAAGTTGCTAAGGGAAGGGGGTGTTGTCACAAAAGAACGAGCATTCCCAATAATTGATTGGAAAATTTTATTTTCTCAACCGGCATAACATGAACAGGGGCCAGCCTCGTAGGCAAACTAATTATCTATTGCATGAGGACATGCAAATGGATAGTTGGGGGGAGATGTTCGGCCCTGGAATTGTCCCTTTTTAACCATACTTATCTCGTCATTTTGCCAAATTTTACTTTACCTTTGTGAACCATATACATGCCTTTTTCCAAATCAATCAACAATTCTGACAAGGTATAAGTTATTATTGTTTCATGCAATTATGCCTAAGATTGTTGTGGTTACGAATCTTGACCTTCGGTTTATGCTGACATTTGTGAGTTTATTTAGTTCAAACCTAAAGCACAGGTGTATCAGCTCAGTAGTGCCAGCTGTGACACTTCAAGGCACCAGCTCCTCATACTCCAAGGGACAACGCATCCTCCACACAAGCTGTATCAGATCCCCACTGTAACAGATTCCATTGAAGTAGAGCCTAGCTGCGACAGACAAGTGACATTCTAGCTGCTGAGTCTATTGATCCATTAACTATCAAAGCAACAACATCTTTCAGAATTAACAACCCTGTTTAATACGTTGTATCAGTTAGCTGTAACTCCGCAGCATGAAGATCATAGATCTTCATTGCTGCACGATTTTAGTGGATCTGAAACTGTATTTCCTTTGTATAAATTCTACAAGGGTCTCATAGCCTAGGGTTGGACAATCATTACTTGTGTAAGCTATAATAGAGCACTGAGACTCACGATCTTCCATCAATAATATGAGAGCAGAGTTATTCATTTAGGTGTCTTAATTTGCAGTGACTCTTGGAATCTCTGTTAGAAGGCCAGGGCCCGCCTTCTCACAGAGATAGCCGATATAAGTAGGTAGAGTAGTTTAGTTTTACTTCTGTTATGTGGTGTGGAATGATTGCAAACATTATTGGTAGTTGTAACAGAGATTAGATTTCTTTTTTGGTAGTCTATAATTGCATCTTGAATAGTTGTATCAGAGTGGTGTGACAGTCAACTGTGTAGGATAATTTACTTAATTGCATGTGTGTTTTAATCAGCTGTGACAGCCATGCTCAATTCCAATTATCTTCTAGTTGTTTATTCTTTCTAGGATTTCCATTAACTATCAGTTAGAGTTCAAGCTTGTGTTTTAATTCTGGTTGTTGTTGTATCTTGAATCGGATTCATAGATTAGACAATTAATGGTAGAATTATAGTAGCTACTGGATAGATCATTTTGGTAAAGATTGAATGCTATAGTTTGATAATTATAGGATTTAACTTCTTGCAAAAGTAATCTAGTTTCATTTCATTATTAGATCATTAACTTGCTGGGTTGATTTCTGTAGGGAAGTTTCTTTATTTTGGATTCTTAGATGTATGAATTAGATTAGTGTTCTTAGGGAATGAGTTGGCTGGAAACATAGGTAGGATCATTATTTACATTCAGTAAATCAACTGCTTGATCTATTTATGCATAGACTTTGCTTATTACTTTTGAAATAAAAGAACTTCTTGGGTTTGAAAATTTACGTTGACACTTTTGTGTCTTAGCTATAATCAACTGACATATAGGGTGACCAACATTTTGGCACCGTTACCGGGGATGGTAATAGATAGACAGAGTTAGTATTTGGTTTCATTTGATTTGATTTTAGTTCAATTCTTTATAGCATGCATGAATACAAGAAAAAAAAATCGGGAACCCCCTTTGAATACTAACATTGCAGGTGGAAGAGGTCGAGGTCGTAATGCAGGTCAGGGAAGACACACATATATTAATGAGATAATTGCTAGAGATGATTCTTCCACTAGACCACCGTGGAACTCTACAGGTAAGGGAAATTCTATACCTCCAAATCTTGAAAAGTCAGCATCCACAGTGGAGAACACAATGGGACCTTCAACTCCTGTTGCAGAAAGTAAACCTCTTGAAGATAAGGGAACTGCTATAGGTGCACCAGATAGAGAGGAGGTGTATCATATTGATGGAACCAGAGTTACTAAGGAAGTGTGGTTGGAGACTCGCAGAATAGCAGAGGAAGAAAGAAGGCAAAGAGAAGAGAGGAGGAAAGAAGAAGAAGCTAAAGCATAGGAAGAACGCATAAAGGAAAGTGTTGAATTTTGGACTAGAACAATGGCTGGTAGAGAACAGGGGGGTGAGAATGAACATGAGGATCATCGAGAGGAAGAAGGAGAAAATAATCAGCCTGGTAATACTGTGTCTACATTAGAATTCCCTATCCTTCAGACACCTGGAGCAGCTCCTATGAAGAGTATCTCAACATCAGTTTTCCCGAATTTTCATGGTAAGTCCTCTGAGGATCCTGATGAGTTTCTTTTTTAGTTTGATATCCTCTGTCGCAACTATCATTAAAGCTCTAGTGCTTAGAAGTTGAAGCTATTCCCAGCCACCTTGAAAGGAAATGCTCTGCACTGGTTCATGAGTTTGGGTCCTGAGAGCATTACTACTTGGGACGAAATGAAGAACACCTTCCTTTCTAAATATCAAGAATATTGCAGAACTAGAGATAGAAAGGAAGAGTTGTTTAAAATGGTTCAGAAGGATGAAGAGAGTTTGGAAGACTTTGTGGAGAGATTGCTGTACAATTTGCAAAGATTTGGTCATGCTGAGATTTGTAAGGATGTGCTCAAGATTATCTTGCTAGGAGGAATTAGAGAATATTTCCTTGATATGTTGAATCTGCTGGGGAAAGGGGATATCTGAAAGGAACCTTTTAAAAAGATTGTTGAATTATGTCGAAGGTACTCCAGGGGATCTTCCAGAACCAGCAAATGAGACAAAGACCGAGACCAGGATGTCTTTACTAGGACTCAGAAGACAGCTAGTGGAGGTGCCACTCGAGCATAAATAGGAAACCTACTGGAGAAATTTAAAACAGACATGATGAGCTCCATTTCCTCAGAGCTGGATGGCATGAGGGAAAAATAGAAACAAGTAGTAGAAGATCTTACACTTGGGGTATTATGTCCTAAATGTAGGAAGAAGCATCCACTAAAGGAGTGCCCATTAGACAAAGCAGAGGTATGTAGACTATGTGAACTCGAGGATGACAGTAAGGAGTGTCCATCATTACCTAAGGTTAAAGCAGTCTTGCAGGAATCTATTCCAGATGTAGAGCCAACATACTTTATGGCACAGAAGAAACCATGGAAGCCTAGAAACCAAGGTATGAATCCAGATCCAACATTTTTCCTGCATAATGTGAATGGAATGAACAACATGCATAATATGAATACACAATTCCCTTCACATTACTCCAACAACCAGTGGCATCCATCTCAAGACCCAATGCAAAATTCTAATTCATGGACACCATGGCCACAACAGTCAAACCAAGCTCCTTGGAATTCCAACTGGAGAAACTCTTACCAAGGGAATAACTTTCCCTATCACCAAAATCAGTATCAATAGTACCCTCCTCAACAGTATCAGCATTAGCAGTATCAACAACCATAGCTCCCTTTCCGAAACAATGCCGCACCTATGAATGCACCACTTCGACCACAGCTACCTGCACAACCTAACCCAAACCCAAACAATAAAGAAGTCCATCAATTTAAGGCTACCAACATGCCTACGTATTCCATTACTCAAATTCCTTGCCATGATATATGGTTACGATCATGGAGGGTAGTGGAGCCTATTATCGCTGAGGATGTTTCACCCCCAGTGATTGAAACTGGAGTAAATCAGCATTATGAGAACATGGTTAATTCAACAATCCCCATTATTGAGGATGTTGATGCTCCTACTGAAGCAGTAGTTGAAACTCAAGAATCAACACACGATGTGTCACAACCTACATAGTTTTATAGAGAACCACCATACCCTGAACGATTGCAGCTGCAGAAAATAGTGGAACAGCCCTGATTTGATCTAGGGGAGAGTTGAAAAATTTGTATGTTAAAATTCCACTGTTACAGGCCCTCCATGATGTGCCCATTTATGCTAAGACAGTTAAAGATTTGTGTGTTAAGAAACCAGGAAGAAGGCCTAGGGATCACCCCATTGTCCACGTGTTGGGAAAGCTCTCAGAATTGATAATGGGAAAGGCCCCTGTGGCAAAGTACGATGACCCTAGGATCCCGACTGTCATAGTTCACATAGGGAACACACAAATTCCAAATGTCTTGGTGGATTTAGGCACAGCTATTAATGTTATGACCATAGAGACTGTGAAGAAATTGGGACTCACTAATCTTCGGCCAACCCCTACTATTTTGGAACTTGCTGATAGATAAACGATCAAATCGGAAGGAATCCTAGATGACCTCATAAATTCAGTTAACTCGTGGGAATACCCTGCCGAGTTTTTGGTATTACAGCCAAAATTTCAGTTGGGGGGACACCCACTGATCCTGGGAAGACCATGGTTGGCCAGAGCTGATGCATGTATCAGCTGCCCATCAGGTTCTATGACTATCTCAGATGGAACTAAGATCAAGAATCTAACCCTGTACCCTCTAGCTCGACCAAGCATAGAAGCTGAAACTCCATTGTGGGGAGATTTGGAGGAGGAAGAGGGTGTGCAGACACTATTAACCATAGGCATAGCCTTGAAATTTAAAGATGAAGCATAGCCTTGAAATTTAAAGATGAAACATAGGATGATTCCATTAATAGTTTCATCAGTGAGCCCACATTAGTCAATAAGAATGTCTATCAGATCTTGGACAGTACTTTAGCTGCAACAGAACATGAAAATATTACAGAAGAAACTCTGATCGGTGATGATAATGTAATTCCAGTACTTAAGAATTCGAAGAGTGTTCCAGTGGAAATTGAGCCAGGAAAAACATTGAATATCAATCCTAATCTGGCGCCTAGCGAGCTGGAACAACTAGTCACTCTGTTGAAACAACGTAGGGGAGATTTTGCTTGGGAGTACATAGACATGAAAGGAATTCCTTCTCATATGTGCACTCATCACATCTATATTAAGAGCAACTCCAGGCCTGTATGTCAACCCCAATGAAGGATGAACCCAAACCTAAGAGACATAGTGAAAGAGGATATCCAGAAACTGTTGGAAGCTGGATTCATATATCCAATTTCAGACAGTGAGTGGGTTTCTCCACTTGTGATCGTGCCAAAGAAGAATGGGAAATGGAGGGTCTGTGTGGATTACAAAGAATTGAACAAGGCAATGCAGAAGGACCATTTCCCCTTACCTTTCATCGATCAGGTCCTTGATACCTTGTCTAAGAAGAAGTATTTCTCTTTCCTGGATGGCTTTAGTGGCTATAACCAGATTCAGATCGCTCCAGAAGATCAAGACAAAACCACTTTCACTTGTCCCTGGGGGACTTTTGCATACCGAGTACTTCCTTTTGGGTTGTGCAACGCACCAGCTAGATTTCAGAGAGTAGTGATTGGATTCGTTTCAGAAATGGTGAATGATTACATGGAAATTTTTATGGATGACTTTACTCCATATGGTGACAGTTATGAAGAAGCACTGAAGAACTTAGAAAAGGTCCTGAAATGTTGTGAACAAAGCCAGCTCTCTTTGAGCACTGAAAAGTGCCACATGATGATGAGTGAAGGCATAGTGCTGGGGCACTTCATCTCTTCTGATGGTAACCAGGTAGATCTATCCAAAATCAAGGTAATTGAAAACATACCAACTCCTGGGACACAGAAAGATGCACATAGCTTCTTGGAGCATGCTAGCTATTACAGAAGGTTCATAGAAATTTTTTCCAAGATAGCTTCTCCTTTGTTCACTTTGTTGATGAAGGATGCACAGTTTGTCTGGAATGATGCATGCCAAACAACATTTACCGAGCTAAATAAGAGGCTATCTACAACACCCATCTTACGAGGACCCAATTGCGCTCTGCCTTTTCACATTTCTTCATATGCCTCAGACACTGTCATTGGAGCAGTTTTGGGACAGTAGGAAGGTAATGCTCCTTATGCTATTTACTATATTAGTAAAAATCTGTCTCCTACTGAACTGAATTATACTCTCACAGAAAAAGAATTTCTGGCCATTGTTTATGCCATCAATAAGTTTAGACATTATATTACTAGATATTCCACTTTTGTGCACACTGATCGTTCTGCTATCAAGTATTTAATGAATAAACCGATCACGAATGCTAGAGTTACTAGATGGTTGTTGCTATTACAGGAATTTGATATTAGAATTATTGATAGACCAGGAAAGGAAAATGTTGTTGCAGATTTTTTGTCTCGACTTACTAACAGTGATGACAATTTACCAGTTGAAGATTCCTTCCCTGTCGAACATTTGTTTGCAGTATCAGCTCATTCCCCATGGTATGCAGATATTGCTAACTTTTTGGCTGCAGGTAAGCTTCCAGGACATCTGTCAAAGAGAGGAAAAATGAACATCATACAACATAGTGATAGGTATTGTTGGATTGATGGCCATCTTTTCTACACAGGTCTTGATTTAGAAATTAGAAGATGTGTTAGAGAAGATGAAATCTTCAGCATTCTTAAAGCTTGCCATGATGAGCCCTGTGGTGGACACTTTGCTGACAAAAGGATAGGTCATAAAGTTTTGAGAATGGGCTATTTCTGGCCTACATTGTTCAGGGATGCGAAGAAGTATGTTCAGGCATGTGATAGCTGCCAAAGGATGGGCCAACCCAACAGATTAGATGAGATTCCTTTATAGCCATAGCTTGTGGTTGAACCATTTGATAAGTGGGATCTAGATTTTGTAGGGCCTATCAACCCTCCCTCAAAGAAGAAAGTTCATATCTTGGTTTGCACAGACTACATGACTAAATGGGTGAAAGTGCTGTGAATATTTAATTAATATTATTATTTATATATTAAATAGATTATTAAATTAATAAGCGAAAGGATGTAACCCTTCATTATTCTTGCGCAAGCCCTATAAAGGCGAGCTTATTGTAACTTTATCATCATCAATCAATATATTATTATCATTTATCTTAATTATGGAAGAGGGTCTTGCTTCTTAACCCTTAACCAGACACGGTTAACTTAGTGAACGGATACGTTCACTGCATTTGGTATCAGAGCTCGGATTCGGCTCCTTCGACCTGAGCTCGGACTTGGCTCATGCACTCTGAGCTCGGACTCAACTCATCAATTCCTACTTAAGCTTGGACCCGGATCATCAATTCATGATTTCTTCTTTCCTTTGCTCTCCACTTCTCCCTCAAACTCCATCCTTCTGCTACCCCATCCACTACACTACCGCACTCTTCATTCGTTCCCCATCTTCTGCTTTGCTTACCACGCCAGCTCCCCTCACACCCTCATTACACCACTTACCATCCTACACTCCTCTCACTTTCCACCCGCTTCCCTTTCTCGCCAACCACCTCACTCGTTTACTCTTCCTGAGTGCCCTCACCATTCCCTCAACCACCACTCATCACTGGTCCTTCACGTCCATTTCCACCACCGCCCTCCACCCCATTGCTCCCCCGCACCTGTGTCCATCTCTCCATCCCCATTCCACACCCAAGCCCTACTCGTCCTCCCTCCTTTCCATGCCCCCCCTCCAATCCCTTGAATAGTCCCTCTCGACTCTCATCTGCCCATCCATCCCACCATGTCATCCCCTCCCTCCACCATGCCCACACCCATGCCCAGCTCCTCTGTCCTCTGCAATCTCGCTCCTTCCCATGCCTGCACGTCCTCTTCACTCCACCCCCTATTCCTGCATGGCCTCCAACCTATGTGCTACCATCCCACTGAACCATTTTCCCACGCCCACTACTTCTCCCAAACCCCACTCCTTCCTTGACTGCCCATACCGCCATCCCTTCATTCCTCCTCACGTCCCCCATACTCCACCTTCCCGCGCATCCATCCCCAGAATCCCTCGCTAACACGCCCTCTCGCCGACCTCTCCTCACATCATCCCTCTCCCGCATCCATCCACTCCCCGCCAGCTCCACACCGACTCTCCTTGGCACTCTTCCGCCATACACAGCCCGCCTGCAATTCCCTAGCTCTTCTGCCACCCATCCCTTCTAGGAAGCTCCACCCTCGCTGCTCCATCCCTCCACCGCAACGCCTTTCCCTGCTGCATTCTTCCACTGCAACTCCAACGCCTCTCCTGCTCCCTCCACGTGAAACCCTAACTTTTAATAAAAGCTAATATTATTTAATTAATATTTATTTTTGTTAAGAAAAAGCTTAATTCAAATTATAATAAAAGTATTTGAATATAATATCTATTATATTTATTAGTTTTATTTAATTTCAATCAATAATTATAGTAATAATTATTATTAATTAAATCTCCCTAAGACATTAATTGTCTTTCACAACATACGTCAAAATTGCACCCAAATATTCACCTCCCCACACCAAGCCCAAGACCATGGCGGAATTAAAAGACAAACTTGAGAAATTGGAAAAGGACATCAAGGCCCTCGTTGCCAACTAAGAAAAATTCAGAGAAGAAACGAAAAATAACAAGGCACTTAAGAAAGAAATTAAAGAAGATGTTGTTCTAGTACTAGGAAGAAAACTTGATGACAAAGTAGACATCATGCACGAGAAACAAAAAGAGTTAGATAACAAGATGTGTGCGATTACACAGAACATAAGCACCATGGCACAGAACTTGAGCATCATGACAAAGAACCAGAATACCATAATGGAAATGTTACAAAAACTAAGGTCTAATACAAACCATATCAGTAACTCAGATATGTTGGACCACTATGTTAACAAAAATGAGAGTAAAAAAATTGATCAAGACAATAAACAAGACAAGGAGACTAAATATCGTAGGGATGACCAAAATACCAATAATATTTTTGATAAAGATGATCTCAACCAAGATCATAATGAGAGTCAAGCCAATATCATTGATAATAACGATGATCCATACAATGACAAAAGATGGATCCTACAATATGCAAAGGAATCCAATTCAAAGGAATCAGATATCGTAGATTCATCTTCTACCTTAACTCTTCTACCACCCTGGAGAAACCTAAATGTAATACTATCAGGTGACTTTGAGTGTGAGAAGCCTCACGAAATGCCACTTCTCGAGATAACTCATAAGGATAATAAAATGAAAACATTACGTGATGACATTCTAAATATTGTAGGACAAGCGACTTCTAAAACAAGGCTTGATATGGTCAGTCACAAAAATACTTCTCGTATTCATGTACAAAGAAAATGGGATAACAATAATAAACATAATAGAGTACAAATTCAAGTTACAAATGAAAGGAAGATGGCAAACTATTGCGTAAATACCAAGCATATACCTAATACCAGTTCTAAAAAGGACATAAAGGAAGTAATGACATTGTTTCAACACAAAATGACAATGAAAAGACGACAACAATAATCTAAGCTTTGAGGACAAAGCTTTCCAAAAGGGGAAGGCAATGCTTATTGTAACTTTATCAAGCCCTATAAAGTGTTATTCTTGATCAAGCCCTATAAAGGCGAGCTTATTGTAACTTTATCATCATCAATCAATATATTATTATCATTTATCTCAAATATGGAAGATGGTGTCGCTTCTTAAGCCTTAACCGGACATGGTTAACTTAGTGAACGGATACATTCACTGCAGGAAGTTGTAGCCTTGGTCAAGGGCAATGATTAGGTTGTGATTGATTTCCTGTATGAAGAGATTTTTACTCGGTTTGGAGTGCCTAAGGAGATCATTACAGACGATGGACCAAAGTTTGTATCTCATAAGCTGGAAGCACTGTTGTAGAAATTTCATATTCAACATAGAATAACCTCACCATATCATCGACATGCCAATGGGAAGGTGGAGAGCACAAAGAAGGTTATTGAGGCTATTTTGACAACAACAATGAAGAGCCATCGTAAAGATTGGGCTGAAAGACTTCCAGAGGCACTGTGGGCCTATCGTACCACTTGGCGTAACACCACTGGTTTTTCCCCATATGAGCTAGTATATGGAAAGAACACTTTTTTCCCAATTGAATTTGAAATTAGAACTTTAAAAACAACTTATGAAGCAAATCTGGATTTATCAGAGGCACAGAGGAACCGGCTGAATCAGCTCATTGAATTGGATGAGAAGCGCACAACTGCAGTACATCATACAACCTTAATCTAGCAACAGCGCTCTAGATGGCATGAGAGATTTATAAAGAAAAGAGTCTTCCAGGAAGGAGACTGCGCCCTGTTGTATGATTCACGATTTAAAAGGGATTTTAAAGGCAAATTACGCACCCATTGGTTGGGACCCTATCAGATAGATCAGGTATTTGATAATGGAACAGTCTGGTTGATCACCATTGATGAGAAAAAAGTACCATTATTCGCAAATGGTCATCGGCTGCGACTATATCACAAGCTGATCTCAAGGGAGGCTTTTATTTCACAAGCTGCAGCTGATCCAGAGTATCAGTTAACGTCAGGACATGGATTTTTAAACCCTCTGAATTCCTAAAAGTTACAGTTTCCACACATATTTTTGTGCATAAATAATTGGTTTTTCTTTCATTCTGTATTTTATCTATTTTTAATTTTTCTTGCACTTGATCGGTTTGTTTTGAAGAACTGTGTGTAGGAACTTATTGGAGGAGCAGCAGCCGTGACTGGGCCAGATGACTGCAAACACCCCATATTTGTTCTTGATCTAATAAAGTTGATTGAAAAATATGGAGAATTTGTGGTCTTTCATAGATAAAATTTGCTTTTACTACAGTCTTTCGTAGCTGAGACTCCACCACTTTTGCTCCTTCGGCCAAATTCCGCAGCTGCGACTCCGCTATTTCTGCTTACCTTTCTAAGTTGGCAGCTGCTACTCTTCCATTTCCGCTTCATTTTTATTCCTTCCCAGCAGCTGAGACTCCGCTACCTTTGTCCATTCCGCTAAATACAGTAGCTGAGACTCCCCTACCTTTGTCCATTCCGCTAAATACAGCAGCTGAGACTCCGCTACCTTTGTCCATTTTGCTAAATCTAGCATCCGCGACTTCGTTCTTTCCCACTTCATTCTCGCTCCTTCCATACAGCTACGACTCCACCATTTTTCACTTATTCTGCTAGATTTCACAGCTGATACTCCGCCAGTTTGTTTGCTTTCCAGTGATGATGCCAATAATGATTCAATCAGACGTCAATCTCAATTGTTTTTCTCTATCAAGCCCAATTGCAGTCCTCCTCGAAGGAAACTATCAGAATGGTCTGTTATCTATCAGCTCAAGTGGCATAGCCACATCACTTCGGCACATGTGCATTTATTCTTATTCTTAATGACGGGATGATGAAGGTAGGCTATGATGGCTGGTACGGCATGACGATTAACTCACGGATTGACGCATAGCGTGAAGGTACAGATTCTAACTATAATCATGATTAGTCATTTATTGACGTTGTGAATAATAATGGTTATTCCTGTCATTTATCCCTATCAGTTATCCCTACCATTTAGCCCAGCGAAAACTGTGCTTTAAGCCATTAGCCGTGCTCCTGATCATGATTATCATTTTATCCAATTCGTGTGACAAACCAGTCATAGATTTAACTTCGAAACCAATGCTGCCACCTTTCTAACACGGCTCAATTCAACTCTTGACTATCAATCAACCATGCCTACATGTAGACAGTTCGATAGTTGGAGCTATGACTGGCACATCTGTTACAATTTCTTGCAGAGGTCTAACAATATGGGTATTCCTGTGAGATATGAACCTCTAACAATAGAATCCCTGTATAGAAATAGAGATGTCTTTGTCATTTTTCAAGAAGTAGGGTGGACGATTTATTTCCAACGCCTCAATGGCTTCCATGAGGAAGCGTCCCTTGAATTTGCTCAAAACTTGACAGACACTCATTCATAGGTTCGAGGAATAAGGGTAGATATTTCAGAGGCAATTCTAGCCTGAGTAACAGGACTTCCCAGAGTTGGGCATCGTTGGTTTAGTCGGAAGCGCTATCATCCCACCGCAGTTCAAGATTTTCTTGCAACTGGAGAGATATTTTGACCATTGCACAGGGGAACAGCCTTGGAAACTCTTCCGCACCCGTGGAACCAAGTTGCAATCTTTTTGAAGAAATATATTACCTGCGAGGGGAGGTATAGTGTTGTTTATATCATTGAATTTTTACTCCTATCACATTTACGACACAGCTGATTGCTAAACATGCCATAGTTTCTTTTTCAATCTTTGCAACGCATGGCATACTATATTAAAGGTGCTCATCACCCCTTAGCATCTATCACAAATCATGGGCTCATTAAATTGCTAATTTTACAAGCCCTTGCACAACATAATTTGACATGGGATCAATTTTTGGATTGGCCAAACCTCCCTCGTGAAATGTCTTTAGCAATATTGCATGAGGACTGGACTTCCTCAAATTTAGTTTGGGGGAGAGAAGATGGGACACCTGAAAAGATAGAAACAGAAGGGGATGAAACGGGGGCAGCCAAAAATGAAAGGGGAAATGGAAACCCTCAAGCAAAGGTAATATCAGAAAATGAACAAGCAGCCCCGAATGTAGAATCTCCTCCCACAATCACAAGGACTCTGAATCAGAAGGAGGAAGTTGGATCTATTTTTAAGGCAATAGGATTTTCCTTGCCTTGGAGAAAGAAATGGTCGATGAACATGGGCCAGTCATCTTGCTCAGTGAAGAAGAAAAGAATAGGAATTGTGACTGCGGCAGAAGCAGGTCATTTGGTTAGGGTAGATAGTGGGACTCCGATTTTTAAACCCCAACCACCTGCTAACACACAAGAACTTGTTGTAGAAGAGCCTCAATTAGATAACCTTCTATTTGAAAATGAGTTGTTAAAGAAATAGGTGCAAGATCTTCAGGCAAAACTAGATAAATGGAAGGTGACACATAGGGAACATGCAAAGAAGCATGTGGATGCAAGGGTGGAAGCTGCAGATCAATTGAGGAATTTTTGGAGTACAGCAAGAGATAATATGTCCAGAATGTGGAGATATTTTTAATTTGGCATGGCTTAAAGTTACAAAGGAAGACCTAGCAGTTCAGGGATCTACAAGAGCAAGGTAATCATAGAAGTTCTTTTCGAGCTCAATTTCATCATTTTTGAAGACATCAAGACGATCCAGCAAACTAAAATTATCAGTAAAAAGGGCATTGTTACACAAGAAGCAGTCACCTTAAAATTTTTGTTGGAAGTCTATTGTAGATTGAAGTTGCTAAGGGTAGGGGGTGCTGTTACACAAGAACCAGCCACCTTAAAATATTTTGTTCGAGATCTATTGTAGATTAAAGTTGATAAGGGAAGGGGGTGCTGTCACAGAAGAACCAGCATTCCCAATAATTGATTGGAAAATTTTATTTTCTCAACCGGCATAATATGAATAGGAGCCATCCTCATAATCAAACTAATCAGCTATTGCATGAGGACATGCAAATGGATAGTTGGGGGGAGATGTTGGGCACTAGAATTGTCCCTTTTTAATCATACTTATCTCATCATTTTGCTAAATTTTACTTTACCTTTGTGAACCATATACATGCCTTTTTCCAAATCATTCATCAATTCTGACAAGGTATAAGTTATTATTGTTTCATGCAATTATGCCCAAGATTGTTATGGTTATGAATCCGGACCTTTGGTTTATGATGACATTTATGAGTTTATTTAGTTCAAACCTAAAGCGCAGGTGTATCAGCTCAGTAGCACCAGTTGTGACTCTTCAAGGCACCAGCTCCCCATACTCCAAGGGACAGTGCATCCTCCATGCAAGCTGTATCAGATCCCCACTGTAACAGATTCCATTGAAGCAGAGCCTAGCTGCAATAGACAGGTGGCGTTCCAGATGCTAAGTCTTTTGATCCATTAACTATCAAAGCAACATCATCCTTTAGAATTAACAGCCTTGTTTAATATGCTGTATCAATTAGTTGTAACTCCACAGCATGAAGATCATAGATCTTCATTGCTGCACAATTTTAGTGGATCTGAAACTGTATTTCCTTTGTATAAATTCCAGAAGGCTCTCGTAGCCTGGGGTTGGACAATCATTACTTGTGTGAGCTGTAATAGAGCACTGAGACTCATGATCTTCCATCAATAATATGAGAGCATAGTTCTTCATTTCTGTGTCTTAATTTGTTGTGACTCTCGGCGTCTCTGTTAGAAGGTCAGGGCCCGCCTTCTCACAGAGATAGCCAGTTTAAGTAGGTAGAGTAGTTTAGTTTTACTTCTATTGTGTGGTGTGGAATTATTGTAGACATTATTGGTAGCTATAACAGAGATTATCTTTCCTTTTTGGTAGTCGATAATTGCATCTTGAATAGTTGTATCAGAGTGGTGTGACAGTCGACTATGTAGGATAATTTACTTAATTGCATGTGTGTTTTAATCAACTGTGACAGCCAAGCTCAATTCCAATTATCTTCTAGTTGTTTATGCTTTCTAGGATTTCCATTAATTATCAGTTAGAGTTCAAGCTTATATTTTAATTCTGGTTGCCTTTGTATCTTCAATCGCATTCATAGATTAGACAATTAATGGTCGAATTAAGTAGCTACTGGATAGATCATTTTGGTAAAGATTGAATGCTATAGTTTGATAATTATAGGATTTAACTTCTTCCAAAAGTAATCTAGTTTCATTTCATTATTAGATCATTAACTTGCTGGGTTTATTTCTGTAGGGAAGTTGCTTTATTTTGGATTCTTAGATGTATGAATTAGATTAGTGTTCTTAGGGAATGAGATGGCTGGACACATAGGCAGGATCATTATTTACATTCATTAAATCAACTGCTTGATCTTTTTATGCATAAACTGTGCTTATTACCCTTGAAATAAAAGACCTTCCTGGGTTTGACAATTTATATTGACCATTCTGTGTGTTAGCTTTAATCAACTGACATATAGGGTGACCAATAATGCTGAACAATAGTCAAAGATTGAGAAGGTTGTATCATTCACCTGGTGACTCCACTCTGGAAAATTTTGGTATAAAGATGACACCACTGGGAAGATCGGTGACCTTATATCAGAAATGAGATTTTGAAACTCTCATGGCGACTCCACTGGGGAAATCTAGGATTTCAGTAATTCGCAGGCTGATTCCCTCAGTCTGTAATCAGAACTTGCGGACTTTGCCGAAAGGCGACCTAACCACCTTTAAAACATGGAAGAAACAAGACCCATGTATCGAGCTGTTGATTTCTTCAAAGAGATATTGTTCTTCTGTAGTGGTCTCCTTTCTCCTTTATGTATATATATCAAGAAAATATTATTCCACCAGGGAGCTGTAGGTCAAGAGAGACTTTCCTTCGTATATCCCTCTCTAGAACTTGAAAATATATGTCCCCCTTTAACCCCTAGAGATGATTCCATTTCTTCTTCTGAACATTATAATATCCATAACCAGCCTTACAAATACTGTAAGAGTGAGGCTGAAAATGCCCTCCCCGTATATACTCCTTTGCCTTCCAGATCTCAGCCAAGACATAGCCCTTTAAAGCTACCCCCCATTCTTCATGATTATCCTCCCAAATACCATAAATACCTTCCTAGATTTGATGGAGAAATTGAAAGCCTTACTACTAAGAAACATCTTCAAGGTTTTGAACATTTTCTGGATCTTTTTGAAGTAGAGCATGATGATGTTTGTATGAGGACTTTCGGCCAATCTTTCCAAGGAGATGTGAAGCGATGGTTCAACCATTTGCAACCCAGATCTATAGATGCATGGCAGGGATTTTCTGATGTTTTCTTGGATTTTTGGGGTAGGAGAAAGCCATGGGACCTAGTTCTTTCAGAATTTTACTCCATGAGAAGGCATGAAGGAGAAGTCATGTCTAGTTTCAATAGAAGGTTTTCAAGATTCTACCATGATATGCCCAGGGAAATTCAACCCCTAGAGAATGCTGCTAAGTTACACTATGTGTCTATCTTTGCTCCTAATTTATCTTTTCTTCTTTTGGAAAGAAAGTCTTCTAATTTGCAGCATATGTTCATTGATGCTTTGGAGGTTGAAGACAATCTTAGGATGTCTAGGAAAATTTCAGACCTAGATAATGATAAAAGAATTGAAGAAGAAATAGGATTAGATGATCCGGATTTATGTGGGAACGAAACAAAAGATAGCATATACAGAATCATATACAGAGATATATTACAAGAACACAATGATACAGTAAACACATATTCTATTAAATAGCATAAATAGAACAGACTGTAAAATACAATAGCTGGAATGGTGGTAGCTATCTCTGAGAAGAGATGTGGCCGCTATGCTCATTCATGCCAAGATGATTACAAAGAGAGGCCGAAAGGGCCTATTTATCATAAACATGAGGGAAAGAATCCCAAACATCCAAAAACCTAACCCTAGAAGATGAACCGTCATAAAGTTTGCGGCCCCAAGGTGGTTAGTTGAACAGTCAACTTCCCGGGGTCATAACTTTTGCATACGACCTCCATTTGGGGCGCTCGGTAGCCCCTTGGAAAGGTCTATCCGAGATATACAACTTTTGACTAGACCTAGATGAATGTTGTTGGAAACCATTTGGTCCCCCAAATCACCAAAAAATGTCGTTTAGGGCCTCAAAATGGCTCCGGAAGTTCAGGACCCGAAAAACTGCTAAAAATAGTAATTTACCAAAATTGCCAGAAGGCTGTTTTGAGCCAGTTGGAAGAGGTGGGACACCACCGATATCCACTTGGATCATTAGAAGAGAGACATGAACAAGGAGAACTTGTGTTGCACTCCAGTCTTTCCCGAATGTACAGAAAGATGATCAGCCTGGTGATGTGCCAGAAGAAGGTAATTCTGATTTGTTTAATGGAAATTACAATTACCCTACTAAGATTTCTATTAGTGATGGTTTCAATGAAAATTTCAGTCCACCTAAGTATGATGAGTATGATGAGTATGAAGACGACTACTTGGGTATTGTAACAGCTAAAAACTTTACCAGCTCCAGAACAGACAATGAAGAAAAGCTGATCACTACCCATGATCAAACCTCTTAAAATAAACCTTCTGAAAATGATTGCTTACCCCTCTGTTATTCTTCATTTGAATAGATAAAGCAGAGAATTAGGGTTTCTAATAAAGAACAAAAATCTAAGGTGGGAAACTTCATAAAACTTTTTGAAGGGGATGATAAAAAGGAACACCTAGTGTGCAATATGTCCCAACACTTAGAAGACCTAAAGGTTTGCAATATGGAAGAGAAGTAAGAAACAAAGAATCAGGATTCTCTTTCGCACCCACAGTCTTTATATCAAGAAGCGTTTGTTGCACTTAGCCCTATTGAAAAATTTAATGGTATTTCTGCTGTGTTTGATCAAGTTGGGAACTCTGAAGTTTCGAATGAAATTGGTAATGATTTTTATATTTTTTCCCCCGAGTTGGATGAGAATTTTTTTCAGCTTCGCCAGTTGTCATGTGATTCAGAAAAGGGTCAGAATAGTCGGATAAGTCTTTCTCCATGTTATTCCACTTCAGAATCTTTTCGTTTAGAGGGAGTTTTTTCCTTCAATACTTTTGAAGATCAGAATGATACTTCTTTTGAAGTCCAAAAAGAGCTACACTGCTATCAGCTTGATGTACATATGTTTGATTTTTCAATAGCTCCTACAAGTCTAAATATTTCATCTATTGAAGTATGTAAGGAAAACCATCTACATGATAATATTGACCCGGTGTTTGAATTTTGTCATGAAAATCGAATCTATAGGCTCGATATAAATGGTAAAGGGGATGACTATAGTGCTCAAAATCTGTCTGAAAGTTAGTATGGCAGATTGCAAATGGAATCCCAAGTAGGGCAGCCTTGTTGTGACATGGGCAATGTGAATAATAAAAAAGAAACAGTTGAATATGCTCTCAGGATTGGTCATAAAGAAGCAGGAATCTTTCATCTGCCGGAAGACCCTTTCGCCAATTTGTTGGAATCATCGGAGAAGAGGGAGTTTGTATTGTCCAAACCACCAGGGAGGGAAAAGTGTTGTCAGTTGGAGTTGTCATTTTCCGAATTCTTTTTTGAGCCTGGAAGATTTGAACGTGAGCTTCAGACTAGCTGCCACCTACTTAGCTGGCTTCATTGGAAGTGTGAGATCACTTGATTTGGCCTTTACACTTAGTGAATAGGATAGGAGCATCTGTATATAAATAAGCTTGGAAGTCAAGCTTTTTTATTTTAGTTTTTTTTTTTTTAATTTTTAGCAGTCTGTGTGCTCAGCATTTTTGAGGGATTTCAGTAAGTTTTTTTTAGTCCCCGGTTTTGTGCCGGTTTTTAGTTATGGTTTCGAATGAAGAATAGGTGGAAGGTTGCGGTTGTCTGGATGAAAGCCGCCCAATGGATCAGGCACTTGGTCTATGGATGTTCTTTGCTACCTCGCAGGGAGGTTAGCATCCCTGGTCGGAGCCAGTTGTTAGCACTCAAATGGTGCTGAGGTTTTGAAGAAGATCTTGGGATAGACAAGGCAAATCCCATGATTATGGGGAAACTTCTAAAGGGAGCCAAAATCCTTAGGTATACTCTCCCAAAGTAGAGAATGTCATGACACGGGTGCAATGTTAACCAATGGGCCTACGCTTAGAGAAATCGACACCAAAGATATGAAGAAGCGGAAGATCTACAATAAGGATGATATAGCGCTAATCTAACATGCGCAGAAGATGGGTTGCGCTCTAAATCACCACGATTTGATTAAGTGGTGCGCTTCTTGCAACGGCTCAGATCTGGCAAGGGTAGATCGGCTATCCATATTAATAGTGGTAATTTTAATAGCCGGCGCGCTAGCCACACCCATAATCACTGTCGTCGGTGAATACACATTATACTTACAGTTGAGATCGGGATGGTAATATTAATTTGAAAATACCACGATGACAAAGGGAAGGTAAACTAAGCAGATCTACAGTTGAAAGGAGACCCAGAGAAACAGACAGTCGACGTGATTCAATCACTATTATACTTGTAAGGTTGTTATGGTGAATTCTATATTATAAAATGGTTCGCCCCCTACGCATGTCCACATCCTGTCTGTCCATCTGCACGTTGAAGGGTGAAGGAGGCGAATTTGGTAGAAGCATACCGGCTGACCAGGAGACCAGAAGGTGGTCCAGTTGTCAGTTGACCAGGTACATTTTTGCCTCTTCTCCTTTTTGCAATTAGGTATTTAAATGGCCGAGATAGTAATCCTCACTGTTACCGAAGCTCCATTCCTTAGCTCCCTGTTGGAAGACAAGGATAGCGACATATATGACACTGTATTTCTTAATAGGTCCCTGGCTACTGCGAAAGAGAAGCTGGAGGTTATAAGGGCCAGACAGGTAGACGCCCATAAAGTATACCAGTCCTTGTTCAACTGCTTTACCACCACCCAGACCCCCAATTGCCCTGAGTTCGTATAGTGGTGTGCCAGCCATTATGCTCCAAGGTAGAGGGCAATCCTCGATGCTTCAGGCTCCAAAATCCTTTGCCATTTGAAAGCCCCCATTGTTATAAAAGCCCTGGTCGTTCCCCTAAAGTTCGACCATAGAGCTCATGGATATCAAATGGAAACCCTAATTCATCATTTCGGCTAGGCCCCTAATGAACTCAAGCAAAGTTTCTTCCAGGCCTCCTTGCTACCAAATGTAGCTCCTCCTAGCTCACCTTTCCCTGAAGAGACAAATCCTTTCAGAGAAGAGTCCAAATGTGTTATTTCCATGATAGCCCAGTTTTCGCGGTTAGATACTGACCAGTACATCATGGAGCCATTAATCAGTCTAATGTTTTTCTTGACCACTTTCCCAATAGAGCCTGACGATCAAAACCCACTTATCCAGACCGCATGCCTAAGGTTCGATGATGCCCTGGCCGAAAGTATCCATTCCCAGTTGGTTGATTTCCCTAAAACCAGGGTTTTTAGGTTCCAATCCTATTTACTAAAAATGTTTTTAACAGCCGTTGAAGAAAACCTGAAAATCTCAGAGCTAAAAATTACAAAGGAAATGTATTCAGACTACCTAGTTTTCATTAATGATTTGATGGCAAAGGTATATCACATATTTCTCCAAAAATATTTTCCTAGAGTACTCTCGAGAATGAAAGATTTACTATAGCCCGCTATGGGGAAGGGGACAAGGGATTGGTTTTTGATGAAACATGGGACAGTAATTAGAGTGTATGGTTTTTCACACCCTCCATATGTACTCCTAGCCTTTTTAATGCCCAGGTTGTTCCATTTAGAGTTCATAAGACAAAAGCTGAAGGCTGAACACGATCACCTTTTAGATAACAAGGAGTCCTCCGATATAGCTTTCCCATGGGTGGTAGGGTCTTTTATGATTAAACATAAGACAACCCTCTTAGCAGTTGAAGGGATGATGAGGGATCTGGGACTCCCTTCTAAGCCTGCTATGAATTATGATCCACATCACATAATCTCAGAAAGAAGGAGGCAAGCTGGCAGAAAAGAATATGACCATTTCGAGATGGCTGGATTGCCAGAGAAAGAAAACTGGTTGGAATACATTGATCAGGAACCCATGGATGCCAATTCATCAGAGGATTCCCAAACTCTAAAATTCCTTTTTCAAGGAGGCACACCTTCACCACCTGACTCATCTAATAAAGCCCCAATAGGGTCGACAGGCTTATCCCTTATCACCATTCCAGTAGAACCCAGCAATTCAACGGTTGGCAGCCCTATGGATGTAGACAGGGACCCTGAAAGAGCCTCGAAGAGGCAAATAGTGGAGGAGAGTGAGAAGCAGATAGTAAAAATCCAAGAGGAGAAACGTAAGAAGAAGCATGTCAAGTTTCAAATGCCCCCCTATGAGGTGAAACAACATGTGTTTGGAAAACTGCCCAAAGGACCTACAGCATCTACTTCAAGTAGGGCCAAGCTATTAGAGGAATATGAAGAAAATCCAGATAACTTGGTAGAAGAAGTAAAACTTTACTCTGAGGTAAGAAAGTTAGCCAAGAAGGAAGTGGTCCTAGTTGCTAGTATAAATTTAGCTCAGAACACCTTGAGCCTTGCTCTGGCTACCAAAAACAAAGCTACAGAGATGAAATTAAACCTAGAAGACATCCCTATCCCTGATATAATCAACCTACACAAGGAGACAAGTGAGGTCATTTATAATAGGTTGTTGAAGCTCTCCATAGAGCTATCAACGGTGCAAGTAAGTAAGTCCAGAGTCCAGCACCAGCTAAAGTTGGAAAAGGCAGAGAATAAGTCTCTAAAGGCTCAGGAAAAGAAACACCAAATGCAATTGTTAACCAATGAGACTGAGTTCGTACAGTGGTGTGCCAGCCATTATGGTCCAAGGTAGAGAGCAATCCTCAATGCTTCAGGCTCCAAAATCCTTTGCCATTTGAAATCCCCCATTGTTAGAAAAGCCCTGGTCATTCCCCTAAAGTTCGGCCATAGAGCTCATGGATATCAAATGGAAACCCTAATTCAGCATTTCGGCTAGGCCCCTAATGAACTCAAGAAAAGTTTCTTCCAGGCCTCCTTGCTACCAAATGTAGCTCCTCCTAGATCACCTTTCCCTGACAAGACAAATCCTTTCTGAGAAGAGTCCAAATGTGTTATTTCCATGATAGCCCAGTTTTCGCGGTTAGATACTAACCAGTACATCATGGAGCCATTAATCAGTCTAATGTTTTTCTTGACCACTTTCCCAATAGAGCCTGACGATCAAAACCCACTTATCCAGACCGCATGCCTACGGTTCGATGATGCCCTGGCTGAAAGTATCCATTCCCAGTTGGTTGATTTCCCTAAAACCAGGGTTTTTAGGTTCCAATCCTATTTACTAAAAATGTTTTTAACAGCCGTTGAAGAAAACCTGAAAATCTCAGAGCTGAAAATTACAAAGGAAATGTATTCAGACTACCTAATTTTCATGAATGATTTGATAGCAAAGGTATATCACATATTTCTCCAAAAATATTTTCCTAGAGTACTCTCGAGAATGAAAGATTTACTGTAGCCTACTATGGGAAGGGGACAAGGGATTGGTTTTTGATGAAACATGGGACAGTAATCAGAGTGTATGGTTTTTCACACCCTCCATATGTACTCCTAGCCTTTTTAATGCCCAGGTTGTTCCATTTAGAGTTCATAAGACAAAAGCTGAAGGCTGAACACGATCACCTTTTAGATAACAAGGAGTCCTCCGATATAGCTTTCCCATGGGTGGTAGGGTCTTTTATGATTAAACATAAGACAACCCTCTTAGCAGTTGAAGGGATGATGAGGGATCTGGGACTCCCTTCTAAGCCTGCGATGAATTATGATCCACATCACATAATCTCAGAAAGAAGGAGGCAAGCTGGCAGAAAAGAATATGACCATTTCGAGATGGCTGGATTGCCAGAGAAAGAAAACTGGTTGGAATACATTGATCAGGAACTCATGGATGCCAATTCATCAGAGGATTCCCAAACTCTAAAATTCCTTTTTCAAGGAGGCACACCTTCACCACCTGACTCATCTAATAAAGCCCCAACAGGGTCGGCAGGCTTACCCCTTATCACCATTCCAGTAGAACCCAGCAGTTCAATGGGTGGCAGCCCTATGGATGTAGTCAGGGACCCTGAAAGAGCCTCGAAGAGGCAAATGGTGGAGGACAGTGAGAAGCAGATAGTAAAAATCCAAGAGGAGAAACCTAAGAAGAAGCATGTCAAGTTTCAAATGCCCCCCTATGAGGTGAAACAACATGTGTTTAGAAAACTGCCCAAAGGACCTACAGCATCTACTACAAGTAGGGCCAAGCTATTAGAGGAATATGAAGAAAATCCAGATAACTTGGTAGAAGAAGCAAAACTTTACTCTGAGGTAAGAAAGTTAGCCAAGAAGGAAGTGGTCCTAGTTGCCAGTATAAATTTAGCTCAGAACACCTTGAGCCTTGCTCTGGCTACCAAAAACAAAGCTACAGAGATGAAATTAAACCTAGAAGACATCCCTATCCCTGATATAATCAACCTACACAAGGAGACAAGTGAGGTCATTTATAATAGGTTGTTGAAGCTCTCCATAGAGCTATCAAAGGTGCAAGTAAGTAAGTCCAGAGTCCAGCACCAGCTAAAGTTGGAAAAGGTAGAGAATAAGTCTCTAAAGGCTCGGGAAAAGAAACACCAAATGCAATTGTTAACCAATGAGACTAAAGAAGATAAGAGGAAGAATATCGAGGAGCTGATAAATGAAAGGGACCAGGAGATTTTGACCTTAAAGAAGAGTTTCAAGAGATCTCCTGCTCAATTTGCAAGTACCCCTGAGATAGCAGAGCTAGAGGAAGAGAAAGAAAAACTGAAGGGGGAACTGTTGGACTGTAAATCCTAATTCGTACAACTTATGGAGAAGGAAATGAAGATGCATTCTGATATGAACTTGGTAGTTGCCAAAGAGGAATCATGGAGGAAACGGGTTGAAGAGTTGGAAAAGAAAGTAAAGGACATGGAACAAGATGCCACAGATCTGATTGCAGTAGGTGATTTCTCCCTAGTAGGGAAGATAACTGATGCCAGCCTAGAAGATGTTGAGTTGCTCCGATTAAGGAAACAAGTTGCTAACTTGAAAGCCTTAAGAGATGACGCGGAAAGAAAAAGGGAGGCTTGGGAAACCAAGTACCAGGAAATGCGGGTGGACCTTCACAATTTGAAGGAGCAAGTGATCGGGTAGAAAGTGCTGCAAGAGACCAGGACAATCATCTGGGATGATATTATAAAACAATTTGAGGACCTACGGCCTTATCTAAACTTTATATTGGACAAAGAGACTGTCGTGAATTTAGCGATACAAGTTGTGACAGTAGCAAATGAAATACCCAGTAAAAAGCCTGTAGAATATGCTAACAACGCGGTGGATTTCTTAAATGATTTATCTAAAGAACAGGTCGATGATATGGGAATCAAGGACAGGGTGGCCACCATCATCTGGGCTAAAAGGGTAATTAACAAGCATGAACAGGTAAAGATCACCCAGTCAGGAATTGACATTTTGTTGAAACAGTTAAAGATGTTCAGGGAAGCCTTTGATCCTTTATTCAAGAGAGACCTACCTGAATTCTGGGGTGAGAAAGGAAATATGTTGTCTAAGGAGGAATATAAGGCCAAGCTGTGGGATTGTAGGATGAAACAGAAAGACTTTGAGGGGATGGATCAGCCCTTGACCGGCCAGCTGGTAGTTGAGAGGCTGACGAGAGACTTCGAGTTGGCCTCTAACTTCGGGGGAGCAGGGACATTGCACATTGGATACTTTTACAAGGAACACACTGAATTAAGAGTATTACTTAAAGAGATCACCACCATAAATTTACCTTCAGAGGACCAGTGGAAACTAATCGAGAAGTATGGTAAAGCAAGGTTAAAAATCAGAATATGAAAGGGTCCGAAGACGTCGGCTAATGAGCCAGCGAGCAATGAAAGCAGCAAGCTGAAGCTGTCAATTTTATGTTTTGCTTCTGTTAAAGTAGTTACTTCTACAATAAAATAGGCCAGTGAATGTAATAAAGCGGTTAGGCCTATACCGCCTATGTTTGTTTTTAATTTGTAATGGCGAAATGCCTTAGTTAGCTGTCAACTAATTACAACTGTTTTATGTTCAGAAGAGAGCCAAGCCTAGAGCTCTAGGAGCCTCTATAAATTCATTATAATTAAAGACAGAAGGTTTGAAAAATATTGTTGAAAACCTTTATGGGAATTTTGTATTGTTTTGTAAGACATTTACGAGTTATATTTTGAATAGAACTTGTAGAGTCGAGCTAATGTTTACAGGGATTCTTTTGTAACTGGTCTTGTACTTTGTTTTCCCTCTTCTATGTTAATTGTGCATCTCTCATTTTTATTTCCATTTTGTAAAATTCTTCAATGCTTGGAGCAGTGTGATCGTTAAGTAGAATTCATGAAATTATGCTCTGCTTATCTTTTCCAAGTATTTCACTGTTATTTTCTCTGCTAAAGTTGATGTAGGGTCCATCGTTATATGCCTTACATCAATGGGTTGTTTCTTTCTCCTCCGTCTCACCAATTAAATTCACTTCGACTATGAGTTGTTTATTATCTCGCCCCTATGTTAAATGCATTTGTGAAACCCTTTGTAAATAAGTTTTCTCCCTAGTTTTGTCTGACATGACTCCATTGCCCAAAAGAGAGATTCATATGTTTTATTTGACAACGTTTAAATCAATTTTTTTTCAAACAGAAAGCTGATCTTCTGTATTGTTGTAATTGAATATTATTTATGATGAATGCTGGTGTGTTTTCTTCATTATTGAAAATCTTGATGATTTCCCGTATTCTGAGAGCTTATAGAGAGAGCCCTCTCTGTTTGTGTTAGATCAGTAGCATGGGCCAAAGATTGGTTAGTGGTTACCCCAACTTTCCCTCTCCCACAACTTAGGGAGTAATTTTGGGTGTTAACAGGGACAATTTCTGATGTGCATTTAAGTAAACGACATTTTCTTGTGGATCTAGATACAATTGATTCATCCAATACACGGCGAGCCACATTAAAGTCTTTTGAACGCATTTTTTTACCAATCAATGGGAATGCAGCAGCAAGAGATTTAACAATGTGATTACTTGATTCGGTATTCTTCAATGTTCTTATGCCTAACTTTTTTCTAACAGTTTCCATACTTCTAGATTTAATCAAAGCTAAAAACAATTGACATTTACCGGCTTCAGATTTTGGTCCAAAATATTGTTTCATTATTTGAGAAGAATGACAAAGGATTGTGCATTTAGCCACCTTACCTTCCATGGAATTCAATTCGCTCTCGTCCACTTGTATGCATTTAGGAGTTCTCTTCTGTTTTGATGCAAGATTTCTTGTCGTTTGAAATGACGAAGAGAAATTTACATCCACTGCAAGCTGACAACTTCAATTAGGAGATTGAACCACCTGTCATGGTTGTTGCGGAGTCTCGTCAGGAACATAATGATTGAACTCTTTAGAGGGCCATCCGATTAATAATGGACCAAGATTTTCATCTTGGTTATAACCAACTTGCATTAAAGTTGCAATATCTTCCTCAACCTCTCTATCAGGTATCTGTTGAGCAAAAATGGGAGGTATTTGCTCATCCAATGAATGCCGACGATTTATTGAATGTTCCCTCTCTTTTTTTATTTTATTTCAACTTCTTCGGGTGTAAGCATCTTCCTCGCTGACTTCCGAACTCTATTACATGAATTCCCCATTGAAATCCACCCAAAATTGCACAAAACCTATGGATACGTGTAATAAATGATTAAATTGCAAGTTGAACAGTATGCTCTATGCGGGTTTCAGAAGAATTATGTATTTTCCTGTACAGTAAAACTGGCCCATGGCCCGCAACCCAAGTTTTTTTATTTAACAAATATCGCATATGCGATATAAAATAGTCTAATGGCACATATATCCCATATTAAGGATAAATATCCAATTTAAAGGGCATGTGTAGTGGTTTAAGACTTGTGTCTGTTACATTTTTGTCACATTACCATGGTTAAGACCCTGAGACCCATCCTTAGTGCATAAAACCTCATAATGACACCCATATCCGACTAAAGGCCAAATATTCCATCTATAGTGCATGTGTGTTGATTTAGAGACTCATTGGACCATATTTTCTTCCATGACTATGGTCAATGTCCAAAGACCCATTTATCCCATCCAAAACCCTATAATGTCACCTTTATCCCCTTATGATACAATTTAGACTCCCAAGATTCCATCCAGACGATCTATGGGGTGGCTCATGCCCCAACATTACATTGATTAACATAAAAGAGGTGTGGGGGGGGTCAAAGGAGGGAGAGGAAGTTGTAGATGTTATCATGGGAGGGAGGGATGGGTAGGGGAGAGATATGGGGGGGATGAAGGGAGGATAAATATAAGGGGAAGGGAGGGATGGGTCTCTGGACATTAATATGAGGGGGGATTGAAGGGAGGAGAAATATAAAGGGAAGGGGAGAGATATAGGGGGGATGGAAGAGGGTGATATATAAAAGGGAGGGATGATTGGGTGCAAGAAAGATATAGGATAATGGATGGAGGAAAGATATGGCATAATGGATGGAGGGACAAATGGGGGGGCGTTAAAGAGTGAGAGGGAGGAGAGGGATGGATGGAGTGGTGGTATAGATAGAGGTATAGAGTGAGTGAATGAGAGAGAAAAATGGGGGGTGGTTAAAGAGTGAGAGGGGGAGAGTCACATAGAGAGAGAGAGAGAGACAGAGAGAGAGACAATGATGGATGGAGGTATGGTTAGAGGGTGAGATAGTGGGATAATAACAACATGAGAGAGTAGGGATTTAGGGAAATGAAGGATGGTCAAGGATGGTTACACCGAGGGATAGAGATGAGGGATTGTGTGTGTGTGAGAGAGAGAGAGAGAGAGAAAGAGAGATGATGGATATTAAGGAAATGAGAGAAATATGGAGAGATGAAGGAGGGATGAAGGCTTGAAGGTGGAGAGAGGAGGTAGGGGGAGAAAGTGAGGGATGGAGTCAGTGATAGGATGGAACACATGGAGGGAGGGAGGGAGAAAGAGTTTTGGCGGGAGGGAGGGGAAACAAAGGAATTGTTTTAGAGGGTGTGTGGATGTGTGTGAGAGAGAAGGGGGTGGAGAGAGGAGGTAGTGAGAGAAAGTGAGGTATGGAGTGAGTGAGAGGATCATTCATCAAGATTTCTAGTTAAATGATTTGTTTTTTTTTCATCAATAGTGTAATCTGATTAAACTATTAAAGATCATATAGAAACAAATCACATTAAAATGTCATGTGTACACCCACATTACATCCCAAATTCAAAATATTTGTTACAATACCAACCTTCCTAACATTTTAACTCATCAAAACTATGGTGATTTATAAATGTTTCTCTTAAAATTTTCGAGCACAGAAATAAGATTCTAAAGAAAACCAAGTGACTCCTTACCTTTTTAAAGGTTTGATAGACCAAAATTGGTCTCAATGGATGTTAATAACAACCATAATCATCATCAACTCAAGTAGAGCATTATTAAGTTATATAATAAATTTTTCATTAAATAAAAACCCTACTTGAAGTCATTTAACAACACTAATATCAAAGAAAGTTTGATTAACAAAATAAGTGCAAAGATGTGTTGGTTCTCATCGATAACATCAATCAATAGATGCATAGTGAACTATAGGTCGAAGCCACAAACTTCAACTATCAGAGTGTAGTAAGGTGAAGTTCTATACTAGGATACTACACAATAGTGAAGATGGAATTCTCGAGATATATTTGAATCGAATTTTCTTCGGTGCTTATTAACTCTCATACCTAGGATAGGATACAAGGAAAATTATTAAAACGACAAGGATTAAATCCCTAACCCATGAAAATGGATTGAAAACCAAATTATACTCACCACGATATCCCAACTACATCATCAATAACAATCCACAATCCACCATTTGGCTTCTTAGATGTCCCCTTCACTTTGTTGTGAGTTTATACTTTATACCATACTCTCTAATATATCAAATATAACTTAGTTCAAAATAGAGATGTATTGTTTCTGAACCCATTTGTCATGTTAAACAATGCTATATTATCCATGATGGGATGCTATCTTACCTTTCAAAAGAATAATCTTTATGCCACTCTTTTATCTAATAATCTCTATTCTCTTTTTACTCTTTTTTACTAAACAAAAACGCATATCCGTTATATCGCATATGGGATATGAATCACATATGCGTTATAACGAATATGCGATATTGACAAGTCTAAACCGCATATGCCTTAATTTAAAATTTAAAAACTCGGCAGGAACAAGGCTTGGTATGATGTTCGGAAATAGCTTCGGACTACCGAACCTATTGGCTAGAACAAAAAAAAACCAGGGCCATTTCCTATATTTTAGAACTCTATCAATATGCTCAGTTTCAATGGCATGTTTTGCTATGAAAAACTCAATATTTTTTTATGAAAATATAGAATATTGTACAGTACGATCTGACGATTCTGAATATGTAATTTTTTCGTAAAAATGTATGTTTTATATATTTATTATTAATTTTCTAAATGACACATGTCAGTTTTCGAAAATACATACATCGATTAGTTTTTATATAACTTTTGATTACCTTCACCATTTCCCAAGAAAACTATATGGTGCACTAGAGGAGACTGAGCTCTACAATCTCATATAAATAAATCAATGATTTCATTAAATTTTTATCCCAAAGTGTTGCACCTGCACATAACGTTTTCATTTCAAGGTTTTCTGACTTCAATAATTAATAATAATAAAATAATTCATGAAATTTTTTGAAAAAATAGTGTTGCACTAGGTCCATATGCCCTTTATATGTTTGCAACATTTTATCCAAAATTGACATCATTTACCTCCATAAGTGCTGCACCCGCACAAACATATATGTTATGATGTGCTGAAAATTTGAAAACCCAATTTAACGGAAACTAATTTTATAATCATTTACACAAATTTTTTAGAGATAAATGTTATATATTATGAAAGTTGATTCAATTACCTATCTTTTGTCTTTTTACTTCATCTTCAAATCCATTACGTAAGTACCCCTAATTGTCACCTAAAGTCAGAGGTTCCAGGTTTTTTCAGTATTATGTGGCATCTAAAGTGTCTTTAAAGGAGTCCATGATTGTGCATCATCCATTATCTAATTTATTTCTCAGCTCATCTGGGATATGCGCATATGCAACACAACTAAAAACTTTTAAATAAGAAACACTATGTTTCATACCTATCCATGCCTCTTGAGGAACTTTGTTCTGCACACTCTTTGTTGGGAACCTATTCATCATGTATACTAAAGTTGCTACTTCCTCGAACCGATATTCATTTGACAAATGTTTCATTGGTATCATACTGCATGCCATCTCCTTAATGGTTATGTTCTTTCTTTTTGCGACACCATTTTGTTGAGATGTATACTGCGTAGTGAATTGCTTATGTATTCCACAATATTTACAAAAAATTAGAAATCATTTGAGACATATTCACCACCCTTGTTTATCCTTAAGAATTTGATGAAATGACCACTTTGCTTCTCCACAAGTGAGTTAAAGTGATGAAAGCAACTAAATGCATCAAATTTGTGTCTCAGAAAATAAATCGATGCTGTTCTTATGAAATCATCCATGGATGTAAGAAAATAATTACAGCCACCTATGGATGGTGTTTTCATCGGCCTGCAAATATCAAAGTGCACAATTTCAAGTGTTGTGCGTACTTTATATGACTTTTCCACTGCAAAGGATTCTCTATGTTGCTTGCCAAAAATAAAGCGCTCACACATTCTTTCTATTTTTTCAATTAGAGGAAAATATTTCACCATATTCTTCATGTGCAATAGCTTAAGCCCATGAAAATTCAAATGTCCAAATCTAAAATGCAAGAGCCAAGATTCATCATGAAACTCGGATTGAAATGTTTCTTGTATCTATGCACCACTGTCTCTTTCTTCTTTTGCATAGAACAAGTCTTCTTCTATGATTTTTGCCTTAAATGCTTCTCCATAATGTTCATTCTTTGCTTCTTGAACAACTTGAGTTGTCATCCCTTTCATATCATTCCTTATCCTCAAAGGGAACAAGAGATCTTGCTCGTCATTCAAACCTTAACTATAGATTATTTGCTTGGATACTTGTCCAAGATCACATAGTGATTTTTTTTCCATGTAGACTCTATAGCCGTTTTGTAGTAGTTTTCCAGTGCTCATTAAGTTGTGTTTTAGACCTTTGGCATAATAAACATCAGGCATAGTTTTATGCTCCCCCTGTTTAGTCAGAATATCAACAATTCCTTTTACCAAAACAATGACTTGGATATTGTTTCCAAGTGTAATATCAGTTTGAACTTATTTATCTAGATTGGAAAAGAAATCTAAATTTTTAGATGTATGATTGCTACAGCTTGAATCTAAATACCATATGTCACATGGGATTTCTTGTTCAATATTACATTCAACTAGGGATGCACATGCCAAAAACATTGTGATCGTGGAAGTGTTAAAGTTACATGACTGGATTTGACCTTGCTTGCTTTGGTCATGTTGTTTGTTCCTGCATTCATATGTATAATGCCCAATTTTTTTGCAATTATGGCATTGTATTTTTTATTTAAATCAAATCTTTGGCCACTTGGCTATGCAAAATTTTGATTTTGACCTCTACCAATAACATTTCCAGGAATGTTGCTACATCCTCCTCTAGAAGAAATTCATCCTCTGCCTCTGAAATTTTATCTTCCCCTTCCTCTTCCATGACTTATGGATGACTATGCTACAAATGCACATTTTATTGATGTATTTGATATATTTATTCTATGTTCATGATTGATGAGATAGGCTTGCAACTCATCAATGTTGAAATTGCTCAATTCTTTGTTTTCTTCCATGGTCACAACCAAAGACTCAAATTTGGGGGGAAGGCTCCTAAGCACCTTCTCAAGAACCTTCATGTCCTCTATAGCTTCTCCATGAGATTACATTTGTTTATCAGTCCAATGAATCAAGTATAAAATGATTCTACTGGTTGTGTGTCTTTCATTGATAGAGATTCAAAATCTCTTCTAAGAATCTGCAATTTTGCAGTCTTTACTTTGTCCAAACCTTGATATGCACTTTGCAGTGTATCCCATGCCTCTTTTGATTTTTGTGTTGTTGCTACTCTAGGAAGTATGCTTTCATGCATTGCTTGATGTATGTAAAACAATTTGTTTCCATCATTGTTCCTTTGTTCCTTCAAGATACCCATTTCATCTTGTATGAGAGCATTGCATGCTTCCTGATTTACTGGTTCAGCATAGTCATTTTCAACTATTTCCCATACATCTTATCCTCTGAACAAAGCCTTCATGGTAAGATATCAATATTCATAATTCTTGCGTGTAAAACTTGGAGTCTTTAGACTTGTAGGAGAAGTAGAGGCCATCTTTTGATTTTAAAGTCACCTTCTTGTAAAACAGACCTATTGCTCTTCTTAAACAAACTTGGCGATTAAGGAGATTTTCACATCGTAGTTCTACTATTTTCAAGTTACTCAGAATTACTGGGAAGATTTACTAATTACAGTTTACTAAGCACGTTGATATTTTTTGACTTTTTCATTCACCACGAAGATTACTTTTCCTCGAAATAATTTTTATTTTGAAGAAACTTTTAATAAATACTTTACAAAGTATTGTTTCCCACATCTGTAACAAATAATATTTACTGCCCACTTTTATAAAAATAAATACTTTTCTTGAGAACTTTTATGGTGCTTGATATTTAGAACAATATCCTAAATTTGTTAGCAGTGACTTGCAACTTTCACTTTTTCAGTTTCTAAGTGGCAGTAAACTTAACTCATATATTTTTTCGTAAACTTAACTCGTATATTTTTTCGTAAACTTAACTCATATATTTTTTCATTCTTTATAAAAGAAAACATTAAGACATTTAGGCTAAGCCTAAAAAAATTTGTGCGACATATGAACCCAAGGGTTATTTTTCAGCCGATTTAGTTGTTTTGATATGTAGTTCAATGAACCCAATTTCCAGCATCTCTTGAATGGAACATGAATTCGTTCTTCGTTTTGATTTTTCAATATTCATAATTTTTTGCTACAATATTTATTATTGGCCATTTTTCTTCGTAATAAAATCTAAATTACTTTTTATAATTAATTTGATAAAAAAAATCCTATTACATAGATATGTGTTTATATCTTAGAATTTGGGGTGGACTATCATCTATATTTTTTCTAGATTGAAAGAGAATGGAACAAGTATACTGTGAGATTTATTTTTATGGGGATGCTTAACAGTTATAATATATATATAATAACTACTTAATGCATGAATAACTAGTAACTTATGCATAGATAACACTTAGTCACAAACAATTCATTTAACTAATAATATTTACACCACCCTCACCCTCTCTCATGAACAAAAATAAGAATTTAAAAATTAAAACCAGAACCAAACATGAGTGAAGTACAATGTACATTCAGTTCCATTATAACCATCCTACATGATCCACAGATATCGTTCAAAATGATCCATCATAAGGGTTATAACCATTGATCCATTAAGGGTTATAACCATTGATCCATAGATATCGTTCAAGGTGACGAGGAAAAAAATCGAAACCATATTATAAAATGTAATAATTTTTCCTTGCTCTGTTTAAGATCAAATATTTGGTTAATATGCGTTCCACTTGATACTGTTTCTTCACAGTTGTCGTCACCCCAATTTCTGACATTTCTGAATTGTTTTGCGACCTTGCAAAGATAAATTTATGACGGCATAACTTCTTCGCAGAAATCCAAGAAAGGTGACAAGAAAAGTTTCAAGTTTTCAGTAACTTTATCATAAGCTTATTTGGGACTAGATTGACCGAGACAGATACATGACCGTGGAAATCAGTTAAACAAATCAAGACACAGATAGAAGGGGAATCTTATTGCATTCGAAGGACGACTATCAAAGCATGATTATAGCTATAGTTGTTGTCGCAACAGACAAACAAGTTTGCAGGACTTCCCAGCAATTCAGAAATCCAGCAGAAATAAATAAAGCACAGATTACAAATACAAACGCTGTCATATCAGTGATTAAATATTGCAAGTTTTGTGATTGAATATGCTCGACTTTGGACCGTTCAGAGTTAATGAGCGCTACGAGCCTACGACAATGATAAAATTAATATCGACGATTGTCGTATAGCATTACCACGCAGATAAATCTATACCTTCGGCAAATGCGCCTGCATCTATACTCCCATGACAGTACACCGTTCCTTGGAATACGGCAGGGGTCATCCTAATCCATTTAAAAATGTAATTGCAGGCATGGAAAATTTCTTATTGGATATTTAGTTATTTCTTTATTAATAGCGAAACAGATTAGGGTTATGTTATACCCTTTTGTTAAAGGAGGGTTACAAAACCTGCTGGCATAGCATTTTAAAAATTGATAAAAAAAATAAAAAAATAAAAACATTGAATTTGATAAAATATTAAGAAACTTACATCCCTACGAGGCTACGATCATACTGTACTGAACAATGGCAATACGAGGTGGAAAATCAGTATTGAGTCTCTCCTATAATAATGCTAATACGTAGTCATCGCATTCTCTGTCTGGTTGGGTGGACAGCGCTTTGAACATATGTTTAATGTTGATATTAAATAGTCAGCTTTGTAGTTTGGCTTGTTTGGGAGCAGGTTGGGGACAGCGGACATTTGCTTCTAGAAGAATAAATACAATGCAAAGATAAATTGGTAGGTAATCATTTACACGTAATTGTTCCTCCATCTGGGCGTTTTTAAATCAGAAACGAAAAAAAAGAGACGTTGGGAGCTTTTAAGTCGCTTTTGAAAAAATAAAAAACGTTGGACGGTTTCAAATCAGTTATAAAGAACAAAAGAAGAAGGTTGCATTTATAGTTGTTGTTGTATATACATATAAGGTCTCACTTGCACAAGCTTTTCAATCATTGGTATTGTGAGAGGAGGCCCACACAAACAAGTTGGGTTGATGCTATATAGTTATTAATAAAATATTTATTACCAGAAATTTATTGATTTAGCTATTTTAGCTAGAGAATCAAGGTATGGTCAGAAATACAATCACTACAATAAGGGTTCAACAAGAGCAACATGCTACTTACAAGAATTGAACGTGGGTGGGGAGAGTAACAATCATTCCTCCCAAACACCTAAGCTACAACCAATGTATATAATTTATGAGTATATATACTAAAAAAAAAGACTTTATTGTGTTATAATTTTTTTATTTAGTATATGAGGTATTTAAATAATTAATTTTTATTATGAGAGTGAACTAAGAGATTTTTTTCTTTGATGTAAGGGATGGTCTTTTGAATACCTCGTGGGGAATACCACATTTTCTTGATAAAAGTTAGCATTGTAGAGTTTTGGTGGAAAATAAATCCGTCTTCATCTTTCTTCCATTTTTTGATGTGACCCTCTTCTTCGTAAAAAAAGAAGAATCCCCACCCAAATACAAAAGATAAATTTATAAACATTTTAAAAGATAATTGCATAAATACAAATAAAATATTTATTTGTATAACAAAATTTTTGTTACTTACCATAGTCCATTTTCTAGAAAAATGGGAAGTTTAAGCTAAACAATCTTTACACTAATCCCATATAGGAGTTAGAAAGCACCACACAAATGGGGATGCCAAGATACACCTATGACACAGGGACAAGCATAAATCCAAGCCCAATAGAGCTAAGTAGGGAGGCTCATATGTTTATGTTTGCATTATGCCCCAAGGATGATAATTTCACTTATGTTAGTATTTTGGCTACAAAATGGGTGGTTGAGTAGTGTATAAACCTTGAGGAATCTTACACATTCTTAAATTTGCAACCATAAAATGTTTGGGCTTTTTTTGTAAAAATATTTAATTTTTGAAGATGATATAGTTTTTGGATAATTTTGGCCATTTTTAGAGTAAAAAAAATAATCCCATGAAATTTGGGGGAATATTTTCCCTTGAATGTCTAGGGTTTTTCATGTATTCGTAGCATAATAGTATCAAATGTTGTAATTCAAAACAAAGGGATATGTCATATCCTACATATAAACTTCAAACCATTTAAATATGAATCCTTTTTATTTTATTGTCTTGGCATAGATTTTAAATTCAATTAAAATGAATATCTCTAGTTCTTTGGTTGTATATATAATTCTACTTATTTAGAGTTGTCTACTTAATCTTTCATTATATTATTCTTTGTATTTTTTTAAGGTATTGATAAATTAACATTAATGGAATATCTCTCTATATATAATTCATTATTGTTTTACAGGGTTATGCAATGCACTAAATGTTTTCTTGCTTTCAGCTTACTCGGGTAAAACATCGTGCATTCTACCAAGAGTCAATGAAGTTATGAGTGCTACCATAATCAATGACTATGGTAGGAGGGAGCTTCTTGAAGTAACCCCTGACCTGCATTGTTTGTGGGGTGGTGACGCCAGTTACAGCATGGAGAGAGATCTCTGGTGGGTCGTTTTGAGATGGGGGGTCAACAGGCGGGTGTTGAATGTTGACCTAGTCATCTATTGTATCTGGAGCTTCTTCACCAAGTTCAAAGGTAGGCGGAGAATCCACATCCAAGAGATAGCGCTTTTGCTGAACACATTTATGTCCCCGAGTGAGTTTCTCATCACAATTATAACAAAGCCTTTTTTCTCTACATGCCTGCATCTTTGTTTCAGACAAATGTGTGATTGGAGTTGGTCGAGGAGCTAGCATGATGGGAGATCGTTGGGAACCCATATTTCTCAGGTGAACAAAGGTGGGTTTGGAGCTTTGTTAAGCTGTGATCTTATCCTCTCCAACTTAGCCAACCGTAGGACTTCCATCATTGTGTTGGAAAAGAACATTTTGACCTCTGAGCAGATTTCATCCTTGAGACCACTGATAAAATAACTCCTGTAGAATTCATCAGACAATCGTTCTGTGTGATTGACCAGTTTCACAAATTTTGTCTCATACTCTCTCACTGTGCCAATTTGGAGAAGTTAACAGTGTATGGGATACATGGTCATAACATAGACCACATACCCACCATTTAAAAGTTGTTTTTGTTCATTAGGCATGCGGCCTAGTATCCATGGGTATGTCCAAAGTTGGAATTTGATGGGCATATGCCCTTCATGAGTCATTTTACTCATCAAAATACTAGTAAACATTTTAACAAGCCGTCTAATAAAATAGGCAAACAATTTGCTAGGACATATTTTCGATGGTTTATTATTTTTCCAAACCGTCATTAATTTTTATTAATAGGATTATTAAGATATGTGTATTCCTAGATAAGTGGCTCTTATATGTGTCTATTATTATATATGTAATAAAGGAAATTGAAACTTTCTCACTTGATTGAACTTTCTTGTTTGATTGATCAGTATGTGGGTAAGTTTTCCTTCAATGAGGATGACTATGATTTCCTTCATTTTCTTCTTTCTTTCTTATATTGCCTACCATTGTTCCAATATAGGGTCGTTCTGTTTGTTTCAATGCCTTTCCGTAGACCCTCCCCCACAAAAGCACATTGAGAATTAAATTGTGCCCCATGGTTGTAAATTTGAATGGAAAATTGTACAATATCACTCATTCTATATTAGAAAAATCTATGTCCAAAAACTAGTTTTTACAAGAAGAACTTGTATATATACAAATTACTATGTCATATCGCTTATATTAGAAAACTAAATGATTTCAGTTACGAAGGTAGAAAAACAAAAGAAATTTATATATGAAATCCTCATCAAAGTGCATCATAGATAACTAAGAGATTTAAATAATTAATTTAGTATATGAGGTATTTAAATAATTAATTTTTATTATGAGAGTGAACTAAGAGATTTTTTTCTTTGATGTAAGGGATGGTTTTTTCAATACCTCATGGGGAATACCACATTTTCTTAATAAAAGTTAGCATTGTAGAGTTTAGGTGGCAAAAAAATCCATCTTCATCTTTCTTCCATTTTTTGATGTGACCCTCTTCTTCCTAAGAAAAAAGAACCCTCACCCAAATACAAAAGATAAATTTATAAACATTTTAAAAGATAATTGCATAAATACAAATAACATATTTATTTTGTATAACAATATTTTCGTTAATTCTGGGATTTTCCTTAACTCTTGGATAATTTAAGAGCGGGAAAACCTCTCACCCGAGACATTTTAAATCTCTCGCCTGAGATATTTTCTGGATCGAGATTTTTTTGTCAACAATTCCAGCACCATTTCTGCAAAATTAGGAAATGTGTCACTTTAACAAGGTCATACCACTGCAAAACATGAGAATTACATATCGGATTTTATACCAGTAGATTCATCATTCACTCTACTTTCTCATAATATAAAAATATTTGAATTTCATTTTGGATTACTATTTTTTTACTAAACTTTACCATTAAAAATTTAGTGACTTAAAAATAAGTCACAATGAAAATTCAATATCATCACAATGCCGAAGCAAAAAAAATTTAAAAAAATATAGGGATGTTCCTTGAACTTTCTTCTTCAATGGGTTGGTTTTATTTTGTTTGATAAGAGTCACATTTGAAAGAAAATGCGAAGACAAAAACATGTGTCGATAATGTACCATTTTCTGAACATATGTTGTTTCAGTAAATAATACAAAATCGTCCCAAGTCTTAAAAAACACCAAATATAGTCCAGGAACTAGTTTAGCGTGTGTAGATTATGATCCTACAAAATTTTTCCCTAAAATGAATAGCCATCTATCAAAAAAACGACGTCAACACAGGTCACTCGTTATCTGTACCTAACATTTTCAAGTATATGCTATTGGTTGACAACAAATTTGTCCCACGATATGTTCATAAAAAAAATTTAAAAAAATACGAGTAGAAAGAAAATTCAATTCTCTAAAACCTTTGTGTTTACTTAAAGTTGAAATTCCAAAGGGATATATGGGTTTGAGGAGGTCGAAGTTGAAAAACATAAAAAATAGCAGCTTGTTTTGTCAAAAACAAGCCAAAATTGTTTGCCAACTTCATGTTTTCACCCTAAGCATATGTCCATCATTGACATAATTTTGATTAAATACATTCCAAGTCAAAATTGACGTATTACATAAGTAAAAAACAAATCTTGTTGTTAAAAGTTTTTCTCAAAAGAATGGAATTTACTATATCAAAAAAGTTTGCACCTATATTAGAATGGAGATCTATCATAATCATTATTAATTTCGTTGCATGAAATGGTTGCAAATTACATCAAATGGTTGTCAAACTTTCTTGTTAAATGGTGATCTAAAGGAATATGAAGATGTCTTGATCATGACTCTACCATAAGGGTTTGAAATAGAAGGACGTGAACATGAAGTCAATAAACTCATCAATCCTTTACATGGATTGAAACAAGCTCCTCAAGCTTGGTATGAGAAAATGGACGATTACCTGCCAAAGGTGCATTCTCAATGTAGTGAATCTCACGATATTTGTTTTTTCAATATTACAACTATTTCTAATTTTATAATTGTAGAATGGCTATCACACCTAACACTGAAGCAAATTGGAGAGTATTATGCCCGAACTCTTTCAATCATAGTGTTATTAGGATTGTTCCCCAAAATGTGTAACGATATCTACTAATTATCCTTTCTTTAAATGCCTTCTTGCAATTATATATCACAAACATAGTAATCAATATATATATATATATATATATATATATATAAAAGTGGTCATGAGATCACGTATAAAACAAGGGGTTACTTTATGTTAAGGTTTTGTTCCACTACGTTACAGTGTATGGGATACATGGTCATAACATAGACCACATACCCACTATGAAAAAGTTGTTTTTGTTCATTAGGCATGCGGCCTAGTATCCATGGGTATGTCCAAAATTGGAATTTGATGGGCATATGTCCTTCATGAGTCATTTTACTGATCAAAATACTAGTAAAAAATTTAACAAACCGTCTAATAAAATAGGCAAACAATTTGCTAGGACATATTTTCGATGGTTTATTATTTTTCCAAACCGTCATTAATTTTTATTAGTAGGATTATTAAGATATGTGTATTCCTAGATAAGTGGCTCGTGTATGTGGCTATTATTATATATGTAATAAAGGAAATTCAAACTTTCTCACTTGATTGAACTTTCTCATTTGATTGATGAGTATGTGGGTAAGTTTTCCTTCAGTGAGGATGACTATGATTTCCTTCATTTTCTTCTTTCTTTCTCATATTGGCCTACCATTGTTCCAATATAGGGTCATGCCCTTTGCTTCAATGCCTTTCCGTAGACCCCCCCCCACAAAAACACATTGAGAATTAAATTGAGCCCCATGGTTGTCAATTTGAATGGAAAAATGTACAATATCACTTGTTCTATATTAGAAAAATTTGTGTCCAAAAACTAGTTTATACAAGAAGAACTTGTATATATACAAATTACTATGTCATATCGCTTATATTAGAAAAATAAATGCTTGTCATTATGAATGAAGCAAAAGAAAACAAATTTATTTTATCAAATCCTCATCAAAGTGCATCATAGATAATAAATGGAAAAATCCACTTGCGTGAAAGATTTGTTGCAGCTTGGTATGTGCAAGTTCATTTACAATAATAGTTGAGGAATCCAAAATAGTCCATCCCTTAGAAAAACAACCCTATTAAACTTCTTTTGACAGAGGAAGGAGAAAACATCATAGTACAATCTCGATTGCAATGTGTTTTCTTAATAAATCACCTCTACAAAGGGCATATTATATTTATGTGTCATTTTAACTCAATTCCATTAGAATAAAATGTCACAATTTCAATTACACCATTGATGCAACATTTTAACCTTGAAAATTTTGGTATGTTGCATTACATGTGGCCTAACTTTAATCTCTCAAAAAGAATCTAGGTTCAACCTTTTGTTTTGTTAGAAGGTAAATTTTTAACAAAACTTGATTGTTCAAGGATTATCTTTTCACTAAAACTTTGTGTGACCAATAAGATAAAAATTCAAAATGTCAAAAAAAATAAACATCCAAAAAAATTTAGTTAGAAGAGCAAAGATAAAATGAAATTCCAATACTGGGTATGTCTACTAAGGTTGAAGCCTTGAATCCCTTGTCATGCTATGCATACCTAGAAACATTGTTACTATGTTTCATACCCATCACATCTACAGTTGTGTGGTCATTAAACATATATGCACACTAATTAATTGGGGTTGATGAGTTCGGTGGTGGCCTGGCCCCACAGTCCCTCCAACTTGGCACACTTTTTCCATGACTCCCCTACCTTGCATGGTATGTCACCCCATGTCGAAAACTCATGGTGCATATCTGGAATTTTGGAATTAAAAACCTTCTCTATTTTATAATCAAATATAAAATCACTCTTTATATTAAAATTAGTAATTAATACAATGCTATCAACAAACCTAAACTACTAAATAAAGCTAAACTGATGAAAAAGGTTACACGGGCAGCGATCAGACGCTCCGGCATACAGGGCAGGACAGTTTACTATCACTCTGAAACCATTTCCCTATACACCAATAAGGAAAAATATGGTTGCATGGCAATTGTTTTGCACTGTCTCCAATGGAAATCATTTCATGACAAATTGCACAAAACAATCCACCTCCATCTCCATGCTCACCTTCTTTTGTAGCGACGAGCTCTTGGGAAATATGAACAGTTGAAAAAGAATCAACAGCTGAAAAGGAAGCAGCTACAGGATTAGTCTCATGGCGAGTTATATATTGTTGTCTCATGTGAGGATGAATAGCAAACCTTTCATGTAAGATTTGTATAGAATTAACTGTATTCACGTCCTCCAAGAATTGCAACACACGTTCAGCACATGGAAAAGTCCCACTCCATAATGTTTGGATGCTCAAAATATTTCCGTCCGCGCGGCTCCAATGTTTTACCACTCGCACCCAAATAGTAATGTTTTCCTCAGTTGTAATCCTGGCGTCCCTTTCACCATTAGAATGCACTGGATGCCCTTCATAATCTTCAGCCATTTTAATGTGATTTATATCGACATTATCCCATATAGTCTCCAAGTCCCACTCACATATGTTGCCTTCGCAAATACATCTACACGCTACGCCCTAGACCAAGTGATGCTCAAAACCTTCAATGGCCGGTTGTGAGACGTCATCAGATCCAATTGACTGGTTTGTTCCTGTTGCTGCTGCTAATCTATGCAGACAATACATCATCTCTCCAGTTTCCTCTGAAGCTAATTTTCTCCATAACCTGCCTCTACTTCTCTCTGCCTCTATAACTGTATTGATCCGCTGAAATATTTCTCTAACATGTGTTAGCACCTATATATTTTTTTCTCTTTTACAGCATAAAGACTTGTACATGAAAGATGAAAGGTCAGACAGTCACCTGAGAAAAAAGCTTGAAGTGTTTCCCATCGGTAGTGGCCAGGTGCTAAGGCAAGAGACAGAATGGTCTAGAAGGGGTCCGATGTAATAAAGGGCTAATGTCAAGGGATAAGTATTAATAGGCAAAAAGAATGACTTAAGATAAACGGAGAAAGACCCTAAAACCTATACTCCTTGGGCAAATTTATGAAAGACTAAATGTCGCACAGATCGATAGCGTTGATCAAGGGTAGGAGCAATATCTATAGTTTTAAAAAGATCGTCGCATGTCCAAGTCACAAGGAAGAAAGGAAATATGAGTATGTGATAGGCCGGAGCCCGCCGGATAGGTGTCGGCTTAGGAGCGTGTCGCAAAGACGAAAGAGCAGTGAACGATGTCAGTTTAGGTGCATGCGATGGTGGGGACATATGCAAGGATCTACGGTGGAGATGAGCTTTTTGAGATCCAAGCGTTCGGGTCTATTTAACGAAAAAGGGGCCCTCAATCTCCGACAGATATACTGTTCGGGTGGAGAGAAGAGCGAGATCAACAGTTGGGGGTAGTCTGAAATGCATACGGTATAACAGGGGGACCCCACTAGCAAACGAAGGACCTAAAAGCTAAGTCGAGTATGGGGACTCACCATGGATATACATCTAAGAAGAAACGGATGGTTTTCATACATTGTCGCATTAAGAAGTAGCACAGTGAATAGCGCCAGGGTAGATGTCATGGACTGGGTCCCGCCGGACAGGTGTCAGCTCCACAGCTTGTTGCATAGAGAAAGGGTGATATAGGAGAAGCTTTTAGGGTGCATGCGATGCTACCTTGTAGATGCATGCAAATGAGATTAACGGCTCAGATTAGGATTAGAATTTAGGATCCGACGGTGGAGATGGGTAGGTTGTCAAATCAGCAGGTAAAGGAACAGTCAGATCTAATGGTGGAAAGTAAACACGTGAGAGTTCAGATGGCTAAGATCAAAGAACAACAAGCCAAAAATACTAGGAGTTATGGAAATATGGTTATATATATAAGAAGTGCCAGCGAAGGTTGACATTTGTTTCGGAAGCTTATCGAAGTCAGGGAGCTTCTCGGCGTGTGGCAGACGTTGAAGGTGACAAGACCTTCGATAGGGTGCGTGCAGGGCTTCCAAAGTGACAAGTAGGGTCTATAACCACCATTCTCTTAAAGATCTAAGTCTTTTACAGTCATAAGATGACGGAAGAAGAAACCTCTACTAGTTCTAGGGTTAAGATAGCCCTGGAAAATAAAGACACAGATGTATTTGATACATGCATTCGGCTCCCAGTTCTGGAAATTAAGAAGAGACTGGAAACCTTGCATGAACAGGGACTGGATATCCATGGAGTCTTTAGGTCGTCGTTCATTTTCTTTTTCCTTAACCAGGTATTCTCTTTTCCTAAGTTTGTAGCATGGTGTTCTTCTAATTACTGAGAACCTCAAAGAGTAATTATGGATGCCCATAGGTCCAAAGTCATATGTAATATAGATGCGTCAGCCATTAGGGATTCATTTTTCATTCCAGAGCCTTAGTAGCAAGAGTCAGAGGGTTTTTCTAAAGAGTTGGTGGTTTCCTTGTACCGCCAAATCGGCCCTGAAAGTCATCAAGCCTTCTTAGCCACATGCCTAAAACTCGACTCCAAAATCTCCGAGGAACCCTAGCCCCTAAATGTCATCCTTTTTTATGACAATTCCCAATTGGTCCTTTCTTTGTTAGCTCAGTTTCTAGGGTTAGATACTGATTTGTGGGTGACTGAAGTCCAATTAGGTTTACTCTTTAGGATTAGCATCAGTTTGGCTAGGTCTGAAAGTGGGCTTATCCCAGCCCTGAAGTTTGATGAATTTTTGGCGGAAAAGATACATGTACATTTAAGCAATTTCGCGAACACTAGGTTTTTTAGATATCAAACACAATTGATGAAAATGATTATGTACAACAGCGCTGAAAGCCCGCATTTGTCCTCATTGCTTGAGACCGATGTTCTGGTAGACAATATTTTCAATTATTTGAACTATGTTTTGCCCCCTGTTTATAAAATCATTTTTGGGGAAGAATTGCCTAGGGTGCCACCTGAAATGAAAACAATGATGCAGTTGAAGGACGAATAGGAAATCGGTGACTGGTTTTTTTAAAAAGAAGCTATAGTTATTAGATTGTATGGTTTTGTGCAGGAGCCTCATGTTCTACCTGCTTTTCTTACATTGCGGATCTTTGCTCTTGAATTTATCATACACAAATTGGCCATGGAAGAGATGCAATTCCTAAAACAAAAGAAGAGCACAGATGTGAAATGTCCTTGGAAGGTACAACCTTTCATTGTGAAGAATAAAGAAGCTTTGTCAAAGGTGGAAGAGTTATTGAGGCCGCTAGGGTTCAGGAAGGATGTAGCCATCAAATATGACCCCTGGAATATAATTTCGAAGAGAAGGAAGGAATGTAACCTCAGCGCTTTTGAGCATGCAAAACCATAAGGGTGCTGAAGGAGCGAAATTTGTTGTGTTGGGAACCCGAGGCAGAGGAAGCAGTCGAGACACGGGGAGGAGATCTCATGATTTCCAATTTAATAATGGATTTAGATCAAGTGCCGGACACCATGGAGGTGGGCCAAAAAATTGACTTAGAAGAAGTCATGGATATGGATACTGAAGAAGGTAATATAGAAAAGCGACCTAAATTAGAAGTACATGATGAGTTAGTTGTTGCGGCTATTTAAGCCATGTCAATTGCTTCCCCAACTAAAGAGGAGATGGTTGTTGCAACAGCTCAAGAAGGATTGACTGTCCAAATGGATAGTGGAGGGGCAGATGATGAGGAATCTTCGGCTCCTAAGATCTAGGTTGTAGAATACAAGTTTCAAGATGTTCAAGAGGAAGATGTCGGTAATAAGTTTCAGTCCAACACCGACCTCTGTTAAAAATACGATCAAAACAAGTGAGCCTCGACCCAGAGGATGTTTGATTCAATGCCTATCACCAAAGGTTTTTCTAAGACTTCCTTGATGACTAGCATAAGTATAAATGATAACATCTTAAACTTAGCAGTATTGACGGAGGATGGAGTGACTGAGACAAGGATCAATTGGGAAAAGATACTAGTACCAAACAAAATCCAGTTTCACAAATAGGTTACTGACCTTCTGTATGATGATTTTGTGAGAGCAGCCTTGAAAAGTGATAACTTCCTAGTTACTATGAAAAAATTGGAAAACCAATTGAAGCTAGAGAAAAGTGAAAACCGATCACTTCAATAGCAGGTCAAAAAGGTACAATCTGACCTGGTCATAAGTGACGGCAGAGAAAAAAGCATGAGCAAGATGTTGGCGGAAAAAGACAAGCTGATTCAAAAGCTACAGAAGAAGAAAAAAGTTCCCAATATTTGGCTTATCGAAGCTCCCAAAGAGACGAACTGTGAAAAGAAAAAAGAAGACTTGTCTAAGGAAATAAGTGATTGCAAAGCAGAATTGCTGAAGTTTGCAGAGAAGGAAGATAGCTGGAAAAAAGAGAGAATAAGCTTAGAAAAGCAACTTGATGATTTGAAAACTAACTTGTGCAAGTTGGACATGCGTCCTACCAATTCGAACCAAAATGGGGAAAGCAATGATACCAACAGTCTGGTGTAGGCTATGTCTCACATTAGCCTGAAAGATGTGGGAATCAAGGAGCTGAAAGAAAAATATCACAGGTTGGAAGAAGAGAGTAGTAAAAGGGAAGAAGAGTTGAAGATACTCCAAAAGAAGCACAAGGAATTGATTGAGATAAATAAAAACCTCACTCATCAGGTTACCGGGCAGGCGGCTTTGCAAGGATGTAAACACTTGGTATGGGATAGGATCATTAAGGAAGCTGAGAACTTTAGACCCTACCTTGAGTTTATAAGGATAAAAGAGAAGACCATTAGTGACATTCTAGAAGGTTGTGAAGTTCCAAAGGAAACCCTAGTCCAGAGTCCTAAAGAAATGGCACTAAGTGCCATCACTTTCTTGAATGATATATCCAAAGAAGAAAGGATTAACTTGAATATTGGGAACTGGATCGCAACACTTGCAGCGGCACGAAGGGTCTTGGGGAAGCCAAAGTCAAAGAAATGAAGGGACAAGTGGTAGAGTTCAAAGGACTGTTACCTTCATTCTGGAAAGATGACCAAGAGCTAATCTCCCCTAAGGCTTATAAAAACCTATTGTGGATGATAAGAATGGATCATGCAAAGTTCAAACATCTGAATCAGCTGCTTATAGGCAAGGCTCTGATGGAGTTGGTCAAAGACGACTTTGAAATCTTGAATAGGTTGATCGCCATTGGCGAAAGGCTTCCCCCATTTTCCTACGCAGAGCATATTGAGATACAAGTGATGGTAAAGGAAATGTTGGACTATGAACTCCCACCTGCAGACTAATGGGCTAATGTAGAAAAGTATAGTAGATCGCTATACTTTCTCCATCTTCCATAGTCATACTTGTCTTTTTATAGTTGTTGGTGTTTGCTTGGAATCAGACACTTCTTACAAGACTTTCCTATTTTTGATAATTTGTAATATTCTTTGAGGCGGCTATATAAATGGCTAGCTGGAACTATTATTTTACTATCTTTACTTTTTTACTTGAAGTAAATGTTACTTAGTAAGAATACCGATGGATTGTAAGAAAGTAGTTAGGCCAGTTTCTACCTGTTTTTTGTTTTGTTGTGATAGTGGAAAAAGAACCTAAATGAGGTGTCACTCCGATATAACTGTTTTTGGTTTATATGAGTCGAGCAAGAGGACTCCTATTATCTACATATGTGATGTAATAGAATGACAAAGGGTTGAAAAATATTGTTGAAAACTTTTATGGGAATTTGTGTGTATTGTTCTGCAAGACATTTTGAGCTATATTTTGAATAAAGATTTGCAGAGCTGAGCCAATGTTTCTAAGGGATTTTTGTGTAACTAATCTTGTAGTCTGTTCTTTCTTTTTCTATGTGAATTGTATATCTCTCATTGTTAATTCCATTCTGTAACATTCTTTCATACTTGGTAAAGTGTGATATCTAAGTACAATTCATAGGAATTATGCTCTACTTGTCTTTTTCTAAGTATTCCACCATTACTTCTTTGCTAAAATTGATATAGGATTCATCATTGTATGCCTTATGTCAGCGGATTGTTTCTTTCTCTTCTGTTTCACCAATTAAAATCACTTTGACTACGAGTTGTTTGCTATCTTGCCCCTGTGTTAATGCATTTGTGAAGCATTTGTAAATGAATTTTCAAAGTTTGTTTGAATGTGACTCCATTGCCCAAATAAAGATTCATACATTGCAGCCAAGCTACGTTTAAACCATTTTGTTTTCCAACATAAATCTAATCTTTTGTATTGTTGTAGTTGAATATCTTGAATGATGAATGCTGGTGCACGTTTTCATTGTTGACAACTTTGATTATTCCAATCTTTCATAGATCTGTAGAGAGAGCCCTCTCATACTAAGCTGGGTTAGTAGCTTAAGTCTAAAGATTGGTTAGTGGTTACCCCAGTTTGACCTCTCCCACAACCTAGGGGGTCATTTTGGGTGTTAACAAATTGGCGTCGTTGCCGGTGACATGATTGTTTTATTATCCCTGGAAGAACAACAAAGAATTCTGAAGATTCGACGAAAAGAGAGATCCGTGCGGGCGAACAGAGATTTCCAAATTTCTAGAGGGTTGTGCAACTTTGCCCTGGAGACTCCACTTGTAAAGATCCACATTCAAGAAAGACTCCACTGTGGAAGATCGACATGCCAAGTTCATTTTTGAAGAGACATCGAGACAGGCATCCTGGCCTCAAGAAGAAGCCATACGAGAGGCAATCCTGTTTCCAAAAATTTTTTAAGTGTGGAAAATCCAAAAATAATACTTAGACATAAGACCGGAAAGGATAAGGATAATACTTCCAACCTTTAAAGAATTGGGTCTAAAGAAGAGTTACCTATTTTACAAGAATTGGATATAGAGATAGATATCGGGAAACCTTTGGAAAGATCAATATCTGAATCTTAACTAAATCTGGGTGAAGAAGGTTAGAATGCCCCTGAATCCTATTTATTAGATCCTGTCTAGCTTCAGTTACGAAATATTACCAAAGCAGAAAGAGCTGTAGCTAGTTCTCAAATCCCTCAACCCAATACCACAATTCCTGCAGGTAATCCTGCCCTGAATATTCATCCCCAAGCTCAGAGTCCACCTAGACCCATGGCTGCTAGATTCGCACCATTGGCCCTGCCAACCGCTTTGCATGACCTCCCTCAGAGCTACACCCAGAGAATTGTCTCTTATGATGGAGAAGGGGGTTTTTCTGCCAAGCAGCATGTAGACAGATTTGAAGATTTCATTGATTTGGAGGAAGTAGACCATCATGATGCTAAGATGAGGTTATTTTCTCAAAGTCTGTTTAGAGAATCCAAGAAATGGTTCAGAAAGATGCTGAATGCTTCTATAAATGATTTTGCAGCCTTTAAGACCCTGTTCTTAGAGAGATGGGAAACAATAGGGAACCCCTCCCTAGTCTTGTCCTAGTATAACCACCTGAAGAAAAGAGGTTTTCAATCATTTCATGAGTTTTCTGCCAGGTTTATGAAAGCCTATAATTCTATTCCAGATGACTTGAGACCCTCAGTAGGCGCTTCAAAGCTTCACTACGTAGATTCCTTTGATGGAGAATTCTCATGGACGTTAAGAGAGAGGAAATATGCCACCCTTACTGCTATGCTGAAAGATGCAGTAGAGGTGGAAGCCAACATGATGGCTTCGGGGAAAATGAAGGGGAAAAGAGAAGCAGATAAAGAGAAGCAAGAAAACTAAACCCCTGCCTCCTCCTCCTCTAGTGATGCCAAGTTCGATACTATGATGAAAACCATGGAAAAGCTTATGGATAGGTTAGCCATGGAAAATAAACCTCCTGCTAGGGAACAGCCCGAAAATTAGATAAGAAATACTAACTTTAGAAGGCCGCCCCCTCCAAGAAATCAGGGAGACCACCAGATGAGGCCTCCTTTCCCTGAGAATTTGGTGGATGAGGAAGGATCCGAAGAGACTGATGGAGACCAAATCCATCTCTTTGACACTCTAGACCATGAAATACATTTAACCCAAAGGGAGCATGACTTTTTCAACATGGGGCATGCTGGTTGGTTGTTGAATTTGATTATGAGCAGTACCAAATGGGTTACATGAATGTTGTGGATGATATTCAAAGGAAGATGAAGTTAAGGAGTAGGGAAATACTGATTAGTGAAGGGAAGGCTGCCTATGTTCAATCTTCCAAGACTCGGCAGAATATGGAGAAATTAAAAGAAAAACAGCCAGAGGTTGCTACATAGAAAACCTCGGAAGATAAGGGACATCATTCTAGAGAAGGTAGGTAGCCAGAAGTCACTGAAGCAGGGGAGCCATCTTCAACATTCAGCTTGAAAGATGAATTGTCTAAGGTAAAGATCTCTATTACTTTAAATGAGATGTTAAGAAACTATGAATATAGGGAAGAGATAAATATCCTGGTAAAAGGACAGGCAGAAAGTACACAGGACATGTTGGAAGTGACAGATGATGCCCCCACTATAATCTTTGCTTCCAAGCTGGAAGAGCTAGATGATGAAGAAGTCCCTCCCTTTTATTTGAGTTTGAATATCCATGATAAGTTATTACACAATGCCCTGATAGATTCTAGGGCTTCACACAACTTGATGCCAAAATCAGTGGTGGACCAGTTGGGGTTAGAAGTCACCAGACCCTACAAAGACCTATATTCTTTCGATTCCAGAAAGGTACCATGTTTGGGTCTAATTAAAGATGTGGTAGTAACCCTTTCCCAGATCCTAGTGAAGAACGTCATGATGGACATAGTAGTGGTTGATTTGCCTGCTAAGTTTGGGATGCTATTATCAAGATCCTGGGTGGAAAAATTGAAAGGGACCATGCAGATGGACTTATCTTATGCCACTATACCACTTTTTGGAAGCAATAGGAAGCTATACAGAGAGAAAAGAATGGCTTATATGGTCAGCAGTGATGACAAACCTGAAAATCACCCTATATTTGCTGTAGATACAGATATAGGTTTCTCTATCCTTTTCAATGATGGTGCACATACTGATCCTGTATCCCCATTTTTCCACAAAATCGAGGAAGACAAGGAGTTTGTAGCAAGGCATGAGGCTTCAGAGAGGCAAACAAATGAAGAAGGACTGTGGCTGGATTATACCTTCCTATCAAGAGTTCAAAGCTTTGTCATACAAGCTAACTTTTGAATGTACTAATAATGTGGCTAAGTATGAAGCTTTACTCTTGGGACTGAGAGCTTTGAAGGATTTGAGTGCAAAAATGATACATGTTTTTGAAGATTCAGAATTGGTGGTCAATCAAGTAAATGACAGCTATCAAGCAAAACACCCCAGTATGAGGGCCTATAGGAATAAAGTTTGGGATATGTTTGGGAACTTTTTCACCGAACATAAGATCTGGGTAATCCCAAGATTTGAAAATCAGGTGGCAGACTCTTTGGCCACCACTGTAAGTGGTTTTTAAACTCCTATTTTCTCTCAAGAAAAATATGAGGTAGAAGTGGTGAATAGGTCGTCTATCCCAGACAATGCTAAATATTGGCAAGTATTTGAAGATGATTTACAAATCAAAAGATTTTTGGAATTGTCTGACGAGTTTGCTAATGTTCAGATTGATGCTGAAAATGAGAACATAGAATGATTGATAGACCAATGGCAATCAAAGGGAGAAGACATAGGAAGCAAACAATGGAAAAACATGTTGGCTAGAAAAGATATCGTTCAATTGAAAACTAATTATATCCTCAAAGGATTGATACCCTTGGAGAGGTTGTTTGACCAGAATGATGTGGCAAAAAACCCAAAGTTTGAACCACCCAAAGAGGCAGTAGAAGACCAAAACGCAGGCACTAAAGAAGAGCCTCGGATGGTAAATTTGTCTAAGAAATTACCTGCTGAAAAGAAAGAGCCATATGTAGAGTTGATGAAGAAATATGCTGCTGCATTTGCATGGAGTTAGGAAGAACTGAAGGAATATGATACCTCAATAATACAACATTTTATTCCAATCAGACCAGGAGAGAAACCCTTCAAGCAAAAGTTGAGGAGGGTAAATCCTAAGCTGGTGCCTGTGATAGAAAAAGAGATTAGAAGATTGTTTAATGCAAAAATCATTGTCACCTTGAGATTCTCTCAATGGATAGCAATCCTGGTTCCCGTAAGGAAGAAGAATGGCGAAATTAGAATCTATATAGATTTCAAGAACCTGAACAAAGCTTTAGTATAGGATAATTACCCCCTACCCAAAATGGATCATATCTTACAAAAGGTAGTAGGGGCAGAAAGGATCTCTACTATGGATGGTTTCTCCGGGTATAATCAAATCAAGGTCTGTCTCGAAGATGAAGAGAAGATCGCTTTCACCACCCCTTGGGGTACTTTCATGTATGCTAAGATGCCCTTTGGGCTGATGAATGCAGGAGCTACTTTCCAGTGGGAAATGGACATAGCATTCATTGAAGAAAAGGATAAGTTCGTGGTTGTATACATGGACGACATTACTGTGTACTCAAAATATGATGAAGAGCACCTGAAGCATTTGGAACAAGTTTTTAAGAAATGTATAAAATACTGTATTTCCCTTAATCCTAAGAAATCACACTTTGCATTAGAAGAAGCTAAGCTATTGGGTCACATCATTTCAAAGGGAGGTATCAAGATCGATCCTAAAAGGGTTAGTGCTATCTGTTTGGATATCCACATCATATTTTTTAGGATCTTGCATGCAATTAGGGTTTGCATGCATCCCAGTCACCAGGTTGATGCCTCCAGCACCTTAGCCACCTTATTCTAGCACCTGGGAGCTTCTTACATAAGTAGATTATCCCTCTTAGTCAGGGAGGTGCCCACTTCTCACCTACTACCAGAGAAGGGCGCACTTCTTCACCTACCACTGTAGTTCCACTTCAATTACACTCAGTTAGCTCCAATTCTCCCTGATTTGAGGCTAGTTTCATTCTCGACTGACTGTTTCACTACGTTGGACCTCCAGATTGACTAGATGACTTGTTCTAACTTTAGTTAGACTCCCATGCGCCCTCCACTGATCCCACTTCCCTATATAAGTGCTACACACTTCAATTACACATGTTACACTCAGTTAGACTTAGATTGACACCTGGATAACTGGTTCTTATGCATTGATGACCACCACTGATTAATGAGGAGGACTCCTAGTTGGAGTCAAGCTACTCCATTCAGTGATTCGAATGACCTCCTTAGTCATTTCTAATAGCTCAGCCATTGTTATTGTATTGTATTGTAATTATTCACCCTCATTGTGATATTGAGCACTGATGGCTGTTTTACACAGTTTTACACCATTTTTCTGAGTTTCATCTATTGTGATTGATTTACTTGTTCATTGGATCTGCTATGACTAATTTTACATGGTATCAAAGCCATTGCAGGGACAAGATCTCTTTTATACAGGGGATTCTACAAGAAGATTTGAGTGAATTTGCTCAAAAATTACAAAATGTTTTGGCATGAAAGATCTCAAGGGCATTCGCTCATGTGCATGCAAAGCTTGAAAATACTTCCAATACCACTCCAGAAGCTTGAGTTTCCACATAAATCCTGGAATTGATACATTGGACCCATTCAACATTGCTTGATCTCCAATCCCAGGTGTGATGCAACTCTAAAATGGTGGATTGTTCGACCTCATTGCTCTTGGTTTTATTGTGATTTGCAGGTTATTGTCTCCATCAATTGCATTCACTACTTTTCCCTTGCAAGCTTTTCTACATCAGTGTGCACTCGCTCCTAGAAATGGAATACTCTTCTTCAAATCCTATCCTCACCCCATTCAATTATTTTTATTGGAAAGATGATATGGAGATCATATTACGTTCAAAAGGTTACTACCGAGTCACTCTTGGTCTTGAATTGGAGCCAAACACCTTGTCAGATAGAACGAAACACTACAACAAGATTGATGAAGATTATGGTCTTCTTTGTCTCTCCATCTCCAAAGATCTTTACTTCCATCTCAGCGGATTGAAGACTCCAAAAGCTATATGGGAGCAACTTGAAACACTATTTGGAAAGCAGGACGAGCTTAGGGATTTTCAATTAGAGAATGAATTGATTGCCCTTAGTCCTGAGAATTTCGAGACCATTAATGAATTCTTCACAAAATTCAAGAACCTGAACATGCAGTTGAAAAACAGTGGATTTATCAAAGAGGATAAGCAATTGATCCTCTCCATTCTCAGCAAGCTTGGTAAATATTATTTGGTATTTGTCTCTACTTTCAATTTCGGTCGGCTAACTACCCCGAATTGGAAGATGCCTACCTTGAATGCCTTCATTGAGTCCGTCACAAAAGAGCATGATAAGTTGACTCAAATGGGGTCCATAATCTCCAAAGATTTCATCCCTATATGTTCAAGGACCCAAGATATCGAATGGTAAAGGAAAGAAAAAGAAGGAGAAGCCGAAATTCGAACCTCACAAGCAAAGACAGAAAGGCAAAGAGACGGATGCACCATCCAGTTCGAAGTTCAAGCAAAAGGGAAAATAAGGTAACTAAAAATATAAATGTACTTATTGCAACCATGGCTTTCATCCTGAAAGTTCATGTATGAAGAAGAATATAGATCAAATGGCCCTCCTTTTGGAAAAAAAACATAATAACTCTTCCTGACGATGAAAGGAAGAAGGATAGGAATGATGATCATGAAAGAGGACAAGCACTCATGGCAACTGTTTCGAAGCCCACTACTCTCTTGATAGATTCGGGTGCATCGAATCATATGGCTACAAATATTGATTCTTTTTCTTCATTCAATCCAAACACCTCCATCCCCATCCATTTGGGAGATGACTCAAAAATTTCTTCAAAGGGAAAAGGTATGATTCATGTAGATCATGGAAGCTTTCAGAATGTTCTCTATGTGCCTTTCTTGGCTTCAAATCTTCTTTCTGTGTATCAAATGACACACACTAGTGAACTGAAGAAAGTTACATTCATCCCTAATACAGTTGAAATTTATGATATCAAAAGTGGAAGACTTGTTGCAGTCGGAAAGGTGAACCATACTGCAAAATGCTATGATTTTTCACACTTTATTCCACTTGCAAAGCCCACTGCTCTTAGCACTCATGGTAATGAGGTTATTAGGATTTGGCATGAAAGATTTGGATATCTTAATTATAAGTATTTTCTGTTGTTATCAAACAATTCCATGGTAGATGGTCTTCCACAACTCCATTCCTCGAAGGGAATATGCACTGGTTGCATTATTGGGAAGCACCCCAAGCACAGATTCGACTGCGGTAAAGCTAGCAAAGATTCTACAGTTTTGGGGATGATACATTCTGATATCAGTGGTCCGCTGCCACATACGTCATTAAATGGTTCAAGGTATGTTTTGACATTTATTGATGATTTTTCCCTCTTTACATGGGTATTTTTTCTCAAAAACAAGTCAGAAGTGCTTGGGAAATTCAAGGATTTTAAGGCTTCTGTTGAGACCGCCACTGAGAGCAAGATGAGAGCTCTTAGATCTAATAATGGTGGAGAATATATCAAGTTCGAGTTGCTGCAACTTTGTGCCGAAAGAAAAATTCAGATCCAACATACAGTTCCCTACACACCCCAGCAGAACGGTGTAGCGGAAAGGAAACATCGGTCACTGAAAGAGATGGCTACATGCATGATTGAATCAAAAAGTTTGGTTGCAAATATTTGGGCTGAAGCAATCAATGTTGCTGCATGCATACAGAACTGTGTTCCACATTCATCCGTGAAAGGTATGACTCCTTTCGAAGCATTCTTTGGTCACAAACCGGATGTGTCAAATTTGAGAGTTTTTGGCTCTACTGCATGGGATAGAATTCCTTCCAAGAAGAGACGAGCTTTGGATCCACAAAGTATTGAGTGCATACTGATAGGATATGGAGAAGAATCAAAAGCATATAAACTCATGGATATCAGATCTAAAAAGATATCCATGGAGTGCAGTGTGCAATTTGAAGAACCGCTTCAAGAATTGCAACTAGTCGAGGAAGAAACTGTCGTTTCACCGCATTCACAAGAAGAAGATCCATGCAACGATAATGAAGCTATGAGTTCTGATATTTCTGATATTTTAGAAGCACATGATGATCATGACATATCAGGTTCAGAATCCGACCATTATGATCCTCCTCAATTACCAAAGTGGGCCCAAAACACTCTTCAATCTGCTGGTTCGAACCTTGGAAATCCTGCTGATCCGAGACGAACAAGAGCAGACTTTCAAAGAGCAGGTATGATTCTTTCCATTTCTGATCCATTACTTCCTGAGATTTGTTATTTGATGACTGGTTCAGATCCCACATCATACTATTCTTCCCACCGAGATCCGAGATGGCAAAGTGCCATGGATGAAGAGTACAGTTCTTTTCAAAAGAACAATACATGGGAGCTAGTTTCTCTTCCACCTGGAAGAAAATTTGTGAAATGTAAATGGGTATACCACACGAAAGTTGCTGATTATGGCTCTATCAGTAAATACAAAGCAAGGTTGGTGGAAAAAGGTTTCTCCCAAGTCCAAGGAGTGGACTACACTGAGACCTTTGCACCAGTTGCAAAGATGGATTCAATCCGCCTTGTTTTGGATATTTCCGCATCCAAGCACTAGGAAGTGCACCACATGGATGTGAAGAGTGCATTTCTACATGGAGACCTTGTTGAAGAGGTATATATGTAGCATCCACAGGGCTACACATCAGATCCATCATTAGTTTGCAGATTGAAGAAATCTTTGTATGGGTTAAAACAGGCCCCAAGAGCTGGTACGCAAAGATGGACTCCTTCCTTCTTTCTCAGAATTTTCAAAGATGCAAATCTGATACGAATGTGTATATTCAGTGAGTTAAAGGTAATTTGTTGGTTATTGTACTTTATGTTGATGATCTTCTCATTATTGGTAACACTCTTACTTCAATAAACAAGCTAAAAACTGCCTTAAATATAGCTTTTGACATGAGCGATTTGGGCTTGCTGAGTCACTTTTTGGGCTTGGAGATAGCTCAAAATTTTGATGGGATCACTATATCTCAGCAAAAATATGCTTCTGACCTATTATTGAAGTTTAATATGGCTGAATGTAAGGCAGCCCCATTCCCATTCCCATTCCTCTCAGGAATCAGTCTTGAGGAGGGAGATTCTACACCGCTTGCAGATTGCAATATGTATCGACAGTTGATTGGTTCACTACTTTATTTGACACACTCAAGGCCTAATATTTCATATTCCGTGAGTGCCATGTCAAGGTATATGCAGCAGCCCCATGAGCATCATTGGCGAGCATCCAAGCGGATCTTGCAGTATGTGCAAGGTACAAAACATTCTGGCATACATTATGCTGCAGATTCTGAGCTTGATTTCATTGGTTTTACTGATTCAGATTGGGAAGGTGATAGCATTGATCGGAAGTCCACTTCCGTTTATGTTTTCATGTTTGGTCATGGTGCTATTTGCTGGTCCAGCAAAAAGTAGGCAGCCATTTCACTTTCTTCAGCAAAGGTAGAGTATCGAGGGGCAGTCAATGCCTGCATTCAGGCAGTTTGGTTGGAGGGTATTCTTTTCGAGTTTGGTTTTGGTGGCACTACTTCGACTGTCCTATTTTGTCACAATAAAAGTGCTATCAATATCTCCACAGATACAGTTTAGTGGCAGAGGACCAAACCCATTGAGATTCATATGCATTACATTCGACAGTTGGTTTATGATCGCACCATCATTCTGCAATATTGTCCTACTGCTGAGCAAATTGTAGACATCTTCACCAACATCTTCACTAAGAAGAAGTTATCTTACCTTCGTTCACTATTGGGGGTGAGTTCCATCATGGTGGAGACAGATTGATCCATTATTATGCTTTAGCTTGAGGGGGGGCTTTCTTCCCACTAGGTTTTCCCTCTTTCCTCACTTAGTTTATTTTCAACATTTTTTTGGATTATTGTATTGAGGTGACCTTTGGTCTTAGTTACTAGGGCCCCACATTATTTTTTGCACATCATAGTCTAGCTTGAGGGGGGGTGTTTGGATATCCAAATTATCTTTTTCAGGATCTTGCATGCAATTAGGGTTTGCATGCAAATTCTAGGGTTTGCATGCACTTTGCATGCATCCCAGTCACAAGGTTGATGCCTCCAGCACCTTAGCCGCCTTATTCTAGCACCCGAGATATTCTTACATCAGTTCATTGGCCCTCCTAGTTAGGAAGGCACCCAGTTCTCACGTACTTCCAGAGAAGGGAACACTTCTTCACCTACCACTGCAGTTCCACTTCAGTTACACTCAGTTAGCTCTGATTCTCCCTGATTTGGGGCTAGTTTCACTCCCGATTGACTATTTCACTCCGTTGGACCTCCCGATTGGCTAGATGACTTGTTCTAACTTTAGTTAGCCTCCCATGCACCCTCCACTGAGCCCACTTCCCTATATTAGTGCTACACACTTCAGTTACACATGTTACACTCAATTAGACTCAGATTGACACCTGGATGACTGGTTCTTGTGAATTGATGACCACCACTGATTGATGACGAGGACTCCTAGTTGGAGTCAAGATACTTCATTCAGTGATTCGAATGAATGCCTTAGTCAATTCGAATAGCTTAGTCATTGTTACTGTATTGTATTGTAATTATTCACCCTCATTGGGATATTGAGCACTGATGCATGTTTTGCAAAGTTTTACACCATTTTTGTAAGTTTCATCTATTGTGATTGATTTACTTGTTCATTAGATCTGCTATTACTAATTTTACACTATCCAAAAAGTTGGAGAGCCAAGGAACAAAAAGGAGGTGCAGTCTTTCATTGGGCAAGTGGATTTTCTGAGAAGATTCATTCCCAGTTTTGTCGAAATCATGATGAGTATTACAAATATGTTGAGGAAGGAAAATCAGGTTAAGTGGACTACGAAAGCAAGAGATTCATTTAAAGGAATTATGAATGCTATCATTGAATCCCAAGTATTAGCCAGTCCAGATTTTTCTAAAGATTTTTTGATTTTTTCCTATGCTTCTAAGCACACCGTGGTAGGGGTGCTCTTACAGAGAAATGCATAGAACGCGGAACAACCAATTTCTTTCTTCAGTAGAGTACTTAGAGATGCATAATTGAGATACGATATCATGGAAAAGCAGGATTATGCCTTGATCAAGTCACTAAAACATTTCAAGGTGTACATCCTCTATTCACACATCATTGCTCATGTTCGAAACAGTGCTGTGAAAGGTATCCTCACCCAAGCACACCCTAAGGGAAGAAGAGCTAAATGGATTGTTGTATTGCTAGTGTATGATTTGGAGATAAATCCCACCAAATTGGTGAAAGGGCAAGGGTTAGCAAAATTAATGACCAAGGCCAATTGTGATTCTCTGTAATTGAACTTCCTACAAGGGTATTCAAACCAGCTAGATATGGGAGTGCAAGTGAGACCAGAATTCTCTGCATCCTCTTGGTATGTTGACATTGTGTATGTGTTACAAAACTTACAAGCCCCTCTGGGATTGAGCAAAAGCAGGGCTAGAGCTGTGAAATATTGTATTATGAATCAATTCCTATATTGGAAGGACCCTGGAGGTGTCCTGCTAAATTAATTACTTGAGGAAGAAGCTAAACACACAAAGGAGGAGTTTCACAAGGGTGACTGTGGTGGCCACCATTTATGGAAGCTAATAGTCAACAAAATATTGAGGGCTAGTTTCTACTGGCCTACCATGTTTTCAGATGTATACAAAGAAACGGTTGCCTGTCACCAATGCCAGATTTTTGAAGGAAAAAGAAAGGTCGTTTCACTACCCCTTCACCCTATCATAGTAGAAGCACCCTTTCAACAGTGGGGTTTAAACTTCATTGGATAAATAAACCTTCACTCCTAAGGGCAGCACATATGGATATTGACAGCCACTAACTATTTCACTAAGTGGATAGAAGCCATACCAACTAGGAGAGCAACCGAAGGCGTTATCATAGATTTCCTGGAATACAATATCCTGTCAAGATTCGGGTGTCCCAAAAGAATAGTGACAGATAACACACCAGCACTTTGTTCTAAAAAAATGATAATTTTTTCCCACAAATACCATATCGGTCTGAATCATTCAACAACATACTACCCTTAGGGAAATGGACTAGCAGAAGCATCCAACAAAATTCTAGTAAGAATCATAAAGAAGCTGTTGGAGGATAATAAGAAAGCTTGGCACACCAAACTGAAATATGCCCTGAGGGCCAATAGAATAAGTAAAAAGAGGGCCATTGGGATGTCCCCTTTCCAGCTGGTATATGGAGCCGAGGTGGTTTTTCCAGTTTCTATGGGATTACCAGTTATGAGGTTGATGTAGGGATAAAAGAAGAACCAGACCACATGCATAGAAGGGTAAACGAGATAGTCCAAGTGAATGAGTTAAGAAGTAGCACCTACGACAAAGTACAGGGGCACTGAGAAAAGATGAAGAATGCCTTTGATAGAAAAGGAAAAGAAGATCAATTTTAGGTAAATGACCTGGTCCTGAAGTGGGACACTCTAAGGGGAGATAAACATGGGAAATTTGACCATATGTGGATGGGTCCCTATATTATTGCAGCAAACTGAGGAGAAAATTCTTTTATCCTGAAGCACCAAGATGGGTTTGTCTGGTCGGGGGGTCCAGTCAATGGAATATTTTTTAAGCACTACCTGATGAGTCCCCATTTCATGTATCTGATAGTTTCCTTTCCCACCAGAAAATACAACAAAGGTTGAAAAGATACACTCGTTAGTGGGAAAATGATTTACCTTAATTATTTAGTGGGAAAAAGCGTTGCTATGAGCTAATTGCATGAAAAATGAGGTTGAATGAGCATGTGTAGGTGTACTAAAGGATAACGTGTGAATCAAGTGAAGAACTGGAAGAACATCACGAAACTTAGCACCTTTTTCCTGATCTGTAGAGAACAAACTCCTGTTCAAAGAGAATCGACAGTTAGACATTTTTGTTAGGTTAAGCATTAGGATTTTATAAATATGGACCTCTTGGGTAGCGGGAAGCCCCTGCTGGTATTTTGAAGAATTATTGTTTTGCGTTTCAAGACTTCTAAGACAGTTGTGTTATAAACCTGGTTTTTAAACGATAATGTTTCTATTTTAAATAAAGACTTGATGTTATCTACAATTCAACGTTTATAAGTACTTTTCACTTCTGAGTACGGGTTGGAGAGGGACCCTCCAACATGTAAGTCAAGAGATCTTGCAGTACAGGTATTTCTCATTATGTGTTGTGCATTGGTTGAATTTATATTGCAAATGAGAGTATTCTAAATAGCGTCTAAATAACACAATTTGATTTCTGTAGTGGTTGATCACTTATGATTCCGTAGTTCATTACAACGCATTCTGTAGTATGATAATGCTGTGTCTGTAGTCCTATAGTAGCATTCTGTCAAAGCATAATTTAACACTTATTTCTCTATGTACTTGCATTTACTTTTGAAGCAGCAATTTAGATATTAATCCTATGTATTCATTTCATTATTAGGACTGCTCATAGAGATTGATTTCTTTCAGTATTTATTGGTTATATGATGACATTCACTTCTTATATGTTTTGATTAAAAATGCAGCATTAGATAATGGCATTCTGGATTCAACCTTAGCATTAATTTATGTTAGATCAGACTTTGAGTTTTATGCAGTTGATTTCGAGTAAATACCCCTTAGATTAAAGATCAAGCTTTCATTACTTTAGAATAGATCTGTGCTAAATCCCAACATTTCAATTTCATAGTATAATTTTTATTGTTTTCAGCAAGATAAATCTTAAAAATAGATTTACTGTTTTCCTGCATTCAAATTCTTATCCATAGATTTCCTGCTTTCAGTATTTGATTTCTTAGCATAGGAATTTCTCTTTCATAGATTAACAATCTTGTTTATAGTTGATTTAATCTTTCTTAGGCAACTCTTTAAAAACATTGATATAGACACCCCACTTCAACAAGGATTATCCTAGAAGAGCACATATAGTGCCAGTGCCTCTAAAGTTTGTACATCCCCTTGTTTGCTATTTAAAGTAAGCTCCTAGTCTAGCTTTCCTCATTAGGCACCCATACTTAGAGCTCACCACTACCTGTCCGAAGAGAAAGCAGGTAACCCATCTACCATAGCCTGTATATGTGTGTGTGTGTGTATATATATATATATATATATATTCAATTTTCGCATTTGTTTTAGGGTTTTTAATGGTGAAAAACATAAGGACTTGAAACCTGAAGTGAAGGCCCTAAGGGCTGGAAGGGGAAGCCCTGTTTCATGTTTGAATTTTCAGCCTGGCTAAGAAAATAGGCACAATATCACTTTCTAGAGAAATTTTTCACTCTAGGGTTTGCAGAACCTGCCCAATGGATCAAGCACTTAGTCTATGGAGTTCTTTGCTACCTCACTAAGAGGATAGCATCCCTTGTTGGAGCTAGTTGTTAGCACCTATATAGTTTTTTCTCTTTTATAGCATAAAGACCTGTACATGAAAGATGAAAGGTCAGACAACTACCTGAGAAAAAATATTCAAGTGTTTCCCATCAGTAGTAGCCAGGTGCTAAGGCAGGAGACAAAATGGTCTAGAAGAGGTCCGATGTAATAAAGGGATAATGTCAAGTGCTAAGTATTAATAGGCGAAACGAATGACTTAAGATAAACGGAGAAATACCCTAAAACCTATAGTCCTTGGGAAAATTTATGAAAGATTAAATTTTGCACAAATCGGCACCGTTGATCAATGGCAGGAGCAAAATCTATGGTTTTAAAAAGACCGTCGCATGGCCAAGTCGCGAGGAAGAAAGGGAATATGAGTATGCGATGGGCCAGAGCCCGTCGGATAGGTGTCGGCTTAGGAGTGCGTCGCAAAGAGGAAAGAGCAGTGAACAATGCCCGGTTTGGTGCATATGGTGGGGACATATGCAAGGATCTACGATGGAGATGAGCTTTATGAGATCCAAGGGTTCGCAGGTCTATTTACCGAAAAAGGGGCCCTGATTCTCCGACAGATCTATGGTTCAGATAGGGTCGGATAGCCAAACCCCACACTAATAACCTCTAGGGTCTGCAAAACGACAATAGATACATTCACACCATAGTCCAGCCCAAAAAGGCGACTTCCAGGGATTCGAAACTTGTCACATTGAACTCAAATAAGTTCACGAGTTCCAAGTAAACATATATCAACAGTAATCCCCACAGGGGCGAAAGGAGGAGCTAAGAGTTGGCAAATTCTGGACTTACCATTGTCCAATATCGCCACTATTGTGTAATGATCACGCAGAAGAGAAACTCCCGTCAACACATGCATTCCAATCATGTCATACAATTTAGGACTCTGAATTTTATACCACAAAACATCTAACCTGTAAGAGTAGGAGTGTAGAACTTAAGACTGAGAGGAATTACCTTCAACAGTTTGCAGTTGCCATCACTATTTCATTATGGCATGTTAACCATGAGCCACAGCTCAGGTCAGCAGAGAAACCCTCAAACCATCCATAGCAGACAGGAGTAGTGAACCAAGAAAATGTCCTTCGTTGGTGTCAAACCCTAGGGTAAAATCCCATCACACAGCTGGTAGCGTGACCATGTGCATTCGCAGAAGTACATTCAATGCTACTACTAACGACCATTAATTCCAGAGTGACCAATACTCTATAGTATTAGACCATTCGATTTCACAACATCGTAGATCACAATTACTCATTTCAATGACCCCAAAACCCTTCATAGTGCCATTAAATAATTACAAGGTCAAACAAGTAGTGATGTTTCACAAGTATTGCAAACCCCAATTAGACTAGAATAAAAGTATCAACTTCAAAGCTATCTCACTTGAGACGTAAAATAGTGGCTAGAAGGATGGAATAGGAATTCTCGATAGATGTCTCATAAGTACACCTACAAACCCAAAACAAGTAGATGCATTAGCAATAATGCTAAGTAAGTCTGGAGTCTCCAATTCTTACAACTACCTCTCGGCAGCCCTGCCAGGGTACCTGCCATTTCAAAAGACCAAGTATCTCATCAAGAGCATCAATCACCACCAATAAAGGATCCAAGTCACCTGAATTACCAGTGAAACTTTAATACATATGCATTCAAACCTATACAGCCGTAAGAAAGAGATTCATTTCATAGAATTCACAAATTGGTACACACGCAACGGTTTATACATCTAAACCATTTTAGAAATACTTCCGCAAAGCTGTGGAACCATATAATCAGCAAACCATGATACATGAAGCTAAGACATTTCAAAGAGTGAGAATTAAATATCGGTAGAATAAGTACTTGTCAGTTATGAAGTTAGTATTCATCATATCTCTTTATCAGTTTAAGCTAGTATCAGAAAAATTTTAAATATTTGTTATTTTAAGGGACATTACACTGTTTCAGACAAATGCTTAATAGGAGTTGGTCAGGAAGCTGGCGTGATGGGAGATCGTTGGGAACCCATATTTCTGAAGGGAACAAAGGTGGATTTGGAGCGTTATTGGCCTGCGATCTTATCCTCTTCCAACTTAGCCCACCCTAGGACTTCCATCATTGTGTTGGAACAGAACATTTTGACCTCTAAGTGGATTTCATCCTTGAGACCACTAATAAAATAACTCCTATAGAATTCATTAGACAATTGTTCTGTGTGATTGGCCAATTTCTCAAATTTCGTCTCGTACTCTCTTACTGTGCAAATTTGGAGAAGTTTAGTGAGTGCTTCTATGAAGTCATCAAAAGCACTAGGACCAAATCGTTGCAAAAGGAGTTGGCAAAACTCTGTCCAGTTTGGCTCATGATGAGATTTGATGTACCAACAGTACCATTGAAGGGATTTCTATTCCAAATGAAATGATGCAAGTGGAACTTTCTAGACATCAAAACTATTATGCAGACTGAAATATTGTTTTGCTCGGTATATCCATCCAATCAAATCAGTACCATTAAAGCGAGGAAAATTAATCTTCGGCCCACGGAAATTGTTGGAAGAAGAGAACCCAGTCTGCAAACTATTTTGGCTGTCGGTTATTGTTCATGGTTGAATGTTGAAGATAGAGGATGAGAAATTTTTCATCCAGATCCTGGAACATGGTTTGGATGGTTCCACGTGCTTCCTCCACTGTGTTTTCTCCCGTGCAGGTGTTAACCATAACTAGGAGTTTTTTTTTTTGAGTGCGTAGATAAACAAAAGCAAAAACTGTTTTAGTAAAGGAAAATATGGATTTGGGAAAAAGAATGAGAAAATTTGGCATAGAGGGACAAAGAAGCAGAAATATGAAATGAACACTGTGGTAAAATTTGAAGGTGATTGGGTGAAAATCGAAGAAGTTATGGCAAACCCTAAAAATAGACAAATGTGGAAATTTTGGCAATGGGAAGTAGAATTTGGGATAGGTTCCTTAGGAATGAAATATGCAAAATGGGATTGCAAGGGTGTCATGGAATCTTCAAGGGAAACGAAGTTAAAATAAGGGAGATATGGGTCTGAAACGATGCGAAAGGGATGGGCAATAGATAGATCTGAAATGATGCAAAAGTGATTGACAATGGTTTTGGACAGAGCACATCTGGGATTTATTATCTAAAAATAGACATGGACCCCATATGATCGGCTTCCTAACTGTTCAGAGGATTCACTCGGACACCAATGTTGTGTGATGGCTTGCGTAATGGGGCAGTACCCCTCACTTCATGGCTCAGGTAAAACTAATAACCACTTTGCCACAAACAACAGCTCTTGGTTTACCTAACGGGTGGGAATGAGTCAATCAAGAAGGGGTTGGTGCCCTTTTTGCTGGCAGATCCTCTCAATGGGCCAGCTACATTGGGGTTCCTGTGGTACTCCTTACAATGATTTTTAGGGCTTATGCCCAAGTACTTCCCACGGTTAAGTGGATAGGGATTATTCCCAGATCCAAACCTGCAACATATGCAAAAAATGTTTTGGCAGAAATTTCACCCAACGAGCCCAAGAAAGTGCTCTGATACCAGATGTGAGGAACCTGCAACAATTAATTGATAAAATGCACAATATATTGGATCACAAAATATTTTTATTTATCATCGGCCACTTCGAGGGGGAAACCTCCTTTGAACAAGCTCAATACAAATAACTTCACGGTGCCTTCATTGGACTTAACGCACACTTATATACTAAATCCAGGTGCCAATACTATGGGTCAACACCATGAGCCAATACAAACTATGGATCAACAAATACTATGGGCGGCTTACAAAGCATATGCGGCCAACAACAATAACACAAACTATGGATCAACAATTACTATGGGACGACTTACAAAGCATATGCGTCCAACAACAATATACTAACAAAGTAAAGAGAAGACATGGGTTCCTAACAGTTATATCAAAAAACAAGATGAAACAACAAGCAGATTAACATCGCAAGGAAAGAAGTTTTGAGGAGGGGGATTTTTTTTTTTCTTAGGATACAACCCTACAAAATAGATGTCCCTTAAGAAACTAAATAAAGATAATAAATTAACACCCAAGTGTGATGGTTGTTGTAAAGTTTTGCGGAATATTGGCAATATGTTATACGAATTGGAGTTCCCTTCATCTTCAAGGGTACACCCAACTTTCCATGTTACTTTCCTAAAGAAGGTAATATGAGACAAGGTCCCAATTTAAACTATCTTGTAGAAGCTTGTTGAGGAAGGAAAATTCATATTGGAACCTGACCAAATAATTGAAAAGGGGCCAAACAATGATGAAATTGGGTTATTATTGAGTACATCATCGATTGGAAGAGCTTACAAATAGAACATTCGACATTAGAAGATGATTCATTCATATAGAAGTATCAATAAGTAACCAAACATTGCGGACAACACTCGTCTAAAGGGGAGGGACATGTTAAGCCCTAAATTGGGCCCATTCCCATTAAATTGAGAACTTTATATTAGTATTGTTATATTAATGATGTTGACTTGAGTCCATTAGTGGTAACTGTACCTCTTTGTCTCCTATATATATCGAGGAGACCTTTTCATTTGAGACATCTAGTCTTGTATTGTCTTGTGTAATTAGTACATTGTATAAGGAGGTCTCCCCCTCAAAGAGGTTTTCTATTCATCTCTTTTGTTAATTATTATTGCGTGGATTAATATTTCTTGTCTATTTATGCTCTTTTTGGTAATTCGTTGCATAACAATTTACATCCTTACCAATCCATAAATTTACCAAAACCAACAAAGTTAATAGGAAAATTTTAGACTTGGGGTGAATAATATAGTTTCTATAAGTGAGAGTGGAGGCTCGAAAAGATAGGAACTCAACACTCATTATTTTATTTATTCTCTTGCAAAGGTTGAGATCCAAGTATTGCTCTTGAAAGAAATTTTGAAAAAGGATGCAACATATTGGGATTTTTCTGTCTACAATAGAGAGCACTAGGGAAAATAATAGTTAGTGTTAATATTATATGCTACCATAGACTAGATTACAAATTCATTAGAATTCAATAAATTATTCACAATAGCAGGATAATAAGGATCTCTTAAAGATATACAATCACAAAGCACAAAACAATATACCCTCGGAAACCCTCTAGGGGAAGAAAACCCAACAAGAATTTCCTCAATATAGATGATCCAAGTACAATGCCCAAGATATGTTTCACAAATAACAGAGACACAATATCAAACTCTAGACCCAAGCCAAGCCTCCTCCTCCTTCACAGATACCTCTCTCTCTCCTCTAATGTTAATTTCACAAGTGAGTGAGAGTACACTAATGAGGGAAGATCTCCGTCTATTTATACTTTAATTTTCACCTAAATTTTAATCCAACTAGGTCGGCCCCAATAACCTAAAAGGGCCAACCTATCTAGGAAGACTCAATATAATATTTATTATATATTCTTTTGGGTACTAACAACCCGACTTATAATGGAGGTTTAACCTCATTAATTTTACATGACCAAATCTAATAATGACATCTCCAAATAGAGGTAAAACATCCCCGACGGAATTACAATAATAAAGTACAAGTAGAATATTTTTTAAAGTTACATTAATTGAACACTCCCCCTTAACAAGAAGGGTATTCTACTAACAAGAACATATGCATGTGTAACTCTACACAACATCATCGTAGGAAGGAGGGGCATCAACAAAATCATCTGGAACATTGGTTGATACAACTATAAATCATTGAAAGTTCTTCAACATCAACATCATCAGAAGCTAGAACAACTACTGTAACGTTATCAACATCTGTAGAATAGAGTTGGAACCTCATCATCGTATTCAGTACAAAGCTAAAGTATTATCATGATCATCCACGTCACTGGAGCATCCTCATCTATAGCACTGGAACATCATCGTCTGTAGTATTGGAGCATCCTCATCTACAACACTGGATAATCAGAATCTGCAACACTGGAGCATCCTCATCCATAGTACTGGAACATCATCAGGAGCATCAACACCTGTAGCACAGATGATCCTTCATTTCAGAACTAGGTATCTTGGACAATCTTTCCTTTCGAAACTCAGGATTCAGTCCAATAACTAAGGTGATCCTTCCTTTTGGAATTGGGATCATGGACAATCCTTCCTTTCGGAATTCCAGATTCAGTCCAACAAATCTAGTGATCCTTCCTTTCGAAACCATGGATCATGGACAATCCTTCCTTTCAAAACCAAGGATTCAGTCCAACAACACTAGTGATCCTTCCTTTCAGAACTAGGGATCATGGGAAATCCTTCCTTTCAAAACTAGGGAGAGTAACAATCATTCCTCCCAATGACCTAAGCTACAACCAATTGATATAATTTACGAGTACATATACTAAAAGAAAGGACTTTACGATGTTATAATTTCTTTTTTATTTAGTATATTAGGTATTTAAATAATTAAATTTTATTATGAGAGTGAACTAAGAGATTTTTTTCTTTGATGTAAGGGATGGTTTTTTCAATACCTCATGGGGAATACCACATTTTCTTAATAAAAGTTAGCATTGTAGAGTTTTGGTGGAAAAAAAATCCATCTTCATCTTTCTTCCATTTTTTGATGTGACCCTCTTCTTCCTAAAAGAAAAGAACCCTCACCCAAATACAAGAGATAAATTTATAAATATTTTAAAAGATAATTGCATAAATACAAATAAAATATTTATTTTGTATAACAACATTTTTGTTACTTACCATAATCCATTTTCTAGAAAAATGGGATGTTTAAGCTAAAGAACCTTCACACTAATCCCATATAGGAGTTAGAAAGCCCCACATAAATGGGGATGCCAAGATACACCTATGACATAGGGACATGCATAAATCCAAGCCCAGTAGAGCTAAGTAGGGAGGCTCATTTGTTTATGTTTGTATTATGCCTCAAGGATGATAATTTCACTTATGTTAGTAGTTTGGATACAAAATGGGTGGTTGAGTAGTGTATAAACCTTGAGGAATCTTACACATTCTTAAATTTGCAACCATAAAATGTTTGTCTTTTTTGTAAAAATATTTAATTTTTTAAGGAGATGATATAGTTTTTGGACAATTTTGGCCATTTTTAGAGTAAAAAAAATAATCCCATGAAATTTGGGGGGATATTTTCCCTTGAATGTCGAGGGTTTTTCATGTATTCGTAGCATAATAGTATCAAATGTTGTAATTCAAAACAAAGGGATATGTCATATCCTACATATAAACTTCAAACCATTTAAATATGAATCCTTTTTATTTATTGTCTTGGCATAGATTTTAAATTCAATTAAAATGAATATCTCTAGTTCTTTGGTTGTATATATAATTCTACTTATTTAGAGTTGTCTACTTAATATTTCATTATATTGTTCTTTGTATTTTGTTAAGGTATTGATAAATTAACATTAATGGAATATCTCTCTATATATAATTCATTATTTTTTTACAGGGTTATGCAATGCACTAAATGTTTTCTTGCTTTCAGCTTACTCAAGTAAAACATCGTGCATTCTACCGTGGGTCAATGAAGTTATGAGTGCTACCAGAATTGATGAGTATGGTAGGAGGGAGCTTCTTGAAGTAACCCCTGACCCGCATTGTTTATGGGTTGGTGATGCCGGTTACATCATGGAGAGAGATCTTTGGTGGGTCGTTTTGAGATGGGGGGTCAACAGGTGGGTGTTGAATGTTGACCTGATCATCTATTGTATCTGAAGCTTCTTCACCAAGTTCAGAGACAGGTGGAGAATCCACATCCAAGAGATAGATCTTTTGCTTAACACATTTATGTCCACAAGTGAATTTCTCCTCACAATTATGGAAAAGACCTTTTTCTCTGCGTGACTGCATCTCTGTTTGTAATATCCCGAATTTTGGACTGACTATTTTATGATGTTATATTGGGCCACGACCCCAACACATATGATTTATTCTGATTATTGGGCATGAGCCCTAGTACATATGATTTATTCTTTTGTAGACTGACATATTAGGCATGGACCCTGATTGAATTTCATTATTTGATTATTTACTGGGCAAGGAAGCCCAAATGTTATGATTATGTTTTGATGTGGGTACAAAACCCTAATATACTGAGATGACCTTTTCTTACATATTGTGCAGTGATGTGAATGACATAATTGACTTATATGGTGTGTTCAACATGGACTCAGAAACACATAGATGACCTACGTACTAGGAAAAAGCACCGATGTACCTAGAGGAAATATGATGTACTGGGAGTAAGCCCTAATGTACATTGAGTGTTGGGCATAAGCCCTAGAGCAGTCCAAGCTTGATAGACGTATACCGGATCCGAGGAAACTTAAATATTCTATATGTTCCTCACAACCACATTCTAGCACTAGTGTTGAGCAGGGACTTTGGAATTGCACTAGAGTAACACCCATGTGAGAGTGTTGAGTTAAATGGCTCTGAATAGCACTCGGGGTTACGGAGTTTCAAAGTGTTGAGTCGAAAAGACTTTGAAGAGCACTTTTATCACATTTATTTAATTGAATAAATGATTCATCTTTTTATCCATCATCACCTACTGTGGGAGATACCATGTTAAACAAGGGAATCCAACATGCAAAGAGAGAGACTAGAGGTACCTAACCAAGCTGACCACAACCGTCCAAAAAAAGTGGACAGTGTCTGTAAAAGTTAAAGAGAAAAGAGGGTAATGTGATGACACATAACCAAATAAAAGATAATTACTAGTAGTCTTTTATGACTAACCTGATTAAAGGCCTCTAAGTTATTATTATTATTATTAGGAGCTTTAAATAATAATAGGTGTTAGTATTTAATTATGGGATATAATTAGAATATCTCATTTATGCATTATTTATTATTTTAAATCATGTATTAATAGTTAAGTGAAATACATTTAATATAAGAATAATTACTAGTATAATTATTGTTATTATTAAGAGCATAAATCAAAATGACTTATAGTCAAACAGTTGGAAAAGTCTTAGTTCAAGAGGACTAGTTAATTAATTAAATAATATCTTTTAATTATTAATTATTGAATTTAAAGAAACTAATTACTTCAACAGTCCTAATACAAGATTTCCTTATTTAAAGAGGGCAGATCCCAAGTTTTGGGGATCACCTATCTTTCTTGGTTATTAACATTCTCTTATGGTAGTCCAAGAAAACTATTATGCTCCAAGAAGCTGAAGCAGCCTTACCTAAAAATTCTCAGAACTAAACCAAAAGTGGATCTAGGGCCACTACCTCTCATTGCATGTTGGAACCAAGCTCGGGGGGATCCAGATAGAACTAGAACGGTTCAAGGGTCAAGGTTGGGAGGAACATGGTAGCCCCAAAGTCATCACCACAGGTCAGCTGAGCTCAGAGGGCTTTACACTAATTATTGTTTGAGTGTGCAGGTTACTTCAGGAAGGAAGTTGGCCACAAAGTAATCAGGTATGAATTGTGAACTTCTCAAGTTAAGTTCTAATAGAGTTTAGATAAGTAATACAAGGTGCTACCCCAGCATCTTTGGCATTGTTTCCCTTTCATCCTATAATCGTTTAAATACCAACTTGCTGATAGGAACAAAAAGAGAGCATTTTTTGTAGGCTAGGATTACAGAACTTAGAAGCTAGGGACCATAGAATGTCTAGCAGGTTCCTATGCTAGACATCCTGGCAAATTCATAATCTAGATATCTGTTTAGATACATGTAGATCGCTACATTCAGAGTAGTATGTTTTAACATTGTATTTATGTCCATTCTGAAATAGTGAGTAATTCTTTTATGTTTCCCATAAATTGTGTATAGCTGAAATAAGAATCATGTTCGCATTATTTTCTTGCCTCTAATACAGTCTTCTTTTAAAATTACAACATTCATTATATCACAAATCTAGTTCAAAAATACTAACCCTTTCAGGACAACGATTACAGACATCAAATTCAAAACATCAGATAACGAAGGCATGTTCAGCAAACAATACAGTCAACTCATCAAAGGATTTAAATGCACCTTCCAGGCATCATGAATTATCAACCTAGTATCAAATATTTTCATTCCTACAACCTAATCTATGAAAAAGAAACTCAACATTCTACATTTTAGAAGTCAAGTGATCCACAACATTTAAATCGCTAACACACCATTTTCCACAGGTCGGGAGATCGAACCCCATCCGAGGCTCTGCCATCTTGCAAGACGCCACATGAATAAACGATTTTTCAGTAATCCATTACCCTCTGAAGGGTCAATCAAAACAATAGATAAGGTCATGATTCCTATTTAAAATACAGAAGGGCAGTGCCATGTTCATCAGACAAACTCCACACGACATTATATAAAGAAATTCACAATCGGTGGTACAGGGATCGATTCTCAATCCCATCTCATCCTACAGCAAACGATACACGATACTACAGACAAATCAACCAACGACTGCTATAGGGATCGATTCCCACTACTCTCAGTAAAGATCCTTTTGTCTTTCTATCAAATAAACAAAAAACACAGAAGTAAGGGCCCAGGGATCTTCATATTTATAAATAAAACAATTATAGGGTTACGTTTTCCCTGCATTCCATCATTCTTTTCCAACAAGAAGAACTCTACTCTTTGACATTAAAACACACGAAGCCATCAAATCGATAAGACCACAGAGTGGAGCAATGATAACTTAAAAACGTAGAAATGTATATACATTCCCTTCATAGGGTTAAATACAAGTTCATTTCCAAAATAGAAAATGCAGATAATGTTACGACTGGACAAAAACCCCATATCCATATGAATTAAAAACACAGAGATTTGGATAGGGTATCAAACCCTCATAAAAATTACACAACAGGGCATCTCAAGACGCATACAAATACATTTTGAATACATAAAACTGTAATATAAACCCCAGTTCATCCTTGGGATTTTTTTCCAAATAACGAGAGTTCAACCAATTTTAAACACAGGGTCGGATAGACAAACCCCACACCAATAACCTCTAGGGTCTGCAAAACGACAATAGATACATTCACACCACAGTCCATCCCAAAAAGGAAAATTCAGGGATTCGAAACTTGTCACATTGAACTCAAATAAGTTCACTAGTTCCCAGTAAATATATATCAACAGTAATCCCCACAGGGGAAAAAGGACAAGCTAAGAGTTGGAAAATTCTGGACTTACCATTGTCCAATATCGCCACTGTTGTGTAATGATCACGTAGAAGAGAAACGCCCGTCAACACCTGCATTCCAATCACGTCATACAAGTCAGGACTCTGAATTTTATACCACAAAACATCTAACGTGCAAGAGCAGTAGTGTAGAACTTAGGCCTGAGAGGAATTACCTTTAATATTTTGCAGTCGCCATCGCTATTTCCATATGGTATGCTTACCCTTATCCACAGCTCAGGTTAGCAGAGAAATCCTCAACGCATCCACAATAGACAGGAGTTTTTAACCACGAAAATGTCTTTCGTTGGTGTAGAACCCTAAGGTAAAACCCCATCACAGCTAGCAGCATGACCATGTGCATTCGTAGAAGTACATTCAATGCTACTACCAATGAACATTAATTCCAGAGTGACCAATACTCTATAGTATTAGGACCATTTGATTTCACAACATCGTAGATCACAATTAAACATTTCAATGACCCCAAAACCACTCATAGTGCCATTAAATAATTACAAGGTCAAACAAGTAGTGATGTTTCACAAGTATAGCAAACCCCAACGAGATTAGAATAAAAGTATCAACTTCAAAGCTATCTTACTTGAGACTTAAAATATTGGCTAGAAGGATGGAATAGGCATTCTCGATAGATGCCTCATAAGTACACCTGCAAACCCAAAACAAGTAGATGCATTAGCGATAATGCTAAGTCAGTCTGGAGTCTCAAATTCTTACCCCTACCTCTCGGCAGCCCTACCAGGGTACCTTGCGATTTCAAAAGACCAAGTATCTCATCATGAGCATCAATCGCCACCAATAAAGCATCCAAGTCACCTGAATTACCAGTGAAACTTTAATACATATGCATTCAAACCTTTATAGCCGTAAGAAGGAGATTCATTTCATAGCATTCACAAATTGGTACACATGCGACGGTTTATACATCTAAACCATTTTAGAAATACTTCCGCAAAGCTGTGGAACCATATAATCAGCAAACCATGATACTTGAAGCTAAGACATTTCAAAGAGTGAGAATTAAATATCGGTACAATAAGTACTTGTTGGTTATGAAGATAGTATTCATCATATCTCTTTATCAGTTAAAGCTAGTATCAGAAAAAATTTTAAATTTTTGTTATTTTAAGGGACATTACACTGTTTCAGACAAATGCTTGATAAGAGTTGGTTGAGGAGCTGGCGTGATGGGAGATTTTTGAGAACCCATATTTTTGAAGGGAAGAAAGGTGGGTTTGGACAGTTATTGGCCTGCGATGTTATCCTCTTCCAACTTAGCCAACCCTAGGACTTCCATCATTTTGTTGGAACAGAACATTTTGACCTCTAAGTGGATTTCATCCTTGAGACCACTGATAAAATAACTCCTATACAATTCATCAGACAATCGTTCTGTGTGATTGGCCAGTTTCTCAAATTCTATCTTGTACTCTCTCGCTGTGCAAATTAGGAGAAGTTTAGTGAGTGCTCCTGTGAAGTGATCAAAAGCACTAGGAACAAATTGTTGCAAAAGGAGTTAGAAAAAATATGTCCAGTTTGGCTCGTGATGAGCTTTGATGTACCAACAGTACCATTGAAGGGCTTTATGTTCAAAATGAAATGATGCAAGTGGAACTTTTTGGACATCAAAAGTATTATGCAGACTGAAATATTGTTCTGCCCGATATAACCATCCATTCGAATCAGTACCATTAAAGTGAGGAAAATCAAGCTTCGGCCCACGAAAATTACTGGAAAAAGAGAACCCAGTGGCTACAAAATATTTTCGCTATCGATTATTATTCATGGTTGAATGTTGGAGATAGAGGCTGAGAAATTTTTCATCCAGATCCTGGAGTTTGGTTTGGCTGGTTGCAAGTGCTTCCTCCATTGTGTTTGTTCCTGCGTAGGTGGTAACCATAACCAGGAGTTTTTTTTTTTTTGAGTGGGTAGATAAACAAAAACAAAAACTGTTTTAATAAAGGAAAATCTGGATTTGGGAAAAAATTTGATGGGTAATGTTAACAGCAAAATTGACCCCCAAGGTTGTGGAGAGGGAAATTCTAGGTAACCACTAACCAGTCTTTAGCTTGCATTTCCAACCTAACACAAACAGAGAGGCCTCTCTCTTTACCTCATAGCAAGTTGGAAATCATCAAGATTGTCAATAATGAAGAAACAGACCAGCATTCAACATTTAGGATATTCAATGAAAAACAGGTGCAAAAGATCATATTTCTACTGGAAGAAATTGTTTAAGGTCTTGCTGATATAAATCAGGAGAGGAACATTGGGCAATAGAGTCAGAACATACATCTAATACAAAAAATACTGCTGCTACATGAGACATTTAAATAGGGGCAAGGTAGCCACCCACACACAGTCAAATAGCTTTAATTGGTAAAATAGAAGAGGAATGAACAATCCATTAGCATTGGGCATCTAACAAGGATGAATCCTACGCCAACTTTAGTAGAAATTGGTGGTGAAATGCTTGAAATGAAATGAATAGGGCACCATTAATGTGAATTCCATTCAGATGCAACACTTATCCAAGCATGAGAGAAATTTAACAGAATAAAATACAAAGAAAGAGATACAAATTAACATGGGAAAAGGAAAATACAAACTGCAAGAAAAGATAACAGAGGAATCTCTATTAATAATCCAGCTTCAAACACTGCAGATGTATTAGAAATAGATGTTCCAAAATAGAGCTAAGCTCTCTCAGGCCTTAGCCAATTGATTCACACCCTTAATTCTTCTATTACAAAGAATATATAACTTTGTGGAGTTTCATATTCGACTTAATCCTAACAGAAAATAATTACAAATTTGATGACACATCATGGATACCTATTTGTCACTACCTTTACAAAACATAAATAAGAGATAAAAGCCTTACTACTTTTACATCTCGCAGCAATTTTGCTAAATGAAAAATTTATTCCAGAATGAGAAACATAAGATATTTTTGAGATGTGCACCAGGTGGCATTCCCCACTAATCGACTGCCTCCACTTAGCTTTCGAACTCTTCATTTCTACCCACTTCTGAATGCTAGGTGTTACACCATTTAGTTTTTAAATTTGTCTTCTCTCGGATTTTGGTGAGTTTCAAATATCAATTTTGACTTTGCAATAATCTGCTCTGAGCCATTCTTCCATCTTTCGGCAGCATCCCCAACTACAACACTTACCTCCTTAATACCTATGCAAGAAACCCTCAAAATTTATGAATATCTATCGAAGCAACTGCGACTGCAGTAGCCTGTCTCATGATATTGTCCTCTTGCTTAAGCCCACATGGTATTAGAGACAGGGTTGTTAGGATATTCCTATACTCCATCCTAGTCCTTCTAACATTCCTGTCATTTACATTTTCAGTCCTGCATGCAAAATTAGGGTTTGCATGCAATTAGGGTTTGCATGCATTTTACATGCATCCTAGTCATCAACACTAGCACCTAGCCCTCAGCAAACTAGCCCCAGGAGCTTCTCTCGGATCAGTCTTAGCTCTCCTAGAGCTTAGTGCGCCCTCTTTTCAATTATTGCATGAGAAGGGCGCCTTTCTTCATCTGCCAGTCCAGTTTAGTTCAGTTATCTTCAGTTCTTCCTTGATTTCAGGATTAACTGACTCCTAACTGACCTTATCACTCTTTTGGACTTTCAGTGTGACTAGATAGACTGTTTTGACTCCAGTTAGCTCCATGAGCACCCTCCACTGAGTCTCCTTCACTATATCAGTGCTTCCATGTGCCAGTTACACCAACCACACTCAGTTTGACTCCCGGTTGATCACTACTTGTGCATTGATGACTTCATTGATGATGAGATAGACTCCTAGTTTGGCACTGATGACTCTCCACTGATTATGGATCTGTGCATGAAGGATAATTCAAATTACACCTAGTGAATTCGAATCCTCATACTCAGCATTGTATATTTACCCGGTTACTATTCTGATTAATGTAGTGTGTGTAATTATTCTGCCTCTATTGGATCTATGCTCTATTGCTTCTCTCTTCTTCCTTAATTCCTTAATTCTTTCACTGTGAGGTTACATTATCTCTTTGGATCTTATGTTGGCAATCGAACATGGTATCAGAGCCATTTGAGAGTATATTCTACCTCCATTCTTGAGAGTTTTTTTGCAGGTATTTCGAAGTTCTAGCAGTTGCAGCAGCAGATTCAGCAGCTCTCTATTTGCACTTATTCAAGCAGTCAAGATGAGCAATTCGAATGCTCCTTCTTCTCCTATACTTCTCACTCCTTTCAATTACTTCGAATGGAGGGATGAGATGAAGATTTTCTTGATGACAAAAGGGTTTGAAAGATTGGTTTATGAAAGAGATGCCACACCAAATATAGCTAGAGATAAAGTCAAGCATCTAACCAAATTGAATGAAGCTTTTGGATACATATGCCTTTACATGTCCAGAGATCTATTGTTCCATGCTGAAGGTTTGAAGTCTCCAAAAGAGTTATGGACCAAATTGGAGAGCCTTTTTGGCAAACAAGATGGGATGAGAGGCTACACTCTTGAAAACGAATTGGCCTCTCTACAACCTGGCAATTTTGAGAGCATTCAAACATTCATCTCAAAATTTCAGAATTTGGTTACTCAATGCAAGCATTGTGGCATCACCAAAAGTGATGAGCAATTAGTACTCTCCATTTTGAGCAAACTTGGATCTCAATTTTCTGTTTTTGTCTCTACTTTCCATTCTGGGCGAATGTCAATCCCTGGATGGAAGTTTCCTACCTTGGAAAAATTTACTACCGCTCTCATTCAAGAAGAAGACAAATTGATTCAAATGGGTTCCATCACAATCTCCAGAGATCTAGCTCTTTTAGCTGGTGAATCAAGTGGAGCGAATGCAAGGGGGGGACAAAAAGGCAAAGGAAAGAAACCTTCAAGATCCAAGAATGACAAACAAAAGAGACCTAATTGTACCTACTGCAAGAGAGGAAACCATCCTGAGCATTCCTACATGCATAAGAAGATTGATCTTCTAACCAAGCTTCTTGAACAAAACCAAATTGTTGTTCCAAAGGAAGCAAAGATGTCTGATTCTGGAAGTGGATCTGATGATTGTCATGCATTGATGGCTGGTTTTTCAAACACAAAATCTCTCCTCATAGATTCTGGAGCTTCCAACCACATGATGGCACAAAAAGAATCTTTCTCTTCTCTAGATCTCCATGATGGGCCTACCATTCACATGGGAGACAACACTTAGGTTTCTGCAAAAGGAGTGGGTACAATGCATATGGAACATGGTAAGTTCAAAAATGTCTTGTTTGTTCCTTCTCTAAGTGCAAATTTATTATCAGTTTATCAAATGACCCATACAGGATCTCCAAAGCAAGTTACTTTTGGTCCAAACACTGTCGAGATCACAGAAATATCCACTGGAAAGGTTATAGCGAATGGGATTGCTAATCATGCCTCAAAGGCATATGAATTTTCTCACTTTATGCCTTTCTCTCCAAGTGTTTCTTCAGATTCCGATCAAGATCAGAGTGACTTCTCTTCCGATGAAGAAGAAGAGCAAGATTCTGATGTAGAAGTCATAGTTCAAAAAGATTGCAATCCAGAATCAACACCTATTCTCAGTCCAGATACAAGGTCAACATGGGCTCACACAGCTCTTGCTACTACTGAGAATACTGTTGAGGATCATCAGACTACCAGACTTCCACACCATGCCAACCTTGCATTATGCCATCCACCTCTCCACGAGAGATGCAGCATGATGATGGGGTTTACTCTTCCATTCTTTGGGAAAACTCATCATGATACATTCGCTCCAGTGACAGAAAAGGTTCCTGAAAGACTTGCTATATGTAGCACATTCTCTAGCACTTGCATTCTCACTTTACAGAGGATCAGCTTACCAAGTCTCTTTGCAAAGTTTTCACTGATGAAAGCTTGCTTCTTTTCTGCTTAGAGTGATGGCTCCTTGAGTTATTCAAAAATATAAAACAAAAAAAAAATTGAAAAAGAAAAATTGAGGCAGTATTTTTTTTATCATTTCATTGATTGTATGGGTGACCTTTGGTCCTAGTTACCAGGGCCCAGGATGGATTAAGGGGGGGGTGTTAGGATATTCCTATACTCCATCCTAGTCCTTCTAACATTCCTGTCATTTACATTTTCAGTCCTGCATGCAAAATTAGGGTTTGCATGCATTTTACATGCATCCTAGTCATCAACACCAGCACCTAGCCCTCAGCAAACTAGCCCCAGGAGCTTCTCTCGGATCAGTCTTAGCTCTCCTAGAGCTTAGTGCGCCCTCTTTTCAATTATTGCATGAGAAGGGCGCCTTTCTTCATCTGCCAGTCCAGTTTAGTTCAGCTATCTTCAGTTCTTCCTTGATTTAAGGATTAACTGACTCCTAACTGACCTTATCACTCTTTTGGACTTCCAGTGTGACTAGATAGACTGTTTTGACTCGAGTTAGCTCCATGAGCGCCCTCCACTGAGTCTCCTTCACTATATCAGTGCTTCCATGTGCCAGTTACACCAACCACACTCAGTTTGACTCCCGGTTGATCACTACTTGTGCATTGATGACTTCATTGATGATGAGATAGACTCCTAGTTTGGCACTGATGACTCTCCACTGATTATGGATCTGTGCATGAAGGATAATTCGAATTACACCTAGTGAATTCGAATCCTCATACTCAGCATTGTATATTTACCCAGTTACTATTCTGATTAATGTAGTGTGTGTAATTATTCTGCCTCTATTGGATCTATGCTCTATTGCTTCTCTCTTCTTCCTTAATTCCTTAATTCTTTCACTGTGAGGTTACATTATCTCTTTGGATCTTATGTTGGCAATCTAACAAGGGTCACCAAATAATAATCAATAATTTTCTGCTATGTGGAATGGGAAGTAAAGAATATGAGGAAAAGTAGAAACAAGACCAGTTCCGCACTTCAATGAAACCTTAGCTTGTATTGTGATAATGTCATATACGATCAGCCCCTTTGCAAAAAACCTGACGAGGATCTGACATCCACCTTATACTTACACGTTTTTACTGCAAAATTCCTTAATAGAGGATAGTCTGCAAGGATGTTTCCACCACAGTTTATTTGGTTGGAATTATGTCCACTGACATGGTCTCCTCGAAAATTTAACTAAAATCAACGCAGGAATCCCTACTATGCGTTCTTCAGCTCGATACCTCCCCCATTTGGACGAATGGCACCCTCTTCCTCCTTAGCTTGGCCAAACGCCTCAACCTATCTTCCATGAAGATCTCAAATGCTGGGCTAAATGTCGCAAGGGAATGACAACAATGAGAACTTTCTTCTCCTTGCCTTGCAGGTAGGGTTTCAAGAAGGACCAGCAGGTGCCAATAGGGACAATCAAGGTAAAAAGCATAATTCCCTTCAGAAAACTGAAAATATAAAACAGAACGTCCCATCCATGGGTTGTTTCGGTTCTCTTAATGAAAGACTTGTCCTCTACCTCACAGATGAGACTCAGGGCTTTCAGGAAGACAAGGGAGACCATGAATACATGGATCCGGTAGGCCGTAAGATAGTTTCTCACAACCATGTAGATCCAAATCCCAGCCAGCACAATATATAGCAAAGACAGTGAGAAATAGAGCTTCCACATAAGGGTTTCACCAGCTGAAAGATAGTCCCTGGTGTCACCACAACTTCCCTCAAGATTATATATAATGGTAGTTACGTCCATCGAAACCACGACATCAGGGATACAATTGGCATAGACCAGAGTAAACAGGTTTGCTTCGAGCTCTTTGAATGTTTTGTTGAAGGGAAAAGAATTCTCCAAATTTTTAAATGTAATGAGGCATGTGATGAGCTTACTCTCGAGTAACTGCCTGAAAGCAAACACCACTGACAATATATTTCTCATTGCAAAAACAATCAACTGAAGAAATTTCCGCAAGGGTTTCTACAACCATTTTTTCGGTCACCGTCAACTTAACAATCCCGGTTATCTCCAAAACTCAACTGAGATCAACCCAGAGGGAGTTTGTCATGCATTCCCCAGCTCGCATCTCCCTTAAACACCCCACAAATGTGGCTTCCAACTCTGATGAACCGGTCACTGAACACGAAACTGATTTTTAGCCACCGAGAGGGAAAACAAGTTCATGGTTGGCTGCTTTCATTTCTCAATCTTACTGCATGCTCTAGCGTAATGGATACTCTTCTTCTTCAGCTATCCAAACTCCCAATGCGATGGCTAAATCTCCTGCCTCCTCGACTAGCGGAGTCTTGCCCTTCTTCTAACTTGGCGGTAGGGTTTGAGGTCTTAAAGCTTCAGTCTCATTACAAACAAATAGCCAAAAAAATGGGACTACTTTCCCTTTATACTACCGCAAACAACTTTTATCGCCCGAGAAGGGGTATCGCATGGGCCCTTACTTGTTTATAATACCACTCAAATGCATGCGACATGCCCATAAGTTAACACGTATGAAGGTGGTTTTCTCTATCGCGGCCAACCAATCTCTTATCCATCAAGCTATTTTGTCAATGTGATATGATGTGGACCATTGACTCCTCTTTTAGTGCTGCCCTATGATATGCATGGAATCACATCACTCATTTTAAGTGACTCAATCGTGCCACCTTTCCTTTCAATTTTGCTTCTAGCAAACTTATCCCACATGCAAAGCAAGAGGACTCCCTTCATTCTTTATATATCCCATGACTTTTCATGTATACCAAGTAATAAAAGAAGTAGTAATCCTTGGACTTGGTGCTTGGAGAATTCGTGGGGTACCTTTGGCTTAGCACTCGGTCCTTGGATAAGCCCTCAGTGTTGGGCGTTGATATATTTTGCTCCAGCTTTCTTTTGGCATATTTATAAAACATAATTCCCTCCTCCATAAAGCCAAAACTTAGGCTAAAAATTAATGCCTCTCTTCATAAGAATTAAAGCCTCCATAGCGTTTAACTTTGGCATTAATAAAATATCAAAGCCTTTCCATAAAGCTTCCAACTTTGGCCAAAATTTACCAATGCTTTTCTCCATACATAGGCTATATAATTTTATAAAAATTTAAAGTCTTTCCTCATAAATTTTTGACTTTGGCCACTGTACAAATTTAAAAGATCTTCTAGGTTCCTCATAAAGATTTAAAGGCTTAGGTGATAAACCGATAGAGATAATAAAACCATTCATCTTTTGTGACCATGGTGTCTACACCCGAGGACAGTTTCTTCTTCTCGACCAAGCTTAAAATCCCCCCGTCATGAGAGAATGCTCTAATTTTGCACCGTCAATGCTATCTAAAGAAAGTTAGTCATAAAAATTAATGGGGTGCTAACAACTGGCTCCAGTCGGGGATGTTATCCTCCCTGCGAGGTAGCAAAGAACCCTGTAGACCAGGTGCCTGATCCATTGGGCAGCTCCCAACTCTGACAACTGTAACCTGCAACTTGTAACCTACAACCTGTCCTTCATCTGAAAACTGCAACTGAAAACCCGAAACTAAAAACATACTGAAATTTTCTTAACATTCTGCAAACTGAAAAAATAACACTTTACATACTGAAAAAATGCTTGCTGGACAAACTTGTTCCTCCTACCTATCTTACTTAACTAAACTGTAATTGATGAATCAAATGACACAAAAGTGCCAATGAAGCCAATCTAGCAACTGGCCATTTTCCCGAACCTGTCTTATACTCCCTTTGAGCAAGAAAAGAAAACATAAGACAAGCATCTCCAAACATCCACCAACAATGTGCTCATGTTCAACAAATGCAAGAAAATTCATCCTCCCTTTATACTGAAGCACATTAGTATAAGGATCTTCAACAGTCTGAAACATTACCATGTCTTAAGATCTAGCAAAAATACAAGCACCTCTTTCAATTCGACCCGTAAGAATATTTGGTTGCCGATCCATGAGAATGCATAGGGAAGTGTGGCCTTCTGATATCTGAGTATTGATTGTACCTCCCTCAAGTATAAGCATCTCTGTTTCTCTCTTTGTCATGCTTTCTATCTTAGATCCATGCTTCTCCATATCATAATCTAAAGCATCTTCAAACAATAAACACCCTTCAAGATCGTTAGACATAACAACCCTATCTTCTTGATGAAAGAAAATGGTGTTTAATAGTTGATTTTCTTGCAGAGAATCATTGTCACAAATGGGTTCCTTCAAAATATCATCATGTCAAAATTACATGGTCAAAAATGAAAGAAGTTTCACTTACATATCTTCGACCGTGTGAACATTGCAGACCTGATTTAACTGGGGTTGTAACATGACTTTTCAGGAGCTAATCTATTTCATCTTGAGACAAAGGAGAAATTTTAGAAGCACTGTGGAGGATCTACTCACTTTTCTTGTCTGATGAAAAAACATCAACATCATCTAAGACCTGATATGCTTCTTGTGTTCCAAGACAGACATCAATGTGTTGTCGTTCAAGTGAATCAAATAAGACATGTTTCTATAGACCAACAGTTTATGAAATAGTATGACATGAAATGGAACTGATCTGATCTTCTCCAGAAATATAAGATATCTGACAAAACTGAGGACACTTCTTGTCGAACTTGGGAGAAAAGATATAAAGATCATCAACAGGGTCACTGCTCTCTTTATTTTTAGCTGAGGGTGCAATTGTGCTTTGAGATTTTTCTTGAATGTCATAATGCTGAAAGGGCTTTCATGCAAAGCTTCTATGATCTCACCATCTAAGAATTCACCATCTTATAAACATGTTCTAGGTTCTGAATAAAACCATCAATACATTTACAACAATCGTTTACCAACAACAATAACGGACAAGATTTCTTAAAATATTCAAAGAATACTGTATAAAAATCTCTCAAGGAATATATACTAGAAGCTGACAATTGTTCATACCAGGACCTAGCTTTCCCCTCCAGGGAGGCCATAAAAATTTTCATAAGACAATATTCATGCCCTTGAATTTTTATTTTATGTGTATGCATATGAAACTTGATTAAATGCAGAGCAGCATTATCATTGTTTTCATCTCTGAATTTAGGCAAGTAGGTTTTCTAATCTACTTTAGGAATTTGATTCAGGAAACCAGGAATATGAGAACTGCTTAAAGGAGCATACCTTCTTGACAATGAAGTCATCTTGAGATACTGGAGCTGCACATTCTGATTTGAAGATTGAGGAGACCAGCCTCTGAAACAATGCAACACTGGATTTCTTTAATGCGGAGTCGCCATGAGACTTTTGACATCTCAATTCTTATGTAAGGTCACCGATCTTCCTAGTGGATTCACCTTCGTACTGGAACTCTGATGAGTGGATTTGCCAGGTGAATGATATAACCTTCTCAATGCCTGACTGCTATTCACCATCAGCATTTAGATCTGAAACTTTGTCGTTCTCCTAGGGATGATGAGACAATTGCTTCCTCGGCAACAGCGCCAATTTGTTAACACCAAAATTGACCCCCTAGGCTGTGGAGAGGGAAATTCTGGGTAACCACGAACCAGTCTTTAGCTTGCGTTTCTGACCTAACACAAATAGAGAGGGCTCTTTCTTTAACTCAGAGAAAGATGGAAATCATCAAGATTGTCAATAATGAAGAAATAGACCAGCATTCAACATTTAGGATATTCAATGAAAAACAGGTGCAGAAGATCAGATTTCTGCTGGAAGAAATTGTTTAAGGTCTTGGTGAGATAAATCAGGCGAGGAACATTGGGCAATGGAGTGAGAACATACATCTAATACAAAAAATAGTGTTGCTGCATGAGACATTTAAACAGGGGCACGGTAGCCACCCACGCACAGTCAAAGAGCTTTGATTGGTAAAACAAAAGAGGAATGAATAGTCCACCAGCATTGGGCAGCTAACAAGGATGAATCCTATAACATCTATTTCAATAAATCTAGAAAAAATCTATTACAAGGACTTCTATGACATTGAATTTTTTTGTAAACATTTTATTTATTTCATTTAATTTGTAAAAATTATGCATGAAATAAATATTCCATTAAAATTGGAAAAACTAATCCTAGAAAGAATGTTTTTATTGATCACAAATTTTATTTACTTCAAGTGTTTTTAATATACAATCATAAAAAATGAAATGTTGTATCATTTATAACTAGTTCGGTATGCCATAAATTAGGAGTATATAAAAATCTGTAATTTGTTGAATCGTGAGAAAAAATATTCATGAAGATATAAAATGTAGGATTAATGAAGTTAAGTTGCACACATAATTGCATGTTTTATTACAAGAAGATCTCTATCTATATTTGAAGTGAACAAAGTATCATATTAAATATTCTTATTGTTAAATAACATATTATAATATAGCATGATTGGAAGGAAATCAAAATATTAAATTAAAATAAAATAAATTATAAGAAATGTATTGATGTCGAACCAAATAATAACTATAAATTCGTCAAAATTGGGATAGTTGTTAGGTACAACATTATACATACACAATGGAAGTGTGAAGAAATCGAAATAAGAAATCATGGCTGAGAATTACTTTCACCAAAAGGCAAAGAAAATGATAATATTTTTAAATGTCGAAGAAATAGATGTTGAAACATATTTTTCAAATCTTTTAGTTGAACTTTATATATGACTCCATGCTCTTTTGAATTTATTTATGGCACATATCGAATGAGTCTAAATAGTCCACTTAGTACTCATTATCAATTAATTATATGGTTTTACATTGTATTTTATTCCAAAAATTACATACCACATTTATACATTCATTTAATGCATATAAGAAGATAAAAGATAGAACATATCTCGTGCTTTGTTGGCCTGTAAGAGATTATTTCAGTTAATCATAATTGAGTTAGTAATACAAACTTACAAAAAAATGAATTGAGAAATCAAATTTCTTATAGTTCAATGTCACTCACTTATGACCAATCACGTACTACCCTTAATACCACTTAGCACTCATTAGCAATAAAAATTACATACTGCATTGATAAACTCCTCTTATTAATGAATATACGCAAATAAAAGTCAATAATTTATTTCATGCCTTGTTGGCTTATATGAGATTATTGCGATTATAAACTATTAACTTAAGAATACACATTTACAAAGCTTTGTGCATGCCTTGTTGGCTTTTATGAGATGATTTTAATTACAAATATTTGATTTAAGAACGCAAATTAAAAAAATATTTTGAATGGGGAAATCAAGTGGTGTATGATACAAAAAAATGTCAAACTAAAGGCAATCATAAATAATATTAATAATTGTATTTAAATATTATTGTTAATTCTCATCTATCTATAAAAGTTTTAAAAACATACAAATTAATTCATCAAAAAATGTGTCCAACTTGTATTGAAATATTGCAATGTACGCGTTAACAAATTTCTAAAAATTAATATCTTCACCTACTATAAAGAACTCAATGTTCTATTGAACATTCGAATGTAGTTGCTTTTCTCTTTGATACGATGAAGTGTCTTAAAAAGGGGGAATAGAATTTGGACAAGCCAAGTATCAGGTTCATGTCCTATATAAGCCTTTGTTAAGATACAATTTGACCGGTATCCGGGGAATTGAGAAGTAAGCTTTGATGTATCTATTAGCAATATATTTGATTTTTCGTACATATTTCCATATTTGGACCACACATCACTTAACATTTTCTCATAAAATTGTATCACACTACATTATTTGAATTTTGTTTCCAAGTGACAATGAGACCTGTCCCATATGAATTCAAAGTCACTTGTATCAGTGTTTGATTTTTCAACTACTTGTGGAATGTTTTTACATTGTATTTTATTCCAAAAAATACATATCACATTTATACATTCATTTAATGCATACAAGAAGATAAAAGATAGAGCGTATCTCATGCTTTGTTGGCTATTATGAGATTATTTCAATTAATCGTAATTGAGTTAATAATACAAACTTACAAAAAAATGAAATGAGAAATCAAATTTCTTATAGTTCAATGTCACTCACTTATGACCAATCTCGTACTACCCTTAATACCACTTAGCACTCATTAGCAATTAATTTTGTGTTTTAAAACAATTGCAACTTCAATTATATGGGGTTTTATTTCAAAAATTACATATTGCATTGATAAACTCCTCATATTAATGAATATAGGCTAATAACAGTCAATAATTTAATTCATGTCTTGTTGGCTTATATGAGATTATTGCAATTATAAACTATTAACTTAAGAATACACATTTACAATAAGTTATAGATTGGGAAATCAAATGCCTATACCTTTCAAAATCATTCATCTATGACTCATTATGCTTTAATCTAAATTCTAGTAGACTTAGCAATCATTATCATTGAAGTAATATTTTTTGTAAGAAATGTGCTTTTATATAGATGGAGGTTTAATTCAAAATTTGTGTGTCACTTGTATTAATGCATATAGATCAATAAAACTAAAGATAACTTCATTCCTTGTTGGCTTTTGTGAGATGATTTAAATTACAAATAATTGATTTAAGAGTATGTAATTTAAAAAATATTTTGAATAGAGAAATCAAGTGTTGTAATGCACTTGTATTAATACATATAGATAAATAAAACTAGAGAGAGTTTTTTGCATGCCTTGTTGGCTTTTATGAGATGATTTAAATTACAAATAGTTGATTTAAGAGCACAAATTTAGAAAATATTTTGAATGGGGAAATCAAGTGTTGTATGATGCAAAAACTTGTCAATCTAAAAGCAATCATAAATAATACTAATAATTGTATTTATATATCATTGTCAATTATCATCTATCTATAAAAGTTATAAAATCATACAAATTAATTCACTAAAAAATGTGTCCAACTTGTATTGAAATATTGCAATGTAATCGTCAACAAATTTCCATAAAATAATATCTTCACTTAATACAAAGAACTCAATGTTCTATTGAACATTCGAATGTAGTTGTGTTTCTGTTTGATGCGATGAAGTGTCTTTAAAAAGGGGAATAGAACTTGCACAAGCCAAGTATCGTGTTCATGTCCTATATAAGCCTTTATTAAGATACAGTTTGACCGATATCCGAGGAATTGAGAAGTAGGCTTTGATGTATCTATTAGCAATACATTTGATTCTGTGTACTTATTTCCATATAGGGACCACACGTCGCTTAGCCTTTTCTCATAAAACTGTATCATACTACATGATTTGAATTTTGTTTGCAAGTGACAATGGGACCTATCCCATATGAATTCAAAGTCACTTGTATCAATATTTGATTTTTCAAGTACTTGTCGAATGTACTTGTTAGTAACATTTGATGTCCATATCGCAACATCATAATGTTTTAGGCAGTATTTTAATACTTCTAATTGAAAAGGCCTACAAAAGTAGGATCTATCACCAAGCTCCCAATCTGGTTTTCTTTGAATTTGACAACTCGTATCATCTTTGGAATACGACGAGAAGACTACTCCTTCCATTTCAAAGATCAACAAGATCTTCCGACTGATATTAACTCCCATCTGCATTGCTGCCACATATATAACATTAACATATTTTCACTTCAAAACTTTATTGCTTAATGGCATCAAAACATATCCAATTTATTTCCACTCCCAAACAAACAACTTAATGAAAAAAATAAAAGTAATTTCCGTGGAATAGTTTTTTTATACAAACACATTCAACTACTACTCAAATCACTAATTTTTAAGAATTGTAATGAGATAAACTACAATTTAAAAATATAATTACAATAGTCGAATTCATTTGAACTAATTATATGTTAATATCTACATACTACCTAAATTTACAGTTTTTAAGTTTAAATCAAGCAAACTATTTATATGTTCATTTTTACATACAACCTCATAAGATATTTTAATTTTCAAGAAATTATAAGAAAAATTCATATAAGCACATTGCAATGAAATTCAAATCACAATTTAAAAATATAGTTACAATGGTCCAATTCAAACCAATTATATGTTAATTTATACACACCACCTAGATTTACAATTTTTTAAATTTCAATTAAACAAGCTAATTATAGGTAATTTTTACATACAACCTGATATGATTTTCCATTTTTTTAATTTCTAAGAAATAAAAAAATTTCATATGATAACATTGAACTAACATTCAAATCACTGATTTGTAAGAGTTATAATGATCAATTAAGACGCAATTGATAAATAAACTGCAATTGCTCAAACATAGTAATTGTACGTTAATTTATAAATACAATCTAATACAATTATTTAATTAATATGGAATACTACATTTTTATGCAAACACATAAGACTATTATTCAAATCACTAACTTTTTATAACTCAATATCTCAATATAAATAAATAAAATAATAATATGTTAATTTATAATAATGACACAACAACAATCCTTATATGAGTATTATGAAATAATATTGACATTAAATTGATAATAAAATAAAACACAGTAATAACACATCACATGTAGAATTAAGTCATCAAATGTACAATAACCAAGAATTTATATTATAAACTTCTAGATTTTGTTTATAGAGGAAATGAATAACAGTCATCTTAATGTACTATTAAAAGTCATTGAAGATTCTTCAAAATATCTCGAACATCGGGTGCCTTGTAGAATTTATTCAATAAGCTCCACAAATCAGCGATCAACCATTTATCCTCATTCTTTCCATCAAACGAAGGGGCAATAATCACATTTTCTTTGGGATTTTCTTTCTTTGTATCCATTGAACAATCCACTAGAATAGTGTTAGTAGCATCATATTGAGAATACATTCTCCACACTTTTTTCAGATGTTTTTTGTATATAACTTGTGTTGAATTATCAATGTCATTTTTTCCCTTTTGTTGTTTGCAATCTGAAGCAGTCCATGTAAACAAAAATTTAGCTTGTAATGTTTCTGAAACCAACTTTTTCATAACTCTTGTTGTGTTTTGTTTCAAAGATGTCGTCCAAATTGCAATGTCAAGAGATTCTTTTCTGGAACACATTTTAAGAAATGTTTTTGCATGTGGACGAAACCAAAATGATTTTTTCTCTATCGTGTAATCTGCGGCCCTTCCCATTTTCTCGATAAATTCTTTTTGTGATGCATCACCATGAACGCTCTGATAGAAAATGTTATTCAATTCAAAAATAACTAATTTCTTTTGACTTATAATAGCTGCAAAACAACAATGGATATCATAGTAAATTCATTTTATTCATGCTACATAAATTATTATTAAAAAAAATTGTTGAAGAAATACACTCACTTTGAGTATTTTTTGTACTAGTTATTGATAAGCCACACTTCTCTTGTATTGTCTTCATAGAACCTAGAGCCAAAATAACAAACCTTCAATCAAATACCAATAATACTTCTTTAAATCAATTTTTTTTTTATAAGACATATTTTATGTTTAATTGAAAATAAGAGACATGTGAAGTACCTGATATGATATCATGTTCTTGACTATGGCTTTCTGTCACATTCCCTTGATCACTGTCTTTTTTCTCCTCATTTGCCACTGTAATAAACATATGAAATGTTATAAAATGTATCAACGAATGAAATTCATTAAATAAATAGGCATAGAATCCAAAGGATCACTAGAGAAATAACAAAACAAGTACAATACAACAAAAGAAACAAAATAAATTATGTACCTGGTATGGTATTTTCTTCGTCTTGTATTTGCATCTCGAAAACTTCTTCGACATTGTGCACACTATGTTGATTATTGCTTTGTTGCAAAGTGTCGTTGTTGTTTTCTTTACAATTTCCGCCATTAGTAGTTATAGTAAACATCTTGTTAATCAAGATTTATAAATAGCATAGAATCCAAAGAATCACTAGAGAGAGAACAAAACAAGTACAATACCTGGATATTCCAACAGCAATATATTAGACATTGGTTTTTGCAAATGGAAGGATTCTTGATTAGTCAGCATGGTAGTCCTTTGTAACTCGTTTTCTACGACACATGCTATTCTTCTTCCATATGTACAGCAAGCCTGCTGTAAATTTTTCCCCGCATAAAGAGAAATAATCAAATTTAGATCACTATGTTGTTGATGCATTTGCAATAATTCTTCCCAGAATTCAAAATCTCTCTCATTTTCATCAGATATGTCTCTAAAACTGTGAGAGTATATTGAGGCCTCTAAACTTTTTGACTCTTCACTATAGAAATGTATAGTTAAAACTATATCATAACTATAGTTATTTTGTTCTTTATATTCATAAAGACTGGTAGCCATTTTATAGTTGACATTTGAGTCCTTGACAACAATCTCCAGAGCTTGGCGTACATCCTTACAAGACCAAATTTCTACTAAGATAATCATAGTAAAATCTTTCAACCCATTTTTTTCGATTAAAAATCGAAACAATTCAATATAGTGATCCTTAAGGAATGATTCATCTTTCAAAGCCAATGTATCCGACACAACAAAGTCAGTGTATAACATTGGTTGAAACTGACAAGGAAAAGAGTGCAAAAGTGTTGACAAGAGGCTAGGACCCCCATAATGACAACCGAATTCAAAACTGTTCTCAATTTCCTGTATATCTGTTGATGCATCAATTATTCTATCAAGGACCACACAGGCTTGTGGAGAAAGGGAATCTATTTTTGTATTTCGTGATCCTTTTACATATTTACACCCTTCCATTGTCTTACAGAAGTTGGCAAATATGATATCAGTAATTCCATAATGCTCAAGAATATTGGATATTGTAAGAATCTTATCATTCAGATTCTTATCATGACTTTTGCAATATGTTACCATTGCCTCCAAAATTGTTCTTTTGGTTTTCAATTGTGAACAATAATCTTTCATTTTTATGGCATTGGTTGGATGGTTCACTGGAATAGAAAACCAAACAGTTCCATCCAATAGTTTATCTGCTACAGAACACATTTCTTCAGCGGTTAGTCCCTGAAGGGGACAAAAATAACTTGATACCAAACTGTTCAGACTATTTGCCTTATAGTTTGGATCCTTAGGTTGGTTTGGAGAACACATTAATGTCCCTAGTTTGTAACAATTAAAAGCAACTTCCCATTTATCCCAAGTAGTATCATCAAGATATAACAAGACTTTTTTTTCAGCAAAGTTTGTTAGTGGACAATCGAAGAAAGAGCACAACATTTCATCATCAACCTGTTAAAAAATATCAAATATAAATTAGTAAGAATGTGATATCAAAAATAAAATAGCCATGAATTTAGTTATAACAATATAAACTAAGTGCAAAAAAAAAAAAAATTGCATACCTTGTCTTCAGCCGTCTTAGAATTCCCACATTTTTGTTTCTTTAATTTATTTGTGGCAATTAGGAATTGTCTTGCAGATCGCACAGAATCAATGAATGGAGTTTTGAAGAACACAGTGTTTGCAGAATTTAACTGGCAGCAAATACGAATCACCACACTGGGAGAAACTAATAGATCTAAGAATTGAGCATTACGTTCTTTGTACTTCTGTTTTGCCTCCCTAGATAGACTGAATTTAGGATTTGATAATATTTCTTTTGCTGCTTGAATGGTGTGTTGCCCATCAACTATCCAAAAATTGATGTTCTTGGCATTTATATCCATTTCATTCATGATTTTCACAGGGTTTCCAATCGGATCAGACTCTTTTGTGTCAAATGGAATCAGAAGAGCATCAGGCAATGATGCTTGAAATTTCTGTAGGAATGATTTTACTAATACTCAAACATTTAAATCATCCCGTGATATCAATTTATATAACTTGGGTGCTTCTACACATCTTCGAACATCCACCTTCATGGTAAAAGAGCTTGAAAATAAATAACTGTCCTTAAAATTTTCATGGATTTCATCGCATTGGTCAGCAAGCTTCTCTATCTGAGAGTCTTCTTTTTGGGATTTTACAAACTCTGTAGTAGGCATGAACTCACTTTCTTTAATGCTCTATTCTAGCTCAGCTAAATATACCCTTCTCAAAGCAAGCATTTGAGCCTCGAGTTTATCATCTGGTATTTTATCAAGTAGTTTACCTCTTTGTTGCAAATAAAGAAACACGGATGATGTTTTCTTACATCTCACATAGCGATATTTCATAATGTTGGTAATACGTTGTACAAGATCATCACAACTCTTTAGACCAGATTCATTGAAGCTCTCAAAACTGTCCAACTTAAACTGTGACTTTTTAATTGACTCTGGAAATTCTGTATTAGTATCAATCAAATCTGGTCTAAATTTTGTGTAATCAACTTGGCAAGAAAATAATTTCACTTCATTTTCTTCAATTACCTCCATTTGAAAATCGATCTGACTATGATTGAGAGCATAGCAACTAATAATTATCCCTAGCCTTTGTATATCATTTCCATCCATGGATCCAAATAGATACATATCTGGAAACATATTCTTGGGACTTTCAATCTCAACATACCAATCGTCGACATACTCATATGCAGCAGATGTTTTGAACTTTTTAATCATTTCAAAATTAGAACCCATTGTTGAATTTATAATCTGAGTTGAATGACCTTTTGTTTTTTGAATGCTGATTGTGGCATTTTACTTGCTTTGGAGACGACAGCTTCTAAAAACAATAATAAGCAATTATTACTATAAATAACACAAATATTACCATATAGTCTTCTAGTCTAACCATTTAGAAATGAGAGAATAATATTTAAAACCACCATACCACATGGGGGAGACGTTGTTTGTGTGTCACTTGAAATTCGTTTTTTCTTCAAATTATTCCTTGGAATTGTCATTGCACCAGAGTCCATAGCTTCTAAAAACAATAATAAATAGTCGACTATAAGTTTAAATTGTTTTAAAAATACATGAAATAATGAACATTATCAAACAATATTCTATTACATGTCTTTTATTCACATGCACAAGAATAATAAGGGTCATGTGTTATGGAAACATATTAAATACTTAGAGATAAATAAAAATCCATTGCATCTAGCACAAGTAGGAACTCATTAAAAAGAAAAGTTTTCTTTCTAAAAAATGCTAGAAGGAAATGCTTATGCTAGAAAGAAAGCTAGCAGTCGCTAGCTTTCATTGATCTTTTGAGGTATAAGCTAGCAACCACCAATCACCATGGACATGATTTTTCTATTGGAAAGCTAGCGACTGCTAGCTTTCTTTCTAGCATAGGTATGTGTTATTATCCTATAAGTAAATGCTTATGCTAAAAGGAAAGCTAGCAGTCGCTAGCTTTCCTTGATCTTATGCCATGTGCTTATTTGAAAATAGAGTACATGGCACAAGTTCAAGACTTTCCTTACCTAACTAATTTATGTTTTGTGACCTCATGTGAAGCTTGGAGGCTACACCAAGAATATAATTTTTGAGATAATTTCTATTGCTAATAAAAAATAAATTATACAAAGACACTCCCTCTAGTTTTCTATTGCTAATAACAATTAAATGTTACACATAGATTACCTCTAATGCGAAAATAGACATAAACATAGTAAAATATACATAAAGAAAACCTCCTTCATTATAGCTTTTATACCAAATTAAGTTTATTGGTTTACTTAAAGACCTGTGAACAAAAAAATAAATAAATTGAACCCATATAAATGATAGACTATAAGTCATCATATATTTTTTTTGAACAGAAACTAAAAAGGAGTATATTATAAAGGGGCTATGCACAGCCATTCAGTACATAGCAAAAAGAGAGGAAGGATAGTCCTGCAGAGCAGAGATAGAGCATTGTAGACTGAGCCTGCAAATGGTCCAAAAAACTATATACAGAGTTCTTCCATGATGACTAACAGAACGGGCAGTATATACCCTTATATATTGCTTACATAATAAAAGACAAAAAAACATATATCCATAAAAACCAGATTACAGGTGGCCCCTGAAGTGGATTGGATGCACCATTGATTCTTCCTCCATCTGACGCTCCCCTTCAACAGTTACTGCATTGTTCCTGCTGCCCTGGTTCATGGAAATGAGTCGCGCAAGGTCCTCCTGGATCATATCCACCTTCCCCATCATCTCGCGCAAGGAGCTTTCATTATCATCGATCCTGGAGTCATGGTTGCTGATTTGAAGGGAAGTGTAGCTCACAGTGTCCTCCATATTTTTTATAACGCAGGCTATCTCCCTGTTATCCATAATTCCTATGGAGACTATCTCATACAGCCGCCCCAAACTTTTATTGATGTCCTGGATGCCGGTATTGTCCCCTGGCTGAGCCATTCTGCCAAAATCAGAGGAAATAACAAGACAGTCAAACTGCCTGAGCAAAGAATCAGCAATTAAATTACTACACGAACCCTCACGCCCTGAGCAATTAAGGATGCAACTGAGCACTAAGAGTTCCTGATGGAGCACCGAACCCCCTTGTCCGTCAGAGAAGACCTTTAAATCATCATATTTTTATGTCACTAACCAAGTAGTTCTTTTATCATTACATTTTGTTAACTCATTAAACAACATAAGGGTCATGTGTCCTGGAAACATATTAAATACTTAAAGATAAATAAAAATCCATTGCATCTAGCACAAGTAGAGACTCATTAAAAAGAAAAGTTTTTCTTCTCAAAAATGCTAGAAGGAAATGATTATGCTAGAAAGAAAGCTAGCAGTCACTAGCTTTCCTTGATATTTTGCCATGTGCTTATTTCAAAATAGAGCAAATGGCACAAGCTCAAGGTATAAGCTAGCAACCACCAATCACTATGGACATGATTTTTCTATTGGAAAGCTAGCGACTGCTAGCTTTCCTTCTAGCATAAATATGTGTTCTTATCCTAGAAGAAAATGCTTATGCTAAAAGGAAAGCTAGCAGTCGCTAGCTTTCCTTGATCTTGTGCCATGTGCTTATTTTAAAATAGAGTGCATGGCACAAGCTCAAGGTATAAGCTAGCAACCACCAATCACCATGCCCAAGGTTTTTCTATTGGAAAGCCAGCGACTGCTAGCTTTCCTTCTAACATAAGCATGTGTGTTAAGCTAGAAGGAAAGCTAGCATTCGTTCAAAATAGAGCACATGGCACAAGCTCAAGGTATAAGCTGGTAACCACCAATCACCATGGACAGGGTTTTTTATTGGAAAGCTAGCGAATGTTAGCTTTCCTTCTAGCATAAGCATGTGTGTTTATACTAGAAGGAAATGCTTATGCTAGAAGGAAAGCTAGCAATCGCTAGCTTTCCTTGATCTTTTGCCATGTGCTTATTTAAAAATACATCACATGGAACAAGCTCAAGGTATAAGCTAGCAACCACCAATCACCATGGACATGATTTTTCTATTGGAAAGCTAGCGACTGCTAGCTTTTCTTCTAGCATAAGCATGTGTGTTATGCTAGAAGGAAATGCTTATGCTAGAAGGAGAGCTAGCATTCGTTTAAAATAGAGCACATGGCACAAGCTGAAGGTATAAAATAGCAACCATCAATCACCATCGACAGGGTTTTTCTAATTGAAAGGTAGCGACTGTTAGCTTTCCTTCTAGTATAAGCATGTGTGTTTATTTTATAAGGAAATGCTTATGCTACAAGGAAAGCTAGCAGTCGCTAGATTTCCTTGATCTTTTGCCATGTGCTTATTTCAAAATAGAGCAAATGGCACAAGCTCAAGGTATAAGCTAGCAACCACCAATCACTATGGATATGATTTTTCTATTGGAAAGCTAGTGACTGCTAAATTTCCTTCTAGCATAAATATGTGTTCTTATCCTAGAAGAAAATGCTTATGCTAGAAGGAAAGCTAGCAGTCGCTAGCTTTCCTTGATCTTGTGCCATGTGCTTATTTGAAAATAGAGTGCATGGCACAAGCTCAAGGTATAAGCTAGCAACCACCAATCACCATGCCCAAGGTTTTTCTATTGGAAAGCCAGCGACTGCTAGCTTTCCTTCTAACATAAGCATGTGTGTTATGCTAGAAGGAAAGCTAGCATTCGTTCAAAATAGATCACATGGCACAAGCTCAAGGTATAAGCTGGCTACCACCAATCACCATGGACAGGGTTTTTTATTGAAAAGCTAGCGAATGCTAGCTTTCCTTCTAGCATAAGCATGTGTGTTTATACTAGAAGGAAATGCTTATGCTAGAAGGAAAGCTAGTAGTCGCTAGCTATCCTTGATCTTTTGCCATGTGCTTATTTAAAAATACATTACATGGAACAAGCTCAAGGTATAAGCTAGCAACCACCAATCACCATGGACATGATTTTTCTATTGGAAAGCTAGCGACTACTAGCTTTTCTTCTAGCATAAGCATGTGTGTTATGCTAGAAGGAAATGCTTATGCTAGAAGGAGAGCTAGCATTCGTTTAAAATAGAGCACATGGCACAAGCTGAAGGTATAAGATAGCAACCATCAATCACCATGGACAGGGTTTTTCTAATTGAAAGCTAGCGACTGTTAGCTTTCCTTCTAGTATAAGCATGTGTGTTTATTTTGGAAGGAAATGCTTATGCTAGAAGAAAAGCTAGCAGTCGCTAGCTTTCCCTGATCTTTTGCCATGTGCTTATTTCAAAATAGAGCAAATGGCACAAGCTCAAGGTATAAGCTAGCAACCACCAATCACTATGGGCATGATTTTTCTATTGAAAAGCTAGCGACTGCTAGCTTTCCTTCTAGCATAAATATGTGTTCTTATCCTAGAAGAAAATGCTTATGCTAGAAGGAAAGCTAGCAGTCGCTAGCTTTCCTTGATCTTGTGTCATGTGCTTATTTGAAAATAGAGTGCATGGCACAAGCTCAAGGTATAAGCTAGCAACCACCAATCACCATGCCCAAGGTTTTTCTATTGGAAAGCCAACGACTGCTAGCTTTCCTTCTAACATAAGAATGTGTGTTATGCTAGAAGGAAAGATAGCATTCGTTCAAAATAGAGCACATGGCACAAGCTCAAGGTATAAGCTGGCAACCACCAATCACCATGGACAGGGTTTTTTATTGGAAAGCTAGCGAATGTTAGCTTTCCTTCTAGCATAAGCATGTGTTTATACTAGAAGGAAATGCTTATGCTAGAAGGAAAGCTAGCAGTCGCTAGCTTTCCTTGATCTTTTGCCATGTGGTTATTTCAAAATACGTCACATGGAACAAGCTCAAGGTATAAGCTAGCAACCACCAATCACCATGTACATGATTTTTCTATTGGAAAGATAGCGACTACTAGCTTTTCTTCTAGCATAAGCATGTGTGTTATGCTAGAAGGAAATGCTTATGCTAGAAGGAGAGCTAGCATTCGTTTAAAATAGAGCACATGGCTCAAGCTGAAGGTATAAGATAGCAACCATCAATCACCATGGATAGGGTTTTTCTAATTGAAAGCTAGCGACTGTTAGCTTTCCTGCTAGTATAAGCATGTGTGTTTATTTTAGAAGAAAATGCTTATGCTAGAAGGAAAGCTAGCAGTCGCTAGCTTTCCTTGATCTTTTGCCATGTGCTTATTTCAAAATAGAGCAAATGGCACAAGCTCAAGGTATAAGCTAGCAACCACCAATCACTATGGACATGATTTTTCTATTGGAAAGCTAGCGACTGCTAGCTTTCCTTCAAGCATAAATATGTGTTCTTATGTAGTGCCTCTAGACTACTATAGACATTGAGGACACCTGCTGAGTCACCTGACTGTTTGAAACATTAATAAAATAATCCTATGATTTTATTTTGAGTATATTTATGATTACGATTGATTGATATATATGCATTTGGTTAGTTATTGTGAATGGACTATTTCATGTTGTTTAACGATTAAACTTTGATATGAAAACTGTACATATGAATGATGCTTAACGACTAGCTGTGCAATTGATTATGTCATTAGACGAATGAGTAATGATTAAGTAAATTATAGATTCTTAATGAAGCAACAGATTTATAAACCAAATTGTGATTATTGAGGACAGTGCTACTAATTTACGTTTGTGAGAAATGTGTGTAGTGACAAGTGAAATGGTTCACCAACAGACACACAAAGGAATATGAAGGGTCGTAGAGTACGAGTAAATCACACACAGGGAGAGCGACGACGATGTCGACTTCCGACGGAATACCACGCTTGAGCAGATAAGCACTAATCCGCTTGCTCAAGAGGAAAGCGTGAGGGCGTACGAGGTGGGCCACGACGGAGCTGGTCACGTACGAGTTGAGGGGCGCGCAGTGAGAACGGACTCCCTCCTCAGCGCCATTAGTCCCTATATAGCATGTAGACGGAGGATGGATGGTAACGATTCCTAAAATCCCTACAAGAGTTCCCGCAAGTCAAAACGGAAAGATGGTGGCAGAAGGGCCCAACGATGTGGTACCCTGTCGAGAACGAAAAGAATGGACGCAAGGACCCAACGAGGTGGTACCATGCCAAGGAATGGAAACCATGGATGATTGGACCCGACGGAGTGCCATGTCAGGGGATTAAAAAATTAAGGAACCAGGAGCCCAACGACGCGGCACCATGATCCTAGTGAGTTTGATTGTTAAATTAAACTACATAAAAACTTAGGAGAATAACCCTAGATTATTACTTAGCAAATGCATAACAATAGCTTAGACATTTGCACATGAATACTTATTTTGTTGAGCATTTAAAATAATAGAAATTATTATTTAGGAGCAAAATAGATTAGACACCTAGTCAACTAAAAGCTAGGAGTTGATTAAAATATCTGGGGGACAAACTAGAGCAAACTTAGGGATGTAGGTGCACTTTCCAGAGAAACTGACACTTGAATGGGTGAGTGTTTTAATTAAATAAATAATTAAAAATATTTATTTATGCATGAAGCGACATGTGTCGCAGGAGATTTCCCTTTATAAGGAAGGCTTAAGGAATGGGTAAGGGGCCCATAATTTGGATGATTGTCGTAATTTTCGAATGCCTCAAAGACTTGCTGCTATCTAAGGGTTTGGCTTAGAAATCCTGGTGGGAAGGGAAGCCCAAGCTGAATTTCTGAAATACTTGTGTGAGCTCTACGACCCAAAGCTCGGCGGAGGCCATGCGACTGAAAGCATGAGCCTATGGTTGGGTGGCGAAGCTAATGGTTGCTTCGCCTATGGTTAAACGAGCTTTGCTGGAGGGATCCTACGGAAGACGAAGGCGACAATGGACCAACCGGATCGGGTTGACAGGTTAAAGTTTTGCTTATTTTTGTTAAGTTATTCACGCTTTTTATTTTATTTTTCCAATAATTATGATGCCTAATTTGTTTGTATGAAGTTTTTAAAATTTCAGGTTCAGTTCAAGGGGACCCTAAAGGAGGGGTCCTACATCTTATCCTAGAAGAAAATGCTTATGCTAGAAGGAAAGCTAGCAGTCGCTAGCTTTCCTTGATCTTGTGCCATTTGCTTATTTGAAAATAGAGTGCATGGCACAAGCTCAAGGTATAAGCTAGCAACCACCAATCACCATGCCCAAGGTTTTTCTATTGGAAAGCCAGCGAGTGCTACTTTTCCTTCTAACAAAAGCATGTGTGTTATGCTAGAAGGAAAGCTAGCATTCGTTCAAAATAGAGCACATGGCACCAGCTCAAGGTATAAGCTGGCAACCACTAATCACCATGGACAGAGTTTTTTATTGGAAAGCTAGCGAATGTTAGCTTTCCTTCTAGCATAAGCATGTGTGTTTATACTAGAAGGAAATGCTTATGCTAGAAGGAAAGCTAGTAGGCGCTAGCTTTCCTTGATCTTTTGCCATGTGCTTATTTAAAAATACATCACATGGAACAAGCTCAAGGTATAAGCTAGCAACCACCAATCACCATGGACATGATTTTTATATTGAAAAGCTAGCGACTGCTAGCTTTTCTTCTAGCATAAGCATGTGTGTTATGCTAGAAGGAAATGCTTATGCTAGAAGGAGAGCTAGCATTCGTTTAAAATAGAGCACATGGCACAAGCTGAAGGTATAAGATAGCAACCATCAATCACCATGGACAGGGTTTTTCTAATTGAAAGCTAGCGACTATTAGCTTTCCTTCTAGTATAAGCATGTGTGTTTATTTTAGAAGGAAATGCTTATGCTAGAAGGAAAGCTGGCAGTCGCTAGCTTTTCTTGATCTTTTGCCATGTGCTTATTACAAAATAGAGCAAATGACACAAGCTCAAGGTATAATCTAGCAACCACCAATCACTATGGACATGATTTTTCTATTGGAAAGCTAGCAGTAGCATAAATATGTGTTCTTATCTCAGAAGAAAATGTTTATGCTAGAAGGAAAGCTAGCAGTCGCTAGCTTTCCTTGATCTTGTGCCATGTGCTTATTTGAAAATAGAGTGCATGGCACAAGCTCAAGGTATAAGCTAGCAACCACCAATCACCATGCCCTAGGTTTTTCTATTGGAAAGCCAGCGACTGCTAGCTTTCCTTCTAACATAAGCATGTGTGTTATGCTAGAAGGAAAGCTAGCATTCGTTCAAAATAGAGCACATGGCACAAGCTCAAGGTATAAGATGGAAACCACCAATCACCATGGACAGGGTTTTTTATTGGAAAGCTAGCGAATGTTAGCTTTCCTTCTAGTATAAGCATGTGTGTTTATGCTAGAAGGAAATGCTTATGCTAGAAGGAAAGCTAGCAGTCGCTATCTTTCTTTGATCTTTTGCCATGTGCTTATTTCAAAATACATCACATTGAACAAGCTCAAGGTATAAGCTAGCAACCACCAATCACCATGGACATGATTTTTCTATTGGAAAGCTAGCGACTGCTAGCTTTTCTTCTAGCATAAGCATGTGTGTTATGCTAGAAGGAAATGCTTATGCTAGAAGGAGAGCTAGCATTCGTTTAAAATAGAGCACATGGCACAAGCTGAAGGTATAAGATAGCAACCATCAATCACTATGGACAAGGTTTTTCTAATTGAAAGTTAGCGACTGTTAGCTTTCCTTCTGGTATAAGCATGTGTGTTTATTTTAGAAGGAAATGATTATGCTAGAAGGAAAGCTAGCGGTCGCTAGCTTTCCTTGATCTTTTGCTATGTGCTTATTTCAAAATAGAGCAAATGGCACAAGCTCAAGGTATAAGCTAGCAACCACCAATCACTATGGACATGTTTTTTCTATTGGAAAGCTAGCGACTGTTAGCTTTCCTTCTAGCATAAATATGTGTTCTTATCCTAGAAGAAAATGCTTATGCTAGAAGAAAAGCTAGCAGTCGCTAGCTTTCCTTGATCTTGTGCCATGTGCTTCTTTGAAAATAGAGTGCATGGCACAAGCTCAAGGTATAAGCTAGCAACCACCAATCACCATGGCCAAGGTTTTTCTATTCGAAAACCAGCGACTGCGAGCTTTCCTTCTAACATAAGCATGTGTGTTATGCTAGAAGGAAAGCTAGCATTTGTTCAAAATAGAGCACATGGCACAAGCTCAAGGTATAAGCTGGCAACCACCAATCACCATGGACAGGGTTTTTTATTGGAAAGCTAGCGAATGTTAGCCTTCCTTCTCGCATAAGCATATGTGTATATACTAGAAGGAAATGCTTATGCTAGAAGGAAAGCTAGCAGTCGCTATCTTTCCTTGATATTTTGCCATGTTCTTATTTCAAAATACATCACATGGAACAAGCTCAAGGTATAAGCTAGCAACCACCAATCACGATGGACATGATTTTTCTATTGGAAAGCTAGCGACCGCTAGCTTTTCTTTTAGGATAAGCATGTGTGTTATGCTAGAAGGAAATGCTTATGCTACAAGGAAAGCTAGCAGTCGCTAGCTTTCCTTGATCTTGTGCCATGTGCTTATTTCAAAATAGAGTGCATGGCACAAGTTGAAGGTATAAGCTAGAAACCATCAATCACCATGGACATGGTTTTTTATTGGAAAGCTAGCAACTGTTAGCTTTTCTACTAGCATAAGCATGTGTGTTTATACTAGAAGGAAATGCTTAGACTAGAAGGAAAGCTAGCAGTCGCTAGCGTTCCTTGATCTTTTGCCATGTGCTTATTTCAAAATAGAGCAAATGGCACAAGCTCAAGGTATAAGCTAGCAACCACCAATCACTATGGACATGATTTTTCTATTGGAAAGATAGCGACTGCTAGCTTTCCTTCTAGCATAAATATGTGTTCTTATCCTAGAAGAAAATGCTTATGCTAGAAGGAAAGCTGGCAGTCGCTAGCTTTCCTTGATCTTGTGCCATGTGCATATTTGAAAATAGAGTGCATGGCACAAGCTCAAGGTATAAGCTAGCAACCACCAATCACCATGCCCAAGGTTTTTATATTGGAAAGCCAGCGACTGCTAGCTTTCCTTCTAACATAAGCATGTGTGTTATGCTAGCAGGAAAGCTAGCATTCGTTCAAAATAGAGCAAATGGCACAAGCTCAAGGTATAAGATGGCAACCACTAATCACCATGGACAGGCTTTTTTATTGGAAAGCTAGCGAATGTTAGCTTTCCTTCTAGCATAAGCATGTGTGTTTATACTAGAAGGAAATGCTTATGCTAGAAGGAAAGCTAGCAGTCGCTATCTTTCTTTGATCTTTTTCCATGTGCTTATTTCAAAATACATCACATGGAACAAGCTCAAGGTATAAGCTAGCAACCACCAATAACCATGGACATGATTTTTCTATTGGAAAGCTAGCGACTGCTAGCTTTTCTTCTAGCATAAGCATGTGTGTTATGCTAGAAGGAAATGCTTATGCTAGAAGGAGAGCTAGCATTCGTTTAAAATAGAGCACATGGCACAAGCTGAAGGTATAAGATAGCAACCATCAATCACCATGGACAGGGTTTTTCTAATTGAAAGCTAGCTACGGTTAGCTTTCCTTCTAGTATAAGCATGTGTGCTTATTTTAGAAGGAAATGCTTATGCTAGAAGGAAAGCTAGCAGTCGCTAGCTTTCCTTGATATTTTGCCATGTGCTTATTTCAAAATAGAGCAAATGGCACAAACTCAATGTATAAGCTAGCAACCACCAATCACTATGGACATGATTTTTCTATTGGAAAGCTAGCGACTGCTAGCTTTCCTTCTAGCATAAATATGTGTTCTTATCCTAGAAGAAAATGCTTATGCTAGAAGGAAAGCTAGCAGTCGCTAGCTTTCCTTGATTTTGTGCCATGTGCTTATTTGAAAATAGAGTGCATGGTACAAGCTCAAGGTATAAGCTAGCAACCACCAATCACCATGCCCAAGATTTTTCTATTCGAAAGCCAGCGACTGCTGGCTTTCCTTCTAACATAAGCATGTGTGTTATGCTAGAAGGAAAGCTAGCATTCGTTCAAAATAGAGCACATGGCACAAGCTCAAGGTATAAGCTGGAAACCACCAATCACCATGGACAGGGTTTTTTATTGGAAAGCTAGCGAATGTTAGCTTTCCTTCTAGCATAAGCATATGTGTTTATACTAGAAGGAAATGCTTATGCTAGAAGGAAAGCTAGCAAACGCTAGCTTTCCTTGATATTTTGTCATGTGCTTATTTCAAAATACATCACATGGAACAAGCTCAAAGTATAAGCTAACAACCACCAATCACCATGGACATGATTTTTCTATTCGAAAGCTAGCGACCGCTAGCTTTTCTTCTAGCATAAGCATGTGTGTTATGCTAGAAGGAAATGCTTATGCTAGAAGGAAAGCTAGCAGTCGCTAGCTTTCCTTGATCTTGTGCCATGTGCTTATTTGAAAATAGAGTGCATGGCACAAGCTGAAGGTATAAGCTAGCAACCACCAATCACCATGGACATGGTTTTTTATTGGAAAGCTAGCAACGGTTAGCTTTCCTTCTAGCATAAGCATGTGTGTTTATACTAGAAGGAAATGCTTATACTAGAAGGAAAGCAAGCAGTCGCTAGCTTTCCTTGATCTTTTGCCATGTGCTTATTTAAAAATAGAGCAAATAGCACAAGCTCAAGGTATAAGCTAGCAACCACCAATCACTATGGACATGATTTTTCTATTGGAAAGCTAGCGACTGCTAACTTTCCTTCTAGCATAAATATGTGTTCTTATCCTTGAAGAAAATGCTTATGCTAGAAGGAAAGCTAGCAGTAGCTATCTTTCCTTGACCTTGTGCCATGTGCTTATTTGAAAATAGAGTGCATGGCACAAGCTCAAGGTATAAGCTAGCAACCACCAATCACCATACTCAAGGTTTTTCTTTTGGAAAGCCAGCGACTGCTAGCTTTCCTTCTAACATAAGCATGTGTGTTATGCTAGAAGGAAAGCTAGCATTCGTTCAAAATAGAGCACATGGCACAAGCTCAAGGTATAAGCTGGCAACCACCAATCACCATGGACAGGGTTTTTTATTGGAACGCTAGCGAATGTTAGCTTTCCTTCTAGCATAAGCATGTGTGTTTATACTAGAAGGAAATGCTTATGCTAGAAGGAAAGCTAGCATTCGCTAGCTTTTCTTGATCTTTTGCCATGTGGTTATTTTAAAATACATCACATGCAACAAGCTCAAGGTATAACCTAGCAACCACCAATCACCATGGACATGATTTTTCTATTAGAAAGCTAGCGACTGCTAGCTTTTCTTCTGGCATAAGCATGTGTGTTATGCTAGAAGGAGAGCTAGCATTCGTTTAAAATAGAGCACATGGCACAAGCTGAAGGTATAAGATAGCAACCATCAATCACCATGGACAAGGTTTTTCTAATTGAAAGCTAGCGACTGTTAGCTTTCCTTCTAGTATAAGCATGTGTGTTTATTTTAGAAGGAAATGCTTATGCTAGAAGGAAAGCTAGCAGTCGCTAGCTTTCCTTGATCTTTTGCCATGTGCTTATTTTAAAATAGAGCAAATGGCACAAGCTCAAGGTATAAGCTAGCAACCACCAATCACTATGGACATGATTTTTCTATTGGAAAGCTAGCGACTGCTAACTTTGCTTCTTGCATAAATATGTGTTCTTATCCTAGAAGAAAATGCTTATGCTGGAAGGAAAGCTGGCAGTCGCTAGCTTTCCTTGATCTTGGGCCATGTGCTTATTTGAAAATAGAGTGAATGGCACAAGCTCAAGGTATAAGCTAGCAACCACCAATCACCATGCCCAAGGTTTTTCTATTGGAAAGCCAACGACTGCTAGCTTTCCTTCTAACATAAGCATGTGTGTTATGTTAGAAGGAAAGCTAGCATTCGTTCAAAATAGAACACATGGCACAAGCTCAAGGTATAAGCCAGCAACCACCAATCACCATGGAGAGGGTTTTTTATTGGAAAGCTAGCAAATGTTAGCTTTCCTTCTAGCATAAGCATGTGTGTTTTTACTAGAAGGAAATGCTTATGCTAGAAGGAAAGCTAGCAGTCGCTAGCTTTCCTTGATCTTTTACCATGTGCTTATTTACAAATACATCAAATGGAACAAGCTCAAGGTATAAGCTAGCAACCACCATTCACCATGGACATGATTTTTCTATTGGAAAGCTAGCGACTGCTAGCTTTTCTTCTAGCATAAGCATGTGTGTTATGCTAAAAGGAAATGCTTATGCTAGAAGGAGAGCTAGCATTCGTTTAAAATAGAGCACACGGCACAAGCTGAAGTTATAAGATAGCAACCATCAATCACCATGGACACAGTTTTTCTAATGGAAAGCTAGCAACTGTTAGCTTTCCTTCTAGCATAAGCATGTGTGTTTATACTAGAAGGAAATGCTTAGACTAGAAGGAAAGCTAGCAGTCGCTAGCGTTCCTTGATCTTTTGCCATGTGCTTATTTCAAAATAGAGCAAATGGCACAAGCTCAAGGTATAAGCTAGCAACCAGCAATCACTATGGACATGATTTTTCTATTGGAAAGCTAGCGACTGCTAGCTTTCCTTCTAGCATAAATATGTGTTATTATCCTAGAAGAAAATGCTTATGCTAGAAGGAAAGCTGGCAGTCGCTATCTTTCCTTGATCTTGTGCCATGTGCTTATTTGAAAATAGAGTGCATGGCACAAGCTCAAGGTATAAGCTAGCAACCACCAATCACCATGCCCAAGGTTTTTCTATTGGAAAGCGAGCGACTGCTAGCTTTCCTTCTAACATAAGCATGTGTGTTATGCTAGCAGGAATGCTAGCATTCGTTCAAAATAGAGCAAATGGCACAAGCTCAAGGTATAAGATGGCAACCACTAATCACCATGGACAGGGTTTTTTATTGGAAAGCTAGCGAATGTTAGCTTTCCTTCTAGCATAAGCATGTGTGTTTATACTAGAAGGAAATGTTTATGCTAGAAGGAAAGCTAGCAGTCGCTATCTTTCTTTGATCTTTTGCCATGTGCTTATTTCAAAATACATCACATGGAACAAGCTCAAGGTATAAGCTAGCAACCACCAATAACCATGGACATGATTTTTCTATTGGAAATCTAGCGACTGCTAGTTTTTCTTCTAGCATAAGCATGTGTGCTATGCTAGAAGGAAATGCTTATGCTAGAAGGAGAGCTGGCATTCGTTTAAAATAGAGCACATGGCACAAGCTGAAGGTATAAGATAGCAACCACCAATCACCATGGACAGGGTTTTTCTAATTGAAAGCTAGCTACGGTTCGCTTTTCTTCTAGTATAAGCATGTGTGTTTATTTTAGAAGGAAATGCTTATGCTAGAAGGAAAGCTAGCAGTCGCTAGCTTTCTTTGATCTTTTGCCATTTGCTTATTTCAAAATAGAGCAAATGGCACAAGCTCAAGGGATAAGCTAGCAACCACCAATCACTATGGACATGATTTTTCTAATTCAAAGCTAGCGACTGCTAGCTTTCCTTCTAGCATAAATATGTGTTCTTATCCTAGAAGAAAATGTTTATGCTAGAAGGAAAGCTAGCAGTCGCTAGCTTTCCTTGATTTTGTGCCATGTGCTTATTTGAAAATAGAGTGCATGGTACAAGCTCAAGGTATAAGCTAGCAACCACCAATCACCATGCCCAAGGTTTTTCTATTCGAAAGCCAGCGACTGCTAGCTTTCCTTCTAACATAAGCATGTGTGTTATGCTAGAAGGAAAGCTAGCATTCGTTCAAAATAGAGCACATGGCACAAGCTCAAGGTATAAGATGGAAACCACCAATCACCATGGACAGGGTTTTTTATTGGAAAGCTAGCGAATGTTAGCTTTCCTTCTAGCATAAGCATATGTGTTTATACTAGAAGGAAATGCTTATGCTAGAAGGAAAGCTAGCAGTCGCTAACTTTCCTTGATATTTTGTCATGTGATTATTTTAAAATACATCACATGGAACAAGCTCAAAGTATAAGCTAACAACCACCAATCACCCTGGACATGATTTTTCTATTGGAAAGCTAGCGACCGCTAGCTTTTCTTCTAGCATAAGCATGTGTGTTATGCTAGAAGGAAATGCTTATGCTAGAAGGAAAGCTAGCAGTCGCTAGCTTTCTTTGATCTTGTGCCATGTGCTTATTTGAAAATAGAGTGCATGGCACAAGCTGAAGGTATAAGCTAGCAACCACCAATCACCATGGACATGGTTTTTTATTGGGAAGCTAGCAACTGTTAGCTTTCCTTCTAGCATAAGCATGTGTGTTTATACTAGAAGGAAATGCTTATGCTAGAAGGAAAGCAAGCAGTCGCTAGCTTTCCTTGATCTTTTGCCATGTGCTTATTTAAAAATAGAGCAAATAGCACAAGCTCAAGGTATAAGCTAGCAACCACCAATCACTATGGACATGATTTTTCTATTTGAAAGCTAGCGACTGCTAACTTTGCTTCTAGCATAAATATGTGTTCTTATCCTAGAAGAAAATGCTTATGCTAGAAGGAAAGCTAGCAGTCGCTATCTTTCCTTGACCTTGTGCCATGTGCTTATTTGAAAATAGAGTGCATGGCACAAGCTCAAGGTATAAGCTAGCAACCACCAATCACCATACCCAAGGTTTTTCTTTTGGAAAGCCAGCGACTGCTAGCTTTCCTTCTAACATAAGCATGTGTGTTATGCTAGAAGGAAAGCTAGCATTCGTTCAAAATAGAGCACATGGCACAAGCTCAAGGTATAAGCTGGCAACCACCAATCACCATGGACATGGTTTTTTATTGGAACGCTAGCGAATGTTAGCTTTCCTTCTAGCATAAGCATGTGTGTTTATACTAGAAGAAAATGCTTATGCTAGAAGGAAAGCTAGCAGTCGCTAGCTTTCCTTGATCTTTTGCCATGTGGTTATTTTAAAATACATCACATGGAACAAGCTCAAGGTATAACCTAGCAACCACCAATCACCATGGACATGATTTTTCTATTAGAAAGCTAGCGACTGCTAGCTTTTCTTCTAGCATAAGCATGTGTGTTATGCTAGAAGGAAATGCTTATGCTAGAAGGAGAGGTAGCATTCGTTTAAAATAGAGCACATGGCACAAGCTGAAGGTATAAGATAGCAACCATCAATCACCATGTACAAGGTTTTTCTAATTGAAAGCTAGCGACTGTTAGCTTTCCTTCTAGTATAAGCATGTGTGTTTATTTTAGAAGGAAATGCTTATCCTAGAAGGAAAGCTAGCAGTTGCTAGCTTTCCTTGATCTTTTGCCATGTGCTTATTTTAAAATAGAGCAAATGGCACAAGCTCAAGGTATAAGCTAGCAACCACCAATCACTATGGACATGATTTTTCTATTGGAAAGCTAGCGACTGCTAACTTTGCTTCTAGCATAAATATGTGTTCTTATCCTAGAAGAAAATGCTTATGCTGGAAGGAAAGCTGGCAGTCGCTAGCTTTCCTTGATCTTGTGCCATGTGCTTATTTGAAAATAGAGTGCATGGCACAAGCTCAAGGTATAAGCTAGCAACCACCAATCACCATGCCCAAGGTTTTTCTATTGGAAAGCCAACGACTGCTAGCTTTCCGTCTAACATAAGCATGTGTGTTTTGTTAGAAGGAAAGCTAGCATTCGTTCAAAATAGAACACATGGCACAAGCTCAAGGTATAAGCTAGCAACCACCAATCACCATGGAGAGGGTTTTTTATTGGAAAGCTATCGAATGTTAGCTTTCCTTCTAGCATAAGCATGTGTGTTTATACTAGAAGGAAATGCTTATGCTAGAAGGAAAGCTAGCAGTCGCTAGCTTTCCTTGATCTTTTGCCATGTGCTTATTTACAAATACATCAAATGGAACAAGCTCAAGGTATAAGCTAGCAACCACCAATCACCATGGACATGATTTTTCTATTGGAAAGCTAGCGACTGCTAGCTTTTCTTCTAGCATAAGCATGTGTGTTATGCTAAAAGGAAATGCTTATGCTAGAAGTAGAGCTAGCATTCGTTTAAAATAGAGCACACGGCACAAGCTGAAGTTATAAGATAGCAACCATCAATCACCATGGACACGGTTTTTCTAATTGAAAGCTAGCGACTGTTAGCTTTCCTTCTAGTATAAGCATGTGTGTTTATTTTAGAAGGAAATGCTTATTCTAGAAGGAAAGCTAGCGACTGCTAGCTTACCTTGATGTTTTGCCAAGTGCTTATTTAAAAATAGAGCAAATGGCACAAGCTCAAGGTATAAGCTAGCAACCACCAATCACTATGGACATGATTTTTCTATTGGAAAGCTAGCGACTGCTAGCTTTCCTTCTAGCATAAATATGTGTTCTTATCCTAGAATAAAATGCTTATGCCAGAAGGAAAGCTAGCAGTCGTTATCTTTCCTTGATCTTGTGCCATGTGCTTATTTGAAAATAGAGTGCATGACACAAGCTCAAGGTATAAGCTAGCAACCACCAATAACCATGCTCAAGGATTTTCTATTGGAAAGCCAGCGACTGCTAGCTTTCCTTCTAACATAAGCATGTGTCTTATGCTAGAAGGAAAGCTATCATTTGTTAAAAATAGAGCACATGGCACAAGCTCAAGGTATAAGCTCGCAACCACCAATCACCATGGACAGGGTTTTTTATTGAAAAGCTAGCGAATGTTAGCTTTCCTTCTAGCATAAGCATGTGTGTTTATACTAGAATAAAATGCTTATGCTAGAAGGAAAGCTAGCAATCGCTATCCTTCCTTGATCTTTTGCCATGTGCTTATTTCAAAATACATCACATGGAACAAGCTCAAGGTATAAGCTAGCAACCACCAATCACCATGGACATGATTTTTCTATTGGAAAGCTAGCGACTGCTAGCTTTTCTTCTTGCATAAGCGTGTGTGTTATGCTAGAAGGAAATGCTTATGCTAGAAGGAGAGCTAGCATTCATTTAAAATAGAGCACATAGCACAAGCTGAAGGTATAAGATAGCAACCATCAATCACCATGGACAGGGTTTTTCTAATTGAAAGCTAGCGACTGTTAGCTTTCCTTCTAGTATAAGCATGTGTGTTAATTTTAGAAGGAAATGCTTATGCTAGAAGGAAAGCTAGCAGTCACTAGCTTTCATTGATCATTTGCCATGTGCTTATTTCAAAATAGATGAAATAGCACAAGCTCATGGTATAAGCTAGCAACCACCAATCACTATGGACATGCTTTTTCTATTGGAAAACTAGCGACTGCTAGCTTTCCTTCTAGCATAAATATGTGTTCTTATCCTAGAAGAAAATGCTTATGCTAGAAGAAAAGATAGCAGTCGCTACCTTTCCTCGATCTTGTGCCATGTGCTTATTTGAAAATAGAGTGCATGGCACAAGCTCAAGGTATAAGCTAGCAACCAACAATCACCATGCCCAAGGTTTTTCTATTGGAAAGCCAGCGACTACTTGCTTTCCTTCTAACATAAGCATGTGTATTATGCTAGAAGGAAAGCTAGCATTCATTGAAAATAGAGCACATGGCACAAGCTCAAGGTATAAGCTGGCAACCACGAATCACCACGGACACGGTTTTTTATTGGAAAGCTAGCGAATGTTAGCTTTCCTTCTAGCATAAGCATGTGTGTTTATACTAGAAGGAAATGCTTATGCTAGAAGTAAAGCTAGCAGTCGCTAGCTTTCCTTGATATTTTGCCATGTGCTTATTTAAAAATACATCACATGGAACAAGCTCAAGGTATAAGCTAGCAACCACCAATCACCATGGACATGATTTTTCTATTGGAAAGCTAGCGACTGCTAGCTTTTCTTCTTGCATAAGCATGTGTGTTATGCTAGAAGGAAATGCATATGCTAAAAGGAAAGCTAGCAGTCGCTAGCTTTCCTTGATCTTGTGCCATGTGCTTATTTAAAAATAGAGTGCATGGCACAAGATCAAGGTATAAGCTAGCAACCACCAATCACCATGGACATGGTTTTTTATTGGAAAGCTAGCAACTGTAAACATTCCTTCTAGCATAAGCATGTGTGTTTATACTAGAAGGAAATGCTTATGCTAGAAGGAAAGCTAGCAGTTCCTAGCTTTCCTTGATCTTTTTCCATGTGCTTATTTCAAAATAGAGCAAATGGCACAAGCACAAGGTATAAGCTAGCAACCACCAATGACTATGGACATGATTTTTCTATTGGAAAGCTAGCGACTGCTAGCTTTCCTTCTAGCATAAATATGTGTTCTTATCCTAGAAGAAAATGCTTATGCTAGAAGGAAAGCTAGCAGTCGCTAACTTTCCTTGATCTTGTGCCATGTGCTTATTTGAAAATAGAGTGCATGGCACAAGCTCGAGGTATAAGCTAGCAACCACCAATCACCATGCCCAAGGTTTTTCTATTGGAAAGCCAGCGACTTCTAGCTTTCCTTCTAACATAAGCATGTGTGTTATGCTAGAAGGAAATCTAGTATTCGTTCAAAATAGAGCACATGGCACAAGCTCAACGTATAAGCTGGCAACCACCAATCACCATGGACAGCGTTTTTTATTGGAAAGCTAGCGAATGTTAGCTTTCCTTCTAGCATAAGAATGTGTGTTTATACTAGAAGGAAATGCTTATGCTAGAAGGAAAGCTAGCAGTCGCTAGCTTTCCTTGATCTTTTGCCATGTGCTTATTTCAAAATACATCACATGGAACAAGCTCAAGGTATAAGCTAGCAACCACCAATCACCATGGACATGATTTTTCTATTGGAAAGCTAGCAACTACTAGCTCTTCTTCTAGCATAAGCATGTGTGTTATGCTAGAAGGAAATGCTTATGCTAGACGGAGAGCTAGCATTCGTTTAAAATAGAGCACATGGCAGAAGCTGAAGGTATAAGATAGCAACCATCAATCACCATGGACAGAGTTTTTCTAATTGAAAGCTAGCGACTGTTAGCTTTCCTTCTAGTATAAGCATGTGTGTTTATTTTAGAAGGAAATGCTTATGCTAGAAGGGAAGCTAGCAGTCGCTAGCTTTTCTTGATCTTTTTCCATGTGCTTATTTTAAAATAGAGCAAATAGCACAAGCTCAACGTATAAGCTACCAACCACCAATCACTATGGACATGATTTTTCTATTGGAAAGCTAGCGACTGCTAGGTTTCCTTCTAGCATAAATATTGGTTCTTATCCTAGAAGAAAATGCTTATGTTAGAAGGAAAGCTAGCAGTCGGTATCTTTCCTTGATCTTGTACCATGAGGTTTTTTCAAAATAGAGTTCATGGCACAAGCTCAAGGTATAAGCTAGCAACCACCAATCACCATGCCCAATGTTTTTCTATTGGAAAGCCAGCGACTGCTAGCTTTCCTTCTAACATAAGCATGTGTGTTATGCTAGAAGGAAAGCTAGCATTCGTTCAAAATAGAACACATGGCACAAGCTCAAGGTATAAGCTGGCAACCACCAATCACCATGGACAGGGTTTTTTATTGGAAAGCTAGTGAATGTTAGCTTTCCTTCTAGCATAAGCATATGTGTTTATACCAGAAGGAAATGCTTATGCTAGAAGGAAAGCTAGCAGTCACTAGCTTTCCTTGATATTTTGCCATGTGCTTATTTCAAAATACATCACATGAAACAAGCTCAAAGTATAAGCTAGCAACCACCAATCACCATGGACATGATTTTTCTATTGGAAAGCTAGCGACCGCTAGCTTTTCTTCTAGCATAAGCATGTGTGTTATGCTAGAAGGAGATGCTTATGCTAGAAGGAAAGCTAGCATTCGCTAGCTTTCCTTGATCTTGTGCCATGTGCTTATTTGAAAATAGAGCACATGGCACAAGCTGAAGGTATAAGATAGCAACCATCAATCACCATGGACAGTGTTTTTCTAATTGAAAGCTAGCGACTGTTAGCTTTCCTTCTAGTATAAGCATGTGTGTTTATTTTAGAAGGAAATGCTTATGCTAGAAGGAAAGCTAGCAGTCGCTAGCTTTCCTTGATCTTTTTCCATGTGCTTATTTTAAAATAGAGCAAATGGCACAAGCTCAAGGTATAAGCTAGCAACCACCAATCACTATGGACATGATTTTTCTATTGGAAAGCTAGCGACTGCTAGCTTTCCTTCTAGCATAAATATGTGTTCTTATCCTAGAAGAAAATGCTTATGCTGGAAGGAAAGCTGGCAGTTGCTAGCTTTCCTTGATCTTGTGCCATGTGCTTATTTGAAAATATAGTGCATGGCACAAGCTCAAGGTATAAGCTAGCAAACACCAATCACCATGCCCAAGGTTTTTCTATTGGAAAGCCAGCGACTGCTAGCTTTCCTTCTAACATAAGCATGCGTGTTATGCTAGAAGGAAAGCTAGCATTCGTTCAAAATAGAGGACATGGCACAAGCTCAAGGTATAAGCTGGCAACCACCAATCACCATCGACAGGGTTTTTTATTGGAAAGCTAGCGAATGTTAGCTTTCCTTCTAGCATCAGCATGTGTCTTTATACTAGAAGGAAATGCTTATGCTAGAAGGAAAGATAGCAGTCGGTAGCTTTCCTTGATCTTTTGCCATGTGCTTATTTAAAAATACATCACATGGAACTAGCTCAAGGTATAAGCTAGAAACCACCAATCACCATGGACATGATTTTTCTATTGGAAAGCTAGCGACTGCTAGCTTTGCTTCTAGCATAAGCATGTGTGTTATGCTAGAAGGAGAGCTAGCATTCGTTTAAAATAGAGCACATATCACAAGCTGAAGGTATAAGATAGCAACCATCAATCACCATGGACAGGGTTTTTCTAATTGAAAGCTAGCGACTGTTAGCTTTCCTTCTAATATAAGCATGTGTGTTTATTTTAGAAGGAAATGCTTATGCAATAAGGAAAGCTAGCAGTCGCTAGCTTTCCTTGATCTTTTGCCATGTGCTTATTTCAAAATAGAGCAAATGGCACAAGCTTAAGGTATAAGCTAGCAACCACCAATCACTATGGACATGATTTTTCTATTGGAAAGCTAGCAACTGCTAGCTTTCCTTCTAGCATAAATATCTGTTCTTATCCTAGAAGAAAATGCTTATGCCAGAAGGAAAGCTAGCAGTCGCTAGCTTTCCGTGATCTTGTGCCATGTGCTTATTTGAAAATAGAGTACATGGCACAAGCTCAAGGTATAAGCTAGCAACCAGCAATCACCATGCCCAAGATTTTTCTATTGGAAAGTCAGCGACTGCTAGCTTTCCTTCTAACATAAGGATGTGTGTTATGCTAGAAGGAATGCTAGCATTCGTTCAAAATAGAGCACATGGCACAAGCTCAAGGTATAAGCTGGCAACCACCAATCACCATGGACAGGGTTTTTTATTGAAAAGCTAGCGAATGTTAGCTTTCCTTCTAGCATAAGCATGTGTGTTTATACTAGAATAAAATGCTTATGCTAGAAGGAAAGCTAGCAATCGCTATCTTTCCTTGATCTTTTTTCATGTGCTTATTTCAAAATACATCACATGGAACAAGCTCAAGGTATAAGCTAGCAACCACCAATCAAGATGGACATGATTTTTCTATTGGAAAGCTAGCGACTGCTAGCTTTTCTTCTAGCATAAGCATGTGTGTTATGCTAGAAGGAAATGCTTATGCTAGAAGGAGAGCTAGCATTCGTTTAAAATATAGCACATAGCACAAGCTGAAGGTATAAGATAGCAACCATCAATCACCATGGACAGGGTTTTTCTAATTGAAAGCTAGCGACTGTTAGCTTTCCTTCTAGTACAAGCATGTGTGTTTATTTTAGAAGGAAATGCTCATGCTAGAAGGAAAGCAAGCAGCCACTAGCTTTCCTTGATCTTTTGCCATGTGCTTATTTCAAAATAGAGCAAATGGCACAAGCTCAAGGTATAAGCTAGCAACCACCAATCACTATGGACATGATATTTCTATTGGAAAGCTAGCGACTGCTAGCTTTCCTTCTAGCATAAATATGTGTTCTTATCCTAGAAGAAAATGCTTATCCTAGAAGGAAAGCTAGCAGTCGCTAGCCTTCCTTAATCTTGTGCTATGTGCTTATTTGAAAATAGAGTGCATGGCACAAGCTCAAGGTATAAGCTAAAAACCACCAATCACCATGCCCAAGGTTTTTCTACTGGAAAGCCAACGACTGCTAGCTTTCCTTCTAACATAAGCATGTGTGTTATGCTGGAAGGAAAGCTAGCATTCGTTCAAAATAGAGCACATGGCACAAGCTCAAGGTATAAGCTGGCAACCACCAATCACCATGGACAAGGTTTTTTATTGGAAAGCTAGCGAATGTTAGCTTTCCTTCTAGCATAAGCATGTGTGCTTATACTAGAAGGAAATGCTTATGCTAGAAGGAAAGCTAGCAGTCGCTAGCTTTCCTTGATATTTTTCCATGTGCTTATTTAAAAATACATCACATGGAACAAGCTCAAGGTATAAGCTAGCAACCACCAATCACCATGGACATGATTTTTCTATTGGAAAGCTAGCGACTGCTAGCTTTTCTTCTGGCATAAGCATGTGTGTTATGCTAGAAGGAAATGCTTATGCTAGAAGGAAAGCTAGCAGTCGCTAGCTTTCCTTGATCTTGTGCCATGTGCTTATTTGAAAATAGAGTGCATGGCACAAGCTCAAGGTATAAGCTAGCAACCACCAATCACCATGGACATGATTTTTTATTGGAAAGCTAGCAACTGTAAGCTTTCCTTCTAGCATAAGCATGTGTGTTTATACTAGAAGGAAATGCTTATGCTAGAAGGAAAGTTAGCAGTCGCTAGCTTTCCTTGATCTTTTGCCATGTGCTTATTTCAAAATAGAGCAAATGGCACAAGCTCAAGGTATAAGCTAGCAACCACCAATGACTATGGACATGATTCTTCTATTGGAAAGCTAGCGACTGCTAGCTTTCCTTCTAGCATAAATATGTGTTCTTATCCTAGAAGAAAATGCTTATGCTATAAGGAAAGCTAGCAGTCTCTAGCTTTCCTTGATCTTGTGCCATGTGCTTATTTAAAAATAGAGTGCATGGCACAAGCTCAAGGTATAAGCTAGCAACCACCAATCACCATGCCCAAGGTTTTTCTATTGAAAATCCAGCGACTGCTACATTTCCTTCTAACATAAGCATGTGTGTTATGCTAGAAGGAAAGCTAGCATTCGTTCAAAATAGAGCACATGGCACAAGCTCAAGGTATAAGCTGGCAACCACCAATCACCATGGACAACGTTTTTTATTGGAAAGCTAGCGAATGTTAGCTTTCCTTCTAGCATAAGCATGTGTGTTTATACTAGAAGGAAATGCTTATGCTAGAAGGAAAGCTAACAGTCGCTAGCTTTCCTTAGTCTTTTGCCATGTGCTTATTTCAAAATACATCACATGGAACAAGGTCAAGGTATAAGCTAGCAACCACCAATCACCATGGACATGATTTTTCTATTGGAAAGCTAGCGACTACTAGCTTTTCTTCTAGCATAAGCATGTGTGTTATGCTAGAAGGAGAGATAGCATTCGTTTAAAATAGAGCACATGGTACAAGCTGAAGGTATAAGATAGCAACCATCAATCACCATGGACAGGGTTTTTCTAATTGAAAGCTAGCGACTGTTAGCTTTCCTTCTAGTATAAGCATGTGTGTTTATTTTAGAAGGAAATGCTTATGCTAGAAGGAATGCTAGGAGTCGCTAGCTTTTCTTGATCTTTTGCCATGTGCTTATTTCAAAATAGAGCAAATGGCACAAGCTCAATGTATAAGCTAGCAACCACCAATCACTATGGACATGATTTTTCTATTGGAAAGCTAGCGACTGCTAGCTTTCCTTCTAGCATAAATATGGGTTCTTATCCTAGAAGAAAATGCTTATGCTAGAAGGAAAGCTAGCAGTCACTAGCTTTCCTTGATCTTGTGCCATGTGCTTATTTAAAAATAGAGTGCATGGCACAAGCTCAAGGTATAAGCTAGCAACCACCAATCACCATGCCCAAGGTTTTTCTATTGGAAAGCCAGCGACTGCTACCTTTCCTTCTAACATAAGCATGTGTGTTATTCTAGAACGAAAGCTAGCATTCGTTCAAAATAGAGCACATGGCACAAGCTGGCAACTACTAATCACCATGGACAGGGTTTTTTATTGGAAAGCTAGCGATTGTTAGCTTTCCTTCTAGCATAAGCATGTGTGTTTATACTAGAAGGAAATGCTTATGCTAGAAGCAAAGGTAGTAGTCGCTAGCTTTCCTTGATCTTTTGCCATGTGCTTATTTCAAAATACATCACATGGAACAAGATCAAGGTATAAGTTAGCAACCACCAATCACCATGGACATGATTTTTCTATTGGAAAGCTACTGACTGTTAGCTTTTCTTCTAGCATAAGTATGTGTTCTTATCCTAGAAGGAAATGCTTATGCTAGAAGGAAATCTAGCAGTCGCTAGCTTTCCTTGATCTTGTGACGTGTGCTTTCCTTGATCTTGTGACAAAATCTATCTCAGGTACTGTCGGCTTGCACGACAGTCACCTATAAGGAATGACATCCTAAGTTGGTCACTAAGTACCTTCGTAAAGTGGAGAAAGAGCAGTTATCCCTCGAACGGTATTGGGTCGTCTCCTTTTCAACAAGTGGTGGTGAGCCCACTTGAGAGAACATACACCCGCAACCTTGGGTTTGACCTCCTATGGCGCGGCGCCGCTCTTTCACTTACCCCGTGTGGCTATACACGACCACTTGATTTAGAAGGATTTATAAAGCACCCTAAGGACAACAACTATGTTTCTGGATGCCTAGCCCCAAAATCTTACCTAAACTACAAGATTCTTTTGTGCCCTCCTATGGAGGTATTAAGTGAGTAGATTTAAGCTATTTTTGAACTTAGTGAGTGATGAGAGAGTTTCTTGTGTGTGTGTGTGCATCAAAGAAAGTGACGGTTTTGAGCACACATTAGATATTGCATATAAATGAAAAGACTTTTCTTTTAAAATGAAAATAATGCATCTCAACCTAATAGAAAAACAACTAAATAAACCATGTAAAAAAAACTAAATAAAATAAATTGTAAAAATAAAAAATAAAAATCTATAAACAAAATTGTAAAAGTAAAAAAAAATCTATAAACTTACCAAGATTTTCAACCTCTTTTTAATCCATTCTTCTTCTTTACTTTTTGTTTGGCTAAGACTAAAGCTAATGCCAATGCCAATGCCATTTTTTCCCATAACTTCATCTTCATCTTAGTTGGTCTTGCTTCTTTGATAGACAATAATCTAGAAGCTATGAAGCCAAGACTACTTGAATGGAAACTGTACAATATATTGAAACTATCTGTAAGTTACAAACTTATATCAAATAATTAAATATAAAAAACACTAGCTATTTAGCTATTTTTATGTACAAGTAATGCTATATATTACATCTTATATACATTCATAGAGTTGATAACTATTTTTATGTACAAGTAATGCCATATACTTATATACATTCATAGAGTTGATAGCTATTTTTATGTACAAGTAATGCCATATATTACATCCTACATACATTCATAGAGTTGATTATACCATGGAGGTTTACAAAATGAAATTTAGAAATACAACATTCAAATAAATGATTGGCAATTATTTAAAATAGTTATTTAGGTCACCAATATTACCGATTCAGTACTTGGGGAAAACCGAAAAACTTAGAATGGGTTCAGTAATTGTTGATCATGATTAATTAAATCATTAATTATATTTCATTGTTTATACACAGAGGTACCATGTTGACACTTATCCATTAACCAAATAAATATTTTAAATTACTATTCACAATTTAAATTAATTACTATTATTATTAATTGTTATTGTTATTATTATTATATTATTAATATTATTTAATTAATAATATTAATGATAATAATCCCTTTTATAAAGTATAGTGGGTTGAATAATAATGAATTTATTAAATAAATTATTAATTTAATTAACGGACGGAATCATCCCAAGTAAATTAAAAGGGTATGTTTGAATAAATTATTGAATAATTCCATTACTAGAGAGAAATTGGGATGATATAAAATAATATATAATCCACCTTATTACCTCAAAAGGGGATGCATTAATGATTACCATGGAAAGTGGCTGTCGGGATTATCGGTCTGTGGGCTCGGGGGATAGGAAATCCGTTGATTTCCTAGGGTCAGCACGATAATAGCTGATCGGCAGGGTGGACACATCATTTTGGGGTTGTTAAGGTAACTTACAGAATCCGTTCTAGAAATCTTCTTATCTTACTGCAATCGACGGTTTCAGGTATTTTTCTGAACCAGCCTAATTAGAATGTATTTTCTTTTATTTCCAAGCTATGCATGTCAAACGAAGAGAATTAAATGGAAAGTTTTAGGATTATGTTTATTTAACTGCAGAGACATGTAAACATATAGAAAACAGATAGTTAAACATTTACAGAAACAGAAATATAGATGGTTGAATCTCTTGTTTTCTTCTAATAATAATTAAGGGAAAAACTAGGTATAACCTGATAACCTGGAATAGACCCAGTGCCTAGATAGGGCACTACAGTTGGTATCAGAGCGCAAGGCTCAGACACTGAGACCTTAGGGCCTAACCACACCTGGAACTTTAGTGAAATTTACTAGAAAATAACAAACCAGTATGATGGCTGCAAAAAGATAATTTGAAGAGCCTTTTCCCATTTATTCGTAAGGCGTAACAGAAACAGAATTTGAATGATATATATATATAACTGCTTATTTAGGGCTCAGTCTAGACCCCATTAAACAAACCTTTCCAGAAAAACAACAACATTTCTATATACACTCTTTTAATATTCAAACCCTAATATTAATCCAATGCTAAAGCATTTGGGATAAACAATGTTTTTAAACAAATAAATAAATACATATAAACCAAGTTACAACACTATATATATTACCGTTATAATATTTAGATCTAAAATTTAATACTAACAAAAAAAAAACACTTCATTGCATTTATATAAAGAAATTGTATTCATACTAAATACGAAACAATGAGTCTCGCACAGGATTTACAGAGGGTTCTCCAAATTTCAGACCTGCGGCCAAAGTGATCAGTTTTCATTTCCTATTATTTTAATGCAGATCTGCCTTCTTGCCTATAAAATTTTGTTTTAAACATTCATTTCAATAAATGTGGCATAAAACAAATATTCAAATAATATTGTTGCCTGCAATATTGTTTATAATACAAGCATCGCAGCAATTTCGACGCAGAAATCGTTTCATTTGAGCTCGATATGATCCATTTGGACCAATAACTAAGAAGATTTACAAGCATGGCAAATGCATGAAACGATTTCCATACTGCTCTCCATTGTTGCTGCTTGTTTTGTCCAAAACGAATTTCATACAAAATGTTGCTTCCTTTGAAACCCTAACACTCAAGCCAGGTGTACCAAGCGCCCGGAGCCCAACGCCACATCAATTGTCCTCCAAGCGTTTTTCTTCTTTCTTTTGTGCCCAGCCCAAACTCAACAACTAGAGCCAATTGGCCCATGCACTTAACACATCAATTCCCACCATCGAATCCCATGCACTGAGTTCACATAAGAGGACGGGAATATATAAAAGATGCGTTGTGCTCAACGCCGAGGACTCATCAGGGAACCGAATGCCAAGCCAAGAGGGTCCCACGGATATCATATCTCCCATCGTCCATGAGATTACCCACATATCTGCCCAGCACCGAGGCTCTTACATGAAACCAAGAGCCAAGTCGAAGCAGCCCTACAATGCCAAATAAAACCTTATTTCCTCCTTAAATAGGCATACTTTTGACGGCACGTGAGATAGTTTCCGCGTTGCCCATGAGCAGTTTACTATACCGCTTTATTGGAATGCGGACGAGTAAGGAATGAATACGTGGGATGGTGGTTTCCTTTCCGCGACCACCAACCACCCTTACCATGCATGCATGTTGCCGACGCGGAATAAGGAGAGCCGTCGATCCTGCCTTGGCGTCAATCCCCATGCGAAAAAGAAAAGGTTTTTTTTGTGTTTTATATTGTTTTAATTTTTTTTATTATTATTTTAAATTAATGTTTTTTAAATATTAATTTAATATAGTGTCTCTTAGCATTCATTTAATTTAATTCATTTAATTTAATTTAATTTAATGCCTTTTAATTTAATTTGATTTAATTAATTTAATTTAATGTCATTTAATTAATTAATTTAATTTAATTAATTCAATTTAATTTTTTTTTAATTAATTCAATTTAATTTAATTTTTTTTATTTAATTTTATTAATTATTATTTAATTTAATTTAATTTAGTTGTTGATAAGAATTAAAAAAAAAAAATACCATGTCAAAATAAAAGGGGTTTCGGCAAAATTTGTTATATAATTATATAATGCTAGTGTTATTTTATTTATATTTAATTAAATTTCGTATATATTTTTATTTAAATTTCGTGTATAATTATATAGTGCTAGTATTATTTTATTTAAATTTAATTAGATTCCATATAATGTTATAACCTAGTTTTCTTAAAAAATTAAAAGTTAATATTTAAAAATATAAAGCTACTCACGAACTTTCAATTTAAAAGTTCTTCATAGATTTAAAGTTTTAAGGTCAATTATAGTAAGGTTGAAGTGGTTGGTGAAGTTATATTTAAATTAGCATAGATAAAATTTAAATTATAATTTATATTTAAGGGAGAAATTTAAAACATTTAAATTTAATATATATAAATATTTAAAATTTTGGAAAAGAAATAAATAAATATATATATATAAATAAATAATAAAGAGTGGTTTAAGTGGTTTGGTGAAGATCTAGGGTTTTATAAATCCATGTATTTAATCAAATTGTCTTAGTATTTATTATATTTAACATCCTACATAAAATTAAATTCAAAAAATATGTAGGTGTAATTATATAATGATAAAAAAAAATTACAATTGCAATTTTTGGATGGTCACATTACAATTTCTCATAAAAAAATTACAATATCTTTAATTTTTCAATTCTTGGTTCATTGCATTTCATGATCGTTGAAATTGCATTTTCATTTTACAGAATGTGAGTTATTCTCAATTATACTTGTTGAAATTCTAAAACTTGTAATTATCAAAATGCCGAAATTGCATTTTCCTACATAATAATTCTAAAGTTGAAATTGCAATTTTAATAATTCTTTACCTCTCTTAACCATGTTATGGCCTAGATGCCCATATTTAATTGAAAGTTAATTAGGTGAATTGAAAGTTGAATGACTTGTGTTAAACAATACCAAGATGAAATAACAAATAGGAAATTATATTGAAGATGAAAAGAAGTTCATCATCATGGAATTTTGGGTTTTTCAAAGATAGGGTAATATGAACTATTGGATGCTTCATTTCTTGTTTTGAATGTAAGTAAATTAGAAAAAGGTTTACTACTGTATTAAGCTTAATAAATGTAAACTCAATTTTATTGCAAAAAAACATTCATTACTTATGGATTTATTATTATTTTTTAAATATATCCAATTGAAAATTTTAAATCAATTTTAACTAATGGTATACTTTTAAAATCAATATTTCAAAAATAGAAAAACACCTAATGGCTCTATTTGAACAATGTAAACTATTTCCTAGAAATTTATCTATATTTTAAAAAAAATTAAGGATTCCAAAACCTCAAGAATAAGAGAGGGTTCCAAGACCAAACACTGGTGGATTGTTATTAAATCATTTTACAAATTTTTTATTAAATCACTCAACTATTCCATTTGCTTATGGATGACAAGGGGAACACTTCCTATTTCTATCATAAATTTAGACGTAATAATATTTATACACTCATAATAACATGTTCTATGTTAGCCCTTCATTTTTAAGTAAGTGTTATGGAAAGTAGAAAGTCAAAAAAATCCTTGGGATGAGTAGAAAATATGTGGCAAGAAGATGAAGGAGATGTGGTACAAGTCATATGCCAATAATTGAGATGATATAATGCAATCAATGCATTGATCAAGGGTAGTGGAAAAACAAAATCATTAAATGATGTAATGTAATTCAAGTCAACAAAATCATTAAATGTTTTTTCAAAAACATAATCATAAAATATTTTGATAATTCTAATGACAAATATTTATTTTTTAAACAATCTCATAAAATAAACAATCCAAACCAAAATCATAAAATGTTTTGATAATTTAGATAAATTTTTTTTAATTAAGATAAACATCAATGATAATGTGATAATGTGAATGGTTTAAAAGTAATTAACATAAATATTAAATTCCATTAAAATATCATTAATAATTTAAAAAATACTAAAAAAATCCAAACAATAGACACTTTCATATGGAGTTACAAACTTTTACAATTCAGCCTACTCATATGGAGTTACAAACTTTTACAATTCAACCCAGTTATATGCCGTTAGTTTGGAACACAAGAATAAGTATATATTTCTTTTACAAATCAGCCTACTCATATGAAGTTACAAACTTTTACAATTCAATCGACTCATATAAAGTTAGTTTGGAGCACAACAACAAGTATATATTTCAATTGAGAAGAGGTTATGCTTAATATAGATCCATTATATTAAGAAAACCTAATAACGGCCTATATTAAATGCAATTGTGAAATTACTATCATGTTATCATGTCAGTACCATTTGTCAAAAACCCAGATTCATGGTATTATAAAATTGAAGTTTTCACAATTTATAACATCTACATTTTTTAAATTTGATAAATAAAAAATAAATTATCTAAAAATAAAATACATTTTTATTTTTGACATTAAAAGTTTCCAACCATGTTAATGTCAAAAGAGTTGTAACCAAAACTTGCATTGAGTTGGCAGAATAATCAAATAAGTCTATAGTTCTACACCTGAGTGAACCCTTTCTTAATATATTTTTACAGAAGAACAATACACTAGTACCATTTTAATCCCATTTACAAAACCTGTAAAGGTTGGCGGTAAAGATTCATCATGCTGGAAAATTGAGTCGGATGGTAACTACCTAAATTTGCATAGTCACGACAGCAGAGTGAGAGAGGTGTAAATGCAAATCGTAATGACAGTGGTGTAAAATGCAAATAGTAATATAAGTGTCATTATTTAGACATGAAGTAGGGAGAAATCCCCCGCAAAAGTCTCCACAAAGAGAATTATATAACCTCTTACTCTCAATTTGGGCTTCTCATCATCATTTGAGGAGGCAGATTTTCATAAGATAGTAAGCAGCTCATCCATACAAATAGGCTTTTATAGGCTTTAGGTCAGCCATGGCTGTGAATTAAACTCCAGGCCAGTGACAAAAAATATCATGTGCTCCTATCTATGAATATGTTCGAACTCAAATGAGGGCGGGAAGCGGCAATGTCACTTGTATCTGGTAGTAAGGCGGAACAAAAAATTTCAAAATTCAAAATTCAAATGGGTGATACAGGAAAACGGTTTCATGGAAAACGACGTTAATATAGACATCTGTAGATAGATTTATGCCCATCTCCCTCTACAACGTTTAATACAAGATCCTCAAAAAGATAATTGCAATCAAGTTATGGAAAATCATCCCTTCCATCGTCTCGATTAACCAAGGATGATTTGTCTTTTATTTTTTTGGAACCTTGAATTAACTTTAATTCTGTAGGTTTCGATATCAGAGATTGCTACTGCAAAAAGGGTTTTTATATTTGAGATGGTGAATTTATTTAACAAAGAACCAGGTGCACTGGACTTGTGCCTTAAAGCTGTATTTCATTCAACTAGCATTTTGAAGTTAGGGTATGCTTTGCACTCTGACCTGAAGCGTCTTTCTGATTCCTATGGAGAGCTGGAGTGTTTTCTCTACTGTGAAGCGCCTAAATTAGACCTTCAAAAGGTTTTTCCATCTGTTCCAGGGGGGCTTTCCGACCTTGCAAAGACTGTGCTGGGAAGTGCTTTAAACAAAAGTACTAGGATGAGTGACTGGAGGGAGCGTCCCTTGAGCAATAGTTAGGTACACTAAATATAAATCCATGCTACGGTATAAGTTGCACTACAAAGTATAAGAACCAGTACAAACCTCTAAAAACTGATAAAGTTTGAAATAAGAACATACAAACTACAAATTTAAACGTTGCTACGAAATTTATATGGGAATGTTCAGATCAAGATTTTCAAGCATACAACAAACTCGCAGATATCTCCAGTAACTGAAATATGCAACCTCTTATAACTTGAAGACGGCACAAAAATACCCATACCCCATGGGCCTTGTACAAAATCCAGATACTAAACTAAATGGATGAGAATAATAGGAATTTGTAGGACGAGGAGTACCTGAAGTTCTAATTTACAGGAGGACGATTCAACCGCTCCAGCTGCTCACAATAGGATTCAGGTTCTAATTTGCAGAGGACAAGAACAATGTTTCAGCAACTCCAGCTATAGGAATTTGCAGGACGAGAATGAGGACCAGGTCTCTTGGCATTTTGCAATGGACTGCACTGCCTTGAATGCAGGTAGATGGGCGTTGAATGCAGGTAGGTGGGCGTTGAACCTTGAGGATATGGTGGGAGCGAGACTGTGTACGATGAGATCTCCAGGATATGGCTGCAGCTGGCTCATGATCAAGCTGCACATTTTCGATGGGACTGTGTGGCGCTTCGTGTGGTACTACGTCAATAATTATAATACATTATTATAATTATAAAAACTAGTTGAATGATATTGCAATATTTATCACTTATGCAATGACATGAAATGGATGATAATGTATGGTATGTTCTTATTTCATATTCCTTTATGGCATGTTCTTATTTCATATTTCTTTATGGCATGGATGAAAAGTTAATGTATTATTATATTTTATAATACCTTATTATAATTATAAGATTTAGTTGAAAGATATTGTAATATTTTTTATTTATGCATGATAGTATAAAGTAGTGTGATATTACATTTTTTTGGGGGGATAACTGGAAGTAGAAGAAAGATTAATATTTTGTCTATATTTTGTACTTTCTTAAGTAATTTGAAAAGTTAAATGTATTATTATATTATATTTTATATTACGTTTATGTGATGAAATGAATTAGGTAAATTTAGGATAATGCATCACCATATTTCATATTTCGTTAATGGGATAGCAAGATGTAAAGGAAAGGTTAATGCCTTGTTTATAGTTCATAATTATTTTATGGGATACTATGAAAGGCTAATGTATTATTATATTTATACTACGTTTATATGATAATATGAACTGGTTGAAAGATAAGATACTGTTATGATATTTCTTGATGTTATAAAATGAACTAGATGAAAAGTTAACACATGCCTATATTTCACAGTTCACTTAGGGGATTGTAGGTTGTAAGATTAAAGACATAGCCTTCCTTTTTGTCAAATTGTACCCTTAGGGTTTCCGTTTGCAAGTGTTACTTATTTAAGATATATTTCAACTATGATAGAGATCCTTGCCAATTCACATATGGAATAATTGTTCCAGAACAAATGCTTTGGAAAGCCAAAGAACTATAACTTAGGAGTAGACACTTATAGTATAAAAAAAAAAAAAAGAAGAAGAAGAAAAAAAAAAAAATCATTCACTAACTACGAGCATTAAATTGTCGAATAGAGATGGTATCAATAACGTAAAATTGTATTTTAAGAAAAATCTACTCGGAGAAACTTGGAACAAAGACCAATGATATTTTAAACCTTTTTCTACATAGCCATGATGAGAAAACAAGTGGACGGATATAATCGGTGGATTTACTGAATGACGAAAAATTGATCAATTTTAAATGATAAGACAACAAGATGCTCAGATTGACGAGACTTTGACGGATTGTCGAGGAAAAGAAACCAACTTAAAATTTGGAAACGAGATATCAATGTGATTGGTATGATGAGTTGAACTCAACGACATGCATTTTGCATTACGACAAAACCATTTATGAAAACTCATGACTACGAACTTGAAATTTAACCATGGTATCGAAATGGTCAAATGAAGGCAATGTTTCGTAAAAAGAAGTATGGAGACGATTAGCATAATAAATAGAACGCAATGAAGCTAACCTTAGGTCATAATCAAACATGATAAAATGACAACTGGCCCTCGAGATGGAACTTGATGGGGTTAAGAAGACACTTTGTGCGACTTGATGAATCTGTCGAAGTGGTCCTATGACAACATAAACGAAGAGATAAGGGAAATACATGATAAGCTCATGGAGCTGAACATGATGATACTAATGACAAGAATAAGTGATATCGAAAATCTAGTTGGGACCGACAGTTATTGAATGTACTATCGAATTGATATTATACACAATTATGATTGAGTTCCTGAGAATGTATTGGAACCATGTTGGAAAAATAATAATAATAATAATGATTAGAACCACTTGTGCTTAATATGGCCATGATTGTTGGAGAAAAATAGAAGGGAATGGAAAGAAGATGATAATAGGAAATTAAGATAAAGCTTAGTGTCGAAAGTACAAGAACAAAAATTAACTTCAGGATGAAGTTCTATTTAAGAGGGGGTGTATGTAATGCCCCTAGAATGACTGTGGACCTTAAGGGCACCTGTCAAGTGACGTGGCTGAACAACTTCGATATAGTGGTCTCTTGAGCCTTGTTATGTCTTAAATGATTGAGGAAAACCTGAAGATGTGAATGACGATAATAATTGATAAATGAATTAAGGAATTAAATTATATTGTGTGGGGTGGGATAATTGATTGATTACATCTTGCTTAATGATTAGCACGGACTGATCAAGTCAAGTGTAGTGGGACATTTATAGTCCTAGCTGTGCGACTTGGGAGGACACAGCTGAGATGCATCATAGATTTCCGCATTTATTCTGAACTTCGAGACGAAGTTCTAAATAAGTAGGGGTGTATGTAGTGCCCCTAGACTACTGTAGACATTGAGGGCACCTGCTGAGTGACCTGACTGTTTGAAACATTAATAAAATAACCCTATGATTTTATTTTGAGTATATTTATGATTACGATTGATTGATATATGTGCATTTGGGTAGTTATTGTAAATGGACGATCTCATGTTGTTTAACAATTAACTTTGATATGAAAACTGTACATATGAATGGTGCTTAACGATTAGTTGTGCAATTGATTATGTGATTAGACGAATGAGTAACGATTGAGTAAACTATAGATGCTTAATGAAGCAACAGATTTATAAATCAAATTGTGATTATTGAGGAAATTGCTACTAATTTACGTTTGTGAGAAATGTGTGTAGCGACAGGTGAAACGGTTCACCGATAGACACACAAAGGAATATGAAGGGTCGTAGAGTACGGGTAAATCACACACAGGGAGAGCGACGACGATGTCGACTTCTGACGGAATACCACGCTTGAGCAGATAAGCACTGATCTGCTTGCTCCTAGTGAAAATGATTGTTAAACTTAACTGCATAAAAACATATAAGTTTGCACCTAGAGCATTACTTAGAAATGCATTTGAGTACTTTAGGCATTTGCATATATCTAAACATAAACAATCATAATTTGGAGAATGTTATGGAAAATTATCACATCGTCGATCTACTGCATTGGAAGGCCACATTTTCCTTTTTTAGTGATTCAGAGCTTCTTTGCAATACAACAGTTTCCTCCTTCAATTGACATATTTGCTTGAGTTTAAACTTCACATTAGCTTGATTGTGCCTATTTCTTTAAGTTAGGTATTTATATGATGCTCCTATATCTGAAGTACACATATATGATAGCAGCAGCAGTGACGATGATGATGACGATGTATCGATGACAATGATCTCGAGAAGAAGACTTGTCTAGCAGATCTGTGTCAAGAAATACCTTCCTAGTTAAGAGGGAGTGTTGATGTATATGTAACTTTGGAATGTATTTCATCTATGTATTTCATATATATATTTATTGTACCCTTATTAGAGATGTGTTATTCCTCTATAAGGAAGTGTCATCATGTGGATTGACAAGTGTCGCAAGTGTGTGTACTTGCCGATGGGTTATTAGACCACCATGTGTGGGGTCGGCCCTGAAATATATATTATATTGTGGATGTACCTAGCTAGACAATTAAGCCCCATAAGGTCACTGGGAAAATAGGTTTGTATAAATAGAGATCAGGAGATCTCTATTTAGATCATTCGGAAAGTCATCTCTCTCTCATTCGGAAAGTCATCGACGTTTATCTTGATGACTTGGTAGCTAAATCTAAGCAAAGGGCCGAACACTGTGCACATCTACATGTTGTATTCATTTGATGTCGTAAGTACAACATTAGGTTGAACCCAAATAAATGCATCTTTGGTGTGGATATTCAAAGATTACTTGGTTTCATTGTATCCAAGTATAGGATTATGGCTTATTCCCTTAAGGTTGATGCAATATTATAGTTTCCCCCCCTCCTCCCTGAAAACAATCCGACAACTTCAAATGCTACAAGGGAAATCAAACTTACTTAGAAGATTTATCACAAATTATGCCAAAATAGATAAATGTTTCATGTGTATTCTCAAAAAAGATGCACCATTCATATGGGATGACCAAACTCAACACTCACTCAATGCATTGAAGAAAATCTTGATGTCAACCCTGATACTTAGTCCTCTGAACTATAGTATATATTTCTGCTATATTTGGAAGCTACCGAATATAGTTTAGGGATGGTATTAGTACAAGAAGATGATTCATATCGGGAATATGTCATATACTATCTTGGTAAGGGCCTTGTTGTCCTTGAATTTAGGTATTCCTAGGTAGAGGAGTTTGCCTTAGCAGTGGTTCATGCTAATTAAATACTTGGGCATTATATATTTCCATGAAAAACAAAAATAGTGTCTAAAATGAACCCCATGCAACACATTTCGTCCCGTCGTATAATCAGGGGAAACTATATGAAATGGGTAGTAATTTTGCAAGAATTTTATCTCGAATTCGTTAATGCTCACATGGTAAGAATGTTTTGATGAATGTCTCCATCATGACTAGGCCAATGGAGCTATTGGGTAAATAGACCCATTTGGATGATTTCCTTGTATGTAGGGGAACATGTCTTGGATAATTGAAATCTACTATTCCTAAAACCCTCTTAACTATGTTGGAGGATGGGTCCTCATAATAATAAACTCTGGTTTTAAGTACTATCTATCTCTAAAACCCTAACCCTCTCTCTCCCTCACACTATTTCCTAATATATCCATTCTACATCTCTCCTTATCTATCTCTCACACCCTACCCCTCTCTCTCCCTCCCACCATTTCTCAATATATCCCTCCAAAAATCCCCTCCTCCATACTTCCCACCATACTCATTAGATTTATCCCTTTGCTAATCTATACCTCCCATGCTACCTCCCTCCCTCTCATCCCCCTTTCTATCCCCTTTTCCATAACAAACCACCTCTCTACCCAACCCCCCCACTCTCTCTCTAACCCCATCTCTCTCTCCGATTATCTTTAACCCCCCTCCTTTCTAACTCCCACACTCTCTCCCTCTCTCTCTTTAACCCCTCTCCTCCTCCCTGTTATTATACAAACTATCATCCCTAGAACACCTAGGCTGTGTGGACCAAGGGGCTAGTTACAGTAAGTGGGGAGGACATAGGTCCAATGTCACCATAACCTAACTCCTCATCTTCTTTGGTTAAGTCCTAAACCCATGGGAGAGTCCCTAATGGAGGAATAACACCTGTAAGCACCAACACACCTGGAAATACCATTCTACAATCATTATGGATAATATTAGTGCCTTGCATGGAGTCAACAATGTATAATAAAGACAAATAAGTAATATAAAAGGCGTAATTCAATATACCAATCAATGTCAATGAATATCACAAGTTCAACATACTTCACAATTCATACAATGCATTTACCTTATGCATACCAAGTATCTACCTGATACATATCATCATACATGATCCACCTGATCATACTGTGTATCCACCTGATACAAATACAAACTTAACCGAATATTTAGGGACACCTAAAATTGAAGTTATTGACATTTAGACATTGACCCATTATAATCCTCCCTTGACCCAACCTGACGATCATGTCTTGATACAACTAGATGTACCTTTTCCCATAGATCCCTTTAAATTTGTTCAAAATGTACAACATAATATGTCTAGACCCAAATTATGGTTAATCTAACAAGCATGGGATGTACTTCCACTACACCTAGTGTCTTTTGAGGAAACATGAATGATTCTTATGTATATTTAGTTATCAAAATCATTTCTTCTACCCATATGCCACATGTTCCCAATGTCTCTTCATTCATAATGCCATCTATTAGCAAACACATTCCAACCCTACGTTTTCCTAGTCTTGGAATACCTTCCAGAAGTAATTTTATGCCTAGTTCGAGCTTCTCCTTTGGTGTATGTAATAATCTATTGATCCCTCAACAACTCCCGAAGTTATGTGATGTGGGGCCCCACCTGAAATTTTGAGCTAAAGGCCACTGATCCAAGTGTTGTTACTCTTTAATGATGTCTATACAACTACAATTTGGACGGAGTCATTATAAGGTATGTTTTATCATACCATGTCTAATATTTCTCCTTTATAGGTTTTTTTATTATCATGCCATACACTTGTATATAGTAAACCCCCCCTGCCCTTACTGCCTATTCTTTCTGTACAAGCAATTCATCCTTGAAAAGTTTGACAAAATATGAGTGAGAAAACTATCCCTGATTCCATAAGCTTAAATTCCACTTGATGAAAACCCTCAGTTTGTTTCACCCCTAAACCATCCAAAGAGTGAACCTAAAAGAAAAATAAGAAAAGACTTAATTTTTTCGAAGAAGTGTCCTTGGAAAAATAATTTTGGAAAAATAGCTTTATACACCCATGTAACATATCGGAAATGGCATATGAAAAGCGGTGAAAAACGATGAAATGTTACATGGGTTATATCATATGGTATATCATACATTTTGTGCGTCCAATCTTATTTGCAACATCATGTGACGAGAGCTTGCACAAAGTACGAAGCAAAGTTTGTGCACCCTCTTAAGACCAGTCACATATTATGATGGTGAGCTCGCACAAATTGCCTTTGCACTGGCCAATGTGTATATGATGAGCCTGCAATACCATGGTGCAACCATCAAATGTGTATCGTCGCATGTAGAGTCGAGCTTGCACATGGGACAACGAGTTTAGTTTTGTGCACAGATCATGGTCTTGACTCTTGGCATTGCGGAGGGGCTGCACAACGTACCATTTTGTGCACCCTCCAAGGACTAGTCTCCAATCATAACCGTGAGCCCACACAAAACGATACAATGTGACTCTGTGCACTATCAAACAACTTTTGGTTGAATGGTCGATGGAGCCCGCACATTGTTATGTAACATTGGTTGAATGGTCGATGCAGCTTGCACATCGTTATGTAACATTGGTTGAATGGTCGATGGAGCTCGCACGGTTGATGAGTCAATAGCTCGATGCTTGAAGTCGTTTTCTCACGCTCCTTTGGCTTCTGTCTCCATGAATACTGGTTGCTGGCACAGTGGAAACCTATTGGAACAAAACCAGTATTCCAATGAATCAGATCCCTTTTTTGTTTCCATGAACACCAATGTCAAAGAATGCTTGCCTGCATGAATTTCAAACATAGTTGTAACAACAAGGGGACTAGGACTACTTAAGCGACTTGGTACAGGCTTCAAGGAAGTACAGTACTTAGCATGTACCAGTACTTGGTACATGCTAGTGTTACACAAGCAAGTTTGATACAAAAGAAAACATAGAAGATATAATGTGGTACGGCAAGAGAAAATAACATAATGTCGATCATGCATGGATTAAAAAAAAAAACATGCGATACTTTGAGGGGTGTGCTCAAGTGGAATGTGCATCCAAGGAGGATGCAAGTTAGTTATTCCAACTATGAGTCAAGTGCATGTGAGCAAAAATGTGCATGAAAATGAGTGCACATGATGAGCATGGGGTAACTGTGCATGACATATGAAGTGCACTAAGGGAAGATGAAATATCAATGTGGAAGTTGAAGCGACAAAGATGTGCTCAAGCAGTCATATGGAAGTTAAAGAGTAGTTGAAGATGGATGAAGCGTAGGGGAAGCTGCACCATGAGTAAACATGAATAATAAAAAAATGGTTGTCATTTGAGAGGGGTTAGCGAGATGGTCTTGAGACATGGCAATTGAGAGAGTCTACCGTGGACCTCAAACATAGTGGTAAGGCAAATGTTGTAAATGTGTATATATATTGTTATGTTTGAGTAATGAAAATGAGTAGAGAAATTCCCTTATTATAATTTGGTTTTGTATGCCCTCTAAAATTGTTTCAACTTTTATGTTTGTAGTTCTTTTCTATTTTCAACTTATATCTTTCGAAGCATTGTACTTAGTCTGCATAAATATGATTTCATAGAATTATGCCCATCAACTCTTTAGTTTGCTGTAATAATAACCAACTTCACAGATTTAGTTCATTTAATATATTGTTAGCACTCTAAAGTCTGAGCTAGTTCAATTAAAAAAATTGTAACTCAATCTTATTTTGATCCTATATTTGAAGAAGAAATAAATATATAAAAAATAAAATAATCTTATATCAAAATAACCTATTTTGACCACAAATTTATTAAGAATCTAATGTATGTCATATACCAAGTCCATGCATATAATGCATAATATATATATCCTGTCCCTTCAATGTTCAGACACAGTGTTCAAAAAAGCGAATTTGAATTTCAAATCTCAAATGCCCGCGCTCCATGAAAGTTACCAAAGGACGGTTCCTCACCAATTTCCTCCATTCTTCGCCATGGCAGAAGATCCATCAAGGATACCTCAGAAAACTCACCGTCGGGACTAAGTAGTTCAAATCTTGTGCATTGGAGGAGCGCCTTCAGGGCTTGCAAGTTTCTTAGAAGGAAATGGGTGAAAGGATGCTGTTCTCTCCATACTAAGGCTATGATGAAGGCGGTGAGCATTTTGCAACAGTTCATAAGATTTTTGGGGCGAGCATTGTTTGGAAATATTTGCTATATATTCTCATAATCTAGTGCTGCCAAACAGTTGTCACACATCATACAAGGCACATGCTCAACTACGAGATCCAGTCTATTCCTGCTTAGGGCACATTTCCTCCTTGCACCAAATGGTATATAAACTAAATAGCCTCAGCGTATGCATTATTTGTTGTTATTTCCATAAATTGCTTCTGTTGGTATCTCCAGCTCTCAAGATATGTGTAATGAATTTTTTACAGGAGTTGGCAGGCCGAAATAACCTTCACGAGCGTGGGTGGCCAACAACATTTGATTTGGTGTTTCATCCATCTCCATGAATCATCCTGATAGCACCACATTAGTTCCAGGTACATCTCTCTGCCATGTCATCCTATCTCCTAGTGCTACAAGGCATTCTTGTCTCATCAAATTCTCTGGCATTTTCTCAACAAAATTTCAGTCCCTAAACCAAATACTATCCAATTTCTGGTCTAGTCGGGTTTAGTGCATGGAATGTTCATAGAAACAACTGCAACATCTCATGGGAAATACCTGCACACTTTGCCATCCTGCTTTCCCTTATATATTAACTCTAGCTAGCACACGAATTCATTCAAATTTTATTATTCAGTGTAATTCTTTGTGTATGATCATGTTAATGCTCTCGGATATGGTTACAATCAAGAATTGTTATCTGTGTTCAATCCTTTCGTTCGCCTCCCTATCTGTATATTCAAGAAACTAAGTATGTGAAATGCAGGAAGCGAGCCCTAGACCGATCTATCAAAAGATTGTGAAATGTGTCAGGGAACTCGATTTAAAGGTTGGAGGGTTAAGTCGATTATTTTATATATTTGAAGTGATTGTGTGTTAAGTACCAAGTGAATTGTGGTATTAAGGCCTGTGTAATACGTTTGTGGAGTGCATGCGATGTGCATATGGTCATGGTCTGCAAATAACTGTTAAATTTCGTGAACTTACTGTTAAGTGAAAGACAAGAACCCTCAATAACTTTTTGGAATGTTTCCCTACTTGTCAACTCGGCATTTTCATGTTCTTCCTTGTGAGATCCGCCCATTATTTTTGGGTTGTGATGCAGCAGTTGAGTGATGTGTTTTGGGCAGAAAACAATCAGTCTATTATGGTGATGGTGCGATATAGTTGGGAATTAATACCCCCTTGATTCTCGATAGTAGATCTTGTGTTAGAACCTTCATAATATTTGAAGGTTGACACTAGTGGAGAAAAACAATTTGGTTAACTCCCTTGAGCGATCGCTCATTTATGTGACAACTCTTTTCTGCTCGATGCCTGCCTCTCACATTTTCTTGTTGAATCTTAGAGTCCATATGTACTTTAAGGGTTTAGTTGTCACCCTTGTCTCCTATGCCAAACTCCTATTGAAGAAAAGGAAATAAAAGTTTTAAAATTTCTTCATTCCTTTTTTTTGGGTTGTTACATTTCCAATGCTAGCACATGTCCAATTTTTACATATTTTTTTAAAGCTAGAAACATGTTCAAGCATCTTTAAACACAAATATATGCTATTTACTAGGAAAAAAACAGTACTAGGAAACATACATGTAGGAAATTTGAGTCACTTGGTTGGGCTCCCTAGTGAACCTATGTTGGTATCTAGCAATTAGTACCACATTACATAAAATATGCTTAGAGATTTAATATTCCATGTACCTTTGGGTATATAGGAAGTCCCTTATTTTCGCCTATACCCATGCTTCCATAAACTCTTCAATTATCTTACATTGCTATAGTACGTGCTAAGAATATCACTTTGCGGGGAGATCACTCTTAGGAATCATATAATATGACTAAGGATATGGTGTATGTCATTAGTTAGTATTTTTAAAGATTATAGATGAATAAACTACCTAAACACTTGAATATTATGTTGGCAAGAAGGTTGAAGAAATCCTAAATTTTGAATATATGTCAAATTAAAAGTTCAATTTATAATCGAAGAAGGATAGAATGATGGATAACCTCAACCATTTAGTACAAAAGGAGAAGGATGAGAAGGTATAAGAAGGTCACCATAAAATAATTGTTGAATTTGAACATCATCTTCATAATATGAAGGAAAAATATGATCTTATTATCTCAAAAGTAGAAGCAATTGAAGGTCAATAATTATAATAGTTGGAGCATGTCATTGTACCAAAAAGGAGAGGGGGTGATAAGGGCATCAAAATTTACGAAGCACCATTAATGGTGGAACCATATTGATACCTCTTTACAATGAAATATCGGAAAAAATACAATAAGTGTCAACATTACAAAGGATGAAGATGAAATAATCAATGGTTCATATAATGAGGCAAAAAGGGACCATTATTTAATGTGATGTTATCAAAGAACAAAAACTATAACAAATTGGAGAAGCTATAATAATGCACATGCAATCAAAGGAAAGGAAGCCATGAAGAATTGACAAAAAATAAATAAATATAGATGGATGGATAATCAATAGTAGTAGCAAGAGAGAACAAATATAAATAACCATTACTATTATTAGGTTTCATCACATATAAAAGCCTTAGCTACAAACATTTGATGACGAATCCTTTTTATGGGGTGATATGTTATAACTCCATGGGATGTATATATGGGGTTGAATATATAGGTAATGTGGTTACATGAATATTTAATAGGGATTACCCTAATAGGGGACCCACGAGTACAATTGGGGATATTATATGGAGAGATAGGGAATATTATATAGAGAGATGTAGTTACAATCATTATAATTAAGGATTCTCTTAATGAATATAATGATTTTTCTCTCTCAGGATTTCACAGTGTGCTAGTTTATTCTCCATGATTTTTGGATTCATTGTGTTAAGGAGGGGTTTATCGACGTTTCGGACCTATGATATGTAGTCCATCTTCATGATAGGTAACAATATGGATTGCGTATCGTAGGTATGAAACATCGATAAACCCCTCCTTAACACAATGAATCCAGAAATAATGGAGAATAAATATAAGGATTTATTATTTAATTCATCTCTATTATAACTTTAGGATTTATGTTTCACTCTCATATTTGGTGTACATTGGTTTATACACTATTTTATTAAGCTATTTTATTTACAAAATCCGTAACATGCTTCTTGAAAAACCTCCCACAAAATGCATTGTTCTCCCATGGTCTAGTACTTATATGTATATGTTAATATAAACCTTCCTTCCCATTGTTGGTCTTACTAGTGCAATGGCATATGCATCCTCTAATGAACCAATCTACATCTTCCTAAATTTGGCACAAGACACATATCTACAAGTTATTATTTGTTTTCTCAAAACCAAAATGGCCTCCAACATCAGAGTTATGGGCCTCTGTTATTAGTTTTTTTCTCTCACCTATCTATATATAAGTGTATAACACTTATATATCTTGTTGAGAAATGCATCTTGGAGATGATACTAAATCTTGCTGTCACTTTAATTGATTCTTCATGACTTTGGCCTTGTATCCATGAAATATCTTCATGAAATTGTAATCTTATGTTCTTTCCTCTTTGTATGAATCATGAGTGAAAGGATCCATGTGCACCAAATTAGCTAAAGATATGATCTTCAATGCACATAGAATCAATAGGATGTCTTCCTATGTGTTATATTTCCATTTTTATAAATGATTATGAGATAAAGTTTTGCAAACATCCCATCCATTTCTAGTGTCTTAATTGTTGAAGGTCAATATGAACCTACAAATATTACAAAGTCTAGTGATTAGTGTTATTGATGGCCTTTTTCAGTTTATATGGTTCTTCCACTTCATAAGATCATTCATTAGAGGATATAGCACATTGCTTACTTGTCTACATTAAGATAACTTCCATAATGTATCCACTTTCATCTATCCTCACTTGAAAGTGATTCTTAATATTATGAAATATGAGAATTGGTGCTTATCTTGCATTTTAGGTTTTCAAATTTCTTTTAATAATTTCCTTTCCCCATAAAACCCTCTCCACTTTATTTTAGGGCATTCCAAAACTATCCTAAATTCAATGAAATTGGTAGGAAATATCCATTTAATGAAAGATTGTAAAGAAAATCACATTTCTTAAGTTGAAGGTTTTGATGTATATAATTTTATATATCCAATTGATTTGATGCTTAACTTGACTGTAATTTTAAAATTAACTTAATATTAATTTATCTCTCTTTTCAATTATTTAATGGTCAAAATATATTTAGAAGGGGATAGTAAAATCACTGATATCTATTGAGATATGATTTTAAATCTATGAGGCATTAACCATAAAGATATGGTTTAACACATTATAAGTTGCAAAAAGATGGCATTTAGAGTAGAATATTTTTATTTCCTCTCATGGAAACCCCATATAAAACCTATGCGACATTAACAGTTTAAAATATATGGGACATTAGCCATTTAAAATCTATGGTTCACTGACCATTAGATCCCTCCGGACGTTACATTATGGATCAATCGACCTAGATGGAAAATTTTAGTGTCGGGTCATAATAGTTTAGTCCTACCTATTAAGTTTATAGAGAGATTTAGGATTGATCGCCAATTTGGTGTGTAAATTGTAGTTGTTTGCCTTGCATTGGAAATGCTATGCAACTATAAAAAAAAAGTAGAACAGAACATGGAGTAGAATAGAACCTACTCGAGCAGCAGATGCAGGGGTCTCGCTGCAGAAGGGTGAGATGTCTGGTTGAGAAGCAAATGCAGGGGATGGGCTTCCACCACGGAAGAATGAACAGGGAGAGGCAAGATGCCAATTTTAATTCACCAACCCACTAACTTGAACAAGTAATGAGGTTTGAAGTCCTGATAACATTTACGACAATGTGACAAGTGCATACCGAGGAAACTGACATGTCATACTTAGTTGGAGATTGGAATGCTTGGAGTTTGAAATGCCAAAAATAGGTACAAAAGTTGAGAGTGGTGTAATGATCAAAGCATAATTATTGGACAAAAATTAATTAGACTAAGGTATAGATTATTTACAATTTGCATTCCCTTGTTGCTACAATTCAACAAACTTGCAACATCTACCAGCTTGGTATAGAGGTAGACCATCATAAAAGAGAAATCCAATTTTTTTAGATATAGAGAAAATACACCAGGAATTTGAGAGGATGGAAGATGTATTGAACTATGAAATGCAGATGGGTGCTAAAATAATCACTGACACAAAGCGCATTGAACTATACATTGTGTTTGGACATAATTCTCATGTAACAAGAGAAAATATTGGCATTCTATGTGTTGACACTAAGGTTTGAGAATGACTAAATCCAAAAAGTTTGCTAAAATGTCCAAAAAAGGAAGAAATTATCACAAAGGAGGTTGAAGAAAAGGTTGAAAATTCAAAAACAAGAGGAAAAAACCCACTTATGCAAAGTCCGAAAGGAAATTTGTGAAAAGATTAAACCCCGATCAAGTTTCGGTGGCGGAGATGTCAAAAATCCCAATCAACGGCCGATATTGCTTCCCGCATCACCAAAGCGATCGGCGGAAAATAGATGTGGGTGGTAGCGGACTCAATACCACCGGGACACGTGTCCAAACCTCATCCTTCCGCATATGTAATATAGCGGTAAAGGAAACCACCATAGCGCCGGGCGGAACCACCAAATATGGAAGCGCGGTGGGGTCAGTACACGTGGCAGGGTGGGACCTGATACATGGCAGATAGAGCAAGCGTGGCGGGGTCATATCACATGGCGTATACTTTGTAGCAATCGGAGGGCCGATATAAACCTTAATCAAATCAATGGCCATTGTTTCATCCGCATCTAGGAAGGTGCACACTGGATATGAGGAAGAGCGGTCGCGGAGAATAAACCACTCGAACAAGTGTCAGCAGGTGGCTGATCCGCGCAGAGAATAAATCGGAAAAGAAAATAGATTTTTGATCGCGGATACCACCAGATGGAATAAAGGGAGGCGAGATCTAACGGTCCAAAACAAAGTCTCGAGATCAATGGTCAGATATGAACTGCATTCATAAAGGTGCAGGGAAGTTAATTCAAAAGTCTTATATAAAACAAAAGGGGCTCCACATAACGGCATTCTGCATGTGTCACTATCCCGAAGAGCTCTAAAGACTGGTGGAGGTCTGCGATTGCGACAGAAGGCGAAAGACGGGTACATACAGGTAGGGTCGGGTTACCTGTCCTACGTTTTTAAACAGAATTTTGTTTAAAGAAACGTTTAAATGGAGACTGTGCACGATATAGACATTTTTAAATCAAAAGAATCCCTAGAGGATAGAGACGAAAACGTCTACGATACCCTAATTAGGTTTCCAATATATGATATAAAAATTAGGTTGTGTGAATTGTTAAAGGAAGGGACAGACCCCCACAGAGTTCACCAGTCATCTTTGATAGACTTTTGCCCCGACCAAATCCCTTCTTTCCCAGAATTCGTATCATGGTGTGTCGAAAATTACTCCCGGGTAGAGAAAGTCGTTCTAAACAGCCAAAAAACCTGAGTCATTTGCGAAATAAATCCAGTAGAGTTAATTAAAGCCCTAGAAGTAGATTGTTCCCAAACCCTTGACGTTGAGGTTTTCTCTAAAGTCTCCATTATTGAAAATTATCATCATGTTTCTCAAAATGATAGGGAAATGTTTTTGTCATCGTGTCTCAAGCTAGAGGCCAGCATTTCGGAGGTCCCATACCCTATAGATATCAATCTTTTTAATGAAAATACCCAGTTAGTTTTGACATTATTGGCCGTAGTTCTATGTTTGGATACGGATTTGTATGTAACCGAGTTTCAATTGAGTTTATTGTACAAAATGAGTACAGTCCAGTCAGGGATTGGTGAAAATCAAATCCCTAGACTTAATTTTGAAGCATTTTTAACAGAAAAGATTCATGACCAAGTGGTCAATTTTCCCACTCTTAGACATTACTGGTTTCAGGCCTTTTTGATGAAAATGATTATGACAGCCAGTCAAGACGAGTTGCAGTTCCCAGAAATCATTTTCACGACTTTACTAGAAAATAACATGTTCAATCACATCAATTACATGCTTTCAGAGATTTATAGAATGATTTTTGGAAAAATTTTTCCTAGAGTACTACCGGAAATGCAGGCATCCATGCAATTGAGTACAGAATACGCAACAGGAGATTGGTTTTTGTCGAAAGACAGTACAGTAATCATATTATATGGGTTCAGACATAAACCCTATGTGTTACCAGCTTTTCTTACTTTAAGGGTTTTTGCCTTGGAATTCTTAAGACAAAAGTTGATTGTGGAAGATAACAATTTTTTGGTTCACAAACAAGCTACAAACATTAAATACCCATTCACATTTGGTCCGTTCACAATAAAGAATAAGAATGTTGTAGTGTATATAGAGAAGTTGTTGAAGGATATGAATTTTGAGTCAGATACGGCTATGGAGTATGACCCGTTGAACATCATATAAAAATGAAGAACGGATCATCGTGTCAAGGCCCTGAACCATCATATTGTTGAAGGAATGTCGGACAGAGCCAATTGGCTAGAATATAAAGAAGAAATCATTCCGAATGCATCCGACAAAGAAATGGCATTGATTGACACAACAATAGGGACAGAAAGCGAAATAGATAGTGCATTGGTTGGATCTAAAAGACCCATACAGGACATAATGATCATTGAAGATGAATAAAAAGAAAGAGGAAAAAGATTGAAAATGAATGAACCACAAGAGTTAACAACAATTTCAGAAGAGGCTAAAACAGCTGAAAAAGAAATACCAGAGGTTACAGTTAAAGAGTACAACATTGAAGAAACCCCTGTAGAGGGTGATGTAAATAGACCCCAGAATATCATGCATGTGTTTGATGAGCATAGTCGAAATAAACAGGAGTCCGCGAAACAAACCAGTCAATTGTTTTTTAAGGTTAGAAGTATATCTAATACTGAGGTAAGCTTATTTACTAGCAGAAATATCAAGAAAATTCCTTGAAATTTTCAGTTGTCACAAAAAATAAGATTTCAGAAATGAATATAGATTTGTCTAAAATAAATGCCCCGGATAAAATTTTATTGCATAGACAAACTGGAGAAGTCATATATTCAGACTATTTGGGAGCCATATTAAGAGAAGACAAGTTGAAAAGTTCAATGGATAAATTGAATAATCAATTGAGACAGGAGAAGGCAGAGAATAAGTCTCGACAACAACAGATTAAAAAATATCAAGTAGATTTGATAAATAAAGAAGGAGATGCAGCAACCAAACTGCTCAAAGAGAAAGATGATACGATCCAGACGTTGAGACGAAAATTAAAAATTCTAGACACTGTACTCATCCAAGGAGCAGAATTGACAATATTGGAAAAAGAAAAAGAAGAATTATCTAATGAAGTCAATGATGTTACTGCTAAAATGTTAAAGCTTTCTGATGAAAAAGATCTATGGGAAAAAGAGAAAATCATTTTAGAAGAACAGTTGGCAGAAGCGAGGAAAAGATTAGCAAGAAGTGGTTAGCAACAAGTACAAACAGACACACAGGAAGATAAAATGGGAGTAGATGATATTTTACAGGCTATGTCCCAGGTAAGCTTAAGGGAAAATGAAATCAAAGAATTGAAGGTTGAAATACAGAAGCTGACAGAAGAGAATGAAATCAAAAATAAAGAAATAAAAACCTTGCAAACAAAGAATCAGGAATTAAGTAATAATAATAAAGGATTAGCAGCTCATGTGACAGGGCAAGCTGCTATGCAAGGTTGTAAACACATGGTGTGGGACCAAATTATAAAAGAAGTTGAGAAACTAAGACCATATCTGGATTACATAAGAGTCAAAGAAAAGGTGGTCAAAGATGCCTTCGAAAGTTGCAGAGCCGTCAGGGAAAGCTTAAATAAAAAGCCAAAAAACGTAGCCCAGAAAGCAATAACATTTTTAAATAGTCTAACTGAAGCAGACCTGATAGCCATGAATATAACGAACAGAATTTCAGTCATCACGTGGGCCAAAAGGATCTTGGGGAAATACTCGCATGTTGAGAATGTTGAAGCTAAAGCTGGAGAAATACGAGAAGAAGTAGTAAAGTTCAAAAAGCAATTTGAAAAATTAGTAAACAAAAGGTTCCCTGCTTTTTGGAATGAAAAAAATGAATTAATTCCTTCGAATGATTATAAGAGATTGTTGTTTGATATAAGGATAGATCACAGAAAGTTCCACCAGCTGGATCATATGCTTACAGGGAAAATTTTAATGGAGAAAATATCAGAGGATTTTGAAATTTTAAATATGCTAATCTCAACCTGTGGAAACCTTCTTCCTGTTTCTTATGCAGGTCATGTTGAAATGCGAGTCTTGGTGAAGGAAATGACCAACTATGACTTACCCGTGGCCGACCAGTGGACTTATGTGGAAAAATATGGAAGGACAAGATATTCTGTCCATTCATAGAGGCTTTCAAAACTCTCGCCAAGTGGCGAAAAGATGATATTCAAAATTTTTGCCAAGTGGCAAAAATGATACTTTTATTTTAAATTTGTAATATTATTTGGAGACAGTTATCTATTGCTCAAAGACAGTTATCTTTTAAGTTAAAATATTTTCAGTTATTAGTTAAAAGAAGCAGTAATGTCAAGCTTCTTCCAAATTTTGTATAAGAACAATGAGTCATTGTTGAAGGGGTTGGAAATTTTTTGAGATACAGTGTATGTTTGGAGATCTATTTTTTGATAAATAAAAGCAGTACAGTGAAAATACCCATCTTTTGAGACCAAAGATTCATGTGTTGATCAGCTTTACAGTCCGTTTTTTCTTTATCTTTATATGTGCATGTTCACTTCCTTTGTTATATCTTCCATTATGTTTTTCTTCTATATTTAAATGAATGTCTGAAATAATACGAGATTCATACTGGTTATGCCTCGTTTTATATCATTTAAATATTCACTATTTTCTCCAAAGTTGACAATGGATTCATCCTAAGTTAGATGCCTGTTGTTGATGGAATGTCATTATTTCTTTCTGTACCACATGAAAAAATCAAATTGACTGTAATATGATTGCTATCTTGCCTCTGTGGAAATCTGTTTGGTATAAATCTCTTACTGGTATATTGTATATTTGAAACTTTGACTCCATGCCCAACGTTTCTTGTTTTCCTTTTCAACCAGAAAATCGTTTTGAGAAAATTTGAGAGAACTTTTATATTTTTCAATCCTTGTATATGTATTGTGAGAGAGCCCTCTCTGGTGGAAAAATGGCTGAGTTTTCCACCTAAAGCTTGGTTTGAAATAGGTTACCTTAGGTGTTATTCTTTTACAACCGGAATAAAATCTAAGTGCTAACACTATGTAATGGGAAGTTTTATTATGAGGTGAATGTGGAAGAAGATGCTGAGTTTTTAAAGCTTGTCATTTATAAACACTTATTCTCTCATTTATAAACACTTATTCCTTCTCGCATAACCACACATTCTTATGCTAGAAAGAAAGTTATCAATCGTTAGCTTTCCAATAGAAAAACCCTAGCCATGGTGATTGGTGGTTGCTAGCTTATACTTTGAGCTTGTGCCATGTGCTCTATTTTGAAAGAAGCACATGGCACAAGATAAAGGAAAGCTAGCAACTGCTAGCTTTCTTTCTAGCATAAGCATTTCCTTCTAGCATAAGCACACATGTGCTTATGCTGGAAGGAAAGATAACAATTGCTACCTTTCTAATAGAAAATCTCTAGCCATGAAGGAAAGCTAGCAGTCGTTAGCTTTCCAATTGATAACATTGTCCGTGGTGATTGGTGGTTGCTAGCTTATACCTTCAGCTTGCGCCATGTGCTCTATTTTGAAATAAACACATGGCACAAGATCAAGGAAAGCTAGCGACTGCTAGCTTTCCTCCTAGCATAAGCATTTCCTTCTAGGATAATAACACATAATTATGCTAGAAGGAAAGCTAGCAGTCGCTAGCTTTCCAATAGAAAAATCCTGTCCATGGTGATTGGTGGTTGCTAGATTATACTTTGAGCTTGTGCCATGTGCTCTATTTTGAAATAAGAACATGGAAACAGATCAAAGAAAGCTAGCGACTGTTAGCTTTCCTTCTTGCATAAGCATGTGTGTTCATGTGCTCTATTTTGAAATAAACACATGGCACAAGATCAAGGAAAGCTAGCGACTGCTAGCTTTCCTCCTAGCATAAGCATTTCCTTCTAGGATGATAACACATACTTATGCTAGAAGGAAAGCTAGCAGTCGCTAGCTTTTCAATAGAAAAATCATGTCCATGGTGATTGGTGGTTGCTAGATTATACTTTGAGCTTGTGCCATGTGCTCTATTTTGAAATAAGAACATGGCAACAGATCAAAGAAAGCTAGCGACTATTAGCTTTCCTTCTTGCATAAGCATGTGTGTTTATGATAGAAGGAAATTCTTATGCTACAAGGAAAGCTAGCAGTCACTAGCTTTCTTTGATCTGTTGCCATGTTCTTATTTCAAAATAGAGCACATGGCACAAGCTCAAAGTATAATCTAGCAACCACCAATCACCATGGGCAGGATTTTTCTATTGGAAAGCTAGCGACTGCTAGCTTTCCTTCTAGCATAATTATGTGTTATTATCCTAGAAGGAAATGCTTATGCTAGGAGGAAAGCTAGCAGTCGCTAGCTTTCCTTGATCTTGTGCCATGTGTTTATTTCAAAATAGAGCACATGGCGCAAGCTAAAGGTATAAGCTAGCAACCACCAATCACCACGGACAATGTTATCAATTGGAAAGCTAACGACTGCTAGCTTTCCTTCATGGCTAGAGTTTTTCTATTAGAAAGCTAGCAATTGTTATCTTTTCTTCTAGCATAAGCACATGTGTGCTTATGCTAGAAGAAAATGCTTATGCTAGAAAGAAAGCTAGCAGTCGCTGGCTTTCCTTTATCTTGTGCCATGTGCTTCTTTCAAAATAGAGCACATGGCACAAGCTCAAAGTATAAGCTAGAAACCACCAATCACCATGGCTAGGGTTTTTCTATTGGAAATCTAGCGACTGGTAACTTTCTTTCTAGCATAAGAATGTGTGGTTATGCCAGAAGGAAATGCTTATGCTAGCTTTTTTTGATCTTGTTCCGTGTTCTTCTTTCAAAATAGAGCACATGGCACAAGATCAATGTATAACCTATCAACCACCAATCACCATGCCCAGGGTTTTTTTATTGGAAAGCTAGTGATTGCTAGCTTTCCAATAACATAAGCATGTGTGCTTATTCTATGTAATGGGAAGTTTTATTATGAGGTGAATGTGGAAGAAGACGCTGAGTTTTTAAAGCTTGTCATTTATAAACACTTATTCTCTGATGTTGACATGTCCAAAAGTTATTCATCTAACAAGTTAAATGATGGTCTCTATGGGATAGGCTATTATGAATCTTTAGGAAATGTGAACTTAAAGAGATTCTTATTATTTTTCTATTGGAAAGCTAGCGACTGCTAGCTTTCCTTGTAGCATAAGCATGTGTGCAGTCGCTAGAAGAAAAATTCTTATGCTACAAGTAAAGCTAGCAGTCGCTGGCTTTCCTTGATCTTTTTCCATGTGTTTATTTCAAAATAGAGCACATGGCACAAGCTCAAGGTATAAGCTAGCAACCACCAATCACCATGGACAAGATTTTTCTATTGGAAAGCTAGCGACTGCTAGCTTTCTTTCTAGCATAAGTATGTGTTATTATCCTAGAAGGAAATGCTTATGCTAGAAGGAAAGCTAGTAGTCGCTAGCTTTCCTTGATCTTGTGCCATGTGCTTATTTGAAAATAGAGTACATGATACAAGTTCAAAGTATAAGCTAGCAACCACCAATCACCATGCCCAGGGTTTTTCTATTGGAAAGTTAGCGACTGCTAGCTTTCATTCTAACATAAGCATGTGTGTCATGCTAAAAGGAAATGCATTTGCTAGAAGGAAAGGTAGCATTCGTTAAAAATAGAGTACATGGCACAAGCTCAAGGTATAAGCTAACAACCACCAATCACCATGGACAGGGTTTTTGTATTGGAAAGCTAGCGAATGTTAGCTTTCCTTCTTGCATAAGCATGTGTGTTTATAATAGAAGGAAATTCTTATGCTACAAGGAAAGCTAGCAGTCGCCAGCTTTCTTTGATCTATTGCCATGTTCTTATTTGAAAATAGAGCACATGACACAAGCTCAAAGTATAATCTAGCAACCACCAATCACCATGGACAGGATTTTTCTATTGGAAATCTAGTGACTGCTAGCTTTCCTTCTACCATAAGTATGTGTTATTATCCTAGAAGGAAATGCTTATGCTAGGAGGAAAGCTAGCAGTCGCTAGCTTTCCTTGATCTTGTGCCATGTGTTTATTTCAAAATAGAGTACATGGCGCAAGCTGAAGGTATAAGCTAGCAACCACCAATCACCATGGACAGTGTTATCAATTGGAAAGCTAACGACTGCTAGCTTCCCTTCATGGCTAGAGTTTTTCTATTAGAAAGCTATCAATTGTTAAGAATTATTCATAGTTTATTGAATGTTTTTTTGAGAAAATACTAAGTTTGTTATGTTTGGTGTACAGGTGCAAATGTTTGTTCAACATTTTCTATTGGAGACAAAGTAGATCTTTTACAACATGGAGTGAAGGTGGGTGAGGGATCCATATTCAATACAGAGCTTGGGAATAAGGTTCATGGAAAGATTGTAAAGAAAGGATGCATAGTGGTTAGAATTGAGAAGGTGTTAAAAAATGATGCTCCTTTACCACATCCAACTGGATTTGAGGAAACACTAGGGGGTGCAATAGAATCTTATGAGATTTGGCCAGAAATAGATTTGAAACCTCATTGTGAAGATCAACCCATAAATATTCCACAAGATAGGGCTGCAAGTATAATTTTCACAAAAGGGGACTATGTTGACCTCCTGGTTAATGGTCAAGTTATTGGGCTAGGAAAGGTTGAATCTACAGAAGTTGGAACTTATTATGGTGGAGGAAGGGTTGTTGCAGGTTATGTTATGGTTTTGATAATTGATGTCACTCAACCACATTTGATTGTAGAATATGTTGATGAAGGGGACACATATCCGTGGAGGACTACAGATTTGAGGCACACCATAGGTAAATCAAATACCAAAGCATGTGTTAAGAATTATTCATAGTTTATTGAATGTTTTTTTGAGAAAATACTAAGTTTGTTATGTTTGGTGTACAGGTGCAAATGTTTGTTCAACATTTTCTATTGGAGACAAAGTAGATATTTTACAACATGGAGTGAAGGTGGGTGAGGGATCCATATTCAATACAGAGCTTGGGAATAAGGTTCATGGAAAGATTGTAAAGAAAGGATGCATAGTGGTTAGAATTGAGAAGGTGTTAAAAAATGATGCTCCTTTACCACATCCAACTAGATTTGAGGAAACACTCGGGGGTGCAATAGAATATTATGAGATTTGGCCAGAAATAGATTTGAAACCTCATTGTGAAGATCAACCCATAAATATTCCACAAGATAGGGCTGCAAGTATAATTTTCACAAAAGGGGACTATGTTGACCTCCTGGTTAATGGTCAATTTATTGGGCTAGGAAAGGTTGAATCTACAGAAGTCGGAACTTATTATGGTGGAGGAAGGGTTGTTGCAGGTTATGTTATGGTTTTGATAATTGATGTCACTCAACCACATTTGATTGTGGAATATGTTGATGAAGTGGACACACATCCATGGAGGACTACATATTTGAGGCACACCATAGGTAAATCAAATACCAAAGCATGTGTTAAGAATTATTCATAGTTTATTGAATGTTTTTTTGAGAAAATACTAAGTTTGTTATGTTTGGTGTACAGGTGCAAATGTTTGTTCAACATTTTCTATTGGAGACAAAGTAGATCTTTTACAACATGGAGTGAAGGTGGGTGAGGGCTACATATTCAATACAGAGCTTGGGAATAAGGTTCATGGAAAGATTGTAAAGAAAGGATGCATAGTGGTTAGAATTGAGAAGGTGTTAAAAAATGATGCTCTTTTACTACATCCAACTGGATTTGAGGAAACACTAGGGGGTGCAATAGAATCTTATGAGATTTGGCCAGAAATAGATTTGAAGCCTCATTGTGAAGATCAACCCATAAATATTCCACAAGATAGGGCTGCAAGTATAATTTTCACAAAAGGGGACTATGTTGACCTCCTGGTTAATGGTCAAGTTATTGGGCTAGGAAAGGTTGAATCTACAGAAGTTGGAACTTATTATGGTGGAGGAAGGGTTGTTGCAGGTTATGTTATGGTTTTGATAATTGATGTCACTCAACCAAATTTGATTGTGGAATATGTTGATGAAGGGGACACACATCCATGGAGGACTACAGATTTGAGGCACACCATAGCTAAATCAAATACCAAAGCATGTGTTAAGAATTATTCATAGTTTATTGAATGTTTTTTTGAGAAAATACTAAGTTTGTTATGTTTGGTGTACAAGTGTAAATGTTTGTTCAACATTTTCTATTGGAGACAAAGTAGATCTTTTACAACATGGAGTGAAGGTGGGTGAGGGCTCCATATTCAATACAGAGCTTGGGAATAAGGTTCATGGAAAGATTGTAAAGAAAGGATGCATAGTGGTTAGAATTGAGAAGGTGTTAAAAAATGATGCTCCTTTACCACATCCAACTGGATTTGAGGAAACACTAGGGGGTGCAATAGAATCTTATGAGATTTGGCCAGAAATAGATTTGAAACCTCATTGTGAAGATCAACCCATAAATATTCCACAAGATAGGGCTACATTCACATGTACAAGGGTTTCTCTTACACATGGATGCATAGGAAAAATTATGTGCATTGCCAAAGGAATGATAGTTAATGTCCATGAGGATGACATGGTTGTGGGTGAAACACTAGGTGAAGATAACTTTGGTGTTTTTGTGGAAGAGATGCATGGGTATTGTGAAAGATGCAAGATTGGGGATAAGTCTATACATGGATTGGTTAGATGGCCAATACATAAATTGGTGGACAACATAGGTGAGATGTTAAGGGTCAAGAAAAAGTACAAAGAGCCACCCATGGAAATGCTGATATGGGATGTTATTGAGGATACAATTCCTTTATACCAATGGGATGGGGATCTTTATAATAAAAAAGATCAAGATGTCAATGTTCTTAATGCATCGAGGCCATATAAAAAGATTAAACGAGCTATGACAAGACAAAAAGTTGCAAAACGTCAAACCAAGATAGATAAAGAGAAAGAAGTCTGACTTTTGGCTGCAGATGAATGTTGTAAACAAGATTGTCTTCAATATGTGGATAGGAATGCCATTGCAAATGCTAGAAGGGATATGGAATGCAAAGACAAAAATGGTATCAGGGAATTTGTATTGAATTCACTTGTTTCAAACACTATCATGTCAATGAGCCATGGCCATGGCCTACCTCCTATTATTAGAAAAGTAAAGGACATGAGATTTGATGGTAATGTTATTTGTAAGAAAGCATGGTACAAGATACATAAGATTCCTCAAAGCACCTTCTATAACTACCAACATAATTTTGAACAAGGACATATGGAATCCATTCATGGTAACACCAATACATGTAAAGCACGTGCACAAACTGTGGCGGCCATAGAAATACTGCATAAAATTGTAATGGACATTTCAGATTTTTCGCCAAACCAAACACGTCAGGTCGAAGCAGATGGAACTTCTTCTCCTCTAAGATTGTTGCCTTCGACTTACACACAAAGCTCTTTGTTAAAAGAGTTCAATGTGGGTTTGGAAAAGCTCAATTGTCCATTAATATCACAACCAACAATGAGCAAGATTTGGAACACTCATTTTCGAGACGTGGCATTCTCAAAGAACACCAACTTCAGTAAATGTGGAGAATGTATTGTGTTGAAAGCACAAATGAAGTCAGCAACTACAAAAGAGTTGGAAGAAACGGCACGCGCTAGATTGAACAAACATAACAAGATCGTTATGTGCAGAAGACATTGCTACTATGCCCACAGAATCATGTCAAAGAGGTTTCCAAAGGAGTATTTGAGTATTATCCATGATAAAATGGATAAAACAAAGACTTCAATTCCAAGGCTACGCGTCAAATCAAAATCTATTGTAGGAATAAACTTGGGTTTGTCATTGACAGGTATGCTAACTCATGGGCATAAGACAGGAGGTTTTGGTCATTTCTCCCTACCATTTGTACATATGGGATCACAATTTACCATTACATCACTTGCTAAGTGCTTTAGGGACCTTGAAGACCCACATCTTGATATGTATGGTGATCTTCTTTATGAGAGTGGAAGTTCAAGAAACCCACTTTCAAATGCATTACTTGAAACCTCTATTTACTCAAAATGTAGAGTGTACAAGGATGAATTTTTATCTCATGGAAGATTAGAAAATCAAGATATCGATTTTAAACCTCTTCCTCCACATTTATTGTTACAATTGGATAATGCAGCAAGTGATAATAAAAATCGTTATCTTTTCATGCTTCTATCACTTCTCACTGCACTTGGTGTCTTCATCACTATTGAGGTTGGGTTCTTGCTCGTGGGACACACCCATGAAGACATAGACGGGACCTATGGGAGAATGTCTTCCAGCTTGAAAAGTAAAGATATATATTCTCTACCTGAGATGATGGATACATATTGCAAAATTGAAGAAAAAATAGTGTTTCCACCTAAACTGATTGATAAGGTGTATGAATTCAAAAGCTTCCTTAATGGATACATCAAGGAAGGAAAAAATGCACTAGTTGGACATCTTAATGTTCAGTACTTCCAATTTCTTGTACTCAATGATGTTCCGGTATTAAGGTATAAAGAATCCATAAGAGATGTTGAGTGGTCAGAACCAGTTGAGTTATGGAATACAGATGATGAAGGTCGATCTAAACTGCCCATAGGGAAGCCATCTTTCTTACATCCCAAAGAGAATGAAATCTATTTAAAAGAACTAAAAGAAGGAATAACATCATACATAAAAATGTGGAAAGACACAATGGGTGGTGAGGATTTGCCAATTGTTACACCAGAATGGAAAAATAAGGTAGAGTATTGGGAAAGAGTTCTTGATGCTTTATATGAAGATTACAATGATCATGATTCATCTTCTGAGGATTTCTGGCCCAAGACAAGGCCAACTCCAGATGTTGGTCGTAATGCGCTTCATGCAATCTCAAATATTATGGATGGGGATTTTGATACTATGACAGGTGAACCCGTGTATGTTGGACCCAAGTGCAATAAGCCAAAGACAACATTCAACCCTATTAATGATGTTGAGAAAGGAAAGATGTTGCTAGTTAGATCAGGAAACAAGGAAGAAGGGGAGATGATTTGGATGGCAAAAGCCACCTCAAATATATTTCAAGATGATGAAAGTGATACTCTTCATGTTAAAGTTGATTGGTGGAAGCCCGGTTCAGGGAAATACAATGGAAAAGTATTAGAAGAATATTGGGTACCAAATCCTGATGACATAGAGCTTGGATCTATTCCAATTGATACCATAGTTTGGGCATGGATGGCTAAGAAAGAACATTGCAAGAAGGCCAAGATAAATAAACATGGTGTACAAGCTGTCCTTGACCTACTTGAACGAATAACATGAGATTAGGTGGAGATGATTCATGGATGTAATTTTGTTCTTTGGAGGACCAATTAATACATGAAGAAACATTTTTCAATTTTTCTTGTATATTGAATATTCTCTTCAAATTTATTTGAGGAGTTTTATATTATTTGGTACAAATATGAAAATTTTGTTTAAATTGCAATGTATTCATGTGACGATACTTCATGCAAATTACATGACACCATGAAATTTTAACTTTCAATGATTTGTTTATATTAACATAACTTCTCCCATAACTTGGATAATCAAGTCCAATAATGCACTTAAAATCAATATCTTCTAGTTTTGGCCTATTAAAACTATATTGGAGTTAATTAGCATTGTTTTCAATGTAATACGTTCAAACACCAAACAATATCTAACATGGAAATTACAAATTCCAATGCTTTGTCTAGATCGGCATAACTTCTCACTCCATCAAACTTGGATAATCAAGTTCAATAATACATTTAAAAGCATCATCTTCTAGATACGATCTATTAAAACGATAATGTTTGGAGTTAATTAGCATTGTTTTCAATGTAATACGTTCAAACACCAAACAATATCTAACATGGAAATTACAAATTCCAATGCTTTGTCTAGATCGAAATAATTTCTCACTCCATCAAACTTGGATAATCAAGTTCAATAATACATTTAAAAGCATCATCTTCTAGATACGATCTTTTAAAACGATAATGTTGGGCTAGCTAATTCGTATTCTTTTTTCAATATAATACATTCAAACACTTCATGAATATATATTATAATAAAATAAATTAAACTGCACTACTTTGTTTCTATTCCAATTCATAACAAAATTATTTATTTTGATCATTAAAAAACACGCCTAGACTTATAAAATATTTTCTTTTGACATCTGTAAAATGTTTCCAATAAAAATTACCAATAAAAGTTCATAATAATTTGATTTTGATTGTTAAATGACACACAAATACTTATAAAATATTTTGATTGTTAAATGCACTACCAATAAAAATTCATAATAGTTTGATTTTGATTGTTAAATGACACACAGATACTTATAAAAAAAATTGATTGTTCAATGCAATTTTAATAAGTTTAGTGGGTTTTCACTTTTGTATTTGTAAGAAACAAAAATGTACTTCAATGTTTCTATTCTAATTCATTGATTTCAAATGTACCACACTTCTCGATCCATCAAACTTGGTTAATGGAGTCCAGTAAAGCACTTACAAGCAACATATTATAGACTGTCTATAAAAACTTTATTATGGGAATAGCTAATTAATGTTTTTTAATGTAATATGTTCAAACATTTCGAAAATAAATACTGGACATACAACATATTATAGACTTTGTCTATAAAAACTTTACTATGGGAGTAGCTAGTTAATGTTTTTTCAATGTAATATGTTCAAACATTTCAAAAATAAATACTGGACACTTGCAATAACTAGAATGGGTTTTCCCTCTTTCTTCATGTATTTGAAAAAAAACCAATTGTACTATAAAATTTATATTCTAATTAATAATTTTTTTTTACCTTAATTGGTATACTTAGACTTTATCCAATACAATATTTTCTCTTGTTGGCTCTAAAATAGTGCCAACCACATATCATAATATATAGTATTGAATAATGAATATTTCTTTAAATGTTAGATGATTATATTTATATTATAAAAAGGAATCTAGGCTTAACCAATCAACATAATCCAAAGTAATAATTGATAGTTAACAATGTCCAAAACATGTAGAAACTTGTGGGCTCATAATAATCCCATAAAATGAAGGGAAAAAGTGAAGTGCCTAAGTACCTATTGTGCTATATACTTGACAAAAATGTCCTAAGGCATACAATAGACAATACATATAAAGGGAAGAAAATAAAATAGAGTATGACCTAATTTTCCATGTTGTTGCTCGTAGATATGTTATTGATTATTTTTCTAGTCAATATTCTAAAGATTATCAGGGGTAGTGTCATCATCCACAAGTACAATATTACAATGACTGTAGGAGCTAATATGTCTTCATGGTATTAGAGGTTTCACCTAATTCCTAGACATTTCTAGTTCTTGTTGTCTCTTGAAGTTGAGCAAAACCCCCCATGTTCTAGCCACCCATTATCAAGATTGAGAATTACTAAGTTATTATGCCAATACATAAATTTGTTATAGTAACAAACACATTGACTGTTATGTCATTAAATAGCTTTCTAGGTCACTTTAAAATGGCGACAATCTCTTACTAATATGGTAATTCAACACATGCACAATATATGCTTTATCAAATTATAAATAAAATGGTTAATACTTTAAACATACAAATAATGCCATTAGATAAATTAATAGGTAAGAAATATTAATACAAATTACAAATTATAATAATAAAATAATGTAAAGAATCTAAGTTTAAGCATAGGAAGATATGCTTCAACTTAATATAAATTTGATTTTATATAGCTTATAATGATAATATTGTAAAAAAAATGGTGAATATATAGATTGAAATGAGTGAATTAAGTAAATTTTAGGTTTTTCATTTTTTGAAAACTCAATCTTGTTGAAGTTCTAAATTCTAGATCCGTACTCGACAATACATATAAAGGGAAGAAAATAAAATAGAGTATGACCTAGTTTTCCATGTTGTTGCTTGTGTATATGTTACTAATTGTTTTTCTAGTCAATATTCTAAATATGATTAGGGGTAGTGTCCTCATCCACAGGTTCAATATTACAGTGACTATATGAGCTAATAATTTTTCATGGTATTAGAGGTTTCAGCCAATTCCTAGGCATTTCCAGTTCTTGTTGTTTCTTGAAGTTGCTAAAAAATTCCCATGTTCTAGCCACCCATTATCAAGATTGGGAATTAATAAGTTACTATGCCAATACATAAATTTGTTACAGTAACAAACACATTGACTGCTATATCATTAAATAACTTTGTAGGTCACTCTAAAATGGAGACAATCTCTTACTAATATGGTAATTCAACACATGCACAATATATGCTTTATCAGATTATAAATAAAATGGTTAATAATTTCAACATACAAATAATGCCATTAGATAACTTAATAGGTAAGAAATTTCTTGCAACATCTATTATTCATGGGATGAGCTAAACCTTGATCAACTCAAATATTAATACAAATTAAAAAATTATAATAATAAAATAATGTAAGGAATCTAATTTTGATATTAGGAAGATATGCTTCAACTTTATATAAATTTGATTTTATATAGCTTATATTGATAATATTATAAAAAAATGGTGAATATAAAGATTGAAATGAGTGAATTAAGTAATTTTTTGGTTTTTCATTTTTTGAAAACTCAATCTTGTTGAAGTTCTAAATTCTAGATCCCTTGTATAATTCCAAATTTAATGAAATATGTGTTCTATGCCAACTTTAGCAGAAATTGGTGGTGAAATGCTTGAAACGAAATGTACAGGGCACCATTAATGTGAATCCCATTTAGATGCAACACTTATCCAAGCATGAGAGAAATTTAACAGAATGAAATACAAAGAAAAAGATACAAATTAACATGGGAAAAGGAAAAGAAAAACTGCAAGAAAAGATAACACAGGAATCTCTACTAATAATTTAGTTTCAAACACTGCAGATGTATTAGAGATTTATGTTCCAAAATAGAGTTGATCTCTCTCAGGCCTTAGCCAACTGATTCACACCCTTAATTCTTCTATTACAAAGAATATATAGCTTCCTGGAGTCTCATACTCGACTTAATCCTAACAGAAAATAATTATAAATTTGATGACACATCATGGATACCTATCTGTCACTACCTTTACAAAACATAAATAAGAGATAAAAGACTAACTACTTTTACATCTGGCAGCAGTTTTGCTAAATGACAAATTTATTCCAGAATGAGAAATGGAAGATATTTTTGAGATGTGCGCCAGGTGGCTTTCCCTGCTAACCGACTGCCTCCACTAAGCTTTCGAACTCTTCATTTCTGCCCACTTCTGAGTGCCAGGTGTTACACCATTTAGTTTTTAAATTGGTCTTCTCCCAACTTTTGGTGAGTTTCAAATAGCAGTTTTGACTTTGCAATAATATGCTCTGAGCCATTCTTCCATCTTTCAGCAACATCGCCAACTGCAACACTTACCTCCTTAATACCTGCGCCAGAAACCCTCAAACATTATGAATATCTTTGGAAGCAACTGCAACTGTAGTAGCCTGTCCCATGATATTGTCCTCTTGCTTAATCCCACATGGTATTAGAGACAGGGTCACCAAATAATAATCAATAATTTTTTGTTGTGTGGAATGGGAAGTAAAGAATATGAGGAAAAGCAGAAACAAGACCAGTTCTGTGCTTCAATGAAACCTCGGCTCGTATTGTGATAATGTCATATAGGATCAGCCCCTTTGCAAAAAACCTTGGCAATGATCCGACAACTGCCTTATATTTTAGCTACACATTTTTACTTCAAAATGCCTTAATGGAGGATAGTCTGCAAGGATTTTTCCACCACAGTTGACTTGGTTGGAATTATCTCCATTGACATGGTCTCCCCGAAAATTTAACTAAAATCAACGCATGAATCCCTACTATGCGTTCTTCAGCTCGATACCTCCACCTTTTGGACGAATGGCACCCTTTTCCTCCTTAGCTCGGCCAAACGCCTCAACCTATCTTCCATGAGGATATCGAATGCTAGGCTAAAACTTGCAAGGGAATGACAACAATGAGAACTTTCTTCTCCTAGCCTTGCAGGTAGGGTTTCAAGAAGGACCAGTCAGTGCCAATCAAGACAATCAAGTTAAAAAGCATAATTCCCTTCAGAAAACTAAAAATATAAAATAGAACGTCCCATCCATGGGATGTTCCGGTTCTCTTAATGAAAGACTTGTCCTCTTCCTCGCAGATGAGACCTAGGGTTTTCAGCCAGACGAGGGCGGCCATGAATACATGGATCCGGTAGGCCATAAGATAGTTTCTCACAACCACGTAGCTTCAAACCCCAGCTAGCACAATATATAGCAAAGATAGAGCTTCAGCATAAGGGTTTCACCAGCTGAAAGATAATCCCTGGTGTCACCACGGCCTCCCTCAAGATTATACATAATGGTAGTTACGTCCATCGAAACCACAACGCCAAGGATACAATTGGCATAGGCCAGAGTAAACTGGTTTGCTTCGAACTCTTTGAAATTTTTGTTGAAGGGAAAAGAATTCTCCAAATCCTTAAATGTAATTAGGTGTGTGATGAGCTTACTCTCGAGTAACTGCCTGAAAGAAAACACCACGGAATATATTTGTCATTGCAAAAACAACCAACTGAAAAAATTTCCGCGAGGGTTTCTACAGCCATTTTTTGGGTCACCGTCAACTTAACAATCCCGGTTATCTCCAAAACTCGACTAAGATCAATGCAGAGTGCGTTTGTCATGCATTCCCCAGCTCGCATCTCCCTTAAACCCCCCACGGATGTGGCTTCCAACTCTGATGAACTGGTCAGTAAACACGAAACTGAGTTTTGGCCACCGGGAGGGAAAACAAGTTCATGGTTGGCTGCTTTCATTTCTCAAACTTACTGCATGCTCCAGTGTAATGGATACGCTTCTTCTTCGGCTATCCAAACTCCCAATGCGATGGCTAAATCTCTTGGCTCCCGGACTAGCGAAGTCTTGCCGTTCTTCTAACTTGATGGTAGGGTTTGAGGTCTGAAAGCTTCAGTCTCATTACAAACAAATACCCAAACAATTAATACTACTTTCCCTTTATACTATCGCAAACAGCTTTTATCGCCCAAGAAGGGGTATCGCATGGGCCCTTACTTGTTTATAATACCACTCAAATGCATGCGACGTGCCCATAAGGTGACACATATGAAGGTGGTTTTCTCTATCGCGGCCAACCCATCTCTTATCCATCGAGCTATTTTGTCAATGCGATATGATGTGGACCATTGACTCCTCTTTTAGTGCTACCCTATGATATGCATGGAATCACATCACTCATTTTAAGTGACTCAATCATGCCACCTTTCCTTTTAATTTTGCTTCTAGCAAACTTATGCCATATGCAAAGCAAGAAAACTCCCTTCATTCTTTATATATCCCATGGCTTTTCATGTATACCAAGTAACAAAAGAAGGAGTAATTCTTGGACTTGGTGCTTAGAGATTTGTGGGGCACCTTTGGCTTAGCACTCGGTCCTTCGGTAAGCCCTCGGTGTTGGGCATTGATATCTTTTGCTCTAGCTTTCTTTTGGCATATTCATAAAACATAATTCCCTCCTCCATAAAGCCAAAACTTAGGCTAAAAATTAATGCCTCTCTTCACAAGAATTAAAGCCTCCATAGTGTTTAACTTTTGCATTAATAAAATACCAAAGCCTTTCCATAAAGCTTCCAACTTTGGCCAAAATTTACCAATGCTTTTCTCCATACATAGGCTATATAATTTTATAAAAATTTAAAGTCTTTCCTCATAAATTTTTGACTTTGGCCAGTGAAGAAATTTAAAAGATCTTCTAGGTTCCTCCTCATAAAGATTTAAAGGCTTATCTCATAAACCTATAGAGATAATAAAACCATTCTTCTTTTGCGACCATGGTGTCTACAACCGAGGACAGTTTCTTCTTCTCGACCAAGCTTAAAATCCCCCCATCATGAGAGAATGCTCTAATTTTGCACCGCCAATGCTATATGAAGAAAGTTAATCATAAAAATTAATGTGGTGCTAACAGGTAATTTGGGTTTGACAAGGTTTTGGACACTTTCAAAGGGACTGGGAAGAAGAAAAGGGGGATTTCAGAAGCAGGGTGAAAGAATGAGAAAATTTGGCAGAGAGGGACAAAGAAGTAGAAATATGAAATGAACACTGTGGTAAAATTTGAAGGTGATTGGGTGAAAATCGATGAAGTTATGGCAAACCCTAAAAATACACAAATGTGGAATTTTTGGCATTGGGAAGTGGAATTTGGGATATGGTCCTTAGGAATGAAATATGTAGAATGGGATTGCAGGGGTGTTAGGGGAGTTTCAAGGGAAACAAAGTTAAAATAAGGGAGATATGGTTCTCAAACGATGTGAAAGGGATTGGCAACAGATAGATTTGAAACGACGCGGAAGTGATCGACAACAGTTCTAGATAGAGGACATCTGGGATTTATTAGCTGAAAATAGATATGGACCCCTTATGCTCGGCTTCCTAACGGTTCAGGAGATTCATTCGGCCACCAGTGTTGTCTATGACTTGCGTAATGGGGCAGTACCCGTCACTCCATGGCTCGGGTAAAACTGATAACCGCTTTGCCACAAATGATAGCTCTTGGTTTACCTAACGGGTAGGAACTAGTCAATAAGGAAGGGGTTGGTGCCCTTTTTGCTGGCAGATCCTGTCAATGCGCCATCTACTTTGGGGTTCTTGTGGTACTCCTCACAATGATTTTTAGGGATTATGCCCAGGTACTTCCCATAGTTAAGCGAATAGGGATTATTCACAGATCCGAACCTACAACAGATGTGAAAAATGTTTTGGCAGAAATTTCACCCAACGAGCCCAAGAAAGTGCTCTAATACCAGATGTGAGGAACCTGCAACAATTAATTGATAAAATGCACAATGTATTGAATCACAAAATATTTTTATTTATCATGGGCCACTTCGAGGGGGAAAACTCCTTTGGAAAAGATAGATACAAATATCTTCATGGTGCCTTCATTGGCCTCAATGCACACTTATATACTAAATCCAGGTTCCAATATTATGGGTCAAAACCATGCGCCAATACAAACTATGGATCAACAAATACTATGGGCGGCTTACAAAGCATATGCGGCCAACAACAGTAACACAAACTATGAATCCACAATTACTACGGGACGACTTACAAAGTATATGCATCCAACAACAATATACTAACAAAGTAAAGAGAAGGGTTGACATGGGTTCCTAACAGTTATATCAAAAAACAAGATGAAACAACAAGTAGATCAAACATGGCAAGGAAAGAAGTTTTGAGGAATGGGATTGGGTTATTTTTAGGCTACAAACTTACAAAATAGATGTCTGTTAAGAAACTAAATAAGGATAATAAATTAACACCTAAGTGTGATGGTTGTTGTAAAGTTTTGCAGAATATTGGTAGTATGCTTTACGAATTGGAGTTCCCTTCATCTTCAAGGGTACACCCATCTTTCCATGTTACTTTCCTAAAGAAGGTAATATGAGACAAGGTCCCAATTTAAACTATCTTGTAGAAGCTTGTTGAGGAAGGCAAATTCATATTGGAACCTGACCAAATAACTGAAAAGGGGTCAAACAACTATGAAATTGGGTTATTATTTAGTACATCATCGATTGGAAGAGCTTACGAATAGAACATTCGACATTGGAAGATGATTCATTCATATAGAAGTATCAATAAGTAACCAAGCATTGAGGACAACACTTGTCTAAAGGGGAGGGACATGTTAAGCCCTAAATTGGGCCCATTCCCATTGAATTGAGAACTTTATATTATTATTGTTATATTAATGATGTCGACTTAAGTCCATTAGTAGTAATTGTACCTCTTTGTATCCTATATATATCAAGGTGACCTTTTCATTTGAGTCATATAGTCTTGTATTGTCTTTTGTAATTAGTACATTGTATAAGGAGGTCTCCCCCTCAAAGAGGCTTTCTATTGATCTCTTTTATTAATTATTAATGTGTGGATTAATATTTCTTATCTATTTATGCTCTTTTGGGTAGTTTGTTGCATACCGATTTACATCCTTACCAATCCATAAATTAACCAAAACCAACAAAGTTAATAGGAAAATTCTAGACTTGGGGTGGATAATATAGTTACTATAAGTGACTGTGGAGGCTCGAAAATATAGGAACTTAACACTCATTATTTTATTTATTCTCTTGCAAAGGTTGAGATCCAAGTATTGCTCTTGAAAGAAATTTTGAAAAAGGATGCAACATATTGGGATTTTTCTGTCTACAATAAGGAGCACTGGGGAAAATAATAGTTAATGTTAAGATTATATGCTACCATAGACTAGATTGCAAATTCATTAGAATTCAATAAATTATTCACAATAGCAAGATAATAAGGATCTCTGAAAGATACACAATCACAAAGCACAAAACAATATACCCTTGGAAACCCTCTAGGGGAAGAAAACCCAGCAAGAAATTCTTCAATATAGATGATTGAAGTACAATCCCCAAAATATGTTTCACAAATAAGAGAGACAAAATATCAAACTCTAGACCCAAGCCAAGCCTCCTCCTCCTTCACAGATACCTCTCTCTCTCCTCTAATGCGAATTTCACAAGTGAGTGAGTGTACACTAATGAGGGAAGCTCACTGTCTATTTATACTTTACTTTTCATCTAAATTTTAATCCAACTAGGTCGGCCCCAATAACCTAACAGGGCCGACCTCTCTAGGAAGACTCAATATAATATTTATATTATATTCTTTTGGGTACTAATGACCTGACTTATAATGGAGGTTTAGCCTCATGAATTTTACATGACCAATTCTAATAATGACATCTAGAAACAGAGGTAAAACATCCCCGACGAAATTACAATAATAAAGTACAAGTAGAATATTTTTTGAAGTTACATTAATTTAAAACTACCCCTTAACAAGAAGGGTACTCTACTGACAAGAACATATGCATGTTTAACTCTACACAAAATCATCGAAGGAAGGCGGGGCATCAACAACATCATCTGGAACATTGGTTGATACAACTATAAATCATTGAAAGTTCTTCAACATCAACATCTTGAGAAGCTAGAACAACTACTATAACGTCATCAACATCTGTAGAACAGAGTTGGAACCTCATCATCATCTTCAGTGCAGAGATAAAGTACCATCATCATCATCCACTGGAGCATCCTCATCTACAGCACTGGAACATCATCGTCTGCAATACTGTAGCATCCTCATCTACAACACTAGATAATCAGAATCTGCAACACTGGAGCATCCTCATCTATAGTACTAGAACATCATGAGGAGCATCATCACCTGTAGCACACATGATCCTTCAGTTAAGAACTATCTATCATGGACAATCCTTCCTTTCGAACACAGGATTTAGTCCAATAACTCTAATGATCCTTCCTTTTGGAATTGGGATCATGGTCAATCCTTCCTTTCGGAACTCGGGATTCAGTCCAATAACTCTAGTGATCCTTCCTTTCGAAACCATGGATCATGGACAATCCTTCCTTTTAGAACCAAGGATTCAGTCCAACAACACTGGTGATCCTTGCTTTCGGAACTAGGGATCATGGGAAATCCTTCCTTTTATAACCAGGGATTCATCCCCACAAAACTGGTGATCCTTCCTTTTGGGACTAGGGATCATGGGAAATATTTCCCTTGGGATTCAGGGATTCTTCCCAACAACACCGGTGATCCTTCCTTTCGGAACTAGGGATTCAATCCAACAACACTGATGATCCTTCCTTTAGGAACTAGGGATCATGGAAAATCCTTCATTTCCATGTCACCTCCATGTTCCTCATTTATTTCATGAACGTGCTCCTCGACTATTTGCATTCCTTCATCACCACCATGTGCATTCACATTTTGCATTTCTTCCTCACCGCAATGTGCATTCACATTTTGCATTTCTTCATCACCGCCATGTGTATTCACATTTTGCATTTCTTTGTCGCCGCCATGTGCATTCACATTTTGCATTTCTTCGTCACCGCCATATGCCTCCACATTTATTTTCGTTGCTCTTTTTTCTCTTAAATTTCTCATAGAAATACGGGATCTCTCTTTCCTTCCCTCTTCATCAGCTCTGGTGCGATCATATTTTCTTTAACATTTATTTTGGTTTCCCATGTTGAAAGAAATAAAAACTTAAAATCAAATACATGAAAATATATGAGAATTGAGAGTTATATGCTGAAAAAACAGGAACAGTATTGACCCAATAAGCATTATTCATTCAACATGAAATAGTTCTTATGCATGTAAAAAGAAGACAAATCATTGCTTAATCTAACCTTACCTTTATATCAAGAATACCATGATCATATTAAACAACAATTTCAAAATAGTGTAAGACTTGTTATGTGCTTCAATCGCAATTCTTTAGATCTCAAATATTGATCAAAGAGATGTGATACTAGCAATCTTAAAACAATTACGAATGTAATCAAAATACTCATCTATGGGTGATTCAAGAGAAAAAGTAGTGAAAACAAACAAACGAGGCCTCTTTTAGGTAATATTTCACCATGCAACAACCAATACAATTTGCACAAGTACTAATTCTAAAAAATAAAGAATAATGTGATGAAAACTTCCTCAATGGAAATGTACTAAAATATTTTTCTTATCAAACTAAGACAAAGTTCAACAACCAGGAAGAGAGCAAGTGCTGCTTTAGGCCTCATTCAAATTGAATGAATAACACTTATGCGAACTCACGGCTGAAAAAAAACTCTCGGTTGTAAACAAACTTTCAGCTGAAAAGAAATGCTCGGCTGAAAACAAGCCCTCGGCTAAAAAGAAACGATCGGCTGAAAACAAACCTCCGCTGAAAACAAACCCTCGACTGAAAACAAACCTCCATCGAAAGCAAACCCTCAACTAAAATAATTTGGAAAACTATCTAGGCCGATAGATTATATATACAACTTTCAGTCGAGCATCACGAGAATCCCGTCCCAATATCAATGGAATTTAATATTGAATTTGTCGACCCCTAAAAGATTCTCGGGACATTATGTAACACAACTCTCGGGCAAGACATGTTTTAAACTCTAGGATGAGAGTTTCAAGCAACTTTAAGATGAGAGTTTTCGTTAACTCTAGGATAGATTTAGAGTGAGAAAACCTCTCACCCGGGACATTTAAATTCTCTTGCCCGAGATATTTTCTGGACCGAGAGTTTTTGGTCAACAATTCTAGCACCTTTTCTGCAGAATTAAGAAATGTGTCACTTTAACAAGGTCAGACCACTACAAAACATGAGTATTACATATCGAAGTTTATACCAGTAGTTTCATCATTCAATCTACTTTCTCATAATATAAAAATATTTGAATTTCATTTAGGATTACTATTTTTTTACTAAAATTTATCATTAAAACTTTAGTGACTTAAAAATCAGTCACAATGAAAACTCAATATCATCACAATGCCGAAGCCAATTTTTTTTTAAAAAATACAGGGATGGTCCTTGAACTGTCCTCTTCAATGGGTTGGTTTTATTTTGTTTGATAAGAGTCACATTTGAAAGAAAATTTGAAGACTAAAACATGTGTCGATAATGTACCATTTTCTGAACATATGTTGTTTCGATAAATAATAAAAAATAGTTCCCAATTCTTAAAAAACACAAAATTAAGTCCAAGAACTAGTTTAGTGAGTGTAGATTATGATCCTACAAAGCTTTTCCCTAAAATGAATAACCATCTATCAAAAAAATGACGTCAACACAGGTCACTCATTATCCGTACCTAAACTTTTCAAGTGTATGTTGTTGGTTGACAACAAATTTGTCCAACGATATGTACATAAAAAAAATAAAAAAAATAATCGAGTAGAAAGCTAATTCAATTCTCTAAAACATTTGTGTTTACTTCAAGTTGAAATTCCTTAGGGAGATATGGGTTTGAAGAGGTCGAAGTTGACAAACATAAAAATTAGCAGTTTGTTTTGTCAAACACAAACCAAAATTGTTTCCCAGCTTAATGTGAAGAAAACTTCCTCAATGGAAATGTACTCAAATATTTTTCTTATCAAACTAAGACAAAGTTCAACAACCAGGAAGAGAGCCAGTGCTTCTTTAGGCCTAATTGAAATTGAATGAATAACACTTATGTGAACTCACAGCTGAAAACAAACTCTCGGCTGTAAACAAACTTTCGTCCGAAAAGAAATGCTCGGCTGAAAACAAGCCCTCGGCTGAAAAGAAACGATTGACGGAAAACAAACCTCCGCTGAAAACAAACCCTCGACTGAAAACAAACCTCCGTAGAAAGCAAACCCTCGGCTGAAATAATTTGGAAAACTATCTAGGCCGATAGATTATATATACAACTCTCGGTCGAGCATTACGAGAATCCCATCCCAATATCAATGGAATTTAATATTTAATTTGTCAGCTCCTAAAAGATTCTTGGGACATTATGTAACACAACTCTCGGGCGAGACATGTTTTAAACTCTAGGATGAGAGTTTCAAGCAACTTTCAGACGAGAGTTTTCGTTAACTCTGGGATAATTTTAGAGTGAGAAAACCTCTCACTCGGGACATTTTAAATCTCTCGCCTGAGATATTTTCTGGACCGAGAGTTTTTGGTCAACAATTCTAGCACCATTTCTATAGAATTAAGAAATGTGTCACTTTAACAAGGTCAGACCATTGCAAAACATGAGTATTACATGTCGAAGTTTATACCAGTAGATTCATCATTCAATGTACTTTCTCATAATATAAAAATATTTGAATTTCATTTAGGATTACTCTTTTTTTACTAAACTTTATCATTAAAAATTTAGTGACTTAAAAATCAGTCACAATGAAAATTCAATATCATCACAATGCCGAAGCCAAAAAAATTTAAAAAAATACAGGGATGGTCCTTGAACTGTACTCTTCAATGGGTTGGTTTTATTTTGTTTGATAAGAGTCACATTTGAAAGAAAATTTGAAGACAAAAAATGTGTCGATAATGTACCATTTTCTGAACATATGTTGTTTCGATAAATAATAAAAAATAGTTCCCAATTCTTAAAAAACACAAAATATAGTCCAGGAACTAGTTTAGTGAGTGTAGATTATGATCCTACAAATGTTTTCCCTAAAATGAATAACCATCTATCAAAAGAACGACGTCAACACAAGTCACTTATTATTCGTACCTAAACTTTTCAAGTATATGTTGTTGGTTGACAACAAATTTGTCCCACGATATGTCCATAAAAAAAATTAAAACAAATACGAGTAGAAAGATAATTCAATTCTCTAAAACCTTTGTGTTTACTTCAAGTTGAAATTCCTAAGGGAGATATGGGTTTGAAGAGGTCGAAGTTGAAAAACATAAAAATTAGCAGTTTTTTTTGTCAAACACAAACCAAAATTGTTTCCCAGCTTCATGTTTTCACCCTAGCATATTTACATCATTTACATAATTTTGATTAAATACATTCCAAGTCTAAATTGACATATTACACAAGTAAAAAACAAGTCTTGTTGTTGAAGGTTTTTCTCAAAAGAATGGAATTGACTATATCAAAAACGTTTGCAGCTATATTAGAATGGAGATCTATCATAATCATTACTAATTTGGCTGCACGAAATGGTTGTAAATTACATCAAATGGATGTCAAAATTTCTTGTTAAATGGTGATCTAAAGGAATATGAAGATTTCTTGGTCATGACTCTACCATACGGGTTTGAAATAGAAGGACGTGAACATGAAGTCAATAAACTCATTAATCCTTTACATGAATTGAAACAAGCTCCTCAAGTTTGGTATGAGCAAATGAATGATTACCTACCAAAGGTGGCTTCTCAACGTAGTGAACCTTGCGATATTTATTTTTTCAATATTATAACTATTTCTAATTTTATAATTGTAGAATGGCTATCACACCTAACGCTAAAGCAAATTGGAGAGTATTATACCTGAACTCTTTCAAACATAGTGTTATTAGGATTGTTCCCCAAAATGTGTAAGGATATCTACTAATTCTCGTTTAAGTAAATGCCTTCTTGCAATTATATATCACAAACATATTAATCAATATATATATATAAGTGGTCATGAGATCACATATAAAACAAGGGGTTACTTTATGTTAAGGTTTTGTTCCACTACGTTACAATGTATAGGATACATGGTCATAACATAGACCACATACCCACCATGAAAAAGTTGTTTTTGTTCATTAGGCATGCGGCCTAGTATCCATGGGTATGTCCAGAGTTGGAATTTGACAGGCATATGCCCTTCATGAGTCATTTTACTCATCAAAACACTAGTAAAATTTTTAACAAACCGTCTAATAAAATAGGCAAACAATTTGCTAGGACATATTTTCGATGCTTTATTATTTTTCCAAGCCGTCATTAATTTTTATTAATAGGATTATTAAGATATGTGTATTCCTAGATAAGTGGCTCCTGTATGTGGCTATTATTATATATGTAATAAAGGAAATTGAAACTTTCTCACTTGATTGAACTTTCTTATGTGATTGATAAGTATGTGGGTAAGTTTTCCTTCAATGAGGATGACTATGATTTCCTTCATTTTCTTCTTTCTTTCTCATATTCGCCTACCGTTGTTCCAATATAGGGTTGTGCCCTTTGTTTCAATGCGTTTCCGTAGACCCTCGCCCACAAAAGCATATTGAGAATTAAATTGAGCCCCATGGTTGTCAATTTGAATGGAAAAATGTACAATATCACTCATTCTATATTAGAAGAATCTGTGTCCAAAAACTAGTTTTTACAAGAACTTGTATATATACAAATTACTATGTCATATAGCGTACATTAGAAAACCAAATGCTTTCACTTATGAATGAAGCAACACAAAAGAAATTTATTTTATCAAATCCTCATCAAAGTGCATCATAGATAACTAAGAGATTTAAATAATTAATTTAGTATATGAGGTATTTAAATAATTAATTTTTATTATGAGAGTGAACTAAGAGATGTTTTTCTTTCATGTAAGGGATGGTTTTTTCAATACCTCATGGGGAATACTGTTGATGTATATGTAACTTCGGAATCTATTTCATCTATGTATTTCATATATATTTATTGTACCCTTATAAGAGATGTGTTATTCCTCTATAAGGAAGTGTTGTCATGTGGATTGACAAGTGTCGCAAGTGTGTGTACTTGCCGATGGGTTATTAGACCACCATGTGTGGGGTCGGCCCTGAAATATATATTATATTGTGGATGTATCTAGATAGACAATTCGGCCCCATAGTTTAACTGGGAAAACAGGTTAAGTATAAATAGAGATCATGATATCTTTATTTGGATCATTCGGAAAGACACACTTCTCTCACTCAGAAAGTGGCGCACTAGTGAGGAGGAGGATCATCTGCTCTAGGAGACTATCTCAAGTGTATTTTGGTTGTACTTTGGTTGATCCATTTATCTCTCTATATTTGAGGAAGTTGTGGGGTTTTTCACCTTAGGGTTTTCCCCACGGAAACTATGTGTCTCTTGTCTCTCATGCTTTTGATTCTTGTGATGCTTGTCATGCTTATTGTGATTGTTATGCATTGATATACTGTATATGTTATTTTCTCAGTAAATATCCAAGAGTATTGTGAATTAGTGCTCAAAATTTAACATGGTATCAGAGCTAACCTGAGAAGAAGACATTTTGCAGTGACAGAAACTTGAGTTTCTTGTTTATTGGGTTTCTCTCCACGGTTTTTGGAAAAGAAATATAGTAGATTGAATCTACTCATCAAGGAGAATCTATCTGTCCAATCAGAATTCAATTTTGAGCATTTTCAGATTTGGCCCTAAAAATTAGGGTTTCCACAAAAATAGGAATTTCTGAAATCTGAAGACATAGATGGAAGCTCCTTGAACAAATCGAATTTTAGAGCTTTGGATCGAGATTTTTTGCTGGGTAGATCTCCGGGAAACTAAAACCCTAATTCAGGGCTGTCCTTAGTGAACCCGGGAGGACAAAAAGGCAAATATGAAGGGTAAAGCTTTGTTGATCTCAAATTCTGAATACACCAGGCTGATCATCTCATCAAGGTGCATCTTTTTATCCTTTCAGAAAGTTGAAAATCACATTTTGAATTTTTAGGTTTTTTCCAACAAACCCTAATCTAGGACTAGATCCAGTTTTTAGCATTTCAAGTGGTAAGACCTAAATCTTTTCTATTTCCATTTGAAGTACTCTTTAAGATGTCTCACCACACCAAGGTTGGGGATAAGCTTGAAGGGGTTGATAACTTCCGAGCTTGGAAGTATAGGATTGGGTTAATCCTGGAAGAGAATGAGTTGGACTCATATATAAAAGAAGACATCCCTATCCCATAGGATGAAGAGGCTAAGGTTTTGCATAAGAAGAAATTGGTCAAGGAAAAGAGAATCATTGTTGATTCTATCAAAGACAATCTCATACTGCATGTGTCTTCTCTAAAGACACCCAAGGCTATGTTTGACTCTTTGACCAAGTTATTTGAAGGAAATAACATAAATCGAAAGATGACCCTGCGGAATCAATTGAAAGGGGTCAAGATGTCGAATGGAGAAACCATTCAATCCTATTTCTCCAAGGTCTCTTAGATCAAGGAACAACTTGAAGCTGTAGATGAAATGGTGGAGAATGGTGAAATTGTTATGACTACTCTGAATGGCCTACCTAGGTCATGGGACTTTTTTATCTAGGGGATCTGTGCCAGAAAGAATTTAATCTCCTTCAGCATATTATGGGAGGAATGCTCTCAAGAAGAAGCAAGGCTTGTGGCAATAGAAGAGAAGATGGGAAATGAAGATCAATCTCTCACAACTCACACTGAGAAGGGCAAGTTCAAGAGGGAGCCATCCCATCACAAGAAGAAAGATTCTCATCATTTTCACAAAGACAAGAAAGATCTAAGGTGTTTCACTTGTAATGAGAAGGGTCACGTTGCTTCAGAATGTCCCAAGAACAAAAGGGACAAACACAACAACAACAACTCCAGCAAGAAGAAGAAGGGTAACAAAATAAGGTACAATGCTCATGTTGCTGAAGATGATGAACCTCCAAAGAAGAAGGCTAGAGCAGAAAGTGATGATAGTAATGATGACTCATCAAGTGAAGAAGAGTATGTGCTAATCTCTGCTCTCACAGGTACTATCTCTCATGGTTGTAATAATTGGTTAATTTATAGTGGGGCTTCCAAACCGATGAATGGGTTTAAGGAATCTTTTTTGAATCTATCTGAACATGAATCACCTCATAAGGTGAAACTTGGGGATGATTATCAATACCCAATCAAAGGAAGTGGTGAAGCCTCCTACAACCTAGATTTTGGAAAATCTTTGAAGATGAAAGAAGTCCTTTATGTACCTAGGCTCAAGAAGAACTTACTCTCCATCTCTGCATTGGATGCAAAAGGTATGAGGGTTGCATTTGTGGATGGCCAAGTCCTAATGTGGCCAAAGGGAAAGACCATAGATGATGCAGTAGTGATTGGAGAGCAAGAGGGAGGTTTGTATAAATTAAAAGGACAACCTAAACATGCCATGGTGCATGAATCCATGGAACCAAGTGAACTTTGGCATAGAATACTTGCTCATATGCACTATAGGGCACTTCCAATTGCAAGAAAGGATGTAGAGGGTCTTCCTGAAATCAAGACCAAACATGAAGGTGTTTGCAAAGGATGTGCAAAAGGTAAGAATATTAAGAAGGCTTTCCCAAGCAGTGAAGGCAAGGCAAAAGATATCCTAGAAATCATCCACTCAGATGTATGTGGTCCTATGTCATCTAAATCTCTAAGTGGGTATGTTTACGATGTCTCATTTATTGATGACTTCTCCAGGAAGACTTGGGTATACTTCTTGAAGAAAAAAGATGAGGTGTTTGATAAGTTTAAGGAATTCAAAACCTTAATGGAGAATCAAACTGACAAGAAGATCAAAACATTCAGATCCGACAATGATGGAGAATTCACCTCAGGTGACATCAAGAAGCTTTGTAGTGATTCAGGGATTAAGAGGGAGTTGACTGGTCCTTATATTCCTCAATAGAATGGAGTTGCAGAAAGGAAGAACAGATCAATCATGGAAGCAGCAAGGGCAATGCTGCATGACCAGGATCTACCTATGCATCTATGGGCAGAAGTAGCTAGAACAGTTGTATATGTGTAGAACAGAACACCCCACAAGATATTGGATAACAAGACACCAGAAGAGGTCTTTTTTGGTAAGAAACCTAAAGTTAGCCATCTCAGAATATTTGGTTGTCCAGTATACACTCATGTCTCAAAGGAAAAGAGGACCAAACTGGATCCTTCAGGAAAGAAGGGTATCTTTGTGGGTTACAGTGAAAGCTCGAAGGCTTATAGAATATACTTTCCAGGGTTCAAGAAGATTGATGTTAGCAGGGATGTAACATTTAATGAAAACTCCGCATTCATCAAATCAAGGAAGGCACTTATTGAAGTTTATGAAGAACCTAAGGAAACTAGATTTCAAGACACTACCATGATAGAAGCAATTCCAAAAGTTGTTCGTGATTTTGAAGATCCGCAAGAACCTGTAGATCCACCTTGTGAGGATAACTCTCACAAGAGGAAACCTGCATGGGCTAGAGAGCTCATTCAAGATGCATAAAGATTTGGCATTCCAGAAGAAGAACACAGAGCAAAGAAGAGAACCAGATCACATACCAGCTATGTTGCTTTACTCTGTGACATTATGAACAAAGAACCTTCTATTTATGAAGAAGCAGCAGAAAAGAAAGAATGGAAGGATGCCATGGTTGAGGAATACCAATCAATAATGAAGAATGATGTTTGGGATGTTGTCCCAAGACCTAAAGAGAAGTCTGTTGTGACTTCCAAATGGATCTACAAAATCAAGAATGCTACAGATGGCAGTGTAGAGAAATACAAAGCAAGATTCGTAGCTCGTGGCTTCTCTTAGAAAGAGGGAATAGATTATGAAGAAACTTTTGCACCTGTAGCCAGGTATACTTCCATCAGAACAGTACTTGCCCTGGCTGCAGCAATGAAATTGAAAATACACCAGATGGATGTCAAGACTGCTTTCTTGAATGGTGTAGTTGAAGAGGAAGTATATGTGGAGCAGCCACTCGGTTTTGAAATACATGACAGGGAGTCATATGTGTGTAGATTGAAGAAAGCTTTGTATGGCTTGAAGCAAGCTCCCAAAACCTGGTATGGTAGGATGGACAGTTTCCTATCTAGTTTGGGCTTTACCAAGAGTAAAGCGGATTCCAACATCTACTACAAGGTTGAGGAAGGGAATCCTGTGAATCTACTCCTGTATGTGGATGAATTATTTGTAACAGGAGATGAAAGACTGATTGCAAATACTAAGAGGAAGCTTGTTGCTGAGTTCGATATGAAAGATTTGGGAATGATGCATTATTTCCTAGGTATGGAGGTGTGGCAGAATTCAAGTGGGATCTTCCTTGGTCAAGGGAAGTACACAGTAGATATTCTGAAGAGATTTGGGATGATGGATTGCAAGGCCATGGCCACACCCATGGCATCGAATCTAAAGCTTCTATGCGATGCTTCATCTGAGCGGGTTGATGTTTCTATGTATTGTAAATGATTGGGTCCTTGATGTACCTGACAAAGACAAGATTAGATATTTGCTTTGTTGTGAACACATTGAGCCAGTTCCTGACAGATCCGAGGAGTGTTCACTTGGTTTCTATAAAGCATGTCCTGAGGTACCTGAAGGGTACAGTGGATTATGGGCTCAAGTATGAAGCAAATCAAAAGTTTAACCTGCAGGGTTATGTTGATTCAGATTGGGCTGGCAGTGCTGCAGATAGGAAGAGCACATCTGGGTGCTGCTTCAGTATGGGATCAAGTGTGATCTCTTGGTTTAGCAGGAAGCAGTCCTGTGTAGCACTGAGTACAGCTGAGGCAGAGTATGTTGCAGCCTGTTCAACTAGTTGTGAGGCAGTATGGCTATGGAAGCTACTGTCTGAGTTATTTGATCTCCCATTGGATGCTACTGGAATATTCTGTGATAACTAGAGTTGTGTGAAGCTGTCTGAGAACCCAATCTTTCAAGACAGCTCGAACCACATAGAGATCAAATATCACTATATCAGGGGTATGGTGCAGAGAGGAGCTGCGAAGCTCCTACATGTTGCAATGGACGAACAGATTGCAGATGTGCTGACGAAGCCACTAGCCAGGGTGAAGTTTGAGTACTTCAGGGAGAGGCTTGGTGCTCTTCAGATCGAGAACACTTCGAGGAAGAAGTGATGGACACATTTGCTGAAGCCATTCCAAGCATGTTGGAAGGAGGATCCTTGACATGGCTGTGGATGTAAGCGTTGGATGATGAGCATCAGGATGATGTTTTGGTTTCTTCTTTGTATGATTAGTTCGATCATTTATATATGTATGTATGCATCATGTTGGATGATTGATATGATCAGTTGGATCATTTATATGTATATGTATGCATCATGTTGGATGCTGGATATGATCGGTTGGATCATGTGTATGTATTTTGTATATGCATCATGTTGGATGCTTGGACCATGTATATGTATATGTATCAGGTGGATACATTGTATGATTAGGTAGATCATGTATGTTGATATGTATCATGTATTTATATTTGTATCAGGTGGATACACTGTATGATCAGGTGGATCATGTATGATGATATGTATCAGGTAGATACTTGGTATGCATTAGATACTTGGTATGCATCAGGTAGATGCATTGTATGATCAGGATGATCATGGATGACGAGCTTCAAGATGTTGCTCCAGATGACATGCAGCAAGATGTTGCAGTGATGATGATCAGGATGATCATGTGTACATCAGGATGATGTATGGTGAGTATCAGGTTGATACTCTGTGGCCATGGAACAGGTTGTGCAGATAAGCATGTAATTTGTGCCCTGAGAGATTTACAGATAGTCTTTCGAGGTTTTGCTTGGGAGGACATATAATTTGTGCCCTGGGAGATCTGCAGATATTCTTTCGAGGTTTTTCCTATGGCATGTAATTTGTGCCCTAGGATATCTGGCAAACGCTCTTTCGAGGTTTTGTCCTATGGTATGTAATTTGTGCCCTGGGAGATCCAATAGGTTGAGCCGTGTGCTCGTAATCAGTCCTGGGATGCTCTTTCGAGGTTTTGCCATGACCACATGTAATTTGTGCCCTGGGAGATCCGATAGGTTGAGCCTTGTGCTCGTAATCAGTCCTGGGATGCTCTTTTGAGGTTTTTTGGTGACCACATGTAATTTGTGCCCTGGGAGATCTGATAGGTTGAGCCTTGTGCTCTTAATCAGTCCTGGGATTCTCTTTCGAGGTTTTGTGGTGGGGTCACATGTAATAAGTCCTGGAGATCTGGACAGGATGAAAAAGGCCTCAGATGCTCTTTAGGGTTCTTGCTAGTCAAGAGACTCTTTTAAGGTTTTGTGATGCACGTAATAAGTCCTGAGATTTCCACAGTATGGCCAGTGATGATGAAGACCTGCAGGTGGTGGGCCTACATCCAGTATGAAATACGACTAGCTCTGTAGAACTTCCTATGACGAGTAGAGTCAGAGATTGGTTGAGATAGCAGCAGCAGTGATGATGATGACGATGCATCGATGATGATGATCTCGAGAAGAAGACTTGTCTAGCAGAACTGTGTTGAGAAATACCTTCCTAGTTAAGAGGGAGTGTTGATGTATATGTAACTTTGGAATGTATTTCATCTATGTATTTCATATATATTTATTGTACCCTTATAATAGATGTGGTATTCCTCTATAAGGAAGTGTCGTCATGTGGATTGACAAGTGTCGCAAGTGTGTGTACTTTCCGATGGGTTATTAGACCACCATGTGTGGCGTCGGCCTTGAAATATATATTATATTGTGGATGTATCTAGACAGACAAGTCGACCCCATAGTGTAACTGGGAAAACAGGTTAAGTATAAATAGAGATCATGAGATCTGTATTTGGATCATTCGGAAAGACACACTTCTTTCACTCAGAAAGTGGCGCACTGGTGAGGAGGAGGATCATCTGCTCTAGGAGACAATCTCAAGTGTATTTTGGTTGTACTTTGGTTGAGCCATTGCTCTCTATCTCTGAGGAAGTTGTGGGGTTTTTCACCTTAGGGTTTTCCCCACGGAAACTCTGTGTCTCTTGTCTCTCATGATTTTGATTCTTGTGATGCTTGTCATGCTTATTGTGATTGTTATGCATTGATATACTGTGTATGTTATTCTCTCAGTAAAGATCCAAGATTATTGATAATTAATGCTCAAAATTTAACAAATACCACATTTTCTTAATAAAAGTTAGCGTTGTAGAGTTTTGGTGGAAAACAAATCCGTCTTCATTTTTCTTCCGTTTTTTGATGTGACCCTCTTCTTCCTAAAAAAAAAAATAACCCTAACCCAAATACAAAAGATAAATTTATAAACATTTTAAAAGATAATTGCATAAATACAAATAAAATTATTATTTTCTATAACAACATTTTTGTTACTTACCATAGTCCATTTTCTAGAAAAATGGGAAGTTTAAGCTAAAGAACCTTTACACTAATCCCATATAGGAGTTAGAAATACCCACATAAATGGGGATGCCAAGATACACCTATGACACAGGGACAAGCATAAATCCAATCCCAGTAGAGCTAAGTAGGGAGGCTCATTTGTTTATGTTTGCATTATGCCTCAAGGATGATAATTTCACTTATGTTAGTATTTTGGCTACAAAATGGGTGGTTGAGTAGTGTATAAAACTTGAGGAATCTTACACATTCTTAAATTTGCAACCATAAAATGTTTGTTTTTCTTTTGTAAAAATATTTAATTTTTGAAGGAGATGATATAGTTTTCGGACAATTTTGGCCATTTTAAGAGTAAAAAAACAATCCCATGAAATTTGGGGGGATATTTTCCCTTGAATGTATAGGGTTTTTCATGTATTCGTAGCATAATAGTATCAAATGTTGTAATTCAAAACAAAGGGATATGCCATATCCTACATATAAACTTCAAACCATTTAAATATCAATCCTTTTTATTTATTGTCTTGGATTCAATTAAAATGAATATCTGTAGTTCTTTGGTTGTATATATAATTCTACTTATTTAGAGTTGTCTACTTAATCTTTCATTATATTGTTCTTTTTATTTTGTTAAGGTATTGATAAATTAACATTAATGGAATATCTATATATCTATAATTCATTATTGTTTTACAGGGTTATACAATGCACTAAATGTTTTCTTGCTTTCAGTTTACTCGAGTAAAACATTGTGCATTCTACCGAGGGTCAATGAAGTTGAGAGTGCTACTAGAATCAATGAGTATGGTAGGAGGGAGCTTCTTGAAGTAACCCTTGACTTGCATTGTTTGTGGGATGGTGACGCCGGTTACAGCACGGAGAGAGATCTTTGGTGGGTCGTTTTGAGATGGGGGGTCAACAGGATGGTGTTGAATGTTGACCTGATCATCTATTGTATCTGGAACTTCTTCACCAAGTTCAAAGACAGGCGAAGAATCCACATCCAAGAGATAGAGCTTTTGCTGAAAACATCTATGTCCCCGAGTGAATTTCTCATAACAATTATTGCAAAGCCCTTTTTCTCTGTGTGTATGCATCTCTATTTGTAATATCCTGAATTTTGGACTGACTATTTTATGATGTTATATTGGGCCACGGCCCTAGCACATATGATTTATTCTGATTATTGGGCATGAGCCCTAGTACATATGATTTATTCTTTTGTAGACTAACAGATTGGGCATGGACCCTGACTAAATTTCATTATTTGATTATATACTGGGCAAGGAAGCCCCAATGTTCTGATTATGTTTTGATGTGGGTACAAAAACCTAATATACTAAGATGACCTTTTCTTACATACTGTGCAGTGATGTGAATGACATAATTGACTTATATGGTGTGTTGAGCGTGGACTCAGAAACACATAGATTACCTACGTACTAGGCAAAAGCCCCAATGTACCTAGAGGAACTATGGTGTACTGGGAGTAAGCCCTGGTGTACATTGAGTGTTGGGCATAAGCCCTGGAGCACTCCAAGCTTGATAAACGAATACCGGATCCGAGGAAACTTAAATATTCTAGATGTGCCTCACAAACACATTCTAGCACTAGTGTGGAGTAGGGACTTTGGAATTGCAGTAGACTCTGAATATCACTCGACGTTACGGAGTATCAAAGTGTTGAGTCGGAAAGACTCTGAAGAGCACTTTTATCACATTTATTTAATTGACTAAATGATTCATCTTTTTATCCATCATCACCTACTTTGGGAGCTACCATGTTAAACGAGGGAATCCAACATGCAAAGAGAGAGACTAGAGGTACCTAACAAAGCTGACCACGATCGTCCAAAAGAAGTGGACCATGTCCGTAAAAGTTAAAGAGAAAAGAGTGTCATGTGATGACACGTAACCAAATAAAGATAATTACCAGTAATATTTTATGACTAACCTGATTAAAGGCCTCTAAGTTATTATTATTATTATTATTATTAGGAGCTTTAAATAATAATAGGTGTTATTATTTAATTATGGGATATAATTAGTATATCTGATTTATGCATTATTTAATATTTTAAATGATGTATTAATAGTTAAGTGAAATATATTTAATATAAGAATAATTATTAGTATAATTATTGTTTTTATTAAGAGCATAAATCAAAATAACTTATAGTCAAACAGTTGGAAAAGTCCTAGTTCAAGAGGACTAGTTAATTAATTAAATAATATCTTTTTAATTATTAATTATTGAATTTAAAGAAACTAATTACTTCAACAGTCCTAATACAAGATTTCCCTATTTAAAGAGGGCAAATACCAAGTATTGGGGGTCACCTATTATTCTTGGTTATTATCATTCTCTTATGGTAGTCCAAGAAAACTATTTTGCTCCAAGAAGCTGAAGCAACCTTACCTAAAAATTCTCAGAACTGAACCAGAAGTGGATCTAGCGCCTCTACCTCTCATTGCATGTTCGAACCAAGCTCAGGGGGATCCGGATAGAACCAGAAAGGTTCAAGGGTCAAGGTTGGGAGGAACATGGTAGCCCCAAAGTCATCATCACAGGTTAGGTAAGCTCAGAGGGCTTTACACTAATTATTGTTTGAGTGTGCAGGTTACTTCATGAAGGAAGCTGGCCAAAAAGTAATCAGGTATGAATTGTGAACTTCTCAAGTTAATTTATAATAGAGTTTAAATAAGTAATACAGGGTGCTACCCCAACATCTTTGGCATTGTTTCCCTTTCATTCTATAATCATTTAAATACCAACTTGCTGATAGGAACAAACAGAGAGCATTGTTTGTAGGCTAGGATTACATAACTTAGAAGCTAGGGACTGTAGAATGTCTAGCAGGTTCCTGTGATAGACATCCTGGTAAATTCATAATCTAGAGATCTGTTTAGATACACTTAGATCGCTACATTTAGAGTAGTATGTTTTAACATTGTATTTATGTCCATTATGAAACAGTGAGTAATTCTTTTATGTTTCCCATAAGCTATGTATAGCTGAAATAAGAATCTTGTTCGCATTATTTTCTTGCCTCTACTACAGTCTTCTCTTAAATTTACAACATTCATTATATCACAAATCTATGTTGAAACTACTAACCCTTTCAGGAGACATCAAATTCAAAAGATCAGATAACAAAGGCACGTTCAGCAAACAATACAGTCAACTCATCAAAGGATTTAAACACACCTTCCAGGCATCACAAATTATCAACCTAGTATCAAATATTTTCATTCTTACAACGTAATCTATGGAAAAGAAACTCAACGTTCTGCATTTTAGAATTCAAATGATCCACAAGATTTAAATCGCTAACACCATTTTCCGTAGGTCGGGAGATCGAACCCCATCTGAGGCTCTGCCATCTTGCAAGATGCCACATGAATAAACGATTTTTCAGTAATCCATTACCCTCTCAAGGGTCAATCAAATCAATATCTAAGGTCACGATTCCTATTTAAAATACAAAAGGGCATTACCATGTTCATTAGACAAACTCCACACGACATTATATACAGAAATTCACAATCCATGGTACAGGGATCGATTCCCAATCCCATCTCATCCTACAGAAAACAATACACGATACTACAGAGAAATCAACCAATGACTGCTACAAATATCGATTCCCACTACGCTCGTTAAAGATCCTTTTTTCTTTCTATCAAATAAATAGAAAACGCAGAAGTAAGGGCCCAAGGCTCTTCAGATCTATAGATAAAACAATTATAGGGTTACGTTTTCCCTCCATTCCATCATTTTTTTCCAACAAGGAGAAATCTACTTTTTGACATTTGAAAACACGAATCCATCAAATCGAGCAGACCACGACGTGGAGCAATGATAACATAAAAACGTAGAAATATATATACATTCCCTTCATAGGGTTAGATACAACTTCATTTCCAAAATACAAAATGCAGATAATTTAAGACTGCACAAAAACCCCATATCCATATGAATTAAAAACACAGATATTTGGATAGGGTGTCAAACCCTCATAAACATTACACAGCAGGGCATCTTAGGATGCATACAAATACATCTTGAATACATAAAACTGTAATATAAACCCCAGTTCATCCTTGGGAATTATTAAGGATATCTACTAATTATGTAAATGCCTTCTTGCAATTATATATCACAAACACAGTAAACAATATATATATATAAGTGGTCATGAGATCACATATAAAACAAAGGGTTACTTTATGTTAAGGTTTTGTTCCACTAGGTTACAGTGTATGGGATATATGGTCATAACATAGACCACATGCCCACCATGAAAAAGTTGTTTTTGTTCATTAGGCATGTGGCCTAGTATCCATGGGTATGTCCAGAGTTGGAATTTGACGGGCATATTCCCTTCATGAGTCATGTTACTCATCAAAATACTAGTAAAAATTTTAACAAGCCGTCTAATAAAATAGGCAAACAATTTGCTAGGACATATTTTCGATGGTTTATTATTTTTCCAAACCATCATTAATTTTTATTAATAGGATTATTAAGATATGTGTATTCCTAGATAAGTGGCTCCTATATGTGGCTATTGTTATATATGTAATAAAGGAAATTGAAACTTTCTCACTTGATTGAACTTTCTTATTTGATTGATGAGTATGTGTGTAAGTTTTCCTTCAATGAGGATGACTATGATTTCCTTCATTTTCTTCTTTCTTTCTCATATTGGCCTGCCGTTGTTCCAATATAGGGTCGTGCCCTTTAATTCAATGCCTTTCAATAGACCCTCCCCCACAAAAACACATTGAGAATTAAATTGATCCCCATGGTTGTCAATTTGAATGGAAAAATGTACAATATCACTCATTCTTTATTAGAAAATTCTGTCCAAAAACTAGTTTTTGCAAGAAGAACTTGTATATATACAAATTACTATGTCATATCACTTATATTAGAAAACCAAATGCTTTTAGTTATGAATGTAGAAAAACAAAAGGAATTTATTTTATCAAATCCTCATCAAAGTGCATCATAGATAACTAAGAGATTTAAATAATTAAATTAGTATATGAGGTATTTAAATAATTAATTTTTATTATGACAGTGAACTAAGAGATTTTTTTCTTTGATGTAAGGGATGGTTTTTTCAATAGCTCATGGGGAATACCACATTTTCTTAATAAAAGTTAGCATTGTAGAGTTTTGGTGGGAAAAAAATCCATCTTCATCTTTCTTCCATTTTTTGATGTGACCTTCTTCTTCCTAAAAAAAAAGAACCCTCACCCAAGTACAAAAGATAAATTTATAAACATTTTAAAAGATAATTGCATAAATACAAATAAAATATTTATTTTTTATAACAACATTTTCGTGAACTCTGGGATAATTTTAGAGTGGGAAAACCTCTCACTCAGGACATTTTAAATCTCTCGCCCGAGATATTTTCTGGGCCGAGAGTTTTTGGTCAACAATTCCAGCACCATTTTTGGAGAATTCAGAAATGTGTCACTTTAACAAGGTCGGACCACTGCAAAACATGAGAATTACATGTCGGAGTTTATACCAGTAGATTCATCATTCAATTTACTTTCTCATAATATAAAAATATTTGAATTTCATTTAGGATTACTATTTTTTTACTAAACTTTACCATTAAAAATTTAGTGACTTAAAAATAAGTCACAATGAAAATTCAATATCATCACAATGCCAAAGCAAATTTTTTTAAAAAAAATACAGGGATGTTCCTTGAACTGTCCTCTTCAATGGGTTGGTTTTATTTTGTTTGATAAGAGTCACATTTGAAAGAAAATGCAAAGAAAAAAACATGTGTCGATAATGTACCATTCTCTGAACATATATTGTTTCGATAAATAATGCAAAATAGTTCCCAAGTCTTAAAAAACAAAAAATATAGTCAAGGAACTAGTTTAATGTGTGTAGATTATGATCCTACAAAATTTTTCCCTAAAATGAATAACCATCTATCAAAAACGACGTCAACACGGTTCACTCATTATCCATACCTAAAATTTTCAAGTATATGCTGTTGGTTGACAACAAATTTGTCCCATGATATGTTCATAAAAAAAATTTAAAAAAATACGAGTAGAAAGCTTATTCAATTCTCTAAAACCTTTGTGTTTACTTCAAGTTAAATTTCCTAAGGGATATATGGGTTTGAAGAGGTAGAAGTTGAAAAACATAAAAATTAACAGTTTGTTTTGTCAAAAACGAGCCAAAATTGTTTCTCTTCTTCATGTTTTCACCCTACTAGCATATTTACATCATTTACATAATTTTGATTAAATACATTCCAAGTCAAAATTGACGTATTACACAAGTAAAAAAAAAATCTTGTCGTTAAAGGTTTTTCTCAAAAGAATGGAATTGACTATATCAAAAAAGTTTGCAGCTATATTAGAATCTCGCGATATTTGTTTTTTCAATAGTATAACTATTCTAATTTTATAATTGTAGAATGGTTATCACACCTAACACTAAAGCAAATTGGAGAGTATTATGCCTGAACTCTTTCAATCATAATGTTATTAGGATTGTTCCCCAAAATGTGTAAGGATATCTACTAATTCTCCTTTATGTAAATGCCTTCTTGCAATATTATATCACAAACATAGTAATCAATATATATATATATAAGTGGTCATGAGATCACATATAAAACAAGGGGTTACTTTATGTTAAGGTTTTGTTCCACTACATTATAGTGTATGGGATACATGGTCATAACATAGACCACATACCCACCATGAAAAGTTGTTTTTGTTCATTAGGCATGCGGCCGAATATCCATAGGTATGTCCAGAGTTCGAATTTGACAGGCATATGTCTTTCATGAGTCATTTTACTCATTAAAATACTGGTAAAAATTTTAACAAACCGTCTAATAAAATAGGCAAACAATTTGCTAGGACATATTTTCGATGGTTTATTAATTTTCCAAACCGTCATTAGTTTTTATTAATAGGATTATTAAGATATGTGTATTCCTAGATAAGTGGCTCTTGTATGTGGCTATTATAATATATGTAATAAAGGAAATTGAAACTTTCTCACTTCATTGAACTTTCTTATTTGATTGATGAGTATGTGGGTAAGTTTTCCTTCAATGAGGATGACTATGATTTCCTTCATTTTCTTCTTTTTTCTCAAATTGGCCTACCGTTGTTCCAATATATGGTCATTCCCTTTGTCTCAATGCCTTTCCATAGACCCTCCCCCAAAAAAACACATTGAGAATTAAATTGAGCTCCATGGTTGTCAATTTGAATGTAAAAATGTACAATATCACTAGTTTTACATTAGAAAAAATTGTGTCAAAAAACTAGTTTTTATAAGAAGAACTTGTATATTGTTATGAATCCATGTATTTACTTTGTTAGTATATTGTTGTTGGATGCATATGCTTTGTAAGTTGTCCCGTAGTATTTTTTGATCAATAGTTTATGTTATTGTTGTTGGCGCATATGCTTTGTAAGTCGCCCGTAGTATTGTGGATCCATAGTTTGTAGCGGCCCATGGTTTTCACCCATAGTATTGGCACCTAGACTTAGTATATAAGTGTGTGTTGAGACCTATGAAGGCACCGTGAAGTTATTTGTATTGAGCTTGCTCATAGGAGGTTGCCCCCTCGAAGTGGCTTGTGATCAATATAAAAGTGATTCTGAGTTCTGTCATTTCGCATATTCTTATTAATTAATTGTTGCAGGTGCATCACATCTGGTATCAGAGCACTTTCTTGGGCTCGCTGGGTGAAATTTCTTCCAAATTTTTTTTCCCATCTGTAGCAGGTTCGGATTTGGGAATAATCCCTATCTGCTTAACTGTGGGAAGTACTTGGGCATAAGCCCTAAAACTCATTGTGAGGAGTACCACAGGAACCACGAAGTAGCTGGTCCATTCAGAGGACCTGCCAGCAAAAAGGGCAACGATCCCTACCTGATTGACTAGTTCCCACCCGTGAGGTAAACCAAGAGTTGTCGTTTGTGTCCAAGCGGTTATCATTTTTACCTAAGCCGTGGAGTCAGTGGTACTGCCCCAATACGCAAGCCGTCAGATAGCATTGGTGGCTGAGTGAAACCCATGAACTGTTAGGAAGCCGCACATACCTGGGGTCCATATCTGTTTTCAGCTGAACTGTTGTCGATCACTGTTGCACCATTTCAAATCCAGCCGTTTAGATCCATTCTACAAGCCGTTCCAGATCCAGTCGTTTTCAATCCATTCAGCGCCATTTCAGATCCCTCTATTTCCGCTCACTTCTGGGCCATTGCAGATTTATCTGTTCTAGATCCCTTCTAAGCCGTAGCCGCTCCAGCCTGGAAAATATATATATATATATATTCATTTTTTTCTCCATATCTCCCTTGTTTTCACTCTATTTCCCTTGAAATTTTCGGGGAACCCCTGTCACCCCATTCTGCATATTTCATTCCTGAGGACCCTATCCCCAATTCCCCTTCCCAAAGCCCGAAATCCCACATTTGTCTATTTTTAGGGTTTGCCATAACTTCCTCAGATTTCACCCAATCATCTTCAAATTTTACCACAGAGTTCCCTTCTGAATTCTGCTTCTTTGTTCCCCTCTGCCAAATTTTCCCATTCCTTCACCCCGCTTCTGAAATCCTAATTTTTGCTTCCCTATCTATTCGACAGTGTCCAAAACCTAGTCAAACCCGAATTACCCTTCAGATTTTTTCCCAAGTCCAGATTTTTCTTTAGTGAAGCAGTTTCTGTTTTTGTTTTCCTACCCAGTCAACCAAAAAAGAAAAACTCCTGGTTATGGTTGTCACCCGTGCAGGAGCAAAAACCATGGAAGACGCACTTGCAGCCATCCAAGCCAAACTCCAGGATCTGGATGAAAAATTTCTCGACCTCCATCTTGAACATTCATCTATGAACAACAAAGGGCAGTCCAAGTCTTCATCAAACAATGGGTTCTCTTCTTCCAGCAATTTCCGTGGTCCGAAGCTTGATTTTCCTCGCTTCAATGGTACCGATCCAACTAGATAGATCTATCGTGTAGAACAATATTTCAGCCTGGATAATAATTTTGAGGTCAACAAAGTTCCGCTAGCATCCTTTCATTTGGAACAGGAAGCTCTTCAATGGTACTGTTGGTACATCAAGGCTCATGAAGAGCCAAAATGGCCAGACTTTTGCCAGCTCCTTTTACACCGAAGGATTGTCTGATGACTTTTACCGGAGTTGTTTTCTTAGTGGTCTAAAGGATGCCATCCGCTCTGAGGTCAAAATGTTCTATCCCAACACAATGATGGAAGCCCTAGGGTTGGCTAAGTTGGAATAAGACAAGATTGCAGCCCAACAACGCTCCAAGCCTACTTTTGTTCCCTTCTGAAATATGGGTTTTCAACGACCACCAATACCATAGGCTCCTCGACCAACTCCTATCAAGCGTTTGTCTGAAACAGAGATGCAAGCACGCAGAGAAAAGGGGCTTTGCTATAATTGTGATGAGAAATTCGCTCGGGGACATAGATGTGTTCAGCAAAAGCTCTATCTCTTGGATGTGGATTCTCCGCCTGCCTTTGAAATTTGTGACAAAGATCCAGAAACACTGGATGCTCCAGTCGACATTCAGGAACCGCCTATTGACCCTCCGTCTCAGGATAACTAGCCAGAGATATCTCTCCATGCTTTAGCTGGAATCACCACCCTACAAACAATGCAGGTCAGGGGATACTTCAAGAAGTTATCTTGTCATGCAACTTTTCTCTTACCATCATCTCCATGCCAAGCAGTCTAAATGTGTTTTTGGACAGAAGGAAGTTGAGTATCTCGGGCACATTATCTTAGCACAAGGGGTTCATGTGGATCCTGCCAAAATCGATGCCATGAACAACTGGCCGCATCCTCAGACACTCAAGAGCCTTCATGGTTTCTTGGGGTTGACTGGCTACTACCACAAGTTTGTCAAGGATTATGGGAAGATAGCAGCTCCATTAACTGCTCTATTGAAAAAGGATGCTTTTACATGGATACATGTTGTTCACTGTGCATTTGAAAAACTAAAACAAGCTATGTGTACTACACCTGTTCTAGCTATGCCCGATTTTTCCAAGCCCTTCACTATTGAGAGTGATGCTTGCGGCAATAGACTTGGTACTGTTCTCCTTCAAGATGAACACCCCATTGCGTTCACCAGCAAAGCTCTTTTAGGTAAGAATTTAGCTGCCTCTACCTATGACAAGGAAATTATGGCTATTTTGCTTGCAGTACAGAAGTGGCGCCCATACCTATTAGGGAATCATTTCTGCATCAAGACTGATCACCAAAGTCTAAAATATTTCTTGGAACAACGTGTCTCTTTCGCGGCACAACAGAAATGGGTTAGAAAACTCATGGGTTACGACTATGAGATCACTTACAAGAAGGGTAAAGACAATATTGTGGCAGATGCTCTTTCTCGCACATTTGATGCCCAAGGTTCTCTTTCAGCTATTTCTATGCATGTTCCAAATTGGTTGCAATCTGTTCAACAGGGTTATGTCATTGACTCTTCCTTATCTCAAATCATCCAACGCTTGACCAACAACCCTTCTGTTGTACCACATTACTCTTGGGATGGTGCTTCTTTGAGATACAAGGGTCGTCTGATGCTTCCCCAGAGCACAGATCTTCAACAGGCTATCTTCTATGAACTCCATGCTTCACCATCGGCAGGGCACTCTAGGTTCCTCAAAACGTATGAATGGGCATGGCGTAACATCTTTTGGCAGGGCATGAAAAGGACAATTCAACAGATGGTGGCCGAATGTAATACCTGCCAGCGCAATAAGGGTGAAACAACACTCCTTCCAGGATTGCTCGAACCCTTTCCCATACCTACACGGATTTGGATAGATATTTCTATGGATTTCATTGAAGGGCTCCCTAAATTGCCTCTCCAAATATAGTCATTTTTGTGCTCTCAGCTATCCCTATACAGCCTCCTCAATCGCTCAAATTTTTCTGGACCAGATCTTTCGTCTTCATGGCATCCCTTCTTCCATTGTCTCGGATCATGATGCGGATTTCACCAGTCATTTTTGGACAGAACTATTTCGCCACACTAGCACCAAACTGAAGATGAGTTCAGGGTATTACCCACAAATGGATGGTCAGACTTAAATTATCAATAAATGCTTAGAAACTTATCTTCGTTGCTTCACCTCTGAACAACAACATCAGTGGGAAAAGAGGCTCCCTCTCGCTGAATGGTGGTTCAATACCTCTTACCACACTGCCTCTAAAATGACCCCATATGAAGCAGTCTATGGTCATGCACCTCCAGTTCTTCTTCCATACACCCCCACCAGTTCACCAATTCAGGAAGTTGACACGGTCCTTCAAAACCGCGATCAGATTCTTCGCATTTTGCGGGACAATCTTCACATGGCAAGAAATCGCATGAAGCAACAAGCTGATCAGCACCGTTCTGAGCGCACTTTTCAAGTCAGCGATATGGTTTTTCTTCATCTCCAGTCGTACAAGAAATCCTCCCTAAAACTCAAAGAGCATCATAAGCTCACTCCAAAGTTCTATGGGCCATATCGGATTCTTCAGAAGATTGGGTCCGTTGCTTATAAATTGGAACTTCCTCCTTCTTCCCGCATTCATCTAGTCTTTCATGTCTCTTGTCTGAAGAAAGTTCTTGGCACCAACATCAGTGGACAAACGATGTTACCCGACCTGGATAATGAAGGATCCATCCTTTTGGAGCCGGAGGCCATCTTCATCGGCGCACTCGTCAGCTTCGCTCTCGCTCTATATCAGAGGTCTTAATTCAGTGGCACGACATGCAACCAGAGGATGCTACATGGGAACCACTCCTTCCGATTCAACAACAATTTCCACATCTAAAGCTTTGAGGACAAAGATTTTTTTTAAGGGGGAGGGGATGTTAGGAACCCATGTCTTTACTTTGTTAGTATATTGTTGTTGGACGCATATGCTTTGTAAGTCGTCCTGTAGTATTTGTTGATCAATAGTTTATGTTATTGTGGTTGCCACATATGCTTTGTAAGTCGCCCGTAGTATTGTTGATCCATAGTTTAATGTGGGTCAATGTAGTGAATCTTGCGATATTGGTTTTTTCAATATTACAACTATTTCTAATTTTATAGTTGTAGAATGGCTATCACACCTAACACTAAAGCAAATGGGAGAGTATTATGCCCGAACTCTTTCAATCATAGCTTTATTAGGATTGTTCCCCAAAATGTATAAGGATATCTACTAATTATCCTTTCTTTAAATGCCTTCTTGCAATTATATATCACAAACATAGTAATCAATATATAAATGTAAGTGGTCATGAGATCACATATAAAACAAGGGGCTACTTTCTGTTAAGGTTTTGTTCCACTACGTTACAATGTATGGGATACATGGTCATAACATAGACCACATACCCACCATGAAAAAGTTCTTTTTGTTCATGAGGCATGTGGCCTAGTATCCATGGGTATGTCGAGAGTTGGAATTTGATGGGCATATGCTCTTTATGAGTCATTTTATTCATCAAAATACTAGTAAATTAATTTAACAAACTGTCTAATAAAATAGGTAAACAATTTGCTAGGACATATTTTCGATGGTTTATATTTTTCCAAACTGTCATTAATTTTCATTAATAGGATTATTAAGATATGTGTATTCCTAGATAAGTGGCTCCTGTATGTGGCTATTATTATATATGTAATAAAGGAAATCGAAACGTTCTAACTTGATTGAACTTTCTCATTTGATTGATGAGTATGTGGGTAAGTCCCCCCGACAAAAACACATTGAGCATTAAATTGAGCCCCATGAGCCCCATGGTTGTCAATTTGAATGGAAAAATGTCAATATCACTTGTTCTATATTAGAAAAATTGTGTCCAAAAACTAGTTTATACAAGAGAACTTGTATATATACAAATTACTATGTCATATCGCTTATATTAGAAAAATAAATGCTTGTGATTATGAATGAAGCAAAAACAAAAGAAATTTATTTTATCAAATCCTTATCAAAGTGCATCATAGATAATAATAGAAAAATCCACTTCCATGAAAGATTTGTTGCAGCTTGGTATGTGCAAGTTCATTTAGAATAATAGTTGAGGAATCCAAAATAGTCCATACCTTGTAAAAACAACCCTATTAAACTTCTTTTGACAGAGGAAGGAGGAGAACATCATAGTACAATCTCGATTGCAATGTGTTTTCTTAATAAATCACCTCTACAAAGGGCATATTATATTTATGTGTCATTTTAACTCAATTCCATTACAATAAAATGTCACAATTTCAATTACACCATTGATGCAACATTTTAACCTTGAAAATTTCGGTATGTTGCATTACATGTGGCCTAAATTTAATCTCTACAAAAGAATCTAGGTTCAACCTTTTGGTTTGTTAGAAGGGTAAATTTTTAACAAACTTGATTGTTCAAGGATTATCTTTTCACTAAAACTTTGTGTGACCGACAAGATAAAAATTCAAAATGTGAAAAAAAATAAACATCCAAAAATATTTAGTTAGAAGAACAAAGATAAAATGAAATTCCAATACTAGATATGTCTACTAAGGTTGAAGGCTTGAATCCCTTGTCATGCTATACATACCAAGAAACATTGTTACTATGTTTCATACCCATCACATCTACAGTTAGTGGGGGCTTCATTAAACATATATGTACACTAATAAATTGAGGTTGATGAGTTCGGAGGTGGCCTGCCCCCACAGTCCCTCCAACTTGGCACACTTTTTCCATGACTACCCTACCTTGCATGGTATGTCACCCCATGTCGAAACTCATGGTGCATATCTGGAATTTGGAATTAAACACCTTTTCTATGTTACTATCAAATATAAATCACTCTTTATAGTAAAATTAGTAATTAATACAATGCTATCAACAACCTAACTACTAAATAAAGCTAAACTGATGAAAAAGGTTACACGAACAGCGATCAGACGCTCCGGCATACAGGGTAGGACAGTTTACTATCACTCTGAAACCATGTCCCTATACACCAATAAGGAAAAAATATGGTTGCATGGCAATTGTTTTGCACTTTCTCCAATGAAAATCATTTCATGACAAATTGCACAAAACAATCCACCTCCGTCTCCATGCTCACCTTCTTTTGTAGCGACGAGCTCTTGGGAAATATGAACCGTTGAAAAAGAATCAACAGCTGAAAGGAAGCAGCTACAGGATTAGTCTCATGGCGAGTTTATATATTGTTATCTCATGTGAGGATGAATAGCAAAGCTTTCATGTAAGATTTGTATAGAATTAACTGTATTCACGTCCTCCAAGAATTGCAACAGACGTTCAGCACATGGAAAAGTCCCACTCCATATGTTTGGATGTTCAAAATATGTCCGTCCGCGCGGCTCCAATGTTTTACCACTCGCACCCAAATAGTAATGTTTTCCTCAGTTGTAATCCTGGCGTCCCTTTCACCATTAGAATGCACTGGATGCCCTTCATAATCTTCAGCCATTTTAATGTGATTTATATCGACATTATCCCATATAGTCTCAAACTTCCCACGCACAGATGTTGCCTTCGCAAATACATCTACACGCTACGCCCGAGACCAAGTGATGCTCAAAATTTTCAATGGCCGGTTGTGAGACGTCATCAGATCCAATTGACTGGTCCGTTCCCGTTGCTGTTGCTAATCTATGCAGACAATACATCATCTCTCCAGTTTCCTCTGAAGCTAATTTTCTCCATAACCTGCCTCTATTTCTCTCCGCCTCGTATAACTGTATTGATTCGCTGAAATATTTCTATAGCATGTGTTAGCACCTATATTTTTTTTCTCTTTTACAGCATAAAGACATGTACATGAAGGATGAAAGGTCAGACAGCTACTTGAGAAACAAGCTTGAAGTGTTTCCCATCCGTAGTGGCCAGGTGCTAAGGCAAGAGACAGAATGGGGCAGATGGGGGCCTGATGTAATAAAGGGCTAATGTCAAGGGCTAAGTTTAATAGGCGAAAAGAATGACTAAGATAAACGGAGAAATACCCTAAACCTATAGTCCTTGGGCAAATTTATGAAAGATTAAAGTCACACAGATCGGCACCGTTGATCAGGGGCGGGGAGCAGATCTACAGTTTATAAAGATCGTCGCATGTCCAAGTCACGAGGAAGAAAGAGAATATGAGAATGTGAAGGGGCCGGAGCCCACCGGATAGGTGTCGGCTTAGGAGCGCATCGCAAAGAGGAAAGAGCAGTGAACAATGTTGGGTTAGGTGCATGCGATGGTGAGGACATATGGAAGGATCTACGGTAGAGATGAGCTTTTTGAGATCCAGTGTTCAGGCCTATTTACCGAAAAAGGGGCCCTGTGTCTCCAACAGATTACGGGTCGGGTGGAAAGAAGAGCCAAATCAACGATTGGGGGTAGTCTGAAATGCACAGTGTATAACAGGGGGACCCCACTAGCAAACGAATGATCTAAGCTAAGTCGAGTATGGGGACTCACCATGGATATACATCTGAGAAGAAGCGGATGGTTGGCATACATTGTCGCATCAAGAAGTAGCACAGTGAATAGCGGTAGGGTAGATGCAATGGACCGGGTCCCGCTAGACAAGTGTCGGCTCCACAGCTTGTCGCATAGAGAAAGGGTGATATAGGAGAAGCTTTTAGGGTGCATGCGAGGCTACCCTGTAGATGTATGCAAATGAGATTACGGCCCAGATAAGGATTAGTGTTTAGGATTCGACGGTGGAGATGGGCAGGTTGTCAAATCAGCAGGTAAAGAACAGTTAGATCTGACGATGAAAAGTAAACACGTGAGGAGTTCAAACAGCTGAGATCGAAGGACAGCAGGCCAAAGAGAGTAGGAGTTATGGAAATACGGTTATTATATAGGAACTACCAGCGAAGGTGGACATTTGTTTCAGAAGCTTATCGAAGTTAGGGAGCTTCTCAGCGGTGTGGCAGACGACTAAGGTCACAAGACCTTTGACAGGGTGAGTGCAGGGTGTCCCAAAGTGACAAGTAGGTTCTGTAACCACCATTCTCTTGAAAATCTAGGTCTTTTACAGTCATAAGATGACGGAAGAAGAAGCCTCTACTAGTTCTAGGGTTAAGATAGCCCTGGAAAATAGAGACACAGATGTATTTGATACATGCACTCGGCTCCCAGTTCTGGAAATTAAGAAGAGACTGGAAACCTTCCATGAACAGGGACTGGATATCCATGGAGTCTTTAGGTCGTCATTCATTTTCTTTTGCCTTAACCAGGTATTGTATTTTCTTGAGTTGCAGCATGGTGTTCTTCTAATATTTAGAACCTCATGGAGTAATTATGGATGCCCATAGGTCCAAAGTCGTCTGTAATATAGACGCGTTGTTAGGGATTCATTTCTTCATTCCAGAGCCTTAGTAACCAAGAGTCGAAGGGTTTTCTGAAGAGTTGGTGGTTTCCTTGTACCGCCAAATCGTCCTTGAAAGCCGTTAAGCCTTCTTAACCACATGCCTAAAACCCAACTCCAATATTCCGAGGAACCCTAGCCCCTAAATGTTAGCCTTTTTTATGACAATTCCCAATTGGTCATTTCTTTGTTAGCTCAATTTTTAGGGTTGGATATTGATTTGTGGGTGACTGAAGTCCAATTAGGTTTACTCTTTAGGATTAGCATCAGTTTGGTGAGGTCCGAAAGCGGGCTTATCCCACCCCTGAAGTTTGATGAATTGTTGGCGGAAAAGATACATGTACAGTTAAGCAATTTCCCGCACACTAGGTTTTTTAGATATCATAACGCAGTTGATGAAAATGATTATGTATAGCAGCGCTGCAATCCCGCATTTCTCCTCACTGCTTGAGACCGATGTTCTTGTAGACAATATTTTCAATATTGAAATATGTTTTGCCCCCTGTTATTACATTATTTATGGGGAAGAATTGCCTAGGGTGCCGCCTGAAATGAAAACAATGATGCAATTGAAGGACGAACTCGCAATCGGTGACTGGTTTTTTTTTAAAAGAAGCTATAGTTATTAGATTGTATGGTTTTGTGCAGGAGCCTTATGTTCTACCGACTTTTCTGACATTGCGGATCTTTGCTCTTGAATTTGTCAGACAGAAATTGACCCTGGAAGAGATGCAATTCCTAAAACAAAAGAAGAGAACAGATGTGAAATGTCCTTGGAAGCAACGGCCTTTCATTATGAAGAATAAAGAGCTTTATCAGAGGTGGAAGAGTTATTGAGGTCGCTAGGGTTCAGGAAGGATGTAGCCATCAGATATGACACCCAGAATATAATTTGGAAGAGAAGGAAGGAATGTAACCTCAGCGCTTTTGAGCATGCAGAACCAGAAGGGGTGCTAAAGGAGCGAAATTGTTGTGTTGGGACCCGAGGCGGAGGAAGCACTGGAGACACGGGGACGAGATCTCATGATTTCTAATTTAATAACGGATTTAGATCAAGTGCCGGACATTATGGAGGTCAGCCAAAAAATAGACCTTAGACGAAGTCATGGATATGGATACTGAATAAGGTAATATAGACAAGCGACCTAATTTAGAAGTACATGATGAGTTAGTTGTTGCGGCTATTTAAGCCAAGTCAATTGCTTCCCCAACTAAAGAGGATATGGTTGTTGCAACAGCTCAAGAAGGATTGATTGTCCAAATGAATAGTGGAGGGGCAGATGATGAGGAATCTTTTGCTCTTGAGATCCAGGTTGTAGAATACAAGTTTCAAGATGTTCAAGAGGAAGATGTCAGTAATAAGTTTCGGTCCAACGCTGACCTCTGTGAAAAATACGATCGAAACAAGTGAGCCTCAACCCAGATGTTGTTTGATTCAATGCCTATCACCAAATGTTTGTGTAGACTTCCTTGATGACTAGCAGAAGTATAAATGATAACATCTTAAACTAGCAGTATTGACGGAGGATGGAGTGACTTAGACAAGGATCAATTGGGAAAAGATACTAGTACCCAGACAAATCCAGTTTCACAAACTGGTTACTGACCTTCTGTAATGATGATTTTGTGAGAGCAGCCTTGAAAAGTGATAACTTGCTAGTTACTATGAAAAAAATTGGAAAACCAATTGAAGCTAGAGAAAAGTGAAAATCGATCACTTCAACAATAGGTCAAAAATGTACAATCTGACCTGGTCATAAGTGACGGCGGAAGAAAAAAGCATGAGCAAGATGTTGGCGGAAAAAAGACAAGTTGATTCAAAAGCTACAGAGGAAGGAAAATTTTCCCAATATCTGGCTGATCGAAGCTCCCAGAGAGATGGACATCGGGAAAGAAAAAAGAAGACTTGTCTAAGGAAATAAGTGATTGCAAAGCAGAATTGCTGAAGTTTAAAGAGAAGGAAGATAGCTGGAAAAAAGAGAGAATAAGCTTAGAAAAGCAACTTGATGATATGAAAACTAACTTGTCCAATTTGGACATGCGGCCTACCAATTCGAACCAAAATGGGGAAAGCAATGATACCAATAGTCTAGTGCAGGCTATGTCTCACATTAGCCTGAAAGACAGGGGAATCAAGGAGCTGAAAGAAAAATCTCACAGGTTGGAAGAAGAGAGTAGTAAAAGGGAAGGACGAGTTGAAGATCCTCCAAAAGAAGCACAAGGAATTGATTGAGATAATAAAAACCTCACTCATCAGGTTATCGGGCAGGCGGCTTTACAAGGATGTAAACACTTGGTATGGGACAGGATCATTAAGGAAGCTAAGAATTTAGACCCTACCTTGAGTTTATAAGGATAAAAGAGAAGACCATTAGTTACATTCTAGAAGGTTGTGAAGTTGCAAAGGAGACCCTAGTCCAGAGTCCTAAAGAAACACGACTAAGTGCCATCACTTTCCTGAAGGATCTATCCGAAGAAGAAAGGATTAAGTTGAATATTGGGAACCAGATCGCAACACTTGCAGCGGCACAAAGGGTCTTGGGGAAGCCAAAGTCAAAGAAATTAAGGGACAAGTGGTAGAGTTCAAAGGACTATTTGATAAGCTAGTCGAAGTGGGGTTACCTTAATTCTGGAAAGATGACCAACAGCTAATCTCCCCTAAGGATTATAAAAACCTATTATGGAGGATAAGAATGGATCATGCAAAGTTCAAATATATGAACCAACTGCTTATAGGCAAGGCTCTAATGGAGTTGTTCGAAGGGGACTTTGAAATCTTAAATAGGTTGATCGCCATTGGCGAAAGGCTTCCCCCATTTTCCTACGTAGAGCATATCAAGATACGAGTGATGGTAAAGGAAATGTTGGACTATGAACTCCAACTTGTAGACCAATGGGATAATGTAGAAAAGTATAGTAGATCGCTATACTTTCTACATCTTCCATAGTGATACTTGTCTTTTTATAGTTGTTGTTGTTTGCTTGGAATCAAAGACTTCTTACAAGACTTTCCTATTTTTGATAATTTTAAATATTCTTGAGGTGGCTATATAAATGGCTAGCTGGAAACTATTATTTTACTATCTTAACTTTTTTACTTGAAGTAAATGTTACTTAGTAAAAATACTGATGGATTGTAAGAAGCAGTTAGGCCAGTTTCTACCTGTTTTTGTTTTGTGTGATAGTGGCAAAACAACCTGAATGAGGTGTCACTCCGATATAACTGTCTTTGGTTTAGAGGAGTCAAGCAAGAGGATTCCCAGCATCTATATATGCGATGTAATAGAATGAGAAAGGGTTGAAAAATATTGTTGAAAACTTTTATGGGAATTTGTGTGTATTGTTCTGCAAGACATTTTGAGCTATATTTTGAATAAAGATTTGCAGAGCTAAGCCCATTGTTTCTCAGGGTATTTTGTGTACTGGTCTTGTAGTTAGTTCTTTCTTTTTCTATGTGAATTGTGTATCTCTCATTGTAATTCCATTCGGTAACATTCTTTCATACTTGGTACAGTGTGATAGCTAAGTACAATCATAGGAATTATGCTCTAGCTTATCTTTTTCCAAGTATTCCACCATTACTTCTTGCTAAAAATTGATATAGGAATCATCATTGTATGCCTTATGTCAGTGGATGTTTCTTTCTCTTATGTTTCACCAATTAAAATCACTTTGACTACGAGATGTTTGCTACCATGCCCCTGTGTTAATGCATTTGTGAAGCATTTGTAAATGAATTTTCAGAGTTGTTTGAAAGTGACTCCATTGCCCAAATAAAGATTCATACATTTCAGCCAAGCTATGTTTAAATCATTTTGTTTTCCAACATAAATCTGATCTTCTGCATTGTTGTAATTGAATATCTTGGAATGATGAATGCTGGTGCATATTTTCATTGTTGACAACTTTGATTATTCCAATCTTTCATAGATCTGTAGAGAGAGCCCTCTCATACTAAGTTGGGTCAGTAGCTTAAGTCTAAAGATTGGTTAGTGGTTACCCTAGTTTGACCTCTCCCACAACCTAGGGGGTCATTTTGGGTGTTAACCAATTGGCGCCATTGCCGGTGACGTGATTGTTTTATTATTCTCGGAAGAACAACAAAGAATTTTGAAGATTTGAAGAAAAGAGAGATCCCCGTGGGCAAACAGAGATTTCCAATTTCTAGAGGGTTGTGCATTTTTTCCCTGGCGACTCCACTTGTAAAGATCCACAATCAAGAAAGACTTCACTGGGGAAGATCGATGTGCCAAGTTCATTTTTGAAGAGATCTCGAGACAAGAATCCTGGCCTCAAGAAGGAGCCATACGAGAGGTAATCCTGTTTCCAAAAATTTTTTAAGTGTGGAAAATCTAGAAATAATACTTAGACATAAGACCAGAAAGGATAAGGCTAATACTTCCAACCTTAAAAGAATTGGGTCTAAAGAAGAGTTACCTATTTTACAAGAATTGGATATAGAGATAGATATCGGAAACCTTTGGCAAGATTAATATCTGAATCTTAACTAAATCTATGTGAAGAAGGTTTGAATGCCCCTGAATCCTATTTATTAGATCCTATCTGGATTCAGTTACAAAATATTACCAAAGCAAAAAGAGTTGTAGCTGGTTCTCAGATCCCTTAACCCAATACCACAATTCCTGCAGGTAATCCTGCCCTGAATATTCATTGCCAAGCTCAGAGTCCACCTAGACCCATGGCTACTAGATTCACACCATTGGCCCTGCCAACCGCTTTGCATGACCTCCCTCAGAACTACGCCCAGAGAATTGTCTCTTATGATGGAGAAGGGGGTTTTTCTGCCAAGCAGCCTGTAGACAGAATTGAATTATTCATTGATTTGGAGGAAGTAGACCATGATGATTCTAAGATGAGGCTATTTGCTCAAATTCTGTTTGGATAACCCAAGAAATGGTTCAGACAGTGCCGAATGCTTCTATAAATGATGTTGCAGCCTTTAAGACCCTGTTCGTAGAGAGATGGGACACAATAGGGAGCCCCGCCCTAGTCTTGTCCCTAGTATAAGCACCTGAAGAAAGGTGGTTTTGAATCATTCATGAGTATTTCTACTAGGTTTATGAAAGCCTATAATTCTATTCCAGATGACCTGAGACCCTCAGTAGGAACTGGCAAGCTTCACTACGTAGATGATTTTGATGGATACTGCTCATGCATGTTTAGAGAGAGGAAATCTGCCACCCTGCCTGCGATGCTGAAAGATGCAGTAGAGTGGAAGCCAACATGATGGCTTCACGGAAAATGAAGGGGAAATCAGAAGCAGATAAAAAGAGCAAGAAAACCAAACCCCTGCCTCCTCTCCTCTAGTGATGCCAAGTTCGATACTATGATGACAACCATGGAAAAGCTGAAGGATAGGTATAGCCATGGAAAATAAACCTCCTGCTAGGGAACAACCCAAAAATCAGATAAGAAATACAACTTTAGAAGGTTACCCCCTCCAAGAAATCCAAGAAATCAAGGAGACCTCTAGATGAGGCGTCCTTTCCCTGAGAATTTGGTGGATGAGGAAGGACTTGAAGAGCCTGCTGCAGAACAAATCCATCTCTATAACACTCTGGACCATGAAATACATTTAACCCAAAGGGAGCATGACTTTTTCAACATGGGAAATGTTGGTAAGGTTGCTGAATTTGATTCTGAGCAGTACCAAAATGGGTTACATGAATGTTGTGGATGATATTCAAAGGAAGATGAATTTAAGGAGGAGGGAAATACCAATTAGTGAAGGGAAGGCCGGCTATGTTCAGTCTTCCAAGACTCAGCAGAATATGGAGAAATTAAAAGAAAAACAGCCAGAGGTTGCTACATAGAAAACCTCGGAAGATAAGGGACAACATTCTAGAGAAGGTAGGTAGCCAGAAGTCACTAAAGCAGGGAAGCCAGCTTCAACATTCACTTGAAGGCTGAATCGTCTAAGGTAAAGATCTCTATTACCTTAAATGAGATGTTAAGAAACAATGAATATAGGGAAGAGATAAATAGCCTGGTAAAAGGACAGGCAGAAAGTACACAGAACATGTTGGAAGTGACAGATGATGCCCCCACTATAATCTTTGCTTCCAAGCTGGAAGAGCCAGATGATGAAGAAGTCCCTCCCTTTTATTTGAGTTTGAATATCCAGGATAAGTTATTACACAATGCCCTGATAGATTCTGGGGCTTCACACAACTTGATGCCAAAGTCAGTGGGTGTACCAGTTGGGGTTAGAAGTCACCAAACCCTACAAAGACCTATATTCTTTCGATTCAAGAAAGGTACCATGTTTGGGTCTAATTAAAGATGTGGTAGTAACCCTTTCCTAGATCCCAGTGAAGAGCGTCATCATGGACATAGTAGTGGCAATTTGCCTACTAAGTTGGGGATGCTGTTATCAAGATCCTGGGTGGGTGAACAAAA